>CM043117.1:53381316-54581316 GCA_023701765.1 Hylyphantes graminicola | reverse complement strand
AGTGTTTTCAGTATTGTCTGCCAAAAATTTAGAAATTATATGTATTAAAATAACTGATTAAGCTATTAACTCCAACCAGGTTTCAGTATTTTAATACAAAATCTTGTTTAAAAATTAATTGTATTGATTACGGGTAAGATATAAATAAGAGTTTCAATACTTTTATTAACATAGAAAGCATTTTATCATCAACATATTTTACAGTGTCAAATTTTGAATTTCATTCATTTATGTGATTGAATTTTATTTTATCAAAATATTGAATGCGTCCTGCTTTAAGTAAAAAAAATTAAGAAAAACTCAATACAATTCAATTCGATGTTTACATACTTTTTCGAAGGATCACTTAAAAAAGAGATAACACGCCAATATGTTTGCTATTTTCCTTATGGCAACCTTTCCTTTGATCTTGACCAAAAAAACCGACAAAAGTTGGGTTGGTGGCCTTGAGATCCAACTTCAGCGAGCTTTCGAATAAATACGCATAAAGCGGTTACCTTGAGATTCTCAAGGTAACCGCTCGAGCAAGTTGCTAGACGTATATAACGCCGGTATTATAGTGTCCATTGACCGATCAGCGATATTTTAGTATATCGTTGAATTTGTAACCTGATATTGCTCAACAATTCTCTTTTTATATTGATATAAAAACATTTGCTACTAGAACGTTTTTATTAAATTTTTACATTATTCCATTAAGATGTTAAAAATTAAAAATATTTTGTAACAAATTTTTAATTCTGTACATTTCGAATTTTTTCAATGATATCAGCAGATTTACCCATTGACGATATCAGGTAAAAACTTACAAAATAATCACATCTTCACCATCCCCAACACTAGCCTCACGATATCGCGCCTTTTCCTTAAAAAGCCCATAGCACAAAGGCGGCACCCCCACTATCAAAGTCTCGTTTGCCTTCAAGGTGGGTCAGACCATTGTTCAGAATAGACTCACGTTCAACCGACCCTTTGGTCTGATGGTAAATGATGCATAAAATATTTACAGCAAAGTCTGTCTGTCTGATCGCATCTGATATCGGTTCTGTGATAGACAGGTGATCAGCTAGACACAGATGCTAATGCAGTACTACTGGGATTAGTTGATGATGGACAAGTCTTGAAAGTATTGGCTGATTAATCAGGGATTATTAGGGACGGTCCCTGATGGCTTATGTTTAGAGCTAATGTGTAATTTACCATGGATGAGTTCGATTGCAAAGGTTATTAAAGTCGTTTTAATTTGATAAATGACAGTGAGTGCGCGCTCTAGAAGGGAAGAACATATGCTTTATAGCCCGTTACCCGGGCTCGCCAGAAGAGACACACCAAGAAGGACGACACGAACACATAGACAAATAACATTTGTTGACAAACACAAACATCTATGCCTTAATGCCTTACCGGAATTCGAATTTCGAACCCAAACCCAGCAGCTCCATCCTAACCATTGCGCCGCCGGGTCGACCCGTTTTAATTTAATGTCATATAATTTAAACATATATAATGTAACTTAATGGATAGTGGGGTTACCTTACACTGAGAAAAATGAAGGCTTAAAATCTGAGATATCCATGTTTTTATTTTTAAATTAAATTTTTTTGTTAAATATGTCGACCAATTTTTTTTTCCTTTCTGAAATTCCAGTCTACTCAATTTTTATAAAAAATTACTTTCCCTTCGTTAAATGTAGCAAGTTTTTCCTTTCTACTTGACCGAATGGTTATCGTTGTGGGCTGGAGGCAGAGTCCCCTATGGAGGGCAGGGATTCGCATCCCACCTATTACCAGTCATCCTATAAATCGTATACTGCAAAATACTAGAAAAAATCCTCAAGTAATCGCGATACTCAATTTCGAAACAAGGACATACACTTTTGACTATGATTTGAGTATTTTTTTTACTCAGTTTCAAAAGTTTTATTTTTAAAATTTAATTTTTGTACCTAGTTTTTTTATAACACATTAAAATTTACTTGATTAATTAAGGTAGGCGAATACCCAAAATTCTAAAATTTTTACCATTTCTTTAATCATTTCCAAATTTGGCTTGGTGATTTTAAATATAATGAGCAATGCTATTTAGGCATTTTTTTTTATTTGAATAACATTTATTTATTTTAAACGGTGTTTTTTTTTACTAAAAAAAGAGGTTTACGCTAACAAGTCTACTACATTGAATTTTCCTCCTATAAACATTAATTATGTGTTAAATACTCCGTTTTGAACTGATACATGCAATGACCCTCTAGAGTTACATACAAATTACAAGAAAAAAAGTTATTAAGAAAAATGTCAGGAATTTAACTAAAAAAATGATTTTTTTCCGATTAATTTACACTTGAACATTAAAAAAACTACTATATTTGCTCCATATGTTAGAGGCTTATAGCACAGATATATATTGAAATAGCATTTGTAAAAAATTTCAGGTAAATTAATGTAAAACTTTTTATACTAGAAGTGTTGGCGCAAACCCCTTTTTGTAGATGAAAAGCACCATTTAAAAAAAACAATTATATTTAAATAAAAAAAAATTCCTAAAAAGCATTGCTCATTATATTTGAGATCACTATGCTAAATTTGGAAAAGATTTAAGTAATAGTAAAAATTTTAGAATTTTGGGAATTCACCTACCTTAAGTGTTTGAGAATTACTTGTTCCGATGCAAAATCTTAAAAAAAAAAACTTGTACTTTAAATAAACTTCTACAAATTGAATTCGATAGTCGAAATTATCTTTTAAATGTCTTCGTACCATTAATTAATAACAAACTATTATTTTTATACTTCAATTTATTATTTGAACTACACTTAAATTTTTCTTTCAAAAATGGCTAATACTGTATGCATTTACACAGTACATATATGACAAATGACAGTGATTGCACCCTCTGGAAAGAAGAGTGCAGGCTTTATAGCCCATTACACAATACATATGCTCATACAATGAGTTGACAGTTTTGGTAACATTATTTAAACTGTTTGTGATTTGTTTTTATTATGCCTTTCCGTCTTTTCTTTGGTCCTTTTACATCTTTTCCGCAGATAATTTCAGTGTTTGTGTTATAAACACATATTTAGTCCGCAACCTATTAATCAAGTGAATTTCTTAATCAGATATGAGTCACGATACGTCTCGGCGCCTTTTTAGGTGCACTCATATTTTATCAGTAAAAGCTGTAGAAAGAGCTATTTCGAGTCGATAGCACTTAGCTTTCAATAAACTCCCTTTAATCTTATCATAAGAGGAAAACGATTGAAGGAGACACTTGTGGTGCAAAGGTACTTAAGGATAATTGATTATCTGAAATAGATAGATTTAATTTATGAAAACATTCGTTCATACACTCCGTGCCAACCTAACTTGGTAAAAAAAACAAAGAGTAAAAAGGCAGAGTGGAAAGCGCGGTTGGTCCGTTAGTTGAAAACTCTTGTAAAGTATTACATACATACTAAATGATCTATACAATTTAACCAAAATACACTCTTCATTCTGATAAAATTGCCAAATTTTCTCAAATAATGTTCAAATCTGTTAGACCTTCAACGAAACAAATGTTTTAAACATGTTTTCTGGATGGATTCACAAATCATTTTATGTAACTCTTCACATCCGCCGAAGGATCTTCTCCATAGCATATTTCTATTTACCCAAGTTAGGTTGACGAGGAGTGTAGGTGAATTTTTTTAGAATATTTTAGCATGTTGTAACTTATACAGTGCTCTAATAGTTTTACGTAATACGATGGGCGTTATTTACAGTTTTATATTCAATTAAAAATATTTTTACTATTTTGATAAAGTAAAGTAATTTAGATTAAAAGCAGTTTGGTATCTCTAACTTTAAATGTCGATATAGGTGAGACAGGGGCTGTTTTTCAACTGGGACAACAATTTTACCTGGCCTTACATTGAAAATGAGAATTTAGGGATTGTTAATTGGCAGTTTGATATAAGAAGCAACAAAGTCGAATTCACTCGCAAGAATATATGTTTAGTTGGTGTTGTCATACTGTCGTAGTGCTGTCTTTGTTTTACGTTGAATGTTAATATTTTTTTAGTATTTTTTGGATTGAAACTTAAATTAAACGCACTATTATTAAACTTTCTGATTTTTCTTTTAATAAAATTACGTAATTATTGCATATTTAAAAAAATAACTTAATACTTTGTTTTTGTTTAATTTTTTTTAAGAATGGCTGGAAAATTATTTACCTTATTCATTTTTATCAGGCTAGCAAAATGTGCCCCGTATAAGGTGGCAGATTTTTCCAGCTCATCATGTTTGCTTTTAACCACTCGCTGCCAAAATTTATACTTTTTAGAAAAATAGTAGTTTGTAGATAAAAACGCAAGGAAGACAATGATATCATGTTTATAACAAAATAAATAAAAGTAAAAATAATGTATTTAGTTATTCAGTCAACAGCAATAACATGGAAATGTTAAAATAATTGTTTCTCAGCAAAATATTTCCCTATACTGTTTTGTTATTGAAAATTTTTAGTAATATTCGATTAAATGATTCCAAAATGTTATATATCTGAGTTATAAAGTTAAGTTTTACATTCCCAAGTTTTAAAAAAAACTAATACATTAATTGAAAAATACTCGATTTCATAAAAGAGAAACTGAGAAATTTTAACCTTAATAAAAGCTTTAAAATAAAACCTTTCCCAATGGTTAAACTTTCGGCAAAAGATGGTAAATTACCATTTCAACAAGAGATAAGTGATAGAAAAAACTCGACCTTTAAGCACCCAACAAGATACTTTCCAAAAAGACAACTAAAACCATTTAGTTTCAAAGTGCGAACATAAATTTTTTAAGAGAAACCATCAGCACTTACAGCATCTAAGTTCCAGCAAAATAAGCGGCATAAAAACATATGGTTCTCGATTTGAGTAAATTGGTTTTTTCATTACTTTTGTGTGAAGAAATTCAAGACTTCAATCTCTCCAAAACCCTTCCGGAAATTGGATGTAAGAAAAGAATTCCGAACCGATAAGTTTACATAGCATTTTATAAAGTGGGGCAGATAAGTGATTTTGCGTTATCGTAACTTGGAATTTTCAGTAGAAAAAAAGTTGACCAAAATATATTTTGGTACTTTAGCAACACAATACTTATGTTATTATATTTTTTGGTGTTGCAGAAAAGAATCTTTGCATTCGATTTTAATAATTTAAAAATATTGTTGTATATTTTACAAATTCAAATGAAAAGAAATTTTCAAAAATTAAAAAAATCACTTTTTAAAAGAATATAAATTGTTAATTGTGTGAGTACTAATATTAAATAAATTCTTAATTAATTATTACATAACTAAGAAATTGAAAATTAAAAATTAAAAACAATTGTCTGAGTGGATTGTACTTTCTTAAAATTTGAAAATAAGCCATTCAATTATAGTCGAAAAGCAGATTTACCTTATGCTTAGCCTGTATCAAATGCATAATTGTCAATTGTGTGTCCAGTAGAACGTGTAATGATAATGATTTTAACAATTATCATTAACTGGTCATTATTGATTTTTCCTTATTCTCCTGTGTCTTGAATACAAAAATGCAATTTAATTATAAATGGTGATAAAAAAAAAAACATTTTTGAGTGGTAGGAAACTTTTAATCCGAATCAGAGATTCCTTTTAATTAATTTTATTCTGCGTATAGCCAAACATGTTTCCAGGTTTGAATAATCTAAACAATATATATTTTTACTTACTAGGTTTTACTAAATTTTTTAATATCTTTCTTATGACTTTAAAATGTCGTAGATATAACTTAAACACTCATTCTATAATGAAATACACTCAAGTAGAAAATTAAATAATCATAATTTTGTTAATCTAAACTATCCTGTTCTTAATTATCTCCCCTCTTTGTAAATATATTCCCTGCTGAATTTCAAATAATCTATGGACTGGTCAAAGGTACAACAACCCATGGTCAAAGGTACAACTATATGTTGTACCTTTGAACCACATTTTCATTATTTTTTTTAAAATGAAATAAAACATAATTAAATTAAAACTAAAAACTTGTAACAATTTATCTATGATAAAAAAAAATACGATAGGAATAAAATAAGGAAAATGATGTTAGCTCTAATATTCAAGTTTAAAAAAAATTCAAATGTGTGAAGTGGTCAAAGGAACAACACCTTCCCCTACTATAGGGTGGGTTCATAATACAAGGCAACCAAGTTCATTTTTTGTCATTTTCGAGTTGGCAGGGTAATTGCCTGCACCAACTATATAGCATTTCAGTGCAAGAATGAAAAGTCAATAGTTCAAATAATATCCACATGTCAGAATCAATTAAATATTTGTTAAAAATTAATTTTGTTATTAAATTCTCATTTAAAACTTTCTATTACAAAGAAGCTTTTTATGGACTTGGTTCACTTGTATTATGATCCCTCCATACATCTTCCATATCCTCTTTCTTAAATTTTCATCTTCTCCAATTGGAAACGAAGATTCTCGTGCATTTTTTACGATTGCTTTACCGAAGAATCTACAAAATCCCCCGCTTGTATCGAGCGGCCATATTATGATAGCCTCAGTTTGTTGTCGGAAGCATCTTCTGAAAATCAATAGGTATTCAGACTTGGTCAATAATGCATAAGTGGCTCGGTTTCCTGTGGGGAGCATGTGGAAAATGACATTAAAACAGGAAGCACCATTTAGAATATATTCGGATGGTTATAGGGTTGTTTATTGAGAAAAAGACTTTCACGGATTGGAAAATAGAGGAATATTTGTTGGGTTTGCAAAGTATTATTATATTATGGTAATGAGTAAATTGGCCATATTTTATTTAATAAATTGGTACAATAAGATGGTTTGATTATTATTATTTTTATAATTTTTCAGTTATGTAATAAACACTTAATGATAGGATGTGGGCATTATGGGTATTTTTAGTAAAGAAACAAAACAGGATTTTCAACGATTATTTTGAAAAAAGGTCTTTAACAGTGCAGAAATGTTTGCAAGATTTTTTAAAAATATTTTTTCTGTATTTTTTAAGATACACAACCTGCAATGAGAACTAAATTCTTATGACTTTTTATGTTCGAAATATTTAATCATACACAGTTGAATGTTATTATAATACCTCTTATGGACAGTGTTCGAAATTGGATAAAGAAATTTAGGGGCATTATGTTCGACTAACTTAAAAAATTAGGAACATATACATATTACCTAGGAGCATTTTTGTTTAATTAGGGAAAAAAAAACTTTTTGAAAAATGTCTCTGCCATTTTTAGAGTTTACAGTACCCGAATTTTCGATTTTAAGATCACCGAAATTAACTGTTTAGGGTCACCGAAATTTAAACCCCTGCTTATGAACTATATTAAATATCATAAGTAAGGAGAATCACACTCAAACACCAATTAAACACAATTTTGAAAATCAAGCATTTAAGCATTCATCTCTCCTCCATTTAAACTTAAATAAATCGGAAATACCAAATAATTCAAAATAAATCTTTAAACACTCCTACTAATCCTCCCCAAATTGATGATTTCTCCAACATTCCAACGCAACATAAATAATTCGCTCTCATTGAAGCACACAATCGCTCAAAACTCCACCATCTCCCCCTCTTGCATCGATCGGCCAAGAGGTTTATTAAAAATGGATGAAGGGCCGTTACTGAATCTTGAGAGTCACCCTCTGGCGATCCCTCTCAGCTCCCCATCCTCCGACGAGATCAGCATCTCAATTGTTTTTTTGCTCCAGATTATCATCTTTAGGAGTGTCGACTACTTGTTGGTGTTTTTAGATTATGTGCGTACAGTTGCAATGGAATGGAATGAAATGGATTTTTTTTGTTTGTCATTTAGCCCTCTAATGCATACTGTTGCCATATGGCAACAGGTAACATAATCCACTTTATTCTATTATAGTAGAGCTCCCTATCGCCAAATCTATGTTTTTTCATCTATTACATGCCATTTTGAAGTTTTAGTTACAAATAATCCTCATAGATGACAGTAGTAAAAGTGAATTCAAAATTAAAGAGTGAAGTTATTAATTGTTGTGAAATTACGTCTTTGGCAGTATTCAAAGTATAATAATAATATTACTAAATTACAAATAAATTGCTTTAAAAAAATATTATAGTTTAAGAGGGTTATTTTAAAATAATATTTTGTAGTTTTTAGCCATTCTTATCAAAATTGGAATTTTGTAGTTGCTTTTTGCCAGATGGCAAAAAATTTAAAAATTTAAATTATTTAAATTCCAATGGAGTTAAATTTTTTTCAGTATTTTTCTCATAATATTTGAGTATTAAAGATACAAATATATATTTTCGGGATGAAAAAAAGTCATACATTGCAGGTTAAACTGAAATTTAATTGTTGATGAAGCTGCATGAGACTAGAATTATTTCAAAACTAGTTTTATGTATGAATCCTATTTTTAAAAAGTAAATCTGAGATTTTTTGGCTTTGGGTATATTTTTTCAAACGATATTTCTCAATTTCTTTAATCTTTGAAATTCATGCTTAAGAATTTAAAGATCAATCCTCAGACTATTGTGCTGCCATTTAAAATCAATGGTATCCCAATTACATAATTTCAGGACATTTTTAATTTTAGAATTTTCAATTTTAATATTTTGACTTCATGCTTTAAACTTCAAATAATTACTGACTTTAATTCTCTAGTTTTGTTCAATCATCATCTCACAAGAGCATTTATTTAATTGATAATAAAATATTAATATACCCAGGGGAATAATTATCAATTAAATAAATGCTCTTTTGAGATGCTGATTGAACAAAACTAGAGAATTAATGTCAGTAATTATTTGAAGATTAAAGCATGAAGTCAAAATATTAAAATTGAAAATTCTAAAATTTAAAATTTCCTGAAATTATTTAATTGGGATACCATTGATTGAAATTGTTAGCACACAATAAGATAAAAATTCATAATCAGTTCAAAATCAGAATAATAATTATTTTGTCTTTGATAATCACTGAAAGCAGTCGAGTACTTGTTTTTTTTAACTATGGTTTTGTAATAAAACTGAAAGGGCATCTTTAGATTATTTTATTGCAATCAAGTTATTTGGAAGTTACAGCCGTTAATAAGCACTCTTATAAATTTTGGTGCAAGGTTGAATCTTAATTCTGGAACTTTCTAGTTGCCACCGTTATTTGGAGCATAGATTTACCAATTTTGTGGTATAACCATACCTTAATACACAGCTAAACAATAAAAATAACAATCTAGTAAATTTAAATTCTATATAACTACCTAACATACAAGCATAATTATATTTACAAATTACAAATCTACAATTTAATTATTATTTAAACATAAAACAATTTATTTAATAAAAATCATGTAAATGTAGTTGCCTTTAATACACCCTCAATGCATCTTGCGTTACAAAAGCACATGGACGACACACGTTGACGCTGATGTGACTAATTGCAATTTATTTCGCTTCCGTGCTGTCATCGCTCAAAGGATGCGGTGCTAATAGGAAGGGGGAAGATAAAAAAAATCACACTTAATTGTCGAAAAGGTTATCTCTGGGCTGGTTAAATGTGAATGGTTTTATGAATAGGAAATAGTTAAAAGTTGTTTGATATGAAATGATTGAAAGTTTGATGATTAAAGTTATGTTTTGGTGCGGTGAGAGTCAATTAGTTAATTATATTTGTATCGTGATGCTTTTAATTAACTTATCAGAAATAGATTAAATCGTAGTGAACAATTTGGTAGTTTAACAAGATTGAATTCTATTGTTTTGAGGAATTAATGTTTAAAAATTTACTGAATGGTATCTGTATGATACTTTAACTAAAATAGAAAAAGTATTAATTAGTTATTTAGATTTTATGAATTATTAGTTTGTCTTTTTGTGTAAGAAATTGAAGTTTAGCCTTCGTTAAGAAAAGTGAATTTTCTATTATTTTGTGCAAATTAATGTTATTATCACTCATTCAGACTATGAAAATCAAAATAAGGAAGTATTATGAAATTTAAAAAAAAATATTAAATTTACGAATTTCATTAGGGCAAAATTATATATTTTATCAATTTTGAACGTGCAATTAATTTTTAACAATTATACGATTTTCAAAATGTTTAAATAGAAATAAATTACTTTTAAAACCAAGTTTAATTTAAAAGTAAAAGTTTTTTATATCACTTTTATTGGTATCCACATATTTAGTAATTGTTAAAATTCTGACAAAAAAACCCGATTTTATCACTATTAATTGTTCATTTATGTCAATCGCTTACAATTTAATTTGTTTTTGTTGTTGTTGTTTACTTATTCCTCTTGGTCCAGTAGCAGGCTAGACTAAGTCAATGTGCTCGAAAGTCTTTAAGAAATCAAATACAAGTCAGGGACTAAAGAGGTTAACATTTAATTTAATACACAAAAATTTGCTTCTTTTACTAACTACCAACATTTTCCCCCTAAGATATTTAATAACCAAATCAGACAAACCAACCTTAACAGCGTCACTGACCTCTGATGAGCAATCTTAATTTATGCATTACAAGCCGGATTCATGGGCTAGTGCCACAATTCGCCGGCCGTCACCGAAAAAGCGTTGGTGAATGCCCTCCAAACACAGACGCAACCTCACTACGTTGGCTTCCTCAATTAGTTTAGGCGCTCAATTAAAGGGGAAAGTTGCCGCCTTGCTTTTGTTTGTAAAGAATTTCTGCATGGACCCGTGTTAACCCTTGGCTTGTTTGTGCGTGAAAGTACCTGATTCATGCTTCGATGATGGTTGAGAGTTTATAAATGGAGAGTTTTTAGTGGAAGAACGTGCTAAGTGACAAAAAGATGAAAATTAGAAAAACTGATCTAAACCGTAAAAATATACTCTACTTAAAATTTATGAGAAAGAGGAAACTTGTTATCGTTAAATAAGGTAGTTATATGTTTATTGCCACAAAATTCTCAATTTTTTCAAAAATGTCACTTAGCACGTTCTTCCACTAAGCTCTTCAATTGGCCTTGTATAGTTATTAAAACATAATTTTTACCTTCGATTTAAAAAAGTGGTTTTTAAACATTGATCCGTCTGTCCTTCTGAAACCGAATTTGGCAAGCGATTTTCTAATACTTTTAGGACGTCATAATACATTTTTCGAGAAAATCACATACGGAGAGAGTAGCTGTCATCGAACATTTTAGGTTTTAAAGTTAGTTAAGTTAATTTGTAAGAATCTATAAATACCTTTACATGTGTATTGATTTATTGGGTCGTATTTAAAAGTCGTGTATTGTTACACACTCCTAGAATAACACCATTTAAAATTGAATACAGTAATATAATTACGGGCACTGGGTAGTCTCTACGACAACATAAAATTATGAAATTTAACCATTGTTTAGGTCTTTGTAGCATACTTAATATCATTTTGATTTAAACCATGTTTTGTATAAATGTTATTCAAATATTTCTACACAAGATTTGATAATTTATATTAATGAGAATGGTAATGTTTTTAGAAACCAACATTTAATTATCAGTTGAATCAAAAAAATATTTTTGCTTCACTATATCTTAAGGTTAGCCCGCAAACATAATCTGCAAGAAAATGGTGTTTTTAATATTACAATTTGTTTAGAAATGATTAAATAAAGCACTAAAAATAAATGTCACACAAAATTTGCACTCAGAAAAAAATAATCCAATTAATACTTTAATGGTTCAAAAAAAAAAAAAAAAAAAAAAAAAAACGTTAACATTTTAACATAGTTTTTATTTTATTAAAAAAAATTCTGTGGTGATTCATTTAATTGTTTTTTTATATATACCTTAAAAGTTCTTACACCTGTGGTGAAAATTTTACTTTGTTATCTTAAATAGTTTTCGTGTCGTGCTAACATAGTTACATAACACGTGCTTGAGATATAGTTACGCAAAAATATTTTTTGATTCAACTGATAATTAAATGCTTGTCTCGAAGTAAATTAAAATTATACATTAATATAAATTATCAATTCTGGTGCAGAAGTTTTTTTAATAATATTTGTACAAACATGGTTTAAATCGAAAAAATTATAATAATTGGGCTACAAAGACCTAAAACAATGGGTTAAATGTAATAATTTTTTTATGTTATCGTGTGCCCTTAAAACAACAACTGACTTACCTTTTATTTATTTGTTAGCATTTTAATATATTCTTTGAAATGCATGACAGCATTCTTAAAGGGGTATGAAGTATGAATAGCATGCTTAACTTAATCCTGCGCAGTGTGCTTGACTTTTGCTATTTATTACGTCATGAATGTTGACTCATTTTAGTACGTGTCTTTTCGCTTCGTTCTCTAGTAAAATGACGGACTTACATGCGTAAAAACAACATTTAACCATCTTTCAAAGAAATAATTGTGGAGAGTTAAATGAACCATTTCCCCTAGGTTTCTTATTGAATTCCTTTTCTGCTTTTTTTCTGAATAAAGTAAGCGGCTTTTTATATCTTAAATAATTTTTTAAAAGTTTTATTGAATTAATAATTAGAATGTTTTATATAAAATTATTTTAAAGTATTAAAATTAATAATATAATAATTTTAACAATTAATGTTTATTTTTTTTATTAACTTTGATAATATTAATTTATGGCAAAAAAAACTGTGGTTGTTTGTTATATTAATAATTTAAAAAAGAATTAAAAGTATTTATTCGTTTTCAATATATGTAGCTGCAATAATTAATTTTGGGTAAAATTGTTAATATTGTTTGGGTAAAATTGTTTTTTAATTGCAAAAAAGCTTAAATCTTTAGGGCAGTTTATTTATACATTATTAACGAGTTGAAAAAGACACGCAGCTGTTACTATTTATTTTAAGTATCAGAAAAAGCCAAAGTTTATAAAGTTGTCACCAAAATCATTTATTAATGTTGGAGATTTGTAAAGCTGGGGGAATTGTCACCATGCAAAAAAGATTATGAACACACGTGTGAATAGGCTTTTTTTAAGTATAAATTAAAAGATATTTTATTAATTGAAGATTATGGGGAATTAGGACCTTCAAAAATATTTAGTTGAATTAGTAGTACAATTATTTAGTATAGTTGTTAAAACATTTAATTTTTAAGCAAGTTACAGTTATAATGTGGTGTAATTTTTTCTTAATAAATCCAAAAAATTTGAATGCAACAAAAATTATAAGGAATTATTTACAATTAGTTGTCAATTTTTGTTGTATTCGCATATTTTCATATCGAAACACAAAATCGTAATTTTTCAATTTGCTATTCTATAAAAGTACTAAACCAAAATAGTGAAAACATTTCATTTTATTAAGAATGATTTTTTTTATTAAAATATATCTTACAATTTCAAATGTACCTGTAACACAACACAACGGAATAAAATTTCCTGATATCTATTCTGTAATAAATTTTCTATCTCAAAGAAACGTGATAATTTTCTTCGCAAACACCATTAAATTGATATACCTATGTATTATCTATTATATCGTGATAGTAATGACGATATTCAGAGCACATTAGGAACACAATGAAAACATGGCGTCACAAAAATAAAATAAATACGTTTAGGGAGAGAGTGAAAGCAAAATTCTTTGCCAACGTATTAAAGGTGATAACTTCGTCATGTTTTTATATAAGGTATGCTTATATTGATATACATGGCTATAAGAAGGAAAGTTATTGTTTATTGATTGATAAAACGTGCTGGAATATGAAACTAGTACTTTTATGGCAATGCAAAATGGGTTTTTAGTATTTGAGACATAGCCGAAGTAGTGTATACGTAAATGATATTATGTGATGGTTCTTTTTTATTGCTATATTGGAGTTTTAAGGCTCCGGAAAAAGAACAATGTCATTCCTTGTGAAGTTTTAAATCATAAAAAATAATGACTCTTAGTACTTTTCAGGTGTTTTTTTTTTAATATTTCAAACTTGTGTTCAATCCAATATTTTTCTTCTTTGTAACATGAAATCTCTTTACATTTTTATACCAATGGTCATTAAGTGGACTAATACAAATGATTATAAGTAAGCTTGCAAATTGGAATCAGTACTAATATTACTTTTTTAATTTTAGTTCACAAAACTAAACTTTTATTTAAGTAATAACCGACTTTTCTAAGAAAACAGTGATATTTTTTCTTTTCATTTTTAATAATTCAACTGTAAAAAAAAAAGATTTGTAAGATTGCTGTAGGCGGTTTACTATTGTTTTAAATTATAATGGTTTTCAATATTAATTAAAATGAATGTTAATATTATAGATTCATCACATTTGGTCTGTACAGGGAACTTTTAATTATGATTTTATAATTTTCTTTGATGTTATTTATTAGTATTTTTCGAACTGGTATAAATATATTGTATAATGATACTAAAGATACCCAAGTCCCACAAAGGTAATAACTTAGTTTAAAGACAGTGCAACCTTAAAAAGTGTTATTATTTTTCTAAAGCTGTAAGTGCTAAGTAAAAACAAAGGCTGTAGTGTCACACCTGTTATCCTTGGTATCATAACTATATACGTGGATGTTTAAACTACTTTTTAGGTCTTATCTGTCAACAATGGATAAAACCCAGCTATAACATACAGATAACGCAACTATATTCTAGAACATTCCTGTTTACAGTTATTTTAGGAATTACAATCTATGATGACAGGATTGTGGTTAAACATAAAAATATACTTGATTATTTTATTTTGTAAGAATTTATCTTATGATTTTTTTAAATTTGTGACGGGTATCGTGTTGGGACATTTAATTGTTACTTCATATAACCATCATTAAATAAATACTTAATTGTTAACTTATTTCCCACAATTTCAGTTAGTATATTTTTTTATACCGCAATTTTATTTCCGTTCAAATATATTTGAACTAAAAAAACTACTTACATGTATATTGAAAAGGCAGAAATTCGTTAAGTATATTTTCTGAAGATTTAATACATTATAGGGGTGACCGGGTCTAGTTGATACGCTTTTTACTTTATGATTTTTGTGATTTTTTTCTGTCAATATTTTGAAACAAACTAAGTGTAGTTAGTAACTATAACTATTTGGCTAACGTCTGATATTTTTATAATCTTAATAGAATTGAATTTTCACTGAGAAAAAAATTGTTTTTTAAAATGTTGCAATATGTATCTACTTAACCCGATCTGGGTCAAGTTGATACGGCATTGGGTCAAGTTGATACGCATATGAGTAAGCTGAGACGGGGCTAGGAGATATTAAATATATCTAATAAAAATACAGTAATTACGAAAAGTGTTTTATTTTACAATACAAATAGGTTTTTAACTTTATATGATACAAAGTTTTACATGATAGGGCCTACATTGATTGTAACTGATTACTCCGTGTCTGAGAAGTGGGGATCTGATTGACAATTGAAACACGTGTAAAATGGATTGTCTTCAGCACATGCGATGTGTGCCCACTTCTTACAGGATATGCATTGTATCCAGTCCTGGCCTGGCTTTGACGTTGAATATGTTTTGAAGCACACCAAACAAAAAGACTCTTCGCCTCAGAGTCCGATTCTTCTTTTTCAATTTTTCTTCGTTTCTCACTCTTTTTATGTTTAACTTCTTTTGTAAGGTTTTCTGTTCTTTGTTTTCTGTTCTTCTATTCTTGGTAATATTACCCCCTAATGATTTTAACAATTTTAACTTTTATTTTTCTTTTAAAAATATATCTGCTAAGCTCCTCCTCAAGTTCGTCAGTCAATATTTGTCGATGTTAAGCATAACCCATTTTTACAACCTCGTCAGTAGCCTCTGGCATTTTAAGTTTTTTTTTCCTTTTTTGTCTTGAACCTGTAAACAGCCATTTTGTCTATGTTAAAGATTTTGGCCGCTTCCCTAATAGACATTCTGCCATTTCTAATCTCTTCATAAGGTCATCCAAAAATATCATTTGGTATTTCCCCTCTTGTAGTTTTTTTCTTGTAGTTTCATGGTATCTATTAATAAATGCAACATATGGAAATTCTTGTGGGTTAAGTTGATACACCGTATCAACTTAACCCCAAAGAAGCGTATCAACTTGACCCAACCGTCGCCATTACACTAAACCACAAAATACGGGAAACCAATAAAGCTAGAACAAAGTCTACTAGGTTACATTCTTACCTTTATAGCATGTAACGATGTGATGCTATTGATAACACATTCCACTAACAAGTAAACTTTCAATAACACTTCAAATACAGGGGTAAAAATTTACTTTTAAAGCTCAAAACCAGTATTTAATTCACAACTCATAGAACAAAGCAACCTCCTCTAAGTGCTCACGCGTGTTTGCTCAGGACGGACTGGCCGTCCAGTCAAGTGAGTACCCACTTAATTGCGTCTGCGCATTACGGAGTTATTTTGACTGTATCAACTAGACCCGGTCTCCCCTATTATAGTTCAAGTTACTTAATGAATAAGTTTTATACAAAACATAGGTAAGAAAATAACTTAAATTACAATATACAAATAAAAAAAAAGAAAATATAACTATAATACTATTTCGGATATTCAGATAAATATGCCATTGGTCACGATATCGTGATGTATATTGGGTTAAGCAAAGCTTGAATAGAATAAACTTTTTTCCGTAATTATATATACATTTGTTAAGTTCGTGTTTGTTAAAACCATTTCAGTTTTTTTTTAAATTGGGTCTTTAATTTATATAATTCAGTTTATATTATATCAAGATAAGAAAGTTCACGTTCAATGTTTATGTATTTATTTGTAAAAATTAACTATCTTATTACTTAAGTTTATGTTTGTCGATAAAAATGATTTATTAACATAGGTTTATTTTACTTATCAATAAAACACTTTTACAATTTGAAAAAGCTAAGATAATTTTTAAAAAAACTTATTTTGTACAAATTTAAAATTTACAATCAACTACAACACATTCGTATAATTAAAAGTATATCAAAATATGTTTAACAATTTGTAAAAGTTTTGTTTTAAGATACAGTATTTTACAGCATTGCTCGTATATTTTTGTAATTAATGCAAATATTATTTTAATATAATAATTACAATTAACTATACTACCCATATTTGATATTATTAAATATTGATATTTAATTATTAATCTATCATTAAATAAAAAAAAACTGAATATAATAAACAAAAGTTCTCAATAAAACTAATTAAAAACGTGTATTTTTACTGATACCAAATTGCATTAGGAACCTGAAAAAGATTAGCATTCATCAAAAAGCAATGCCAAACAGCACAAAACCCTCTGAGAGATCAGTAAATTGACTGAATTCTAAAGTTATCTTCACTCTAATGATATTAAAATTGAAAAGTTTAACTCAAAAATTTAGCTTTGTTAAATTTTTAAAATATCATTTCGGTAGCGGATGATTATAAATGACTCATTCACACTTCAACTTTTAAGATTCGTAAAATTATAAAATTTAAAATGTTTTTTTTTTAAATATATGTGTTGCTGGAAAACCTGACAGTGTAATCAACGGGTTTATACATCTGTATCCTTCCAAGGGTTAGACCGCTTTCGTTTTATAAACTCATTACCTACAATTTCGTATTCTAAACACTTTAAAACAATCAATTACTTTCCCATTACTTTCACTCAGCTACAAATTCTTATCTGTTCAGAATCTTCAAAAATGTAGTTTTGTTAAATTTTTAAATATCATTTCGGTAGCGGATGATTATAAATGACTCATTCACACGTCAAATTTTAAGAGTAGTAAAATTATAAAATTTAAAACGTGTAAAAAAGTTATATGTGTTGCTGGAAAACCTGACAGTGTAATCAACGGGCTTGTACATATGTATACGTCCAAGGGTTAAACCGCATTCGTTTTATAAACTCATTACCTGCAATTTCGTATTCTAAACGCTTTAAAACAATCAATTACTTTCCCATTACTTTCACTCAGCTACAAATTCTTATCTGTTCAGAACCCCCACCAGCTCCAAATAACTGCTAAACAAACGAGTTTAAACGTTATCACCATTTGATTCAACAATCAATCAATTATGTAGCCTCGTGTTTCCTAATGCTCTTGCGTCGCGTGATAAGATTTTCAATTCGCCCAATACTTCAATCGCCACAAAGGTTTACATTCCGTTGGAGAATTATCCTACATGCTTTTTCTTTTAACATAATAGTAATAGATGAAGTGCGTGCGGAAACCTTCCTGGGAATTTGATCTCTTTTGACATTTATTATTCATTTATGAAGGGACAGAAGAATATTTAAGATCAGATATTTTCACAGTAAGCAGTCATTTAATTTGGAGTGGGTCAGTGTGTGGTATAAAAAATTCAGTCGCTGTGCCCTATTATTATGGTTTTAAATTGCATTGTTGTAAAGGAATCGTGTATTTGCGTGTAACGCACTATTGTTTTAAGTAACGGAACCGGAATTATATGAATTTGTTATTGAAGTGTTTTATTGTATTTAATCCGATTACGTGTAAGAAAAAGTTTCCTAGTCATGAAACTAGGACTTTTATTCTATGTTGTTTATTGAATGTTTTTTTTCTGTTACTCGTTTACTCTTATTTGTTTTAAAAAATATTTCTTATTATGAGGTTAGTTTGCTATATAAAAAACGAAAATCATAATTGGAGTAGTTTTAGACGAGATATATACTTTAGAAAAATAACCTTTAAAAAAAAATTTCGTTGTCGTCTGTGTTTCATAACCGTAGCAATAAAATAATTATAAATTATTAAAAAAGCATTAAAATATAATTAATAGATAAATGGTATCACAGTTTTAATTATAGATATTGAAAAAATGCATGTATTATTTTCATTACCTTTTGATAAACCCACATTAACAAAGTCTGTTTGAGAAAATATGAATTTCATGAACAAGTTTTCATAATTCATTCATGCCTCTGATTATATATTCTGAAATACATATTCATAAAAATATAGTTATTACTACGAATAAAAGTTCAAACAAAGATTTTATTAAACCTATGAAGCATCAATATTAAGCAATTACTGTTTCTTTATCATGAACAGTTTCTGTGTAAAATAACCATCCTACTTTGACGAGTTAATTAAGAATTTCTTCCTTTGTTTCTTCACTCTGAAAGGTTACTTCCGGATAATACATCAAATCAGCGATAACTCTGTCAGTTATTCCCTGTTGCATATAGAGGAAAACAAGTCAATTTCACTAAAATATTTATCGATAAACTAATTGTTCTTGTGAAAAGTTCAATGCCACGGGCTTTCGGAATTCCCCATTATCATTCAAACCCGCCATTGTTTCGGCAATGTATCATTTTGAACACATTTGGTTCCACTTTTTGTATGCGTTAAAAGCATTAAAGTTTGTTTTAAAACTGAATAAAAGCTTTTTAAGTAATACATTTATAAATACTCAGCCATTAAAAAAATTATTTGCGTATGAACATTTGAATTAGTAAAAATTAAAATCTTTATAAGTTTGATACATTTGTTTGAATGTTGATTCAATCAACTAAAAAAATGCATCTGGGAATAAATATGAACTATTCAATTTTCAGTTGGTCTCTTCTTTATTCTTTTCATAGACTTATTCATTATCAGTTGATGTAGATCAGATATAGTTGTTTTTAATCGTTTTTTAGCTCTTTGTCCATTTTCAAACAAATGGCATATAAATAATAAGGTGTGACGTATTCGCAGAAAGTCTTGTAAGGATCTACGTTGAATTAGCCTGGTCAATAACCTAGGGATACTCTATGAAGTTGAAGCTATAGAAATCGAAATTTTCGAAAGCCAAGGGAGAAATTGAACTTACGAATTCTCTTACATAGATTTCTGAAACTTTAACTATTGCCTTACTGTGTAATGCTAAGCCTCTCAATTTTTTCATACTTTATATATTTTATATAAGAACAAAAAAAAAGTATCAAAGAAAAAAATCAAGTTAGAAAATATCTACTAATACATCTCAAAATATCTTCACTATATTATATATCTATCAACTAATCATTACAAAATCAAAATTCGTCGCCAAAAGAAATGAGAAACTTGGCGACCCAAGTGGCCATAAACATTTAAACAACCCCCACGCGACTAGCCGATATGGCGCAATGAAATTTGCCGGAATTGATCAAGATTGCTGATCGTCATTCAAGATGACAGATTCCTCAGTTCTTCCTCTACATGCTGTTTTCTTTCATCCCGACGACCTCTATGACGTCATCGGCAAGTCGGCTTGTTGCCAAATTGCGGAGTGGAATGAGTACCGGAAGGAAAAAATATCCGAGTTGAGAAAAAAAAAAAAAGAAATCGTTTGAAATTAAGTGTTAGATTTTATTTTTGAAAAAACTGTAAACAAAATTTCAGTTATTTTGCAGAAAAATTCTGGTGAAAAAGTTGCTAGAAAGTTTCTGTAATGCTACGGAAGAAATGAGTATGGCAATACAGAAAAGCAGGTCAAATTAGAGATTTTTTAATTGCTTGCATCAAATAATAACTGGGGCAGAAGAATAAAAACACACCAAAAAAAAAAAAGGACATCGGCTGAAAATATACACTAGCTGCTGAAACTAGAGCTTAATTGGCAATTTCATGAAAATCTTTTTCAATAAATCAAATGTAATGGGACATCCTAACCCGTGATGTCATAATGTATTCACGTTTTGCCTACTGTCTTGTGATCCATTCAATGTGAATCCTCTCTGTTTATTACTGCGATTCTGTTTATCACAAATTGAACTAGGAGTTTATGATTTCCTGTTTTGATTTTTAAATGTAAAAGCATTTTAAAATTTGCAACATTTATCAAATTTCAGCAATCGTCTGAAAACCCTAGACAAATTTTACCCCGAACGTTTTTTCAGACAGTCTAAGACAATTTCGTGACAGAAGAAGTGTGCAATTACATTTCTTATCGGATTTCAAATCTTGTGTGGTGGTGATACTTATACATTTAGCGATTCAGATAAAAAGGCATTTTAAAGTGAATTGAACAGCATTAGGTTTGCACCCAGACAAAATTTCTTGTTGTAATAAATCGACACCCTTTTAAACATCCTTAAAAAAGCAATTAAAATTACCCAGTTCAAAATGTATTAATCCAAAATTCGCCAAAATTTAAAATGCAATTTCACATATAACTTGCATTTTACTACCTACTTACCTATGTTTGTTGCTTCTAATTCCGTTTGATCTAGATCAAGCATACCACTATGATAAATATTATTGAAACTTAATTATGAAATTAAAACTATCGCCCAATTGGATCCGAAATTATTTTATAAAGTTTATTGCAAATCTCAATCAATATTTCAGCATATTTATATAAATAAACCCCCAAATTTAACTCCATAAACTGTTAGGCACCATCATCAATAAGAAGCTCCCCTTGAAAGTTTCTAAAAATAGCAACACAGCATCCCTCATAGCCCATCAAAAGCCCTCGCCCAGTGTGACGTCACTGGAACCTTGCCAAAATTTGAGCGATAAAGGGTTGGGGGCAAGGGGATGCCTTGCGGAAACTACCTGAGACGTAACAGTGCTCAGGAACAAAACAACAATAAAAACAATAAAAAAGTGACGTAACAATAATAAAAAGTCGCCCAACTCAATTTTGGAAAGTGGCAGGGGGGCTGTTGAAGGAAGGTGGGTGATGGGGGTGAGGGGTAATAAAGTATTTTAGTTCTATTTTGGTTCTAAAAAAAGTATTGATTTTGTATTTTTTAATGGGTTTCAATTCACTCGAATTATAGTTTTAACCTCTTTTAAGGAAGCCAATAAAACTGCATAAAAAATGTGATACATAGGTCACTTAGCACCATCATTACTAGAAATGATACATAAATTTTTTTGTAAAGGGGCCCCAAAATATAGGTTGTGAATATGGTAAGAGTTTTCGTAGAACATTCCCTATCTGCAGCAGCGAGATTTGTGGGTTGAACAAAAGAAGTAAAATATTTATAATTTTGAAAAATAAAAACTTTTAATGCTACTAAGAAAAGTGAAAAAAAATGCATTTGATGACTTATAACACATATTCCGAAGCAAATTTGCACGCATAAATGACGCTTCTGTTATAATTAGGTGTTACGCAGAATGAGGCCAAACATCCAAAACGTTTTTGATCTTTAAAACCTATAACAAGATTAGCCCAGTCTAAAAAAATGTGTACTTAAACATGAGCTAAATTTATTCGAAAGATTTATCAATTATTTAAGATAGTTTAGAAGATATATCACATTATTAAAAAAGTGCTTAATACTGTTCATAAAATCTTTTTTCATAAAAACTCGTACTTGAAACTTGAAATGTGTGAAAGTGTATTTATCAAACTAAACAAACCAGAAATCAAAACAACAACGCCGGGTAAACCTGAGACATAAGTAAAATATGTTTATAATGTGTCTTGCAATTAAACTACTTTTTTTTAAAAAAAAATTCCATGTAATAGTTTTCACAAATTTACAATAAAGTTTTTTTTCTGTTTTCAGTTTAAGGAGAGGACCCGGTGCCAATGCTCAAGATCAAAGTGGTTACACATCACTTCATCATGCTGCACTCAATAGTCACAAGTAAGTCGATACAATAGTTTAAATTTCTGGTATAATGGAAAAACTAGCTTGGTAACTAAACAATAAAATGTTTTATTCCGCGTTATGACCTACGGACAGTAATATATGTTGCTCTACACTTCATAGCCCCTGGTTTTCTGAAATGGACATAGTAGGGCTTTGCTATCTTCGCTACTGAGTTTGAAGTTACATTTCTTAAATCATTTTTACAAGTTTTATTTACAATGAAGACATTACATTTACAATGAAGTTACATTTTTTAAAATCGTGTATATATTAAATATTTACTTTGCTATAGAATTGCCATATTACATTTGTTAGGAATGTATATAGCAAGATTATTTAATTTTTTTTACATTTTTTAATTGACCTAATTTTTTAAAATTTACTTTATTTCATTGGTAATTTTTAATTATTTAAAGAAAGATATTTCCTTAAAATGGTTGGGATATTTTTTTTTAAGTATGCTGAATTGTGAGTGATAATGATATGCTAAAGATAATAATTTTAATACTTAAATATAAATACCATCTTTAGGGAAACTCAAAGAGACAAAAACTATCTTTAGGAGTTTTACGCAATCATTTAATCATTTTACCAACATTTTTAAATCCTGGTACGCTGAGTCTAATGAGTTTTCAATTCGAAATTTTAGGTTAGAAATTTTTTAATATTATCGTAAGTTTGTAACCACGTTTATAAGGCAAATTATAAATAAAAAAGAAAATTACGGAACAATATATTTTTTAAAGAATATTCAGTATAAACTGCAGCAAATAAAAGACAGCATTAAGTTTAATGAAAACTATTCGACCATAAAATGATCGACAATAAACGACTTTCAAATATTCCAAACCTTCGTTTTTTCACAAAAAAGCTAAGACCATTACTGGACATTATATACACATCTAAATAAAAAAAAAATAGCCCGGGGAATATAAAAAAAATCTATCGCTAAATTGTTTTCTTCGTCATTTTTTCTTTTCTTAAGTATTCGAGGTTTTTTATTTTTCTTGCAGAGAGATCGTTTCGCTGCTGCTGCAGTACGAAGCCTCGACCAACGTGGTCGATCACAAGGGATCTACGCCGCTCCACCTGGCGGCGTGGACGGGAAACACGGACATCGTCCGAATGCTGCTGGAACAAGGACCCTCGGTTCCGAACGTCAACCTCGCGGTAAGTTCTAAGATTTTTTTTTAGTTTTTGAAACATCGTTTCTAATTTTTTTCCCTCACTTCATGGCGGTTTTCAAATTTACGAAGTCTGTCGCGCGAATAGCCCTACTGTAATCTCTACACTCCTTGCCAACAACACTCCTTGCGCAAATAGCTCTACACTCCTTGCCTACCTAAGTTGGGTAAATAGAAATATGCTATGGAAAGGATCCTTCCTCGGATGTAAAGAACTCCATAAGTAATTTGTGAATCCATCCAGAAAACATGTTTAATACATTTATTTCGGTTAAGGTCTAACAGATTTGAATATTTTTTGAGAAAGTTTGGCAATTTTTTCAGAATGAAAATTGATTTTTGGTTAGATTGCATTCAGATTATTTTGTACGTAAATATTACCTTACACGAGTTTCCAACTAACTGACCAACCGCGCTTTTCCCTCTTCCTTTTTCCCCAAGTTAGGTTGGTATACGGATTGTACTGGGTAATCTAGTTCAAACCCTAACCTAAAAGCTGTTTTTAAGATTTTAAAAAATTATTCATTATTCGAAATTTTCAAAAGAATTTATTTTCATTCAGTATTTATTTTACCACTCAATTGCTGAAACAGGACCATTAACTCATTAACGACGATTGGCTAGAAAATTTGAAATGGGTGAATGAATTTTCTGCTTATGTTTATCGAAATAAGCAAAATGTAAGGCCAATAAAGGCAATGAATATAATCCTGAACAACTTATGTAATACAAGTTATGGTAAACAAAAAACAAATATAAAAAAAACCTTAAAGTTAACATTTTATTCGGAAATGAAAATGTTAATGGTATTCACAAAGTCGTCGTTAAGGGGGAATGGGAGCGCTGAATGGTGGGTCTCCAAAGCAAAGTACTTCAGTGTTAATCCAATAGATTAAAAAAATATTTTCACTGCAACAGTTCTCCGGCTGTATTGAATATTTTTACACACGGATTTTTTATGTGATAAATGTAGCTGACTTACAGGTCCCAACAATCCCACTTTTTGATATTGGTACAAATATTTTTTTAATATTTAATAAATAGTTTTACACAAAATATTGGAAGCAATTTCCATAAGTGGGATTATAGAGACCTGTAAGTTACATTTATCATTAAAAAAAGTTTGTAAATATATTTAATACAGCCGGAGAAATGTCGCAAATACTCTTTTTTCCTATTGGATTTGTACTGATGCACTTTAGTTTGGAGACCCGTGGTCCAGCGCGCCCATTCCCCCTTAAAAGGGAGGAGTTTTTCCGGAGCAAAGCTAAGGCCAAAGTCTCTCCAAAATACGCTTTTTTAAATCATTATATACCATCTCCGAGTTAGGAGCCCCGAAACTAGTCTTTGCATATGAATACCCAACGAGATAACTTTTTATTACATTCCTTTGCAAAACACTTTCGAATACAATTCAACGTCAGTTCTTTTTGTGCATTAATAAATAGATAACATCAAACGGTGATTCCGGAGGTAACTTCCATTGGGCTTCTGTTCACTCAAGCGTTTAAGTCAAGGTCTTTTCAAACATAGAGAACTGATAATTTCCATTCCCTTTCCCCCCTAACCCACCTTGTCTTATCTTCCATCTCAATTACGTGCTTAAGAAAAGAAATTATCCCTTCCATAAAATAATGATCCCTCCTGGCTGAACATTAAGGGTGTTAAAGAAATTAAAAGTTGGTTCTATGCCAACTGTTTTCGGAGAAGTTAAGAAGTAACGAAGAAATCTTTTCTTTGTGGTAACAAAGTTTAAAAATCATGTAATAAAAGTCTTTGCTTTTCCAACTGTTTTTAGAAGAATTTAAAAGATTTTTTTTTCTATTTCATGATTTTCAATTTCATGATTTTAAAATTAGTTCTTTTATAAGAAATTAAAAAATGGTTCTCTTCCGACTGCTTTTGGATGCTTTAAAAGTTTTCTTTACTAAGCAATTAAAAAATCAGGTATTTTCAAAGAAATGATAATTTGGTTATTTAAAAACCTTTTTTAATGTTTTTGGAAAAAAATTTATATTTCTATAATAAAAATAAGGTCTTTTTAATGTTGTTATATTTCAGTGTTTCATTGGGTTAATACATTTACGTTATTTTAAGAATGTTTTTAAGAATGTTTTATCGAAGTTCTTATTAGTATCTTATTTTACCTTACTCTTCAGAAACTCGAAACGAAAAGGATTAGCCATTAATATTTTCTTAAAGAAAAACGTCTCGAAAAGAATAGATATTGCATTTATTTTTTTAAAAGTTTATATTTATTTTAATAATTAAGATTTTTAAGCTATAAAACTTAGTATTGTTTTAAAACTATGTCTTTTTTAACTGTGATTTTTTAAAGGTTTTCCAAGGTGCGAGTTTTTCGATTGAACCGCAATTCGGCTTCTGTTTTTTATAACTGTGATTTTTTTTTTTCATTCACAAGGCGTTTTCGAAATGTCAGATTTTGGAAAAGTTTTTTCACGGTCACACGCTACTTAGAGTAGTACATTTGTTGATTATTATTTAATTGTCATCAGGTGTGCAGTTCATTGTGTTTGTTTTATTTTTATTTTGTGTTAGGGTATTAATAAAGATATTTTTGGGGGGCTTTTTTGACGATTTTTTTTGTACTCTTTTTGGACTATTTTTTTCTTCCCATTTATAGAATAAAATATTTATATACACTACACTCTAATCGAAAGCGAAGCAATAGGTGAATTTTTTAAACTGTTCTAATATTTATCTTTCAACCAAATCAGGGGGAGAGAGTGCATTTGCCCTCGCTGGTACCATGTTTACTACTAAATATTAGAACTATACATACGTTTACGATTTACATATTAATGTAAATTACTTATTTTCTTTTTTTAAAAATATTAGTATCTTCATAAAAAAAATTATGGCGAATTCCGCTTTAATTGTTAGCAAAATTTGCCTCCCCAAACAATTTGCAGCTCTTGGCTGCAGCCTACTTAGACTATTTAAAAATCCGGCTTGAAAATTAACAATTACCTATGAGTTGTTTAAAATTGAAATATATTCAAAAGAAAGGTTTGTGTAAGTTTGCTTTGAAAGAGTATGTACATGAAGAGTAAGGGAATGATCAATTAAAAAATACCAAGGTATAATGTTCAGAGGATTTTACTCCCACTCATTTTTAACCCCTTTTGTCGGAATTTTGAAATCCTGCTCTAAAATTGATTTCTTTTACTGTAGGACCTACTACGATTATAAGGATTTTAAAAATGAGGGGGAAAATTGGAAGCTGGAAAGTCTTTAAGAGGGTTTTAAGGAATATCAAGATGGGTATATATAACGATGTGCAGCTTTGATAATCTCGGGATAAACTGTTTACAGAAAAAAAATCTGACTGGCCTTCAATAATTCTGCATGATTATTAGTTCAGAGAGAATGCAGTGTAGCTTGATGTTATTATGTGTTTCAGAATCACGATCGGGAGACGCCTCTGCACTCCGCTGCTCAGTACGGCCACACTGAGGTCGTATCCCTACTGCTCAAGGTAAAGGAATACTTTTTTTTTTTCAAATTTGTACTGTTAAAAAACCTTTACTTTTGCAAAAATTTATCGTAGTTTCGACGGTTTAAATCCGTTTTCTTAAGAACTTGATGTTCTAAAAATACGTCACACTGGAGACAATTTTGATGTCAACAATTTTACTTCTTTTAGCAGTAATCTGTCAAGTTTTGGTTGCTTATGACACTTGAAAATCAATTGTTGCAGGTTCAAATCACGCCTACCGTGAAAGATTTTCTCTATCTATCTATAATAATAAAAGAAAGAGTCTGTCTGTGTGTATGTCTGTGGATCGCAAAAGACCTACTTAGACTGCTCTAAAAAATTCAAAATGTTTAATATAGATTCATTTTAATACCTACGTGTGCACCTGAGGCTTATTTTTTTCATATTTGATTGTGATTTTTAATTAATATAATTTGTTTTAAAAAAACGCCATCCACGGGGGATTGCGGGACCATAACAGGGCTTGAAAATTCATGGACCGGGCCGAAACGGGGGCTTGACGCCATCCTCTATTAGTTTGATTGATTGAGTTTGGTTGAGATATGCGCTCGCCCTAAGGCTGCTTCATCCTCTATTAGTGTTTGCTTTTTTAAGTGCGCATGCGCCAACACGAATTTAATTTTGTTTTGATTTGGAGTGTATTTTCAAAAGTAAATATGCCTCTAAAAGGAAGCAATGCGAAGTTAACGGGTTCCCAGTAAGGCGGGACCATACTGCTTAGTAATAATATAATATCAAATAAGGAAAACCGTATTTTACTTTGAATTTACCATATTTATAATACAAAAAGTATCCGTATTTTTAAAGTTTTCTTTCTATAAACTCAATTACCAATTTACAACCATAAATTTGACGGTAATGCGACTGAAATTCAAACTAACTTAACTTGTTTTGCAATTAAATCTTCTATATGTTCTGTATGAATCTATCCTTCCCCACAGCACGAGGCGGATCCCACGGTGCGCAACCTGAAGGACGAGTCCCCCCTGGACCTGGCCGCCCAGTACGGTCGTCTGGAGACGGTGCAGCTGCTGGTGGAGCGAGAACCGTCCCTGTTGCACCTGCACCACAAGCACCACACCACCCCGAAGCACTCGCCGCTGCACCTCGCGTCCAGGAACGGGCACAGGAGTGTGGTCAGGGTGCTTCTGGAGGGGGGACTGGACGTCAACTTTGTAGTAAGTATAGTTAAAACTTTTCGGGTGGGTTCACAAACCAACTTACTCCTCAGCACTACACTCTTAAAACAAAAGAGTGAAATCCACTCCAGTTGGAGAAGTGCATTTTCGACACCCTAAAGGCATGCATATTTTCTCAGTCTGAGTTAAAATCACTCGTTTGGAGTGATCCTGTCGGAGGTTTAACACACAAAGGATCCACTCCAAAAGAAGAAGTGCATTTTCCAGTCTGGAGGAGTGAAATCCACTCAGACTGAGTTAAAGTAGGAGTGTTTGTTTTAAGAGTGTACAGTCCATGAAGGACCTTGGTCTCCTTTAACTCACAGCGCCACTTTTTCCTGTCTTTGGCTTTGACCCTCCAGTTTTTAACTTTAATCCTTCTCAGATCTTCTTCCGCCTCGTCCAGCCATCTCTTCCTAGGAAACGTCCAGCTCTCCCCCTTCCCTCTGGTTTTCCTTTAAAGATTTTCCTTGTGGCTCTCTCCTCACCCATTCGCTCAAGATGCCCGAGCCATTGAAGCCTTTTGATTTTTATTATATCCACAATATCCCTTTCATTTGTATAGCTTTCTTAACTCCAATTTACTTCGAATTCTCCACACCTCTCCTTCTCTGACTAGTCCAAATATTTTCTTAGAACTTTTCTTTCAAACGTAATAAGCATCTTTTCCTCCTTCTGAGTAGTACTCCATGTCTCTGCTGCATATGTGACCGCAGGTCTGATTAGTGTTTTAGAGAGTTTTAGTTTGAGAGTTTTTGATAATAGAGGTCGGTTCAGTAAAAGAAATTTTTCCTTACGAACGGTCGGTGCTACGGTTGATTCTCTGTTCCCACTTGACATGGATTCACCAAACAAAATCAACGAGTTAAATAGAAATCGACTGCTACCGACTAAGATAAAAGTTAATGATTTTTTTTTCACGAAACTCTTGTTGTTTCGTTCCATAATAGAAATTGTAACATTCTGTATTGCCTATTTCAGGCCGAAACTGGTAGTGCCCTTCATGAAGCAGCTCTTTACGGCAAAGTGGAGGTTGTAAAATTATTACTGGATTATGGTAAGTGGTATTTCAAATCTGATATACTAGAAGTTCGCAATTTATTTTAAGAGGGATTGTTATTAGCCCCATTGATCCATAATGCAAAAGTTATGAAATCGCGACGTAGAGTATTGTCTTGTCGTTTAAGTATTTTTTCACTATAGGTATATGAGAATCGTTATAACTGCAAAATAAAATTAATTTGATGGCAAAATATCATCTGGTTCTTTAGTTACTATTATTTTTTAAATTTACACTATTTTGGAGAGAGTGACACTATTTTTAAACTTTATAAATTCATTACTAAATAACCGGATGCTATTTTCTTTTAAAATTTGTTTCATTTGCTATTATAACGATTCTTGTACTTGCTGAAAATAAGAGAGAAAATAAGAGGAAAATAAGATATATTGCAAAACTAAAGCATTAGCTCTATTTGACCAACAACTGATTATCCCTCTTAAAAGTAACTTTTAAATAAGTAATTTTATGTTCTGTTTCTAGGCATCGATGTTAATTTAGAAAACAGTTCGAAAAGGACTGTGTTTGACCTTCTGGAAGACCTAAATACTACGATATCGAAACAAATATCCAGGATAATAAGAGGTAAGGATAACAAGTTTTTCTCCTTATAATTTCGTATAAGAAATTGTAATGGCTACTTTCACCTTTCGTTTGTTTCGTTGCAAACTTTGAATCACTATTTGTAGAACAACTTATTGTATTATTTATTTGAACAAATATAATGCGAATCGAAACACAACATATAATCTTCATGTATTTATTGCCGGCAAATCTAAATATAAAACCTGCCTAGACAAGACTCTGCTGTCCTTTGAATATAGTGGTATGGTAAAAACGGTAATCTAAGGCTTCAGATACTATTTCATCCCTGTTACACAATTTTCTTCTTTCGTTCCAGACCACACCACCGTTGTAGGGGGAGACAGCAGCAGCCGGTCCCCCTACTCCAGTAGCCCAATGTCCAGCTTTAGTTCCGTGTCCACCTTTGTTCCCACCCCTGAGAAGAACCTCCTCATGCCCCTGGGCAGGAGTGGGTCCCCCATGTCCGAGGCCACAGACACCATTTGCTCCTACAGCAGCAGCAAGCGATCTTCCACGTAAGTCTTCTCAAGCCAGATGTATCAATAAAACATTAATGAATGAACAAGAAATATCAATAGGCGCGTTTACATGAGCCATCATATCCATGGAATGACAAAATCCCCTTTAGGGGTAAAAAGAGGTCGAGCAGGATTTCTAACCCAAATGATAGTCAGTGGCCGAATCCATGGTGTGAAACATCAAACCCTCCTTCAATGTAGAATTTGCGAAACCCCCCAATGAACCCTGCAATTCCGGTTCTGTCAGGGAGAAAATCCCCAAGAGGGGAATAATTGCTGAGTTTGCTCTTCAATCCATGGATTCGATGGCTCATGTAAACACGTCTAATGAAGGATAAGGTTTCAAAAAATAGGCGGATGAAAAAGCAGCCTAATTTTCCGCCTTTCCTTTACCGTTTGTCTGCCGTAAAAAACAATAAATAATATGGCTATAAAGTTTAAATTCGTGGTGGACAATTGAATTGAACTTATAATCGTACTTTCTAGTAAACACTTCGAACTTATTTGTTTCGAAAGCTCATTCAGTTGTTTCTAAGTCAACTGAATAGATTATAACTATCTTAATACAAACACTGCCATCAGTGACAATGAAATTAAAATTGTCGTTATGCGTCTGTATCGTAATACTAAATGCCACTCTTCAATGGTAGGAATGTCATAGCTTTCTTTTCCAGAACAACAATCCACAAATAAGGAAACACGCAAGAGAAGAATTCTCTATTAAGACGAAAATTGCGAAAGGTTCATCTAGCAAAGTTTGACCTTCACCCAAGAAGGCTGACTATAACCATTGAAGCTAACCCTTTGCCATTTTCGATGAGTCTGATCTCTATAAGTCTTAAAATGTGGTCATTAGTAACAACAAATCCTGTCACCTCCTTTATGTATCTTGCAGTTCTGGCAGAGAAGACCATCTAGGAGAACTTTGCTATCCCTACCATCTATGTTTTGCACATCGGCATTTTGTTATACGACACATAACTGACATTTGAGGTGACTTGAGCAATGTTTTTTGTCTTTTGCAGTGCCAGCGACACCTTGCGGAAGTCGCAGGGTTCCAGCTCCGAGCACCTGTCGCTAAGCAGCCGCAGTCCCTCGGTGTACGAGACCCCGCTGCTTCCCAAGGACTACGATACGGCATCTACCCATTCCACATCCACATACGAGTCCAGAGACGCCATCACGACGTTCGCGGACACCACATTCTCGCCACCAGGTGAGTATCCTTCTTTTTTTTGCCTTCTATGAGTATGTTGCAGGTCTTGAGTAGCAACAGAAATGCGAGATGAAAATAAATTATTTATGGTGCCTCGATTGGTGGATTTAAACAATACCACTTAGATTAGAAGGACGAAGAACTAAGCAACAAAACGTCACACTAGTAGACCAATTTCGATTTGTTAACCAATAACGTCGTATCTTAAGATGACTTCGCATCTTCATTCATCTTATCTTAAAAATGTATTCAAATACAAGATCTAGTCACGAATGATCATTGGTCGAAACCACTAATATGACGTCAAGCATTTAGTTCGCCGGCCTTCTAATCTAGGTGGTATTGATTAAAGTCACATGGGCACAGACGAGCAATCGGAGCACCGCTCACAGGAAAAGCAAGAATGATAGTTGAACGGAATTTCGTCACATGAAACCACCCAACTAGATCTTTATCAATTGGTTTTGCTACAGTCTCTCAATATCGTCTTGTGTTACTTGTATCAACTACAAAAATTTAACAACAAGTCATTGTTTTGGTGAGTTAGCTTAAGCTTACTTTCGTCGCCTGAGGCGATGGAGTGATGTCTATGCATATACCGTTTGGACTTGATTAGTCCCAGGTAAGCACTAGAGTCGCTTTCTGCAAATTTCGCCAAGTCATTACTCTTTTTACTTTATTAGAGTTATTATTTAGTAAAATCTACTCGTAATCCGTACCTTGTAGAAATTCTAAAAGCCCAATGGTAAAAAAATTTACTTCGTGGCAATCGGTGGCCGATTTTGAGGTTTTGATTGCTGTTTGTTTAATGCTACTTTGCTGAGGAAGAAGTAGTATAGTGCTTTGAACAACTATTGGTGTATCAGTTTACCCTTGATAGACGTGCTGACTCTTTCTCTTAATCTATGTAATATTGGATTAAACTTGAGGTAATTACATTCCAAACCGTTAACGGATTGATTTTTCCAAAAATTACGTATTGTATGGCACTTTATTTTAATAAAAAAAATTATTAAGGTAAAACATGTTTTGTTTGTTTTATAAAACCGTTACAACTTCAGTATAATTAATAAGCATACTTTTTCCATGTAGATCCTCAGGGTCCTCCATCCAGAATCTCAGTACCACCTGGTTGGAAACCCCTTGTAAGTTTCAAAACTTATTACGCTGCATATTTAAAACATTTTATTGGCAACTATATAATGATAAATAAACATTTCCATCATTTTTTTCTTACAGCCGCCAGCGAAGCCCCCTCGCAAATCCATCACATCCCTGTCCCCCAGCGGAAAAACCCAGCATCACATCCGGCAATCCTCCGTCACCTACGACTCCTCATCCCAGAACCAGATGATGTACGACCCATCCGACATCACCATGCCTCGAACTCCGCCCAGCGGCTTCGCCAACTCGGACTCGCACCAGAACCAGTCCTCCTCCACCAACCAGTTGTCCAACGGCAAGCTCAGCGAGTCGCCCTTCAGCGCGCTCTACGACGAGATGGCGGCCGGCAACAGGACCTCGTCGCTTCTGGGGCCAAAGGCCATGCATCGCAGGCGTCTGACGGGCGAAGGTCTGAGGTCCACAGAAAAACCGATTCCGCCAGCGAAACCAAAGACTTTGGACTTGAGGACCAAGAGGCAGACCATTCAGATTCCTCTGAGTCCGACGCATTACCACCAGCCGCCTACGCCCGAGTTCCCGCCACCTTCGCCGTCGACAGCAGCCTTGGGGATACACGAGAAGATCAGACCACTCAGCCAGGTGGGTAGTGATCTGCTTAGATTGCCTAGGAAGATTTTAGAACATTTTAGGTATTGTTGACGACTTTTTTTTATAGACGTTTATTAGAAGATTTCCTATTTACAAGCAAAACGCCATAAGCAAGTTCTAATTTAGGAGATATCATGGACCATGTGCATAAAAAAAATGGGCACAGAAAGAGTTAGTATTTTCCGTAAGACGGTGCCAGTTGGCCAATGTTGTAATTCCTTTTTGTGCTACCCTATCAAATTCTTAATGATATTGATATAACTAATCACGTAAGTGTCTACATCAAAGTAAAGCTGAAAATAATGTAGAAACTATAAAATTTACTGAAATTTTGGAGATTCGCAAAATTGGGAATCAAAGCCTTCTATGGAACAGATGTTTCTGGCCTTGAATTAAATATCCAAAAAGGAAGAGATACATACATTCCATAAAATATTAAAATATTGCCAAATTAATGTTTTTGCCATAAAATCGGGATACACATTTTTTTTTTCATCTGAGTACAAACATTTCGATGTCTTCAAATGTATTTTTTATATGTTCTAAAAAATATGGCAATATCATAAATTGAATTTTTCCTTTTACTATTCCCAACTCAAATATAGACAAGCTTCTATAAATAATAACCTAACATTAAGGGGCAATTTCTAGGATTAGTTTTAGTAAAATTTTATAACAAAATTGCAAATAAAACTTAAAATTTGTCGTTTTTATTATTGCTAAATTAATAATTTTAGCTGGTTTATGCATAAATATTTATCTGGAAAAAGAAGGTTTCGTAGCTTTCGGGTATTTTTACGGAAACCAAAGATCGCATTTGGGTTAAAATCTGATCTAGGAAAGATTCTTGTTGTTGAGTTCCTTTTGTTGGTAAAGGTCAAAATAATAGTTACTTTTAGAGCACATTTGCATTTTGAAACTTATTTATAACTAGATTTCATTTTTCTGATATTTCTTTCAATTAAAAAAATTGAAAAATGCATCCGAATAAAAGTATCACGCGGTATAAACCATTTTTACATTTTAAAATCTTAAGTTTTTTCTTACTTAATTCAGTTTAAATACTTGATTATCTGCAGCTATTTTATATAAATACGGTTCTGATGTCTTTTTCATAGTAAACACCAAAGATCATGTAAGACTATCTTGACGATGCGTATTTTCCTTAGTTTATTTTATGTATATTCAAAGTTGAAAGACGGTAGTGATTCAAGTTATGTATCCTATTTAGAAATTCAAGCATTTAATTATGTTGTTATAAAAACCAAACCGGTAATTTTTATGTTATTTGTTTTGTTTTATGTATAATATTTTCAATTACAATTTATATAAAATTGTAAAGTACATTGAGTTTATTAAACAAGAAATATATTTTAGTATTACTTCATTTTTTAAAAAAAGTTTTTTTTGCGAATATTGAAAATTTTTTAATGAGTGATTCTAAAGAAATTCGTATTATTTTGAAGTTTTTGTTATTTCTGCAACGAAAGATTTTAAATAAACATTTAAAAAAAATATTTGAAAAAATTTATATATATAGAGATAACTTCGTGTCTTTATCTTGACCAAAAATTGTACATGTTTGCAAATTTATATTTTTTACAATTTTTTTCGAATTAAGTCCTCATCTACGCTGCGCTTTCAAGCTTTGTAAATTTTCTATGCTGATTGATATATATCATGTAAAATAATTATGATTTATTTACTTTTTATAATGTTGATAATGTTGTTGACTTTGTTTTTTTATAATGTCTTGCTTTTCGTTCATGCATGATTTGTATATATTTCTGTTATCTTTTTGAAAATGCTTACTTTATTTTTATAAATTTGCATGTGAGCTGAAAAATAAAGTTATTTATAGTTATTTTTGTTGTTTTTTCCTTTCCCTTAATCATTTTAGTTTAAATAGACATTTATAGTGTACCAATTAGCAGAGTATGTTTTTTAATTTGTTATCCATTTTGAATGTAAAGTCAACTTTAATGTTTAAAATGTTTAATTTAGATACCCCTTAGATTTTAATGGATGAAGAACTGCATGTTATTCCAAATTGCCTCTTTAGTTAAACATTTGCTTTGCTTATCCAACTAGTATGAGAAATAAGTATTGTTAATAATATATATATATATATATATATATATATATATATATATATATATATATATATATATATATATATATATATATATATATACAGTGAAACCCCGATTTTACGTTTCTCAAGGGACTGGGTATAAAAAACGTAAAATGCGGGAAAAACGTATAATACGGGAAATGCATAGAATGCTAAAGTTTATGCAAATTCTCACTTCCATCACTATTACCGCACAATAAAACCGTAAGACGCAAAGTAGGCTTTTTTCGTCCATAACAGGAGTTTCCTTTAACAACGTAACATAAAAAGGAAAGTTTTTGCGTTTTTACTCGTCATATTTTGGCATAAAAAGATTAGAAATGTGACCTCCGCGCCCTAAACAGGAACCTTCAACGTTGTCCAGTCGTATCCAGAGACATAACATAGAGTGGACTGCGCATTGGCAAACCTAAAGTGTCCTAAACATCTAACTTACACAGTCACATGACTGTGTCGCGTTTGGCTCGCATCTATGGCGAGTTTACCATTTGGCGAGTTTTTCCACAACGACCTGAACACAGAGGCCGACAATCTAATGTTATGATAAAGAAGCTTGGAAAGGAGCAAGGATGAATCGCTAGTATTTTAAGATCCTCTTAAGATTATTTCTTTGATTTTGTGCGTCTATTTAAGATTACTTGAACAATTGAATGTGGACTCTTTATTAAAAATTAATTTAAAAGAACATTAGTAGGTTTATGTAGAGTGTTGCTGTAATATAAGTTGGTATTGACATGGTGAATATTTTCTGCCGTCTCTATAACTTTCGTTCTAACGGTCCGAATTTTTAAAAAAAAAATCAAATTTATATATTTTTTGAAATATTGCTTCTTCCTTTATTTCACCTGGAATAAATCAACTTTCTAAAACACATCAACATATTCCAAATTCAACAAATGCTCTACTTTTAAAATATAAATAACTCAAAAACTACGATTGCAAAAACAGGTTTAGTTTTGACCAAATTGTAAAAAAAATATTCTACTTCAAAGCTGTCAATGTTCAGACCATTAATTTAATTGACTTGGCCCAAAATATTTATTATAATTAGAGTTCTAACAACGTTGATTTAATCATGAATATGATTCTTCAGTATAAAAGAGCTTTTAGAATAAATTCCCTCGATAGAAATTATAGTTTATGACGAACACACAATTACTAAAAGTATGCAGAACTAAATAAATTTTACCCGTGAAAGTGTGACTAATCCTTTTTTATACCCCTCTTTACAATTAGGAAGCATTTGGCATCTTGCACAAAACGTTACTGAATTAAGAGTACAACATTCACGATTGTTAACATGCTCAGAGATTAAAAGAATGTAATTAAATATTTATTATTTAAGCCAAAAGAGAAAAATTCCAACAATGCTCAAAAAATCGTCTGCAAAAACATTAAAAAAAAATTCAAGCTGCCGTGATTGGTAGAAACCCACGTGACATGGATATTGATGGTAGTCTCCACTTCGGTTTGCTAGCTGATATTCAGGTCTTGCGACAATTTGGAATAGTTCGTAACGAAACGGTAGCGTTAAGTTGCCATACGTAGCAACCTTTCCCCTCTTGGCGATTTATGATGTTTAGGACATAATGCTAATCTGCAAGGGATAGCGGTTTTTTAGAAAAAACTGATTTCCCATTTTCCATCGGTTTTTCCCTAAAAAAACGGTTTTCGGTACCGTAGGGCCTCATACAAAAAAAAAACGGTTTTCAATCAAAACCGGGACCACCGGTTTTTTGAAAACCGGTTTTGGTTTTCCATCCCTAAGCTGCTTTACTATGAATGCGCAGTCCACTCTATGTTATGTCTCTGGTCGTATCTCTGAAAACGTGTAAAAGGGGTAATCATGATCCATGAGGAGAAACCTGGTTCAGAAAACAGGAGCCTCTGGAATGGGGAAAATAGTGCTTATTTTAGAATTTTTTTCTTTTTTTTTTACTCTCCAGGGAAAACGTAAAATGCGGGAAAAACGTAGATTCGGGGGACGTAAAATCGGGGTTTTACTGTATATATATATATATATATATATATATATATATATATATATATATATATATATATATATATATATATATGAGTTGTTAAATAAATGCTATTAATAAGCTTAAAAATCAGTTATATTTCACATTCGTTAATTTGAAGGTTTTTTTTAAAGGTTTTGATTCAAATATTGTATATCAAATAACTATAGGGGAATCTACCCAATTGGTAGTTTTGCGTTGTAATTTTTTTAAAAACACTTTATGTGTGTGCAAATGCAGACAATTCATACTTTATAAAGTATTATACAATTTCTATTATTATATTTCGGAAGTAAGGACTGCAGTAGGTGTTAAAATATAAAGAGTTTAAAACTTTAATTTTGAGAAGTAACTAAGTAAACAATAGCTTTCCTTTAAACCAAAATATATAAACCAAGAAATCTTAGGGCACCAAAAATTTACTTTCAGTGCATGAAAGCGTATTTGTTCTTATATATAAGCATGTAAGCAATGATCCGGCTGATTATTTTCACTATGTGATCAGCTGTCGTAAAAGAAAAAAAAGTGAATCCAACTTATAAAGCATTACCAATACTGTGAAAATAGAATTGGGTCATGTATGGGGGGGGGGGGGGACTTATGACTTTCTTGGTGGGGGGCAAGATCGCCAAGCACTGCGACTTTAAGTCTATTGTACTAAGCCCCAGAAATGACACAAGCCCAAGAGGCACACAAAGAAAGAGATGACACAAACACATAGACAAATAATATTTATTGACAGTCACATGCATCCATGCCTGACCGGGATTCGAACCCGACCCCAGCAGCTCCAAAGGCTAGAATTCTAACGAGTGTGCCAACGGGGCGGCTTGGGTCATGTATACATATGGGTCAAATGTCCATAATTTCACCTATCATCTGATAAATGTTCTATCTATGATATGAGGTTAACTATTAGAAAAGCCAGTGAGCTGCAGTTGTAAAAGTAAAAAAAAAAACATTTATTATTAAAATTAAAAAAGCATTTGTAGCCTGACCCGACTTCAAAAATTACGATGCAATACACTTGGTCATACTTTTGAAGAATCATGTGTTAAGGTATGCTGTAGTGCGTACGCGATTTCTTCAACGTAAACTCCAACGATACCTCCTTCAGCAATCCGAATGTGCTTTTTTAAATAACGGAGCAAATACTTCTGTTAAGATAGTGTGGACAATGCAAAATAAGAAAAAAAGTCTGTGCTACCTAAATAATAAGATAATACAATTATTTTTCGTAAAAACAAATTTATGCGGTGATGTTGAAGAACTGCAAAGGCGTTTTAATTGCCTGGCAATATGACCACAGGAAACAAACTCTGTCGCTAATGGTGTTAGACAATCCTACTGCGGAGTTTATCTCTCAGAGTTGTGGTCGACCCTTAGAGCTATGAAGATGTACGAGGCTGCTGGGCAAAACCATAAATGAGTCATTCCACGTCAAATCGACCAGCACAAAATCTTCACGTCACAGAATTCAATCTTGATTTTATTCCAAGTAGTAGAGACAAATTTATTAGACACGTATTTTTTATTTTTTCAAAATTTTAAGAATTAAGAAAGTTATGATTTTTTGAAACCGGAAAGTTAAGACTACCTTTTTTTCATTTTGCATTGCGATCTAAGTGAAATTGAGTATTTTCGAACGATTATAACTAAAAAAGGGTAACCTGAGAACAACTAATAAATTTTGTTATGGGATACTATTACTAATGGTAACATTTTGGTAAAGTGCTCTGTTGTTCCCAAAACTCCTTCTATAATTTTTTTAAGTCAGAGGAGAATAACATTAGTTCCAATGGAGAAATGAGTACAATAGGTTTTGTATATGAAAGAATATGTGCAAGTGACTAGAATTTTTAATGAAGTATTAATATTAAAATTTCTCATATGATATCAAACATTTTTTAAATACTTCGTGTTATTGAAAAATGTAAGTATTTTCCTCCTTTCAAATTTTAATTTATATTTATAATATATTTTTTTTTAATTTAATATAAATATTAATTGAAATTTCAAAGGTACAAAAGACTTACATTTTTCAATGATACAAAGTGCTTAAAAAATATTTGCAATAGTATTTCAAATTTTAATATTACTACTTAGTTTTAAAAAAAATCCTATCGCTTACACATATTCTTCTATATACACAAACCTATTGCACCCAATTCTCCATTGGGAACTAATGTTATTATCCTCCGACTTTGAAAAAAATAATTTCAGTACAAGGAGTAGTTTAAGTAGAAGGAACAACAGCGCACTTTACCAAAATGTTACCATTAGTAATAGTATTCCATACAAAAATTTATTAGTTGTTCCCAGGTTACTCTTTTTAGTTATACTCGTTCGAAAATACTCAATTTCCCATAGACCGCAATGCTAAATGAGAAAAAGTTAGGCTTAACTTTTCGGTTTAAAAAAATCATAACTTTCTTAATTCTTGGAATTTTGAAAAAATAAAAAATACGTGTCTAATAAATTCGTCCCTAGTACTCACATGGGGGAATTATGGATCACTCTCTTTCCGGGGTAAATAATGATCACTAAGTTTTAAGGATTAAAAATGGTTTTTAGAAAGAAAAAAAATTATGCCAAGTCATCCTTATACATTCTATTTTCTTATATAAAGTTCAAAAACAATGTAACTCTGCAGCAAATAATAGAAAAAAAATACTTTTTACACTACTATAAAAACATCTTTAAAAAAGATTGTCTTTGAAAAACATGATTTTTTTTAAGATCCATACTGGAGAAACATATTTGAACTAACTATATTGTTGGTGCTATTTTTCAATAGGAAAAGGTCTAAGCTTTTCATTCCGATATAAAATTTTTCATAATTATTTTTTGTAATGATTTTAAAGGTATATCGATTTATCCCCCAGTTTACTGGGGTAATTCTGGATCACTGGGGTAATTCTGGATCAGTGATATTTTTTAATTTTTCATGTGTTTTTAGCTAAGTGGTATACGTCATTTTGAAGCAAAAAATCAGATTAGGCTGCATTCCAAATTTCATTAAAAAATTCGAATTAAAAGTTCATTTAAAATTTAAATAACAAAAAAATTTAATCTACATTGAAATAACATGCAAATTCCATTTTTATTCAATATTTTGACTCTTTTCATTTCTTTAAACTTACGAGAAACTTTCGAGATACTTCGAACTGTAAATTAATTTAACAAACGATAAATAACCGAATTTTCGAATGAATGTAAATGGGAAATTGCGGCATAATTTATTAAAAAAGATCATCATTATTCTTCGAGTTTAAAAAAAAAATTAGCAAACGATAAAGTCTAATTTTTTTCTGAGAAAGAAGATTAATAAAAAGTTAATTTAGGCGTTTAAAAGTTTGCTTTGAATTATATTTTAACTGCAACCAAAAATTAATTTACTTTTAATATGCATTACTATAAAAAAAAGGGTGATCCATAATTACCCCATGTGTGATCCATAATTGCCCAAACCCGGGGTAATTCCTGATCACTTAATAATTAAAATAAAACTAATAATAATTAAGTTTTAGGTAAAGTTATTATTTAAATAAATTCTAAATTATTTAAGCTTACTCCATGCAAAATTAAATCTTTCTATCTTTCATACTTTAGAAGAAAATAGGATGTTGTGATTTTTTGATCCATAATTCCCCCATATGACCCTACTTGGGAAAAAAATCAAGATAGAATTCTGTGACATGAAGATTTTGAGCTGGTTGATTTGACGCGGAATGACTAAGATATCATTGTTAAAGTGTTTGATTGGCATATCACGTGACCTCCAATGCTAACGACCGTCGGGACACGCATGGAGACCAAAATCGGAGGGGTATGGGACCAGTGTTGCCACCACTTTAATTAGAAAAGTGCTACGAAAATATAAAATTTAAAAATATATATACCATTAAAATACTAGCTGCATTATGGAATAATTTTAGTGACTTTGAAAAAAACTTGGAAGGCTTTTCTAGTACTTTTAAAATATTTCTTGTATTTCACATCTAAATATAGTATTTTCTTCTTAATGTATTGGCAACACTAGCATCGTTAGGGTATTTCAAATAAATCTAGGTATGACAATAGATTAAAATATAAAACAATCATTATTCCAAAAATATTGGATATTGTACACATGTCAAAGACATGTTGCGGAATATCTATCACCCTTAAAGGCTATCCCGAATAGCCGTGGGTCGCCAAATTAAAGTGCTTCTGTGTTAATCCATTGATGAAAAACATTTTCTAAGCCACATTTCTCCGGACGTATTGAATATTTTTTACGAACGGTTTTTTTATACAATAGACGAAGCTGACTTTAGGTTTCTAAAATCCCACCTTTTAAAATTGGTTTGAAATTTGTTTTAATTTTCAAAGAATAATTTTACACATAATACACGAAATAGTTTGTTGTGAGGTCAATTTTTGACTTTTGATCCCCCCTAAATTCATAAATTTGTTGAAAATGCAGCTATTTTTAGAGGAGTGAGACGTTTTCATTGTACACATTTTCTGTTCCGAGGATCCTCTATTTTTCCACGATGAAAAAAAATAGGGTCCCCGTCATCAAAGGAAAGAAAAAGAAGTACATTTTATGAACGGTCTGCTAATTTTGGGGACAGAGTCGTTCGAATTAGCTTAATATAAAAAATTTTAATACTGAAAAACGACTAGCTATAGCTACATTTAATACAAATGAGTTTTGAAATCGAAACGTACGAAATAGTTTATAAAAAATGAAATCATGTAAAAGAAATGAAAAATATGATTTTATGAATTTTGAATTTTATGAATGAACAATATTAACCACATGGTTGATACAGTGGTGGACATAATTATAAGACACCTACCTAATTTGACAATACACTGAAATAAAAGGTTTAAATCATTGAATTCTTCGTCAAATATGATAAAAAAAATAAAATTTATTCTGTTATCACCCATAATTGTATTACAGAAATGATATTTTATAGATTTTAATAAAAAAAAAATTAAAAAATACCGTGGACAAAATTATAAGACACCTGGAATAATTTTCAAAATGCAAATTTTCTGCTGCGCTGTTATGACGTCAGCAGTTAACTAAAGCAGCCAATAACCGTCTTCAAGAATTTACAAACATCCCGACATCCCACGAGGTACAGAATTAAAAGAAAATGAAATTTTCCTAAATTTGAAGATTAAATGGAATTGGTGCTTCAATAAATAATATTTCAAAAGTTGTTAAGCACTCTAGATGTGCAGTTAAACATCTTTTGAAAGGTTGAATTAATTAATCGGTGATTAAATGATCTGGGCGTACTCCTTGCTTGTCCCCGAGAGACAGACTCCATATGCTTTCGCTCGCAACACAGAATCAGATGACCTACAGTCAGTCACAAAAGTCTACGTACACACCCTGATTTTCGTATATTTAGCACAGAACTCGTAATTTCAAAATTTCAACTTTATTTTCACAATTATTTCTCATAATAACTCAGATAAAATAAATAAAATTTTCAACATATTTGTTAAAACGTAAAGAATATGATAAAAGTATGAAATTATGTGGTCACGAAAGTCTGCATACAGAGACAGGACACCGAAAATATGAACAATGGACAAAAATAAATATACCATTAATACTTGGTAGGGCCTCCCTTTGAAGCAATGACTGCATGCATTCGGTTTGGCATCGAATTTACCAGATTCTTCGTCGTCTCGGGTGATATTTGGGACCAAGCAAGCTGTATAGCCTTCTTTAGGGTTTCCATGCTGGTAATAGATTGATGTCGCATTTTTCTGTCAACTTCCTCCCAAAGGTGTTCGATAGGATTAAGATCTGGAGACTGTGGAGGTGAATGCAGTTGCTTGGGCGTTCTGTAGAGCAGCCATATCTTCACAATCTTTGCTGTGTGCTTAGGATCGTTGTCCTGTTGGAAGACAAAGTTGCTTCCAAGTCCCAATTTTCTGGCTGATTCAAGTAGGTTGCCTTGCAAAATCTTCAAGTATCCAAAACGATCCATATTACCCTTGATGAAAACCAGATTGCCGACTCCAGCTGCTGCCATAGCACCCCAAACCATCACACTACCTCCACCGTGTTTCACTGTTGGAGTCAAATTCTCTGGGTTCATTTCCGTGTTTTTTTTCTCCACACTTTTCCACGGCCATCACTTCCAAAAACGTTGAACTTGCTCTCGTCGGTGAACACAACTGTTTTCCAAAACTCAAAATCCTTGTCGATGTATGCAGAAGCGAAGGCAAGTCTTTTCTGTTGGTTCACAGGTGATATGAATGGTTTCCTTCTGGGAACTCTGTCATTGTAGCCGGCTGATCTAAGAATTCTACGAACATTTTCTGGGTGTACCTCCTTTCCACTTGCTGTTGCAATTTGATCCGCTAATTTTGGGGCACTAATTTTTGGATTTTTCTTCACTTTTCTTACTATGGCTCTTGCTTCTCGATCATTGAGCTTCCTTGGACGACCACATCAAGATTTGCTGAGCACATTTCCACGTTTAACAAAATTTCTGAAGATTGTTTGCACAGTCGACCGACTTTTTTTTACAATTTTGGCGATTGCGGCAAAAGATTTCTTTTCACATTTCAATTTTACTACCAAATTTCGAAGTTCTAAAGATGTTTCCTTTCCCTGGCTCATTTTAAAGCAATTTTAATTATTGTAAAGTCTCGGAAAATAAGCTTTCAAATAGCTAACGACACGTGCCACCTCAAACTTAAGTAACCTTCAACAAAACTTCATATGCAAAATTTTCTCTTATCAGCCAATCGAGTGTATTCAGACTTTTGTGACGCGCTAATTTTTGCATATTCACAAAATTTCCCAGTAAATGCTAATTTGAAACTTATTTTATTATGTAAATCACAGTTTTTAGTGAAAAGTGAAAGATTGAATTGATTTCTCAAATTGTATTATAATCAGGTTATGAAATAAGCCCCTTTTTAAGGGTGTATGTAGACTTTTGTGACTGACTGTATATAACCATTAAAAATGCTTTGAAAGTGAATTGATCAAGGCAGGCATCAAGGCATCAGCAAGGCAATCATTCGCAGGATATAACATGATGTTTCCTATGCGTAATTATAAAAATGGGGGTAAAAACACCTCTTCTGAGGCAGCACAAAATGGACCTTCTAAACTTCGCGAAACAAACTATGGCCTGGACTGCCAAATGGTACTCTTTGCTGCTTTCGGATGAAAAAAAGTTTAACCTGGATGGCACTGACAGATTTCACTATTATTGGCATGATTTACGGAAGTCTCCAAATGTACTAATGATCCACCAAATGGGTGGAGAGCCAGTAATGGCTTGGACTGGTTTTTCGACTCAAGGCAAAGCAGATATTGTTTTTGTCCGTTCAAGAATGAATTCCGAAGCGTATAAGAATCTTTTTAAAGATCAACTAGCAATGTACGGTGAACTTCTTTGCAGCAAAAACTAGACTTTCCAGCACAATAAATTTATACCTCACAGGAAAGAAAGAAATGGCTTTCAGAGCAAAGCATCAAGTTCATCCGTAGCCTTCTCCCTTCCCCAGACTTAAATCTCATCGAAAACTTGTAAGAGATCTTGGCTCTTGGAGTTTAACGAAATTTGTTGGAAGTTTGCATTTGTTGAAGACATAAAAAATGTTCTTCGGAAACACTGTATTGCGGTATTTTGTAAGAATCAATATATTTGATACTAAATCGCATATTTCATGTTATAAAAATCAATGGAGACTCTACCAAATATCGAATAACCTTGTTAGATTATTTTCTTTTAAAACATTAGTGTCAATAAACTATGTTTACATTTGTATTTCGAAAAAAAATTCGAGTGTCTTATAATTTTGTCCATTGTGTTTTTAATTTTTTTCATTAAATTGTAAGAAAATATCATTATTATACAATAATTACATATGATAACAGAATAAATTTATGCTTTTGACGTATTTGATAAGACATTTTTAAGGTCTGAATCTTTTTGTTCATTATTTGTCAAATTCGAGGGGGGGGGGGGGGGATAGGGAGTCTGAAGCGTTTTATTCACTGACCTTCGTTTGCGTACCTTTTAATTTTGATGGAGATGTTTTTTATAAGTGGATATAAGTGCTTCAACACGGACTTGCTTTAAGCACTCAAAAGCAATTTACATATTTAGAATTGGTGTTTATCAAAAAAGTTTTTAAAAAAATTAGAAACAATTTAGATAATTTCAGACCTGAGTATAATTCAAATATAAGGGAAACTTAAATTATTTACATACACTAAAGTGTGAGTATTCAGACCGAATAGGAAAACTTGTAATAAAACTCCCCGAAAAATCTCTTCCATATAAAATGTACTAGTACAGTAGGGGACAAGATTTTAGAAAAGAGTTACCTGAGTTATATAGACACTAATGAATACATGAGTTCTCTGGAGCAAGAATGTATCATGTCCAATTTCAAAAAGCTACTTTTTTCCTACAACACACCAAAATCAATTGAAGAGTCCCGACCCGGCAACGCAATGGTTAGGGAGCTAGCCTTTGGAGCTTCTGGGGTCGGGCTCGAATCCCGAAGGCATGGATGCTTGTGTTTGTCGAGTATATGCGGAGTACGTGCTCGTTAAATCTGTTGGGTCCGAAAGTCCTGTGGGCGGTCATGGCGCAGTTTCCCACAGGTCTCTGGAGACTATTTCCCTAACCTTCAGGGACCTGTCTAAATTGTGGAGATGGCTCACGATAGATGGCAGCGTCTGTCACGTATTTGTGTGTTGTGTCTGTCTTACTTGACGAAGGTTTATAAGCGGGTCTCTGACCAAGCACACAAGCCTGAAAATATATGTTTTATAACCAACCCCTTCATCGACTGAGAATCGGTCTATATCAGGTCTACTTGGCGAAAGTAGAAATCATCGCATAACTGGTGTCAGTTTTCCCCTTGCTCTTCTCACTCGTGGCAAAAGGGTTCATGACTTATGACTTTATAACTTTCTTGGTGGGGGGGGGCAAGTTCGCCGAACACTGCGACGTTAAGTCTATTGAATTCAACCCTAAAAATGACACAATCACAAGAGACACGCAAAGAAAGAGACGACACAAACGCTTAGACAAATAACAACATTTATTGACGGACACAAACATCCATGCCAGGACCGGGACTCGAACCCGAGCCCACCAGCTCCAAGGGCTAACACGTTAACCATTGCGCCACTAGTCTGACGCTTGAACTGTGGAAAGAGAATCAAGGAAGAAACCGGTTTCCGGTTGCCACTACTCGCTTAGCAGACCTCAATATTACGGAGATTTTCATTGCCGATCAAGTTTTTTTCTCCCTTTACTTTTTATTTATAATAAAAAAAAGCAGGCTTCAATGGCTATTTTTACGAAATATGTGTTCTTTATTTTTGTGATTCGTAAGTTTGCTAAAAAATTTGCAATACAAATTCTGGTTAGGTGGTTTTTGGACTAAACATCTGCAACTGCTACTTGGAACTACAGTAAAACGGTCTACTTGTAGTACAGTTAGTTAGTACTAAAATACTTTTATGTAGGGTCATATGGGGGAATTATGGATCAAAAAATCACAACATCCTATTTTTTTTCTAAAGTATGAAAGATAGAAAAATTTAATTTTGCATGGAGTAAGCTTAAATAATTTAGAATTTATTTAAATATTCACTTTACCTAAAACTTAATTATTATTAGTTTTATTTTAATTATTGAGTGACCCGGAATTACCCCGGGTTTGGGCAATTGTGGATCACACATGGGGTAAATATGGATCACCCATTTTTTTATAATAATGCATGTCAAAAGTGAATTAATATTCCAAATTATATGATTTTTAGCACACAAAACGATTGTTTTAGCACATAAAATTAATGAAAGCGAAACTTGGCATATTTTTTTATAGACCAAGTTAGAATTTTCTCTGCATCTTTCTTCATACACGTATAATGAACCATCAAAAGAACTCTATTTTGACAACAACAAAAAATCACTGAACTTTATTACAGCAATCCAAACTGAATTATATCGCACAAATAAATATTTTTTCAAAAGTTTTTATTTTAAATAAAGTTTCTCGTAAGTTTAAAGCAATGGCAACAGTCAAAATATTGAATGAAAATAGAATTTGCATGTTATTTGAATGTAGATTAAATTTTTTGTTATTTAAATTTTAAATTATCTTCTAATTTGAATTTTTTAATGAAATTTGGAATGCAGCCTAATCTGATTTTTTGCTTCAAAATGACGGATACCACTTAGCTAAAAACACATGAAAAATTAAAAAATATCACTGATCCAGAATCACCCCAGTGATCAATAATTACCCCAGTAAACTGGGGGATAAATCGATATACCTTTAAAATCATTAAAAAAAATAATTATGAAAAAATTTATATCGGAATGAAAAGCTTAGACCTTTTCCTATTAAAAAATAGCACCAACAAAATAGTTAGTTCAAATATGTTTCTCTAGTATGGATCTTTAAAAAAATCATGTTTTTCAAAGACAATCTTTTTTGAAGATGTTTTAATAGTAGTGTAAAAAATATTTTTTTTCTATTTTTTGCTGCAGAGTTACATTGTTTTTGAACTTGATATAAGAAAATAGAATGTATAAGGATGACTTTTCATAATTTTTTTTTTCTAAAAACCATTTTTATTCCTTAAAACTTAGTGATCATTATTTACCCCAGAAAGAGAGTGATCCATAATTCCCCCATATGACCCTAATAGGTTTTTTTTTTATGTTAGCATAGTAGGGTTTCACAAAATTTGTTTGCCCTAAATCAAATGCTTGTATTGCAATATTGTATAAAAACAACTTTTTCAAGGCATATTCTCCGAAGACAGAAAAAAAAGAGGGGCCCCAACGTCGGAGGAAGAGGAATAAGTAAAATTTTTGCAAATACTGTTAACTTTGCTGAAGGAGTCTTTCAAATTATTTTAAGGTAGGCGAATACCCTAAATTCCCCAAAATTCTAAAATTTTTACTATTACTTAATCTTTTCCAAATTTGGCATATTGATTTCAAATATAATGAATAATACTATTTAGGCTTTTTTTTAAATTTAAATATAATTTATTTATTCTAAACGGCGTTTTTCTACTAAAAAAGGAGGTTTACGCTAACAAGTCTACCACATTGAATTTTCATTCTATAAACATTAATTATGTGTTAAATTCTTCGTTTTGAACTGATGCATGCAATGATCCTCTAGAGTTGCATACAAATTGCAAGAAAAGAAGTTATTAAGAAAAATGTTAAAAATTAACCATAAAAAAGGGATTTTTTCGATTAACTTACACTTGGACATTTTTTTAAAAAAAGCTTATATATTTACACCGGATGTTAGAGGTTCATGGCACAGATATATATTGAAATAGCATCTGTAAAAAATTTCAGGTAAATTAATGTAAAACTTTTTATACTAGAAGTGTTGGCGCAAACCCCTTTTTTTAGGTGAAAAACACCGTTTAAAATAAATCAATTATATTTAAATAAAAAAAATTGCCTAAAAAGCATTGCTCATTATATTGGAAATCACTATGCCGAATTTGGAAAAGATTAAAATAATAGTAAAAATTTTAGAGTTTTGGGTATTCGCCTACCTTAATATAAATTTTTAATAGTTCTAAAAAACGACTCGCTAAAATATCTATGTTTCCTACAAATTTTGGAATTTTGAAATCCTTACTTATGTAAGAGTTAAACAATATTGTTTGAAATGAAATGACATAGATGTCTCGATTTTTAAACAAATCGGTGGCCTTTTTTTTTTTTTTTTTGAAAATGTTGAAATTTGGTGAAAGTAAGTTTATACATTAACAGTCGGGTTGGTAGACATATATTGTTAGGCTTGTGTGCTTGGCCAGAGACCCGCTTATAAACCTTCGTCAAGTAAGACAGAAACAACACACACACGAGAAAGATGCTGCCATCTATCGCGCGCCACCTCCACAATTAAGACATGTCCCTGAAGAGGAGGGAAATAGTCTCTTGGGACCTGCACCCATGGGAAATTGCGCAACGACCGGGACCGCCCACATTATTTTCGGACCCAACTGATTTAACGAGCACGTACTCCGCATATACTCGAGAAACTCAAACATCCATGCCTTATCGGAATTCGTGCCCGAACCCAGAGGCTCCAAAGGCACACTAACAGTAACTGGGCACTAAATACGAGACGATTTATTGTAAGCCGCATCACGTTTACAGCTCTTTTTATTGATTTAAAAGCTAAAATAATGAAATAAATACATTTTAACAACATTTTAACCTGGTAATCAGATCCCTGGTAGTTTTTTTCTATAATAATATAGATAATTTAATTAAAGTAAAATTAAAAATTGGCTCTAATACCTAGTTTATGTAATATTCATTTATTTATTTTAATTTTATAAAATTGTGGCCTACAATAAATGATTGTAGATAAGCGCTGATGAATCGTTAAAAGAAGCTGAAATCCAATCTTGAAGTTAGAGAAAAAGCCATAGAGTTGTCTCTTGGTGTCCATTATCGGTCTCGTTTTCTTAATATTGAGAATTACGCCATTTCTATTTATCAAGATATCAGTTAGCCGCATTACTTGAAGAAGCAGCTAATAGATAATTAATTTTTATTGTCCCTTAACCATTGTTATTGCTTAAGGTTAGCTAATATAGCGTTTGTTGCCTACAAAACACAAAAAACTACAGTTTAACTTGTTTGGATAATTTTTTTCAACTCAAACATGGTTTAAATTGTTCAATTCTAAAGATTTTGCAACAGCTTTATACATATTGTGCTACAGAATAGCCTTGTTAAATTTTTTGTTTGTAGCTGTGCAAACTTCAATTCCACCCAATTCACATCCCTCATGCAAACTTATTGATAGAACAGATTTTAAATTATGCTCTTTCTGTTTACTTCCCAGAATCTGTACAAACGATTAATTTTTTCTTATCACGATTTTGTAACAGCTTTATGCATATTGTGCTACAGAAATAGCCTTGATTAAATTTTAGTTTGTAGCTGTTCAAACTTCAACTCCACCCAATTAAAAGCCTCTTTTAACTTATTGATAAAGCAGATGTCAAATTATGTTCTTTCTGTTTACTTCCGAGAATCAGTATGGACGACTAATTCGTTCTAATCACGAAGATCAACATTTTGTTTTTTAAGAGAATCATCTTGAAGTTCGGCTTTCCCATTGCATTTCATTATAGAAAAATAAGGCATCTGCTAGTTTTATCTCAGTCGTTTTACCGACACATTCAAAATTTGTTTTAATCACTTGATCCTTAAATTTTGTACATTGCATTATTTCTTTTAACTCAATACGTTAAATTTTTAAAAACTTTGAATGGCGTAAAGATTCTTTATTGCTTACTTCTTCGATCTATTTTAAAACTAATGTGAAGAAAAAATCTATTGATCAAAGCTGATAACCTGAGTTACCATCCAACGCAACCTTATAGCGACATATTTCGGGTCATCATTACTTTTTACTGAGTTATACACTGTTAAAAAAAAATCCCTGAATTAACGGAAAAACTACTGGCAGCAAGTTGCCGGGATTTTTCCGTTAATTTCAGAATCTTCCGTTTTGGAATTTTTCTGTTATTTTCAGGAACTTCCATTTCGGATTTTTTCCGTTAATTTCAGGGTCTTCCATTTTGGAATTTCTCCGTTAATTTCAGGATCTTCCATTTCGGAATTTCTCCGTTAATTTCAGAATCTTCCATTTCGGAATTTCTCCGTTAATTTCAGGATCTTCCAGTTCGGAATTTCTCCGTTAATTTCAGGATTTTCCATTTAGCTGTTTAATGTTAATTTCATGAATTTCTAATTGGCATTTCTCTCTTAAATTTAGAAAACTTACATAGTATTTTCTATTTAATTCCAAGACATTTTTGCTTTTTCTTGTCAATTTTGTTTCTATATACTATTTAAACATCAATCATTCTAATATATCGATTTATATATGGTGTAATAAATATAAGAGAAATTTAAACTTGCATCCTGTTTGTTATATAAAACGTAAGCATATAATGTCTTCATAATTTAACCTTAAATCTATTCAAAACTAATACATTCTAATCCTTTGATAATTTTTAACCATATTTGGTATATTATCTGAATAAAAAGGACATTGTTCACATTTTTGAAATTTAAAAATTACTGCTCTTCATATATTGAAAACAATTTTAATATGGCAGAAAAATTTTAAGAATTTTGATAATTTTTCTGTCATATTTTTTTACAATGTATATATTTAGTATTGTTCTGCGGCTAAATGGTATTGTACTTTACAGTTAGCATATCCAGGGCAAAATCATGGGTAGGGGATAATGAGTCGGGTGTCTTAGGGGTTGAACACCCCTTAACAGTGAGACTCTTTAAGACAGTAACCTTTGTAGTCAAAAACAATACATTTTTAAGTTTCTGCATTTGTGCAATACATACATGAATTTGTATAGTCGCTGAAAGTAAAAAAACAACAATTTTTTTAGTATATGGGGACGAGAGTTAATATCCCCCCCATCCTGGATACACCACTGATATAATTTAACAATAAGTGAATAACAAAAGAATTACACAATATAATAATGTTTTATTTTTCTTTCATAATTGAAAAAGACTTATGGTATTTCGAATCCCCAACTAATTAAAAAATTTGTGCAGGAACTACAGATTTAGTTTTCTTCTTTTTCTGAACTTTCGACCCTCTTTGGAGATTAATGATAAATAGGCACCTAAAAATATAATATATTAATATATACAAAACCAATTTTGAATAAATAGATCTAATGTAAAGAAGCAAGTGGTAATCAGGCGTTAATCAGACAAAATCTTCTTAAGCCCTTCTAAAATTAAATTTTTTTTCAATTTTAGGCTTTTTTTCGAGCAAGTCTTCCATAGTATCTGCACCGTTATAATTTAATATCAGAGTTAAAAACGCTTTTTCTCTTTTTTGTGAAGAGGGGGATGGGAAAAACAAGGAATGAATCTTAGAGTACCTTTATCGAATTGATTTATCCATATCTTATAATACGGTTTTGAGAATTGGAAAACTGAAAATATTTTTTAATAGGAGGGGGGTAGAAACAGAACAGAAGTGTTCTTGAATAATGTATATCAAAATTAAAAATACTATTTTATAATAGTATTTAGTAATAAAATACAATCTTATAATTAGTATTATAGTAAAGTTAATAACTATTGCTGTAGTTGTAGACGGTGGGCCGAAAATGAGACATCACTTAGCAGCTATATCTAAATGAACACTAAAATAGTGTTCAGCGGATACTTGCAATTCCTAAATTTTGAATTCGTTAGAAAGTTTGCATTTAAGGGGGTATAGGACACAAAATCTTCAAAAAAAAATATTATTATCATAAAAAATAACACAAATATTTTAGAATAATTTAAAACAAAAATTTTATTTATATCTGCAGTAGAACGTGAGATGTGTAGTTTTTTGTGTCATGACATCTGTGTTGGCCAACCACGTTTATAATCTTTGCTTCCTCGTAATATAAGATAGGAATAACGTTATAACGGTTTGGAGCGCTTCAGTAAGGAAAGGGGTAAACTTCACAGCTGTTTTTCTCCTTGATCGTGTTTTCGATGATTTTTTGACTTCAAATTGATATAACTCAAAATCTACTGCCCATAGAGTGTCCAAATTTTCCACTCATATTTTTCAAACATATGTCTTTAATTTGTCTTTAGGGATTAGTTGTAAATAGTTTATTTTTTTATTTATTAATTTTTATAAACAAAGCGAACCTGTGAAATTATTAAAAAAAACTTCAATAATTAAAAAAAAAAACGATGGCAAATAAGAAAAATCGGTAAAGACCGTTTGTTAAATACATTTTTCTGTTTATAAAAATGCTAAATATTTGTTTGCCAATAAATAAGTTTTTGACTTATAACAAAAATAAGAGACATCATTTTTTGACATATTTTTTTTAAAATAAATAATGATAATTTAAAACCTTTGACTATCTAAAAGTGTAAGTATATTTAGTATACATTTATGGAAAAAAATATATATATATATTGATATCTGCAATATTAAAAAAAAAAAGTTAAAAGTGTCCCATAGCCCCCCCCCCCCCCTTAATTGGAAATTGTGTTTTTCTTAGTGCAAAACAGTTTCTTAGTTTTCAAAACAAAGAGCAGTGACAATAATGTATGTAACACCTGAATCGAATCAAAGCATGTGATCCGCATACATCCGTAATCACTAATTTATTCGTTAAATTATACAAAAGAGTATAATTTATTAAAGAGAAAGTTTACGTTATGTATACTTGCATAGTTTTTAAAATAAACTATGCTGTGCTGATAGCGATAGCGTAACCGTGCTTTTCAATCGAGGTTAGGTTAGGTTTTGAATTATCGTCGCACTAGAGCTACACGAGGGCAATTGCTTTTCAATCGAATTTAAATGTAATAATTTCAAATCATTTCATTATTTTTTTTTAATAATGTGCACTCGTTTGTAGATGAACATTGTTTATTTCATACATTTGACAGCTTTTTCAAACTTTTAGATTAAATTCACTTAGTTAAGCGTGTTGGTAAACAAACGGAATTATTAATTTCAGGAATCATCCCACGGTCAATTATAAGACTATAGAGATTACAGAAACAAATAAGAAAGAGACAAGAACTGGATTCTATATGTAGAAAAGAAAGATAGAAAATATAATACTTAAATAGAATCTTATTTTAATAAAAGAAATGAACATACCTGTATATTTATCTTTCTTGCTTCAGATGTGGTCAAAACAAACAAACAAAAAATATGGTGGCTGAGTCTTTCGGCGGATGTGTCGAGGCTAAAAGCTGTTGGGTGCGAGGTTATATGGAGAAATTACGTTAATACGGGTCTTAAGTGAAATTCTGCAATCAGAAATACGGTGTTTTTCCGTTTTCGCTTGTCAAGCGTTTAAGGAAAACGGAAACAAGCTATTTATTTCAGACAAACCATCTGTTTGTTGAGGAAACGCAATCTTCCCGTAAATTCCCAAAAATAATCACAGAAATATGCACGTAAAATTCAGGGTTTTTTTAACAGTGTATTTTTCGCACACTCTTAAAACAAACGAGCTATTTTAACTCAATCTGAGTTAATTTTCACTTCTGAAGTGTCGAAAATGCACTTTCCCTATAGGAGTGGATCCTTTGTATGTTAAACCTGCGACAGGATCACTCCAAACGAGTGATTTTAACTCAGTCTGAGTTAATATTCACTCCTTTACAGTGTCGAAAATTGACTTTTCCAACAGGAGTCTATTCCACTCTTTTGTTTTGAGAGTGTTGTTGGGTGGTTTCAGGTGACGAAATTAATTTCAACTGTCATTCTTGCCTTTCCTGTGAGCGGTGCTCCAATTGCTCCTGTGCTCTAATGTGACTTTAATTCACCAATCGAGGCACCATTATTAATTTTTTTCATTCCTCCACATTTCTGTTGCTCTTCAAGATTTGAAACATATACAACGTGTTAATTATTGGTCTGTTTTTTTATTTATTTCAGGAGATTCGCAACAAGCGTGTCTCTCGCGATATGGAGACCTTCACCGACGACGAGCTGTTCGCCACCATCGACCACAGGGGGAACGTGAAGGTGTCTCTCCGCAAAGAGAACAAGTCCGTGTCCACGGACAACATCGAGGAGGTGGTGGATGATGACCCGTTTGCCGGTAAGCAGGTTCTTGCTGAAATTCATTGATATTAATTATTTGAAATTTATTGATTTGATGAATCATTGAACAGAGCTATATATACCTTAAAAAGTAGTTCATGGAATAATCTTTATAGGTATTGTGTAACTATGTGATTCAAACCTGATATGCAAAATAAGAGTAGTTCAAGTTTAAGTCAAAAAAGTTCACCATACAATGCATTTTTGAAGAGAGTGGTGTACCGCTAAGAAATATCCGGTAATTTCACATGAAAATAGGTAGTAGGACCAAACTCATCAATGAGGAGATTAATGTGCATTTTATTGGTTGGATGAGTGTAACAATTACATTAGTCTCTTATTTGGACTGTTTCCTGTACACTCATTTATCAAGTAAAAGATAGAAAGTTATAATTTCTATGATTTCTGTTGCTGTCTCGGACGTCCAATAAATGCTAGATATGTTTGAAAATATATGCCACTTCACTACTACATCTTCAGTGGGCAACATTCACACTTTTACATTTTTCAAATGAGTTTGTATACCACTGCATTAATAAAATTCTTTCTCTATCGTAGGTCTCTGTCGCGGTTCTGTGTGTCCCTCCAGTTGCCCGTGCGATTTCCAGCTGTCCCTGAGACCCAGCAAACAGACCACGTCCCACTACGACACGGTCCTAGGGACAAGCACCCTTCCAATCAGAAGACGCGAGAGTCCTTGCTCGGATCCTGGTGGACAAGTGTCCAGGTCCACGTCCTATGATCGGTCATCGGACTGGGGAGAATCAGCCACGACGGACTCCTTGTTCGTCAGAGATATGGAGGAGACCTTTGCGAGGACGTTGTCTAGGTTACGAAAAGGTAAGAATAAGTTTACTACTCGGTGCTTAAATAACTATACTCCTTGCCAACCTATTTTGGGTAAATAGAAATGTGCTATGGAGAAGATCTTTCCGCGCATGTAAAGAGTTCCATAAATTATTTGTGAATCCATCCAGAAAACATGTATAAAACATTAGTTTCTTTTAAGGTCTAACAGATTTGAATATTGTTTGAGAAAACTTGGCAATTTTATCAGTATGAAAAGTGTATTTTAATTAAATAGTATTCAGTTCATTTTACATGTAAATATTACATTACAAGAGTGTCTAACTAATGGAATAACCGTGCTTTTCCCTCTGACTTTTTACTCTTTGTTTTTACCCAAATTAGGTTGATGTTAAATAATTTGGACTTGCAATTTTGCTGTATAATTTAGATTATTCTTGAATTATGAAGTTTTATTTGTGTATTTCCTTGAAAAAACAATAAAGTTTGTTTCCTGACACAAATTAGTTCAAGTGTATGACTATTGACTGAATTAGAAAGTATGTCCCAAGGTACAACATCATATTGTACATTGGGACAGTTTATCCTTTCTACTTTAAATGAGTGGCAATTTTTTTATTTCAAGCTGCCAGAATTAAAAAAAAATATATTATAGAGGAATATATTGGTGTGTTGAAATGCTGCTTTTAAATTTTTATATTGACTATAATTATCGAAGAAAAAAATTACAATGTAAAAACTGTCCCAAGGTACAACACTCTCCCCTACGTTGTTTTTCTTCAATGAAAGCTAAATTTAAAGGACAACATACCATATTTGAGAGAAAAAAAACTTTTTCAACCAGACATCGGACTTAACGTTTGTAATTTTTTACAAGGAAAAAGATTAAATTGTCAGCAATAACTTCTTCAAAGCACTTTATAACTTATATATCTATATTTTTACATTTAGAAATATTTTAAACACTTAAAATTAAATATTTTTATAGAATTTCAACGATCATCGTTTACATCGAGTTTCACCACAGTTGAGGAATGGCTAAAGAGTCTTGACTTAGCAATGTACACATCTAGTTTCATGGAAAATGGATATGATGACATAGACTTCCTGGTAAGAATTATCTCTTAAATTTTTTTTGTTCAATATAATTATTCCTTCATTAGTTTACATTTATCATTCCCATGAAATGTTATTTTTATAATCCATTACTAAATTTAATGCAATTGTCATACATGATATTCACAATTTTTTGTATTTATTCATATTTTCCTTGGTTGATATTAATACTAAAATTATTATTATTATTAATGGAACTGACAGTACTTAGAGTATTTTGTACATCAACAAGCTGTAAATCATCATAAAGGGAATTTAAAAATAGATTATTTTTATTTAGATTGTTTGAAAACTAGTGAACCAATATTTTCATTTCACTTTCTCTCTTATATCGCCAATTGACCATCTACGAAATTTGATGGGATTTCACCAATTCGATTAGTTTGCTTTACTCAGAAACTCGAGTTAAACTGCTGTCATTACACAATTCTTGTAATTCATTTACGTTATACACTTTTGTATATTCTCTAGGCCCAATGGGTAAGTGGTAGTGCTTCTCATTGCCACGCAACAGGTCCGGGGATCGAATCCTGGATTGGGCGAGGTTGACCCATGTTTTCATCCCTTGAGTGGGTCGATAAAATGAGTACCGCGCATGCTTGGGAACTAAACACTGGGGGTTCCGCGTGCGGCTGCCACCATACCGGAACATATGAATAGCACCCCAGAGCCCTTGGTCACGAAAGTTGAAATAGGCCCTGCGGGTCTTGTTGCAGTAATGGGCTGTTGCGCCGAAGAGATTAGTTCGTATATTCTCTATCTTATAACAATTGAATCGGTGAGTGCACAAATAGCGTCAGTCACAAATTTAAAATTTTTCAGGAGGGAGAAAAAACGTAATAACTCCTCCTCTATTTCTGCACTCAACACTCGAAACAAACGTCCTGTATTTACGGAACTACTCAACAGACTAACGTAGTTTTTGCACCCAACACGCATCTTGCCTTTCTACGCTTATTTTCATTGAAAACGAGTTTTCGGATACTTTTGACTAAAGTGGTTTCTGCACTCACCGATTCAATTATTGTCGACATTTACAAATTTCATTCACAGGGTGGTAACATTCTGGATGACGGACTAGTTTGTATATTCTCTATCTTTTACAATTCTTGTAGACATTTACAAATTTCTTTCACAGGGTGGTAACATTCTGGAGGACGTACTAGTTTGTATATTCTCTATCTCATACAATTCTTGTAGACATTTACACATGTCTTCCACAGGGTGGTAACATTCTGGAGGACGAAGACCTCATCGAGATGAACATGCAGAACAAGGACCACCGGCAGAAGATCCTGGAGTCGTGCCACACCCTGCCCGCGCTCAAGCCCATAGGCGAGGGTCAAGCCCCGGAATCGGTGGGCGAGTGGCTCAGGTCGCTGCACCTCGACCAGTACATCGATGTCTTCAGGAGGAACGGATACGTTGACATGGAGCGGGCGAAGAAGGTCTGGGACGTCGAGCTCAAATCGGTGAGTGGGCATTGTTTGTTGTTTTCTTTTTCTTTTAGGATTTATAACTTAGAGTGAGACCAAGTTTCTTAAGCATTTGTTTTAAAGGCAGCTCTATGTATAACTTTTGTCTTAAACTTGCGGGAGCTTATCACTTTGTAATTTCAAGCATATCATCTTTTCATTTTTTTTTCGTGAGGTACTTTCTCGCTCGTGATTTCAAAACTAATAAATCAGCTTAGTTGAAAACAAGTAACCAACGAATGAACATCCCTCTTAGAGCTTCTCGATCATTCCCAAAAATTCGATAATAACAGAGTCTCCTACACTCTTAAAACAAAAGAGTGAAATTCACTCCAGTAGGAGAAGTGCATTTTCGACACTGGAAAGGAGTAAATATTAACTCAGACTGAGTTAAAATCACTCGTTTGGAGTGATCCTGTCGGAGGTTTAAACACAAAGGATTCACTCCAAAAGGAGAAGTGCATTTTCCAGACTGGAGGAGTGAAAATTTATCAGACTGAGTTAAAATCGCTCGTTCGTTTCAAGAGTGTAGAAGAGAAAGGGACTATATATTTTTCCTTTTCTCTTCTTCTAGGAGGCCCTTATATTACCCCCAACTTTTTTTTTAATCTACTATATATAACGAAAGTATGGAACGTTAACAGAGTGTTTAGATAATAATATATATTATATTTGAAATAACAATAATTCATACGCAAATGATAACATGTTCAAACAATATTGTAATAGCTGATCTATTTATTTTAAAATAATATTTCCTTGCGAACAATTTGGTTGGGTTGCTAATTGAATCGAACAAATCAAACACCTCATCACACATTAGATTGTGAAATTCTTTGCATCCATTTCAAAAATAATTAACATACTCACCAAAGATGCATCCCATTGTTTCGTAACACGAAAAAAAAAACTATCTATGTTGGAGTATTATAGGGAGAATTTTATCATTGGCATTCAAGAGCATTCCATTCAAAACGGAGAATCATTCTTCACCCAAGTTGCCTGTTTTCCGGTTGATTTGCCAATGCTTAACTGAAAACTAAATGCATCAATCTACTTAATGATTGGCGTTGACGTCCTGCGACTAAATCGCCTCCAGGAAGATCATTTGCCTATGCTCGCATTGGCGCATGGGGGGTATAGGAGGGGGGAAAGTCCTTGATTAATAGCAAGCTTTCGGTAATTGGCCAACGCGCTTCATTAACCCTGTTAATTAATTGTTAATTGCGTATACACTGGGATAATTGCGGCCGTGCCAGGACCCGCTTTTAATTTCGCTCCATAATGCGCCTGAATCCCAATTGAAGAATGGATTATGGTGGGTTTTTTTCGTGCGTCAAAACTCAGCAGGTTTTGAACGATGGTGAAGAGGAGGAAGATGAAAAAAAAACTTATAATTGCTACATTTTTAAAGGGCCAGTTCTTAATAGGAAATCCTTAATCTCTCTCTGGATTTTAATTAGTACATCAACAATATTTTCTTTTCGCTCCAGGGGCATCGGTAGGCACAGAAAAGTATTGGGTCGAGGCGCATGCAAGCTGTTACAATGACTTAATTATTTGGTCCAGCCAAGCACACTCCGACACTTCAGACCCGGCTCTGTTATGACAAGCGTGCTGCAAGTTCGAATTAGAAGACTCGGAGGTTAATTACCAGAGCCACAGAAGCCAAAGTTTTATAGACTTTTGTATTTGGAGAGTTTCACGGACCATTGAGGAATCGAAAGGTTGATTTATTTCGGTCGATGTTCCTTCGAGTGACTTGCTCTTCCAAGTGCTCAATTTGACTGTTTGACTATTTGCTGTTTGACTAGACACTAGTCATTAATCAATTCGAGTTTTTGTTTGCTATTCTCATAATTTTCATTGTTGAGTGATAGATTGGATGATTTACTCCTTTATGATAAATATGGAAAACAAATAAATTAAAAGACAAGCACTTGGGAAAAGGGTAGGACAAATATATTTTATTTGTTTGTTACATTTACTGGCAGATAGCATTGTTTTAATATTAATTCGTATATATTTTTAATTTTAGATACTTGATATCGGCAAGCATGGTCATAGAAAAAGAATTTTAACCTCATTAGGAGTGAAACCAGCAAGTCGCTTCTTTGATGAATTAAAAGACTTCAGTTTATCTAAAATGGTAAGAATCAAAATTTGCAATTAGTTTTATAATTAAAGTTAATGTTAATTAATAGCAATGTATAAAAAAAGAATAAGTATGGGCATATACATATTGTGTTAATGCGCAAATTAACTTAATTTGGTTAGTAACTTGTAAATATTCGCTATCGAAATTCTGCTTTGATGTTTGTTTCGCAACTTGTTTATTCTTCGTAACTTTATAGATACTCATGATTATAATGACCTATACATAATGGGAGTATGCCTTTATGTAGCGGCGTAAATGATACCAGTCGAGTAACTGATGCATGTCAAGTAACTGATATATGCATATTCACTAGTAAATGCAGTTAGTAACTGATACATGTCTGGTAACTGATGCATGTCTAGTGTCTAGTAATGCATATCTAGTAACTGATACATGTCTAGTAGCTGATGCACTTCTAGAAACTGTGGATGTTTCGTAACTTATTCGTGTTTGGCTTACTTGTGCATACTTGTGAAACTGGCTATTCCAGGACTGGAACCTCGGCACCATCAGCAGCATCTCCACGACAGCAGCAGACGAACCATCCTCATCTGGCGACGAGTCTCGGACGGTGGACATCATGCGAGGCGACACCAGCATCAGAAACTTCACCTCAAATGGCGGTTCGTCCCGGAGTCCGCCATCGTTGTCTGCTCTGCCAATCAGGCCACCAACCCAATTGATGGGAGACACGTCTCCATCGTCCATGTTGCTGGACGTGGCGCAGTTCGGCGCCGCGACGCAGTGGAAACACCAGCCGGATGTCCTGGTGAAGGGGAGTTGCAACTACACTGCCAAGGTGAGAGTTTGCATTCATTTCCTGAAGTTTTAAAAACATTTGAAGAGTACACGGGAAGAACCGCTTGATTTGTTACTAAAGTAAAACTCGCATTAAGTTTGCTGCATGTAAATGTTCTACGGAAAACGGGGTAAATAGTTCTCATTTCAGAGTGCGGGAATCAAATAAAAAAAGGTATTTCACACTCAATAAACCACTTTATTCGTTATTTCAAGACATATTTGCATTAGTTTTGTTAGTTTTTCAGTTAGAGTGTAATATTAGTTATTTTTTCTCTCAATTTTAACGTAACAAGGCACACGAATATCAGAGTATCTTAAAGGGCAGCCAATCATACCAGGCGAAAATTTCGTCGTCTGCTCTGATGGGATATGGGGGGCTTATTTACTCACGACGTTTCCTCCACGGATGCGAGCGCAACTGCATACTTAATCTGGGGTTGACTGTAATCTTCCCGTAATTGTGTCTTTTGGCGGACATTGGCGACAGGAAACTTTTTTCTTTCGGTTCTTCATTCGCGGCACAAACGTGTGACTCGTGTCCACTGATCACTGGCGTGAATCAGGGTAGAAGCGAAATAAAAACAAGGCGAGTAACCGGTTTCTTTGCTCCCAGTTTAGGCGATTTCTCGCTATATCATCGCCAAAGAGGCCTATTGAGGAAATCCTTCTTCAAAATCAAGCGGTTTTTCTCCTGTTCTCTTCATTTCTTAAATTTAGGTAATAATGCCATAATTTTATTTTTTTGCAGTACCTCGGATCCACTTTGGTTAAAGAGGTGCGTGGGCTTGAATCAACGAGGAAGTCCATACAGAAGCTGAAGAGTTCAACTCGAGACATGAACAAAATACCCAACGTCATTTTATCCATTTCTCATACCGGTGTCAAATTCATAGACGCACAAGCTAAGGTAACTCTCTTTGTACAATTTTTTTCATCACTACTTGGATGGATATTAGGTTTTAACTCCTACTTATTAAATGATATATGGAGCATTACTAACCTTTTAATGGGGTATGGGACACTTTTAATTTTTTTTTAATATTGCAGATATGAATATATTTTTTTTCCATAAATGTATACTAAATATACTTACACTTTCAGATAGTAAAAGGTTTTTAAAAAATATTATTTAAAAAAAAATGGGTCAATAAATGACGTTTCTTATTTTTGTTATAAGTCAAAAAATTATTTATTGACAAAAAAAATTCAAAATTTTATAAACAGGAAAATGTATTTAACAAACTGTTTTTACTGACTTTTGTTATTTGCTATAGTTTTTTAAAAAAATCATTAAAGTTTTTTTAATATTTTCACAGGTTCACTTATTTTTTTAAAAAATATAATAAATAAAAAAACAATTTATTTACAACTTATCCCCAAACGAAAATTAAAAATATATGTTTGAAAAATATGTGTGGAAAATTTTAGCATTCCATGGGCAGTAGATTTTGAGTTAGGGGAGAGAAGGGGAATGGCGCCACCTTAAGGGAAATTGAATTTTCATGCAGAATTGTGTTGCAATTAATGTAAATTGTAATGAGCATAGTATACTACAGTTCATAACCTATCTTGTAGTGATTTTTTTAAATTGAAATTTTTAATAGAAACTGAATAAAACTGTATTTTTCTAAAGCTCGCACAGTGGCGGGATTACCCCGGTATCTGGGGTAATGCCGCCACACCACTGGGGTTATGCCGCGACAGCAATAAACAAAGCAAATAATCTATAAATAATGGAAAATTACATAATAAAGCAATACATATAGAACTAAAATAGTTTCAATTAACTTTGGAATTTTAAATTGTACAGGGTACAGCTCTTTTATTAACTTTCCATTTGCAACTAACTATGCAGTTTTTCTTAAAGCTTCGTTGGTCTATTTGACCAGTTCAGTTATTCTTTTTCGGATACGTGGCATCTCTAACGAAAACTAATAGGTTGTAGGGCCAATATATGAAATTTCTATTTTACGGATTATGCCGCCATCCTTTTGCATGTGGCGGCATAACCCCAGAGTGATGTGGCGGCATTACCCCAGTAAGACAAAATGGCATAGACGGTTGTTTAAAGAAAGATAGTTAGCCTAGCGTCCAAACTAACGACGTGATAAAATAGCCAAATAATTACTCTTTTAAATGATATATAACTGATTTATCTAAATTAGAGATAGCAGTCACTTATCGCTTAATTTCAGAAGGCTCAAGATTAGATGAAAATCACTAAAAACCGTATTTTTTAAATAACTTTACACCAACTCACCACACGGCCATTAGCGTCTATACTACAAATTACTTTGTTTCCTGCTACAGGTCAGCACTCACAGCCCCCCTCCCACACACACCGCTGGAGAGATACAAGGGGTGGCGGCATTACCCGAGGTGGCGGGATTCCCCTGCTCTCCCCTATATCAATTTAAACTAAAAAAAATAATCGAAAACACGATCAAGGAGAAAAACAGCTTTGAGGTTTATAAACGCGGTTGGCCAACACAGATGTCATGACACAAGAAACTAAACATCTCACGTTCTACTGCAGATATAAATTAAATTTTTGTTTTAAATTATTCCAAAATATGTGAGTTATTTTTTAAGATAAAAATAATTTGTTTGATTTTTTTTGTTGAAGATTTTGTGATCTATACCCCCTTAATGAGAGCTTGTTATGTTCTATCAAATTCAAAACAATATCTTCTGGATGCTAAATTTAATATTTAATAAAAAAAATTAAAGTGGAAGCTTTTTTCTTCTGTGTTTTCCAGAAGTTAGTGTGTGAGCATGAGATACGAAACATTCACTGCGCTTGCCAAGATGCTGACGATCTCAACCACTTTGCCTACATTACGAAGGATCACCAGACATCCAATAAAAACTACTGCCACGTATTCTGCGCCCAGAACATGGTGAGTTGAACAATTATTCCTTTTTCTGATTTTTTTTTAATTGTCGATTTGGACTACACCATAGAAATTGAAAAACCATGCGCTATCGCCCACTATCTAAAGGGGAAACGGAGGGTCAAAATCAGTTTTCTTTGAGCACCTCAACATGGCGGCCAGTTGCGTAGAAAATAACAGTACTAAAATTGCGCTTTTTTTAGAAGCTGTTATCTTGGAGCTGGTGGCTCTTTGAAATTTTTTGTAGACGTGGATTGTAATTTTATGATTCATGAATCAGGATCATTTTTGGGTAGTTCTATTTCTATTCAGTGAAATAATTTTAATGTCAGACTAAATTTTGAATGATATTTTATGATGGGTTAAGCTTAACGATGAATATAAAATTAACCATTCCAAATTATCAATAAACAACTATGCAAATTTTTGGTTACTTAGAAATATTATTTTTGACACTCACAAAAGGAAATTCGAAATATTTGCAGTTATCAACTAAAATCCATAGATTAAGAACACTCTAGATCTGAATCCGTGATTGGATTAGCATTGGAGAATTTCTATATTGAAATTGACATAGAAACTAGCGCCCCTATAGTTACTTTGGGAACTACGGTGGTTTCGCGGCTGCTTTTTTCTAGCCTTCTTTAAGAGCTTTAACACCGTCTATTACGCATCGTAAATTAAAACCCAGGTCAAGTGACGAAAAGAAACTATTTTTGGCGACAGCGGGACCATGCGTTTTTTCATAATCATATTTTTGTAATTAAAATGGTTGAAGTTTTACTTAAATTTATCTCTTGATTTAATTTAATGAATGAAATAATATTTAAATTTATTAGACAGTATCTACTTTTTGACTGTGTTAAAGCTCCGGAAGAACAGGCAGTAGGAAGCAAATTGTACTTAGTTTATTTATTTTTAATGAATTCACTTTTCTAACGACAGTATTATTAAGCAAGTTTCAATGCATTAAATGTAGTGCTAGATTATAAATAAAAATTACGCAAGACATTTGTTAATAAATAATTCGCGAAATTACTTTTTACAACATTGATTGTAGCAAATTGAATACAAGAATAAAATTCAAAAGCATAAATATCAGCATATTTCTTTTTTATTACAATCATTTTAACAATATTATTTTTTTATTCTTATCAAAAAATCTTTAAATATGTACATTACAAAGAAACAACACATAACTTTAAATATTTTATTAGAAATGACAAGAAAAACTGCAGTTATTTAGCACAATTATTATTTCAATTTTGATAGATAATAAAAACATAAGATTGTGTATCAGTGTTTATTTAGAACGCCGCCACGTATCTTATGTATGCGATTTATGCCGGTAAATTTATCAGTTTCTGTGAAGGGGCTGCAATATCCTATAAGTATGAAGCACAGAGCATTTCTTCATGTAGAACTAATTCCTATCATTTCTTTAACCAATTCTAAATGATAAAATAAAAACGAATAAATAAATATTCTTTACTTAATAAAATTATTGTTGAAAGCCAGAAACTAGTGGGACTTTTTTTTGTAAAATTTATTGCAATTTAATCAACAAGATCTTTTAAAGATTTATAACTTTAGGAACAATAGCAAAACTTTTATATAAGTTAAGAAATAAACTGAATTATCTTTTAGAATCGATGACATTCGATTTTTATAAAAAAAACGAGAAAATTTTACTATAGTTCAGAACAGTCATTTAAAAAACCCCAAAAAGAATAAGAATTTGCAATATTATTTACATGAAATGCACTTACTGTCGTTTATTCTCAAGACTGCTGAAAATTCTTCGAAATACACTATTTAAATAAAAATTAACAAAAATAATTGCAAACTACGAAAAATAAACAAATTTGAACATTATTCTATTTCTAAAATGTATTTAGCAACTTAATCGTCATAGTAACCGAAATTTACTCTCTGTTGCCAGACTTCGATTTTAAAAAATTCGAAAGTTTTAGGATGTGATATCCCGAATATACCTAGCAACAAATAAATGATTAGCTTTATATTAATTCATTCCTGAGTATTAGGTAGCCTTAAAATCGAAAATTTAAATTATCAGTTTAAAACTGACCTAATATTATGGTACATTCCGAAGAAACAATTGCGCTACAATCGGAAAGTGCAATTATGCCAATCAACAAATTAATAGTTTATTAGTTCCTCAAGTAACTTTAGGTGCGCAGGCATCAGATTGACTTACTGGTCTAGAGTGTTCTTTGTCTATGCTAAAATCAACTCAACAATCGTGATTCAAAAAAAAAAAAGCGTAATTTTAGTACTGATTTTTTTCTACGCCAATCGACGCCATGTTGAGGTGATGCTTCGGCACAAAATTCCCGCTTGTTTCACCATTACTACACCTCTATGGAAGCGCCACTCGAGTGAAGCGGTGGAAATTTGAGTAGCAGCGATTTTAAAGAATAACGCTATAAAAAATAAAATTATTTATTTTATATTGAACTAACGCTGAGTGAGTGATTTGTTAAGGATTAGTGGGTTTGCTTGATGATTTTCTGACGGCTTCATATTTTCCACACTAAGCATCTCCATCTCGGGGCCCGGGTGGCCGAGTGGTTAAGATAGCGGTCTCCGCTAACAGTGTGCACACTGTACCTGGTGCGGGTTCGATTTCCGCCCTAGCCCTGGGTGTAATTTATCTCTCTGTCACTGTAAAAATTCTTTCTGCGTCTGTCTTACATGACGAAGGTTTATAAGAGAATTTCTGATCAAGCACACAAGCCAGAATATATATGTATCAACCCTACTCTATCTCCATCTCTATGGTGAAACTAATTCGCCGCTGCAGAGCGGTTAATGCGAGCTAAAACCCTGGTTTGTTAAGGGCTGGAGGAAGCACGTCAGGGCGCTAGAAAGTGCAATGCTGAGCGATATCATTGTTTTATCCTAGCTTTGGCAGTTTGTTGGAATTAGCGAAAGTTGATTGAAATGCTCTAGATGCGTCTTCATCTATATCAGTGAGCGAAGGTCACTGTTATCTCTTCCGAATAGGTAGTAAACATCGGCCATTTCGCACGTTTTGAAAACTCTAATCAAATCACGATTGTTTGAAATTTTACGAACGCCGGAATCGATGTTATTTACAACGTATTGGTCACGTCACAACTAGGGCTGATAAGACAGTGGGGAATTCGGACGGACAGATGAGCGCCGATATCATGTTCTTACAAACCATATCTAATTCATCTCCATCTCCAAGGTGAAACTAGTTTACCTCTGTCGAGTGGTTAATGAGCTTATTTCACATGTACTAAGGCCGAAATTGAACAAATCCTTCAAGCACGAATGGCGATTGGTTCAGACCATTCGAGCAATCGCGGTCGAACTGTTTGTTTACTGTTTTGACGCACAGTACTGAGAAAATTGTCAAATATTAAATTGTTTTTACAAGAAGAAAGGAAACCCCGAACAGAAACTTATTTAGCTGTGTAGGGAAACCCAATAGCTTTGTCAAATAGCAGTTTATTAGCAAATATCGCTTGGCTAAAGAATCGTTCCTACTCGTTTGGCGGAAAAAGAACGAATCAAAAGATTTGCTCTTTTGAACAATTCCTTAAAAAACATAAACGCCGGATGAATCTTTAAAGGAACGGACCTATCTCGATATTTCCAGAGTTTTTCGAATTATTTCATTGGTCAACTAAACGTTAAAAGATGCGGCCGTAGTGGCTCTTGTCGCTTGCACGAATGGCACGTCCTGTAGCTTGAGTTCACAAAGTTTGGGAAGTTAAATACTTTTTTTTCCCGAGAGTGTTCTCAAAGCGGAGCTTAATCCGATCGCAGAAAAGCGAACGTGCGCGAATTTGAAGTTTGTCTTCATCTTAAATGTTACGTGTCTTTTTTCCAGGACATGGCGACCGAAGTGATCATGACCCTGGGCCAGGCGTTCGAGGTGGCGTACCAGATGGCGATCCGGGACAAGTCCGAGAACAGAAGCGAGTCAGGCACGGCGTCCTGCACTGACGACCCCAAGAGGTACGTCAGCCAGATAACCGTGCACCTAGTGCAGAAAACCCCGGAGAAAAAAGTCATCGTGGACACAGAGCTCAAGCTGGCCGAGTCCTAACACAGCGTCACAGCCATAGAGTTACATTACCCTACTCTCGCACTTGCGATACAGTAGGCGCCGCTTTTTGGGGATCACTAAGTCCGTCAGTGTATTGGGACAAAGAATTACAGACCCTAAAAATAATTTGGAAATTGCGTATTTTCCCGTTGACCATTTTCGCCATAATGTCAAAATGTTCGCCAGACCCAATTTTATCACCAAGCACGATACATAAATACATTTTATAAAAATTACGATAATTAATAAAATTTAGTAATATGTCTTAAAGAACACAAAGAATAAAAATGGGGAAAAAAACGTATACTGTTGTTTTAAAAAATAATAAATAATAAATATCTGATTAATATGAAATAAGACAATAATTCATTATTATTTCCTAAATTTTTTTTCATAGAAAAACTAACGTCTGGTGATTGTTGGCAGGTCGACAGGATAACACATTAGTGCAATAATTATTACCTTGAGTAATAAAGAAAGTTATTGAAATTTTTTGCTCTCTATGGCTGCAATCATATTATACAATCATATTATTATTGTTGCCTTTACTTCTATGAATTTCGGTTAAATGACCACACACTTTAATGGATCTAGATTTACTGGGACAGATGTGATTCTTTTGAACGGCGGCTACTGTATTTCTAGGGATGGTGAAAAGGTTACTTGTAAATATTACGAAAGTATGATTCTAATTTTATAGGGAGTTCAAATTAGTGTATGAAATTTTATTCTTACTTTTTAATGTGATTAGCTTTAAAATATGAGTATATCGATTGACTGTAATTTATTGTTTGCAAAAATATTTAAAGAGAAAATTTTTAATAACACTTATACTTGACTTTTAGTGCTGCCATCTCTTGACAAAAAAGTAACAAAGTACTAATGCATTTACTTTAATGATTTTGAAAATAACTTACTGATAAATTAAGCAATATTCGAACAATTGAATTCAAAAGAACGTTTTGGTGGCGAATTTAGTTACAAGTATCCTTTTTTTTATGTGAACTTCAAGTGAAAGTTAAACGTTGAAGCACAAAGATTTTTCATTATTAAGAGTTAAAGCTTTTTAAGTTATTAATAAATCATATTATTACAAAATAGCTCACAATTCCTGACGTATTATAATTAATTAAAAAACATTTTAAAAAACGAATAACTAAAAAGTCTTTTAATTGCATTATTAACAAAATATTTTGTACAAAACGCTTTGTATCGATTATATAAACAATAGAGAAGGGTTACAAAATCGCTTGCTTAATAAATTAAACTTAAAAGCATCTATAATAATAATAATAATAAATTTCAAATACACTTGCTTAATTAGGCTAGCTTTGTCGCTTATACTTTGATGTATTACGTTACGTTGATTCTGATCTCTCCTCTTTCCCAGGGCTTCTAATCGGAAACGGAAGTAAACATTTCATTGGGAAAGAGCAAAGAAGACTCTAATATATATTGTAAGGATATTATTTATTACAATTCAGGGATTCCCAAACTGTGAGCCAAGACTCCAACGTTAAACTCGAACCATGACTCGAACGTCATTCGGTGTATAATTCATGGATAAAAAAATATCTTTAGTGTACTTAAATAGTTTTAGGATTAGGCATTGCCTTGCCGCATGAGGCCGCAATTGTTGAAATCCAGTTCCTCCGGTTCAGTGCGGCCCCCCTGGCAACTGCCCAGCTTGGCCAACCAAGATGGTCTCACCCCTTCAAGATGTTTGTTCGCCAAGTCAGCCTTGGTCGTCCCCTCTTCTTTTTACAATCGACCAAGTTAAATTATCCGTTCATTAGAATAGGGGCTCCTTCTTAGTTCATGGCCGATCCAATACCATCTCTTTATCATTACGTCATTTGTCAAGGGTTTGTCTGATGCTGTTTTGAAATATGGATGACATATTACAAGTGAATAAGTTTCATTAAAAAAAATTCTTGCCAAAAAATCGTAATTTTTCTTTGTATCACTTCAGTGACTAAATTGACAGGTAAATGAATCAAATTGCATTTATTGATTGAACAATTTCACCACCTTACCGGAACATTGCTTCTCACCCCAGAGCCCTGGGAAGAGGAGCTGATAGGGGCACAGCATGCCTTGATCTTCTATCGGCTGTAAAATAATTTTTTTAGTTCATTTTTAAATGCTCTTGTTCAAATAAATGTAGAGAAGAAGTTTGGAAATTCTTACTTACTTGTTTGTAAAAATCCGAAATCATATTTGGCATGAGCAGCCGCATTTAAAAAGGCACATTTATTTGATGCAAGAGAACAACGAGTTTATAACCGATTCGATTATACAAATTATTTTGCGTCAACATTTCCATTTAACCTAACAAAATCACAGCAATAGATTTCCATAATGTTAGGTTGTTACAGTTCATCAAATTTTCGAATTTCAAAAGGGCTTCACCGGTTTAAAGTTTGGGAATTTCTGCTTAGTTAGATTTCTTCAAATACAATTTTCGTAGTGGTGCCTTAGAAGACTAGAAAGAAATATTCAATTCTCAATATAAAAAGAGCTACTTGAAATGTTATAGCATAAATATTTAGCAGAGCTATTTTGAAAAACTTCATAGAATTAATTGTACTTGTCTAGTTCAATGTGTATAAAACACATTACACAAATGTGCCATTAAAACTAAGCAAACATAAAAGGTCCAAAAATCAAATGTTCACATTAAATTTTCTATACATAAGAAAGTGGACTTTAATATTGAATAAATTAAAATTTTCAGATAAAATTCTATCCTTGAAATTTTTAAAAGTTTATTAACGAAAATAATTAAGTCCCCATTTTACGATCAAATTAACCCTTGCCATACCTTCTAATAAAAGTAAAAATGCAACGTTATACAAAAACGAATTCAGTCGAAATAAATATTTTTATATAATGTACAGGTTTTTTTTTAAAATGATGAAAGCCATACGATGGCAATTCCTTAAAATCTTGGCCTTACATAGTATTTATACAAAAATCTTTCCAAAAAGTAATAGTTAGAGTACATTAAAAATTTGAATTTGGAAAAATTAATTAAGGAATCCTTCAAATTTTTTGCTACTAACTTTTAATCATAAAAAATCAACTAATAAACAACAATAATAATCGTCATTAATATTATTTAGGATCTCATCATAATCATTATAATAAATTTACCTAATAGTTTTAAGTCAACGTTACATTAAAATACGATTAAATATACTTCCTTAAATTAAAACTCAAAATATGCAAAAAAGTTGAATATTTTAAAATTAACTATTAACTACATTATCAGCCAAAAATTCAATTTTGTTGTTTTTGTTGCATCATTTCAAAAATAAATCTTTGTGCTTTATTAGTTTAACATAGTGAAGACCTTTAATACCCATTTGATTGTGTATTGTGTGAGCCGTACTTGTAAATAGCAGTATTTCATCAAGATTTAATGTCTCTATTGCTTTTGGAGCTCATTTTAGGTCGCCGTGTTTCGGATGTAAAGTAGTTAAATGAACAAAAAAATGTTTCCTAAATGAAAAGATTCAAAATAGTTTTTTTTTAGAATAAGCCACAATAATGTAAGGATTGCATTGAAGAATTATTTAATTACTTTAAGTAGTTGCAAAGTTAACTTTGGTATAGTATTTTTTCCATTTAAATTATTTTAAAACTTAACTTTGATTTAGAACTTCAGGATAATTTTAAAATTGCCAGAGTTGCTTTCAAAGTATTTGTAAAATTGTTAATTTAAACTAATTCTTTAATTTAATGATCTTTTAAACTGAACTTGTTTCTTCTTGTGTTTACTATAACTTTGGCTAACATTTACATTGAAGACATATTTTGCGTTAATTCAAAAAAAAGTTTATTACTATTTGAAATTTTGCATGCTGTTCAACTACATTCAAATGTATTTTTGTTGATTATCCAATAACTGTTTTTTCATACGCTCGGCTCAAATGTACATTGAAGCATTGAAAAATAATCCCCGGTAATTTCCACGTTTGAAAATCTCAGTATTTTTTATTTTAAGCTTAGAGGATGAAAATTTTTAGAAGGGAAATGGTATGTAACAAAAAACAGATATAATTTGAACGGAAGTATCAACCTCTTATTGAATTATTTACGAATTGATAAAATTTAGCAATAGTGTCGCCAACTTTCAGTATTTTTGGACTACTGTTCTACTTCAAATGTTACTAACTAGCCAGTTGGATATTTTTTATAAAAATGAAACCGATTGAAAGTTTTTTTTTTTCTCTCTAGTGGGGCTGCAACATTGGCGGTCAAGCCTTTGCAGACTCGGCATATTCCCTATAAGTGAGAGGCATTTTTTGTGGCACCATTTGGCGACTCTCTCTACCAATTTAGCCGCCTGAAAGTCGCAAATAAATGTAATGCGGTAACATGTTTAGTTTACTGCTTACTGACCTCCATATGGTACACTTTCAAAATCTACTTATTAAGGGGCTGTGACGTGCTCGTTAAATTTGTGTAGTCCAAGGTCCCGGTTGCTTGAAGTTTCCTTAGGTGCCAGTTAAGGTGTCGGCCTCGTAACTTGACCACGGTTCTAAATAACAAGGCTAGTATTGGTAAGGTTAGAGTAATGCAAGTACGAATAAGTTTATATATCTCTTTGAGATATCTGACTAAAGAAATCACCGGGGATAAGATTGCTATCAATTGAAGAGACTTTAAGTACTGATGACAGTTTTGCATGTAAGACATTATTCAAGTGAGAAAATGATTTAAAACGAGAGATATTGTATGATAGATAAAATATGTGTATATTATGTACAAAAGATTTCTGTATATTGAGTTATTGTTGAAAGTTCTATTCCTTATAATTATATTTATTTTTTCTGTTGAAGCATGTTTCGAGCTGTTCTTGATTTTAATATTTTATTGGTGTCTTGTTGTGAATGAGAAATTAGTTTATATGTAGGTGTGAGGATATTTATTGAGTAATAGGACTTATTTATTGCGCAATAGGGAATTGCAGTCTATTTTTAATTGTCATTTATTTCGACTTTCTTTATAGAAAAATTATCAGAAATCTGAACATAGGGTTAAACACGGTTATAAATTTATTGAATTGTATTGGTTTGAAAATCGTTAAGAATAGCTGGAAACCTAAAACTGCCACCATATAAAACGTGACGTATTTAGTGCTATAGTTACTGTTATTGTACAATCTCAAATTCAGCAATCTTCAACAAGTTCAAAAGAATGAGCCGCCGATTTGTTTACGAATCGAGATACTGTCTACGTCACTTGAGAAGATATGACGGCACTTCATGTATTAGATTGAAACAGAATCTTTTAAAATTTAAATAAACTATTTTTAAATTTAAATGAAATTATGAAGAAATCACTTAAAAATCTTAAAAATAATGTTTTTAACAATTTAAAACTAGATACAGTTGAACTAAGGCAATAAAAATATGCTGTAATTCCCTATTGATTTACCGTAAAGTTTGATAATAGTACGAGTTATACGCGTTCCGATTAAACGCTCTTAAAAGTCCCTTCAGCGTACGATATTTCAAAGTATAAATGTTGCACATAGCCTGTTTACAAAGCAAGCTTACAATACTTATTTAATTTCAATTGAAAAAGATTTTTCATGGATTTGTTGCAATTAAATATGGAGGTGAAATTTTTATTAAAAAATCATAAATTAATTTTCCAATTATTATTTATAAAACTTGTGGCTTTGGTTAATTGTTAATGTATTTTTCTTAAAACTGTTAGACTAACTTAGCAAAACAAATTGCGTAATCTGAATAAACTTTCCAATAATGTCCAATACGGCCGAATTTGTCCAAATGGCCAAATGAGAATCTATGTAGAAGCTGTATCAAAAATAATTATGCAAGTACAACTCAGGTAAGACTCAAAGTTACAGATTTAATCATTGATTATTCATTGGAGATAATTTCTTATCAATATTAATAAATTTTTGTTAGCTTTTTTACTCAAATCGCAAACCAGACAAACTATTAGAAAGTTCATTTTAAATACTTAACTGTAAGTTTGAATCCGCTATTTGTCCTTTTGGTGTAACTAACATTACGCCTTAAAACTATTAGCAGACTATTTACATCCATATTTATGTTACGAGTAACGTTACGCCAAATTCTTACAATACTTTAGCAATTAAAAGTTTAAAAAAAACATAGTCGTTCCGAATTAGTAAGAAACAAATACAATTATTTTATTTTCTTAAAGGACTTTATTGAACATTCCATTGATAGTCTTAGCAAAAAAAAATGACATTCCAATAAATTTTTACAAAATCTTATTTCTTGTTTTAATAAATGTGTGAGTTTTAGGTATGTATATCAGTTTATGTATTAAACTGATTCAAAAACCGAAATAAAAATTATGGTATTATTATTTGTTAATCTGGAACTAAGTTCAAAGGATATGTTTGTGTCCGTTCAAGTTTTATAAATTTTATGTAAATTGCAGTATCGAAGGTAAAAAAGGACAGCATTTATATTACTCTGTAAAAAATATTAATCCGTACAAATGAAGAGCTTAGTGGAAGAACGTGCTAAGTGACAAAAAGGAGAAAACGCGAAAATAAGCTTTCAAGATTTTTGTTTGCACTTAGATACGTTAAAAACGGCACTTACAAAAGATTAAAATATACAAAACACATTTGTTATGAAAAAGGGGAAACTCGCTATCGTTAAAGAAGTTACTAACACTTTCATTGACGCAAAAATCTCATTTTTTTAAAAATGTCATTTAGCACGTTTTTAAACTAAGCTCTTCAAGTATCAGTTTCAAATCATTGACTATACAGCCATATTCTGTGTTGAAACGGTATGCAACCGCAACAGGCTCTTAATCATAAACCATTATCCAATCACAACAGGGGTACATATTGGTGTGACATCATATTAAATCGATTTCAAGTAATTGTATTGCAAATCTCGTAATACGGATTTCAACCGTCAAATGTGTGAACATTTTCCCTTGAAAGTAACTTTTTTACAGAGCAGTAACAAAAATTAACAATAGAATTTACACCATTTGCTGCAATTTTATATGTTTAAGTACTCAATGCTGTATTCACCAGTTTTTGTAATTATATTTGAATACACATTCCATTTATTTGTACACATTTTGCGTACATTCTATTGACTTAGATTAAATGTCAGTTCATTATAATATTTAGATGAAGAGTACGATTTTCAAGCTCTGATCGGACTCTTTTAATATGTACTTTTTGGTGCTAAAAGACAAACTTTTGAGTTTAGATTACTTCGAATGCATGAACAAAATAACAAGAGTCTTGTTAATCCGTGTTTAATTTATTGATTTGATTTGAAATTTGATTGATTTGATAAGAAATTCGATTGATATTGAATTTTATTTATTTGAACTAAAATTTGATTGATTTGAATTTTGATTGATTAGATTTGAATTTTGTTTGATTTAAATTTTGATTTATTTGATTTGAAATTCTATTGATTTGATTTAAAATTTGATTTATAGTACAGCGATGCGATCTAATATTTTCTTATAAACGAGCGATAATTTGACTAGGAAGCCTGTTGACGCTAATTCAATACATCTTAGGAATTATGCTAATAAACAATTTTGTTGTATGCCTTCTTACAACAAATTTAAAAAATCGCATTTTTATGTATTATGTATGAAATAACCATTACATCATGTTAAATAAAAACAATCAACCAATCATGTTAAATAAAATTTTCTGATGAAAACATATAAAACTGAATTGTAAAAATAAGAAAAAATTGGTTAAAATAAAATAACTCATGAACTACAATTTGTTTTAAAATTCATAAGCTACAGTCCAAATTTCCAAAATATTTTGATGTTTGTCAACAGTTGCCGTTTACTGTCAGAAAAAAACGTCTATGCAATTTTACAAAAATAATTCAACATTCACCACATTTCGGATTTTCCCTGCGAAGTATAATAATTTTGTTTATTTGATATTCACCTGAAAGAAGTCATTTGGACTTATCTGCCGTGGGCAGGTAAACTGCATTAACTTCCATAAGGACTTAGACCACTGTTGCAAATACTTAATTACTTCCACCAATAAGAAAATAAACCGGAAAAAGCTAATTATTTTAGAGTAAATGGTACGATTCATTGTTACGATTACTTCAGTTTTCCTGCCCACGTCAGTTATGAGATATGGACTTAACAAGACTCTCCTAAAAACCCAACAATTACATAGAATGTACCTATTAATAACTGTGATGTATGTAAAAAAAAGCATGGTAATTCCTTTGGTGTGCAGTGAGCTGAAATCATTCTCAATGTATCATAAGATGAATTGTATAGGAAGTGCTGAAATTACCATTACAAAAATTCTATAGAACAAAACGCTCCATATTTGTAAAGTAAATTGGGAATATAATCCCGTGAGTGTTAAATTTTCATGTAAATCTTTAAGCATTCTATTCGCATTGTAATTATGTACTTTGTATATTTATCCTAAGCCTTGAAATAAAGAGACCTTAAATTACCTTCAATAAGGAATGTTGTGATGATTTATAGTTTTTAAGATAAAAAGAATAATTGTTAATAATTGTTACATTTAGAAACAACTTGTGTGGGCTTTTAATTCAATTTTTCCCCAATTACTACAAGTTGTGTTGAAACTTAGAGTGAATGGTATATTTTTTATGCATATTTTCGAAAACAATATAGTTTACAGCTTTTTGTCAATCGCGTATGGATACAGTAATCATCCCTTCTCGTAATCGCAGTTGAGTTAGATTAACTCTAATTCCTGTTAGTATGTCAACAACACAATTATTGTATTGAAAACAACACAATAATGTTGTCACTTTTACACAAGTTTATTTTTTAAAGTTGTCAGTTTTACACAAGTTTACAATATAAACTTGTGTAAAAGTGGCAACTTTACAACGTAAAACTGTGTAAAAGTGACAACTTTACTATGTAAAGTTGTCACTTTTACACAAGTTTACTTTGTAAGGTTGTCACTTTGTCTTTTTTGTGTTAATTTGTGCTGTTTTAACTCATTTTTTTTCTGAGTTAAGGATATTATATGTATATTCTTCACAACATTAATTGTGTGTTTCAAAAAATTACAAAACTTGAAATAAATCTGCAATTACTAGATCAACCACACTAAATACTTCTCTGCACTTATATAGAATTAAGTATTATGATGCGTTTTTTTAAACACAGAGGAAATTGAGTAGAAGATGCGTAAAATCAGGAATGTAACAAATATACAACAAAACAAATTGAAGACATCCTAAAAAGGTAATGAAAATCTAAAATTGGTACGAAAGATGAAAATAAAACGAAGTAAATTATCCAGATAACGTTTTTCTTTAACATAAATATTAGCCTAAATGATATTTTAAGCTCAAAATATTTTTATTAGGTTATTTACAGCAGGATATACTACCCACCTTCTAAAGTTCCTATATATTGAAGATTTCATGAATTAGTTGGTTTAATGTAATTTATCAGACAACATTTACTACAAAACACTAATACTTTATTAATTTAGTTCATATCTTTTCTACAAAACTTTTATAATCCTATTAAAGATAATAGACATTGTTTGGATAGGTCGTATACCAATATATCTAGCCAACGTAAAAAAAACTATAATCTTAACAGTTTTACAAATCTTTAAAAGTTATTAATATATACTTTTTGTTGTAGACCTTCGAAGGTGAAATTACAAGATATAAGCAACCTTTGGGATCGGCATTGATATACCATTTTCGTTAGTAATTCAAAGTTTTCGTATTTAACACCAAAAATATTTATTAAAAAACATATTTTAATATTCCTGTCTCTAAATTAAGTTAAATTATCGTTAAATGATAATTATGAATAATGTATTAAAAAAACTTTCTATAAAAATTTCATTGCACTTCATACCATACCAAATATACTTTCCACACAAGTATGCAAACATTCCTTTCAGAAAATAGGCATATTTACGTTACCAAATCCCTTACCTTTGACCATTGAAAATACCTCGCATTCAATACTCAAATAAATACTAATAATAATGTTTTCAATTCACTTCTCGAGTTGGGGCGTGCCTTGAATAACCAGCTTTATGACAACAAGACCATCAAAAGTTAAGTCAGTCGTAAGAGCATTCCCATACTGACGTCCCCGGAGATTATTTTCCGACCATTGACTTCGCACAGAAGGCATGAGCCCCCATCAGGCCTAGATAAAGGAGCCTTACCACTTGTGTCAACTCTTGCCCGGACCACACAGGTCGCCCCAGAGGACTTCGCTTGGCATCGAAATGAAGTAACCTTTAAGAGAGATTTAGACCATTTTACCACCAAGAAGATTGCATTTTTTAAACCTATTTTATGTTGGAGATTCTGAGAAACATAATGGTCCAACTGTCCTTAGAGGTTGCTGCAGTTTGCTTCGAAGAATGTAGTTTCGTGTGTCGATATATACTTGCTGGAATGCATGCCTTTGGTAAATGGCATTGAATGCCTTCGTCATTTTCAGGCTTGGATGCGTGGTTGAGATTTACGTTTTGGGACGACCACGCTGTGATCTAGTCGGTTGAGGCTTCATTTTTGTGTCTTATGATATTGGTTTATTCAGTTTGGTATTTGAGTTGTTTGTCGAAATTCGATTGGTATTTCACAGGCTGATGGTCAACTATAGAGATTATATTTTCATCCAAGGGAAATATGATATTTGTTTATTAGGGCTATTGGCTTCAAAGAGTACTCTCCACAATATAGTTGCTCACGTCTACCTTTCAGCGTATTTCATGTGTTTCGAAACCATAGCAAGATAAGTAAAAAGTATTGAAACATTAACTTTTTTATTTCAAATAAACTTATACAAATAGGGAATGCTTGATTTCTACATATGTAAGTTGCTTATATGACCTTCAAATATTTTGTAACTTTCGTAAGTCGTGTTCTTTAAACTTAAAGAAAACCAACATTTATCTTGAGCCAACTTTCTGTATAAGTGGATGGTATGGTATGATACATATATATTCCAGCTTGTGTGCTGTATAAGTGGAGAAACATACAATCTATTTAAGATACTTTATAGAATATTGTACCTATTTAAAATTATAATCTATATTTAGCAAGATAATATTTGTCACCCCTTGAATATTACAATGAATATTCAGCAATTGAGAAATAATCTTTTTTACATGTTTTTAAGGAATGCCAAAAAATAAACTACGATAAGCTTTTAACAAAATTTGCAATCGAAGTATAGAAGTGCCTCTAAATCCAGAACTACAGTAATTAGCTTAAACAAGCTTTGATTGTGCAATAACTTAAAATCTTAGTAAACATAATCACTATTTTATATTGTATACAAAACAAAACAAAATTTCAAAATGTTTAATAATTATAAAATTAAACTGAAAGCTTGTGGAATTTATTTTCAGATGGAAAAAATCCTCGAATTTTTTATGCATGACTAATTTAACCATAGCATTTGAAACTGATTTTGAAAAAAAAAAAGAACAGAAAAAAGAATTCGTTGCTTTTTCAATTTTTTTCCGACTACCTATTTTTATCCCGTGAGAGAAAAACTTGAGTTAACTTATTTAAGAAATTTTTTCCACACAAAAAACCACCTAAAAAACTTTAGCAACTGTTACCCAGATCCATTATACATGCAATACAGACACTTTCTCCCTAAAAAGTGGGAAAATAAAAGAAAACAACCTTCTTTTCCCCAACCTCTGACTATTTACAACATCTCACGTAAATGTAAGGTTCCGAAGAATCAGCGATAGAGACTCAATGAAGTCAACCAGCCTTGATGAACGGATACAGAATCCCTTTTAAAATCCCTTTCCGAGCCACTGGATTTCCCTGGCGCAATTGAGCCAATTGACCATGCTGCGATCACTTTGATGATTCCATGCAAGATCGTCTTCGATCCTTTTCAAGGGAGACAATTAATGCCGCAGCAAATTGAAGGGTGAACTTTTAGTGCATGGATCTGGTGTCCACAAAGGTTGGAATGGTTGGCTTTGTGCGTGTGTAATCGAGCCGAGTTTACGTTTAACAGCTGCCGGCCGTGTGGGAAAGATGTTCTGAGGTGAGGCATGGCTTCTGAGTTCTTTCTTGAAGACAACTTGTACTCTGTTAAGAGGACTCCCTTGGGAATTTCACATCTTGGAAATCTTAATGTTATTCCCATGGAAAACATTTACAAGTCAATTACCGCCACAATTTTATTAAAAGGTTACTAGTGTTTTGTAAAGAACGAAAGGAGTAGATTTCATAAAATTAATATTTTTTTGTGAAAATCACATATTTAGTATTTCGTATTTTTAATAATTTTTGATGTTAGAACTTTATGCGTACTCCATTTTTCCATTCAAAAAATTATTAAAAATACTAAATATGTGATTTTCGGAAAACAAATTAATTTTATGAAATCTACTAATTTCGTTCTTTACAATGATACAAAATACTAGTAAACTTTTAATAAAATAGTGGCGGTAATTGACTTGCGAATATTCTTCATAGTAATAACATTACGATTTTCAAGATGTGAAATTCCCACGGGAGTCTCCTAATGATCTTGGTTTCAGGAGCTAATATTTAACCCTTTATAAGGCCATTTTTTTCTAGGAATGTTACGTTAAAGTATTTCTGGGATTGAGATTGATTTATTAAAAGAAATTCTTTTAGGTCATTACCTAAAAGTAATTTTGATTATTAAGACCATTTTATTTCGGTGGGAGGTTTGTTTCCCATCGCCCACTGGGAGCTATTCAAACGTATCGTCCATAGGAATCCTGCATTAGTAATTTTGCTTGTGTTTTCTGAAGTTATCAGGAGATACTAGCAGCACGAATCAAAATTGATGAAGTTGCTGGGAAGTATGCTTCCCACAGCCTTATAAAGAGTTAAACTGTTTTAAAGAAAACTTTCTATGGGGGAACACTGAAAAAAGGACCCTTTAATCTAACATCCCAGTTGGATGGTAAAAGTTTGGACTTCACCCTATGTTATGAATCTATTTAGGATGCAAAATTTTATGTGAATAGAATCTGCGAAAATCTTTACATCTCTTACAATGATTGGAGGCATCCATCTCCTTTCTTTATACGTTATTGGGGAAAGTTGTTCATGTGACGCTATCTGTATACTTCGTGAGAACATTAATTTGCTGTAAAGCAAACATTACATTTCTCTAATGTAGAAAAAACTCATTATGTGCTGTAATTTTACATGTTTTTTTACAGGGATGTACAATATTGAAACCCCACTTTAAAATAAAATGAGGAAAGCCAACATAACAAAGCGCTAAACGGTTCACAATAAGTTTTAAGTGTAATAAAAAGATAAAGTTGATTGCTGCTAATAGAATGAGATGGATTACCATGACATAGACCTTGAACTCTAGGTTGGAGTGACAATGTATGAATAAGTGAAAAATATAAGAGCAAACATAAAGCACAAAGCATTTGTCAAGTCAGTAGAATTTTTATTTCCATCGTTCAAATAAGAATGTTTCTTCTCTCCGTGCAATATAAATATTATAAACTACTTAAAGTAATAATCAGTTCAATTTCCAATCTGTTGCTCCAAATCCAGAAAATTATGCACATTTATCAATGAGCAATTTACTAGCCTCTAGGCTATGAAAAAAGATTTTTAGCATTCTTGAAAAACATAAATAATAGAGTGAAAAACATTACTATCATGAAACGTAAAAATCTGTAACTAAACATTTAGAAAGTACTTTTGTTTCAAAAAGGATATTTTAATAAATATTGGTCCATACTTTGTTAATAACCTGATAGAATTGTTCATAAAATCACACCAAACAAAAAATATTTAATTAATCAATTAAAAGCAAACTTTTGCTGAACTTTATCTGAGAAGACTACATAATAGAAAATCTCTATTTATCTATAATTTAAATAACTGGTTAAAACGTAATTTAATTATATCTTTAACATCTACAGTTCGTAGGACGATGTGTTGGATAAGTCTGTATCTCTGTGAATAGGTCTCTATGTGGATCGGAAGTCCTTCTTTAGAAGTATCTTTTATTCCTCACGCTCCTTGTCAAGTCAATTACCCTTAACATGTTTTGGGGGTGAAATTTTCCTATTGGAGAGGGGTTTTGGATAACTTAATGTAGTCGATGGAATCGTTTGTGATTTATTCTGTCGTTTCTTGTAGGATAGCTTTTGATGGATACTTTTACTGCGAGTGGTTCTTAATATTCACTAGGATACTTATGAAAAGTGTATATGTAAATTAAGTATAAGCAGTATAGTGTAAGTGAAATTTAACAAAGGAAAAAACGTCGCTTAAGATATTTTAAATTGTACTAGAGACCGGGTTGGTTTTCCTCTTTCTTCTTCCTTGTATATTTTTTAATTTTTACCGATTTTGAGAAAAACAGGAAATGATTTATTTCCTTGCACTTTTATCTGGAAACTAGCGTTGCTACTTTTAGCTTTCGAGAGCAAATATTGAATCCAAGCCTGTTGAGCTGGGAAAACGTGTCCCGTATAAAGGATTGCACAAATTTAACCCTCTAAGGTAAAACAAAATAGTAAGTGAATATGCATAATTACTATTACTTACATTAATTCGTTTTTACTTCACCAAGTTTTTATACAACATAATGCTTAAGATATTTTTATAAATATCTTTTTGCTTTACAAAGTAAAAACAAATAGTCGAATTTACCAGCACACTATGACGTTAAAAGTTGTTCCATCACCTTGAGCCATGAATTTACAACTAACGTTAACTTCATTGAAATTCACCAACTACCTGACAAATGTTTGCTTCGCCAGCAGTAATTGAATGACACTTACCTTCACTGTTAATAAATGCTGTTGGTGCATGAAGTTCATGCGACTCTCTAGACCATGAAAACATCAGTTTTTTGCATTCATATTTCAATTCATAGTTTCAACACTATTGTGGGAATGTGATACAATACAGGGTGTCCATAAAAGAATGTCCAAATTTCAAATTGTAGTAATACCAGTTGTAATCGTTCAACAGTTGTGGCTGAAGGTGACAAAACAAATAAAGAATAACTCCAAAAAAAGTCCCACCCCTGCACCACGATTTACCAACCTTGAAAGGTAGAATTGCACAGGCTGTTGCTTCCATTACTCCGGACTTGCTGCAGACAGTATGGGAAGAATTGCATTTTCGTTTGGATCTGTGCCGTATCACTAAAGGCACAAACATTGAGCACTTATGAGCAAAACTAGGTTAGTTTTCCTTCAAATTCAGGCATGATTTGCTATATTTAGTATAAAATAAACGTAATATACCATTAAAACTCGGACATTCTTTTACGGACACCCTGTACTCTGTGATTTATTATGTGATATAATATTTATGTGATCTATTATGTGATATAACATTAGTGTTATATACTATTATATAAATATCTTACAGCGTATACCAAGCTGTTTCGCACCCTAACCCCTTGCCCAACCTCCAGAGCTTACGAGACACCATCTCCATGAAACTAATCACGACATGACCTACACCGATCCAATACCTCCTTAATGAAACATCCCCCCTCTCCTTCCCTTTCCATATTTATAACCCATACACCAGCCCTCCCAGAGGCTGTCATCAGACATGTACCCCCTAAACGATACAACCACGTACCCCCCTACCCCGATACCTCGTACCCTACATCTAATCAAGTTTCTACCTCAGTAGCCACCACCCAGTGGGGCTGAACCTCTGGCAAGGGGCGACATAATTGGTTAATTACAAGAGTTGAGTGCTGTCATATGCAGGGGAAGGGCTTCTAACTCTTTTGGCAGTGCATACAATCCAATTACTGCTAACATACCTGGAGGGTAGCGGAGTTCCCGCTGCTGGCTTGTTTCTCAGGGATAGTTTTGTGGAGAATTAGGTCCACCGCGCCAGTTCGTTGTTTAAATCAATGTCTGTTTACTTTGTGGAAGGTATCCTCCACGTGTTGTCTTGATTAATTGTTTGGGAGGGTTTGATGCAGAAATGGGTAATTGGCATCATTTTGGGATGACGTTGTGTCAGATTTTTTTTCTTAATAAGAATGATATTGAGTTCGATTAACTATTTTTGAATGGTTGGAGTAAAGTGCATTAGTGAAATATTTCATCATGTTGATTATGGTGGTAGTAACAGCGTATCTGTAAAATAAATCAGCGTAAAGAGCAAGTGTAAAATATGGAAGCTAATATTAATTCATTTTTAATAGTATTTGGTTTAATTCAATTATTTCCGAGAGAGAGTTGATTCCTATCACATTCTAGACACACAGTTCTGCCCGCTGGCATCACATACAATCCAGTTGCTGCTGTAGGACCGAAAAATATTCCCAAGTCTTCCAAAAGACAATAGCAACCATTGTAGGAGCTGCACAATATAAGAGATTCTATGTCTTCACCGACTATCTACGAACACGACACCACAATTTTGATTTGGCTCCATATTACTTTGAAAAGCCTGCCTGGTATACTATAGTTTGTGGAAAGTTTAATCTTTATTACACTGTTAAAAATATGGCGCAGGATAGCACCAGAATCTTTGAACTTTTTAGCTGCCACCACTATTTGGAAGATGGATTCGCCACTTTTATGGTGCATCAAAGCTATGGTTTTATCATAATATTGGTTATTTCACGCTCCAAATAGTTGCGGCAGCTAAAACGTTCCAGAATTCTGGTGCAATCTTGCGCCACAATTCTTAACAGTTTTCTATGCATGCATTATGTTTTACACCCGTCAACCCCTACAACACATACTCAACGTAAATCCCAGAGAAATGACATATCTCTATTTATCAACACAACATATATTGATTTGAATAACCAAGTACCCTTCAACCCCTTCAACTTCGAATGCTCCATCAGACCCAACTCGCATTGCCCTCTCTTGGGCACCTGATGGAAAGAGGAAAAGGGGTCGACCCAAACTAACCTGGCGTCAGATGGCGATAAAGGAGAGGAACAGTTTTGGATGGCCAAGCTGGGGGATCGCAAGGGATGCAGCACTTGACCGGAGGGGATGGAACGCTATGCTTGTGGCCTCATGCGCCACTTGAGCCCTAGGAGACTTAAGTAAAGTTAAGTCAACCCCTATTGCACATACTCAACTTAAATCCCACAGAAATGACATGTCTCTATTTATCAACACAACATATATTGATTTGAATAACCAAGTACCCTTCAACACAAACCATTAATTATTACCAAACACCCTTTCAACAAGACCTCATTTCACTAATTATCCCCCGTTTAAAAAACCAGTGACACTCACCCAAACCATTCATTTAATTTTGAGGGTATACGCTTTTAGCCTCGATTGCTCTCTCCAGGGTAGACCAACGTCAAAAACGACACGCAAACCCTGACGCGTTTGACAACCGTGAAAGACCTGAGTGAAAACGACCGTTGCACTCTTTTCAGGGAGCTAAACGTCGGAACATGCGAGTGACAGACCCTCCCTCCACGTTGAATATTCAACATTCCAATCTCTGGGTTGCAACGTTTCAATCTGTAATGGCGAGCTGTACTTCGACTAATTAGAATGAGTTGGGGATTACGTATAGATGAAGCTTTTGTTGTGGTGGCTAGTTTACAAACATTGGCAGTGATTAAATCCATGCAGGAGTTAAGAATACAAATTCAACATTAGCAGCAAATCTATTCTGAAGCATCTGGTACACTGTTAAAAACTGTGTGATTGGTTAAACCATAATAATGGTTCCTAGTAGTTGCAAAGGCTCTGTGGTGAAATGTTTCACCATATTTTCGGAATTAGGTTGAACTATTTTTCAGGTTTTGGAAGCGAAAACCTGAGAAATCGTTTAGCAAAATACCGAAAACATTGTGAAACGCTTCTTCCCCATAGCCGCTGCAGCTACTAAGAACCATTGTTATGGTAAAACCAAGCACAAAATTCATGATAGTGTACACCAATACATAAACAAAATAAATTATAAAAAAAGTAAATTAAATAGCATATTCAACAGTATAGTCGATATTTAAATTTTTAAACCGGCTATTTGATAATTATAGATGTTAAAATAATTTTTATTTAAAAATGGTAGAAAATCTAAAAAATTTTAGAATTTATTAATAAGAATTTTTGTCGATAAGAAAAGTACGTAGAACAAGTTAAAATGATTTTATTCACGAGTCTCAATTTCACATATTTCACCCATTTCGGCCTGAAAAATTTCATAAATTTTTCATTTGAAATTATGGCGAGTGATTACAACGCAGCTGCATTACAATTAATTTTAGTGAAATGTGCATATTTTAGAAAATACTATCTTCAACTAAATGTGAGCTTTCAATGAATTAAAAAAAAGTAGTTAGTACGGTTATCTACAATATCACGCTTTTTTTTAAACACAAAGGTCATTGTGTGGCTGGATAATAAAGTATTGTTCAGCTACATCGTAATCTTAGCAGATCCAAATGAAACGAAAAATCACATTTCGCAAAACAGACAAATTACATTGCATCTAACAGACATTATGTTAGTTAGAAAAATGTATGTTAGTTAAATTAATTAGTTGAAGAAGGATAAAGATTCTAATAAAGGAAGTTAGAGTCAATATTTTGTGTTTTGGTAGCTAATATTGCATGTCTTAAAAAAAAAAGATATATTGTGTGGCCATTGTGACAAAAAAAACATTTTAGGCCAAAAACCTTTTTAAATTATAGATATTATATATATAAAAAAGTAGCTAAGATGGTAATGACCCTCGGTTGTCATCGAATGGACCAAGGCATGAATCCGAGATGAAGTATGGAATCTGTTTCTGAAGAAAGAATTCTGACTTTTTCCTTGAAATGCTATTCTAATGCTTTTACACTGCAACAAACACAGTAAGATTTTACCATCCTATTCTCTTTAGTAGTGAAGTGTCATTTAAATAACAAATAAATAGAGCATTATTACAATTATTTAAAAAGTTTTTACTGTAATTGTGTGTTTTTTTTTAAAAATAATTTATTAATACCATCCTATCTGAGATTAGTTATCTTTTGTAATTATTACACAGTTACAGATAATCATTAATAGAATTTCTTCTAAAAAACTCATATTTATAAGGTACACATACTGATCGCAAAGAAGACAAAAAAAATTGCAGAGAGAAAATTACAGGTAAAAAACTTTTCTGGTAGAAAATAAAGCGTAGCGCCATCTATGAGCGAACTTTTCAATCTCTATTTTGTTTACATAAAGTCTTTTTACCAGAAGATAAATCGAACGAATCTGAGATAATTCATTACAATAATAATCAATGCATTACATGAAAAATTATGATCGCTTTCATGCAATAAAAATTGTATAAATCTACCAATGTAATTAAATAAAAATCACCCACTTATTTTCAACAGATAATACCGATAGAAAGTCTGATATAAAATATATATTTCTTCAAAATATAATATAATAAATAAAACTAGAAATAAATTAAAAACTATTTTGTGGAATTTTACTGGTGCTTACTTTATAATATGGATTTATTTTTATTAGATTTTTATTTGTTTCTTGAAATTTGAAAGAAAAACATGAAAGTAAAGATCATTTTCGAATTTTTCTCAAACAAATTCAAATTATCATTCATGCATATAAATATTAACTAAATTATTTACTTATCTTCAAAGCGTGAGATCTTACAATTTTTTTTTATTTTAGATACATATTTGCTGTTTTTTTAAATATTTTTATTTCTCTTTAATTGAATCAGTCTATTTTTATTTAACTTTCAACTGCTCTAGATTTTTAGTTGAGATAGCTTAGCCTTTTTTTAAGACTTCCATTTAGAAATTATTTAGACACTATTTTATTTATACATTATTATGAAATAAAAAGATTTGTTTGCATGCAATACAAATGTAATTCTTCTAAAAGAATATTTTATGATACGCTACTAAATGTTATTTTTTATAAATCAATAAATTAACACATTCAATTACAGTTTGCTTTTCTGTTTTTGTGTTTTTTCAACGTTCAGTAACTTTTTATAATAACATTCAAACTAAAATTAAATGTACTTTAATTAAACTTACAATATTATTGTTGCGTTCAATAAAAAGGTTATTCCTTTTTCTAAGTAACTATGTACTTATTTACAAAATAACTTAACTAAAATAATTTAATAAATGGCCATCTACTCATCGAGATGGTCATTTTAAAGACAAAATATGGTGATGGGGCAACCTGCAAACTTTTACAGGAAACAAATTTCAAAAATTCATTTTGTTGTAAGACGTTCCTTGTGCGTAAAAGCATATTTACATACCTCCCAAGAAGCACCCACTCTTAGTACCGAGAAAAAATAGTCAGTTATCGACTGGTTTTCTATTGAGAATTCGGTTGAAAATATAAAAAGATTCGCATTGAAAATAAAACGGGCAAATGCTTTTTAAGTGTAAAATTATCAACTGCACTACATATATTATGAAGTTAACATTCACATGAAAATGATTCCTTTTTTACGTTAAATTCCCAGGGGGAAAAAGTGGAAGGCTGCCCCAAACTTTTATTAAAGCATGTACTTTTATTAAAGAGCTCAATTTGGGGAACAACACTATTTCTGGGACATGAAATGAAAACTTATTTCAACAGGATCCTCTTCCACCCCCTAACCCAGAACCCTCATTTCCCCACTACCTGTTAACAAGCTCACCTCCCTCCTCAAACCCAATTCCAACCTACATCTCCCACATCCATCACTATTTCATTTGATGAATGACTTTTCTTACAATCACACATTGTCTCTCACCAAAGAAGAAACGTTCGTCATTTTTTACCAAAACGACAGACGATATTACCCCCCTCCCTCCCCCCTTCGTCACGTGACGTGTCGTCACAGCACGTGCTACCTCCCTCCCCCTCGTTACACCCCAAAAAAGGAGGGGGAAACAAGCGCCACATTGGGTTTTAATTTCTCAGTCCAGTGGTTCTCGGCGCTCGATGAGAACGTGAACCCCCCTGTGTTCCAAAGTTCTTCTCGGTGTTCTTTCCTTCTTTTAATCCGGGGAGGGGGAGGGGGTAGAACTCATTCTGGACACCCCCTGGAAGTCTCCCTGGCGGCATTTTCCGAGCCACCGAACACCCCTTGGGTTCTGTGCTATTCCTTTTTTTATGTATTATCTTAGAGATGAGGTGTGTTTGCTATCTTTCAAGAACAGTCGTTTCACCTTAGAACCTTTTATATAGGATTCTATTAATATAAATATTAGGTCATGACAAGGTATATAGGTACATACAATATTAAGTCATATAAAACACAAGGTATATAAAATATTAGGTCATATAAAACACAAGGTATATACAATATTAAGTCATATAAAACAAGTAGGTTTGTAACAGAATCTGCCACTTAAACCATTTTCACACAACATTTGTGCTCAACAGGAAACACACTATTTATTCTTCTTAAAAAGAAATTCTTCACGTGAGAAATTCAAGTGTATAAAAGATATATGTATTTTCAACAATTCTATTTACCACGAAAAGAAAGAAATTCATTTTTCTGTTATATTGAAGAGTTAAAACATGCTCGGAAATAAATAAACGCAATTTAAGGTTTGGATTATAATAAATTTAATTTGATCTGCAAAATCAATTCTGTACCTCCGAAGAAGAAGGCTAATCAGTAGGTAAATGTAAAAAATAACCAACGCTTAAAGCAATCATTAGAAGACATTTTAACGAATAATTCTCATAAAATAACTGTAGGAGAATTGTCTATAAATATATCAATATATACATTTCAGACTTGACAAACCTTAATCTTACATGACTCAGAGCCATGTCGTGAAAGTTTAAACAGATCCAACATCGAGATAGCTAGGCTATGGCTCATAAAACACAGTTCAACAAAATATTAAGATGTCAAAGTCAAAAGCATTTATCTAAAATCACGTAAAACATAACAGACTGCTACATGTTTCACATCCGTATATTATCTCTTTTCTGGTGTTCTTTCTTACTTCTCTTCGGTGAGCAAGTTCTGTTTTTCTTGTGTCTGGGTTGTTTTTTCCTCTGATGGTTCTCACCCAGTTTTTGTTTCCCCTGATGATAGCCTTATTGTAATAATATCTCCGGGTGTATGTGTTGAAGAGGGTTAATCTGGTGAAACATTACTTACTTTTGTGACGACCCAACATGTAATGTGAAAAAGTAAGTCACAAAAGTTCAATGAAGTGGTTTCGGTATTTTTGGAGGAGTTTCAGAAAAGGTTTGACCTTATTCATTTGTAAATAATTATTTCGTATAAAAAAAAAGTTTTAAAAGCATTTTTTTTACAAGCATTAAAGCTTTCGGCTTATTTTGAATTCACGTGTAATTTTTATTATTATTATCAAAATAGTATGCATAAACGTTAAATAGATAGAACTTTTTGTTTTGTTTTTTGCATGAATAGCAACTCTCTTTACTTCTTGTGAAAATATGTATTTGATTTCAACTTCTCTAAAAATGCGGTGAAAATGAATGAAGATTTTAAAAGTAAAAGTTGTGAAACTTTTACACTTTCTGCTTGCACAGAAATATAAATGCATAGAAAATAAAAAATAAAATTTACAATTCAAAAGATTTCAGGTTTGTTAGATGCAAATGATTTGGTAGTTGCGCAAAATATTCAGCTAACTTCCAGATATATAAAGATTCTAAGGGCCATTTCAAACACATCAACATATCAACAATCTTTTTAAAATCCATCTCTCACGAGCCGTCTCTATGCATTAGATTGTGAACATAGCACTAGAAGTTATATAAAAAAATTGTATGCCTAAAAAAATCACAGAACGCGTCGGTACGTTAGCTGGATTTCCCTAACTGGGCTGTCCCACCGAAGTCACCCAACAGTAAATGATAAATACATTTAAGCACGACTTTTGAGTTCCCGCCCTAGAATTTCAAGATCTCCTCAACTAAGTCCGTTCCTCAACTTTCTTCACAAAGTGCGAGTAAGAAATCTCACTGTGGGAAAAAGTCTTAAAAAATAAATCTCGGACCACCCCTCTTTGTAAAAAAAAATTTTAGGGAAAAAATTGCTTCCTGGTTTTATTTTCAAATCCTTTTCTCGACATGTAGATTTTTTTCCCATCTCCTCTACTTTTCGATGCAAACTATTGGAGCAAAAGTTGAGGAAAAATCTCCGGGAAGGAAATTCAGAGATGCGCGCCCTTTTTTGCATATTGCACATTCCCATTCTTTGCTGAGCCGCGAACGTCCATCTTGGATTTGCCTATTCCACTCCCATGGCTACTGGGACACTTCGCGGGGAAAGTGACGTACGTACGGGGTCTGATCTTGAAGTGCGCGGACTCTAGGCATAAAAAAAAATTGACCCCCTTTCGGGCGTTAGACCCGGCTATTTTCCAAATTTTGTGCATTAGTTTTTCTTGCATTATTTTGAATTCCACAATTTATAAAAAAAACTTTGTCCATAATGTACTTGTTTCAATTATAAAGGATTTTAAGATCATATGTTAAACAAATCTAATTCAATTTTTTTAACAAATAACTTATTTGAAATAAGTTTAATTTTTCAATTTATACAAAGAAAACAATTATACATTTTTGTAAACTTCTATGCCGTTCGGAAGATTAACGGAAAATTTTTCATAAGATCACGCGTAATGATAGTGCCAATTGGTAAATGTCTCATGTTTTTCTATTATTTTATCAGCTTAATTATAACATTAATCTTGTTAGACCAATGTCTAAGTCAAATTCAAGCTAAAATAAATTACGGGTTCATTTTTCAATTTACTGAAATTTTCTAGCTGCACAAAATATTTCAAAAAATAAATTGAAATTTAGGGTCTCTAATATGTGGGCCCAATCCTAACGGGCCTTATAGGATCATGCCCTGCGTACGTAGAAAGTAATGTAGTATTTTAAGAAAACTTTAAGACTTAAATATATTTATTGCTATTACTTCGAATCTCCTTCTTCCTTCACAAAACACTTGTTCAAATAGCGTAAAAGAAACGCAAGTATTTTTTAAAGATTGCAACATTACAATATTCTGTTGTTTCAAATCAAGAAGTGTGTAAATGGGAAATGAATGTAAATCTTTGTTGTTCCAATTCAAGTGGTCATCGCTAGAGGAGACGATTATTATATCCCTGCGGGTTTGATAAAAAACTGTAAAATAAAATGTTAACTAAAATATGTACAACACAAAATCATAACATTCATTTTAAAACGATTATAAAATGTTACAATTTCCATTTTTAATTTATAACTAAAATGAAAATATCCTGAAAACGTTGATTTTGTTAGGATAAGATTAGGATTGTTTAAGATAAGGTTCATTCACATTACAAACCGATTATTTTTATTAAACAGAAATTTTCTTGATAAAATAGTTTAAAATGTATATTCAATAAAAAGATTCTGTAAACGAAATTATTTTTTAAGAAAAAGTTTCGAACTGATAACCGATATTTGAGCAAAGCAGGTAAACCTTTCTCCCAGTTTGTATCTGTAAATGTCGTTTTACTACTGCCATACTTTTTGGGCAGAGAAGCAGTCGTTAAGGGGAGTAAAGGGCATGCGTTTTCCCTTTACAGAATGGCAAGATGGAAAAAGACACTTTTGAAAACTACATGCTAAGTGATATTTATTTAATTATTAAGCTTTGGATAATAAGAAACATATATAATTGAAATTTTATCTATGTTATGTAGAGTAAAGCTCATTATCCAAACTCCGATCATTCGAACTAAAAATGATATAATTTAATCTACAAATTATCATAAGCTTACATTATAGAAATGGTTTTATTTAATAAAAATCTTATTTTCAAAGTTTCTTCTTACATTTTCAACAAACATACAGTAATTTTTAAAAAAAAATCTGATTAACTGAATTTTTCATTTTTCGAATTGGAACCGATGTCCCAATTGATTCGGAATATAAGTATAACAGTATCAGAAATGTCCAGATTTGAAATGTCTTATGAAATATTTTTGCATATTATAGTAGCATCATACATGGACCAACGTTAGTAACATGTATGTGTGAAATCCATCCTACTTTAGCCGTACATCTGTATGGAAGTACCTTCTACCACACATGGACTAACATTAGTAACATGTATGTGTGCCATCCATCCTACTTTAGCCGTACATTTTGTATGGCGTTACCTTCTACCATACATAAATGGACCAGCGCCGGGAACATCACCCACACAATGACTTCCAGACTCACGCCACTACACCACGAAATATTGGAGATCTTGAGTATAGAGAAAATTCAAAGCACGCTCTCATATAGGTAAGGGAAAAAAGCGGGGTAGGGGGTATACATTTCCAACTCTATTTTTTCCTGGCTTGCTTATTTCAAACTTGAAACAATAGAGGATTCCCATTTCCCTCCGTCCTGAGAAAACGTGCAAATGTGAAATATATATGCAGCTCGCGGGGTCTGACTGTTTTTGCACGTGAACGCTCCTGCTGATAAGATTGACCCTCGCTGCTTGAATAAGAAATGTGACTGAATAAATATGTGCCAATGGTATCCGGGCACACGGAGCCCGAAATTTGCTTATGTCTGCACGGGGTAGCCCTGGGCCTACTCAGGAATGGACCTGGATAGAAAGTTCAAGACATATGTTTAGTTTGGACGTAATAATAAATTTCTTAGGGATTGTTTTGTATACATATATTGTCAAACCTCCCCAGGTAACATGGGATACATGTGGACCCGTTTGGGCAATATGAGCACAACCCTTCATTTCCCAAACCATATGTTCCCGGGCTAAATCAAAACATACACCGTAAAAAAATCTGTAAAAGTAATAGCACATTGTGGTTTTCACATCACCAGAGATGCAATGTTTGTTTTAAGCAAAATTATGTTTCATAGAGTTACATAAACCACTTACTCCAATACCGTTTAAATGGGGGAAAGGATGCATCCAATAATTAGTTGTAAAGCAAACATTTTTGCTGATAACACACATTGGGCTTGTATGAAAACCATTTGGGTAATAATCGGGGACCCATTTGGGTAATGTGAGCGCAACCCTTCATTTCCCAAACCTCCGGGTTAAAATCAAAACATGCACTGTAAAAAATCTGTAAAAGTATTTGCACACTATGGGTTTTACATCACAGCTATGTAATGTTTTTTTTTCTCAGTAAAATAATGTTTTCAAGATGCATAGAGTTACAAGAACAACTCATTCCAATATCGTTCAGATGGAGGAGTGGGTGCATCCAATCACGAGCTGTGAAGCAAACATTTTTTTCTAATATCACGCAATAAATTTGCATCACATGAAAATTCACAGAATATGGTGATTTAAACACATTTACCGTCGCTCTTTTATGGTAAAGTAGAGGGCTTATTTAAGTTTGAAACTTAACAAAATTCATAAATATCTGGTATGTTTTAAAATTTTCATTAATTTCGTGGTGTAATGCTATGTTCTTTTAAAACAAAAGCAACAAAGGCTAATGAACGAAATATGTTCATTTTCCGGTCACAAAACTTTACGTTCTTCCGGTCATTAGAACTACACATTTTCCAGCTCAAAAACTTCTCATTCTTCTCCCAAAGTTATAAATTACAAAAAGTGTCAAAAAAAGTCCTAACAAAAGATCGCCGTAAAAACTGAATTGAACCCGAAATTGATCTTTTAAAAAAAGTACTCATAAATAAATCACTTCACAAAAAACAGAAGCATTCAACAAGACGTATCACGAACTGGATTAGACAAAGTTGTATATAGCATTTATTTTGAAATTATAAAGAAAATCTTATAAGAGAAATATGTACTTGTTTCCTGTTTTTTAGTTAATTCTTATATTTCTGTTTGTTAGGAAGCTAACCTTTGGAGCTTCTGGGTTCGGGTTCGAATCCCAGTAAGGCAGGAATGTTTGTGTTTGTCCCGAGTATATGCGGAGTACGTGCTCGTTGAATCTGTTGGGTCCGAAAGTCCTGTGTTCAGTCATTGTGCAGTTTCCTACGGGTACAGGTCCCTGGAGACTATTTCCCTCTCCTTCAGGGACATGATAAATTGTGGAGAGGCGTGTGAGAGATGGCAGCATCTGTTACGTATGTGTATGTGAGAGAGTGTGTGTGAGTCGTGTCTGTCTTACTTGACGAAGGTTTATAAGCGGGTCTCTGACCAAGCACACAAGCCTGAAAATATATGTCTACCAACCAACCAATCTTTCTGTCTAATGAAAGAGCTTTATCATAGAGACTCTGCGTAAACCACGGTCAAGTGACGAGGTCATGGCCTGAACTAAGAAATTCAAGCTAATTCGTACGTTAATGCCGCCGTTACTTTGGACTCTTCAGATTTAAAAATACGCTTATCCTGTGTACTCAAGGACCTGCAAATGGGTCTATTTATGTGTTAATGCGTGTCTGGATTTAAATATCGATTCAAATCCTGCCTTCTCTATGAGAGACATATATTAGTTCGACTCTGATAAAATTTCTCATTGATCTAAATTATCCTATAAACACGCTGAGATATTTTTGGAACGATTAAAAGGCAAATGTCTTTGTATAAAATGACATGATCAATAGTTGGAAATATCCAGCTCAAAATATCCCTCAAACGAACTAGAACAAGTTAATAAGACACGTAAGTCGTTTCAGATAGCTTTTGGTTCAGCTCATGTGCACATCTGTGAGAACACAGTCATGACTTTGGTTTACCAAGATTTAATGATCATGTCTATCAGTGTACTCAGAGTATTATTGTTGGATTTCGGCTGTGTGTGTGCATTGTTCATAAGAAAGCTGTGTGGGCCAGGATTCGGTGACCTGCCTTGATTTCATCTGATGACCTGTCTTGGCCAATGACATTATATACAATGCAATATAAACTATTCAAAAAATAAATCTTTAAATAATTAATAAAAATCATTTTAAAATGCCTTTTTTTTCATCGGTAAGTCACATGATCACAATCACGTCGAATTCGCTGACGTCACTAGTATGTATAAACATACAGGTTTGCTGTTTTATTGCTTGCATATAAACCGTATTTAATCTAATTTACCATTAAAATAAGAAATATATAGATAGTGGAAGGAGGTTTTACAGAATTACAGTTACAGTTCTAATTTGTTTAAAGTATATTCCAAAATGGTGTTTCAAAGTTTGTTTATAGTTACTAGTGACGTCATATATATCACGTGACAGCCAGAAAGCGTTTTCAGAAGTGATTTTTTATCCTAATTTTAAAATCAACTTTTTTCCCTTTTTATGTGGTATTTGAAAGAAAAATAAAAAATACAGGTCTAATATTTTTGGCATAAGAATATTTTAAGCCAATGATTTTTTTAAAGTCTAGTACCCTATTGGATATTGTAATAAAGTGTATTTGGTTTACTATGGCAGATAAAACGGTTGCGTGGCCCGGAGCAGCCCATGAAATGTTGGATAACAGCATAAATGGCCATTGCAGGTTTGTCTAACTACATAAACGGTGAACTTATAGCAACCTAGAGGGGAGGAGGGACCACTAGATGTCATATGATGACCACAGTCGGGGATGTCATGGGCTGGACGTCATAGCCTCGAGTTATTGAAGAAGCCCTCTGGAGATTTGGGGATGTCAGAAACAGAGATTTTTTCGTGTTTCTGAGTTGGAAATGGATAAGATTTACCGCTTTGATCATCAAAAGTATATTTCGAGTGTGAAATTGATTTATTTGTGGGGTGTATGCGGGGTAAGGATTTTTTTTTCTAAAAAAAAGTTGCGAGATAACATTTTTTGGGTGTTTTCATGTGATGACCTAATAAACTTATAATAATTTTCTGTTATATAGGTTAAGTAGCGTTTCTATAATTGTTTTTACAAGCAAATAAATTTAACTTGTTACATAGTTATAGAAATAAAAGGGCATGATAACTAGTAACTAACAAAATGTTCTGGTATTTTCTATTAGTTTAGAGGGTTTTTTCCATAAAATATGGACTGATGTTTAAAAAAACATGTTTGGTGTGTCAATAACAAGGCAAGTACCAAACAAATAAATGATTATAAACAAAACATTAATAAATAAGTGCATAACTTGTCATTTGAGACATTGATGTATATACTCTTGTAAATACAGAGATTGTTAGGCTGAGCTAAACTTGTGAATATCCACTCCGGAGTAAATTTTAATTTAAGATATTTTAAGACTCTAATCGAGTGCAAATGGTGCCCCGATATTTTTCAAAAACCTTAAATAATAAAAAACCTTAGACAGTCACAGTCGTTAACCTTGAACTATTCGTTTAAATTTACACTATAAGTTTTCTTAGACTATTTTACAGTTTTAAATAAATTTTTAAACCATTCTTCTAAATTTTGTTACTTTAGAGACAAGTTAAAGACAAAATTACTTGTATTAGCTTAAGTCACACACACAGTCAGCCATTAAAAGGCCTAGTGAGTATGATGTTTTATTGTAAATCAACGGTTACTCGTTCAAATCACCCTAAAGCGAAGCTGTTTCTCTATTTGAAAAATACGAATATTAAATAGAAAAACGTATTATCAAATTGGTATTTAACAGTAATGAATGCAGAAAATTTACGCTTTTTTTCTGACAACTCAGTTGTCAGCTTAAAACCATTAATTTAAAGGGATTTTTTTTCAGAACAATGTTAGATACTGTATACAAACCTTATATCACGTATTTGACACTTTTTTTGTAGTATTACGTTTCTAGTATTTTGGGTACCTAATAGCAATTTTCTTCAAGCATATACTGGACCAAGCCACCAAAAAAATGATACAACGTTACACCACATTTTTATATTAAACCCACGCAATAAAAATCACCCCAAATATTCCTGCCCATAAAACAACAATACAACTCGAGAAAACCACACATCGCAATCTACGGTAACTACCGTCGTAAAAATAACATTACACTCGAGGCAGCCTTCCAGGAATGCCTTAACAGCCTATCGCCCAACAGCTCCCAAATAGTCGCGAAACAATACCTTTTTCTGGAGAGAGCTACGACAAAAGGGAGGGGTCAGCGGAGTTATCCCTGGACTAGGGAGAGAAAAGATGGATTGTTTTGAAATAGTAGCTGTTTGTAGATATTGATGTTTCATTCACATTTGAAGAGTACACAGGAATAACCGATTGATTCATTAGGCGGACGCCCGCAATTGTCTGCTTGGCGGCAGAAAACCGGTTTCTCTCTTTCTTCTTTGCTTGGTCCAAGCGTTGGAATCGCCAATCGCCTGAATCTTGGTAGCTAGGAACCACAGAGATTAGTTAAAGTATTAGCGTGGCATATCACGTGACCTACAACACTGACTTCATTGTGGCTCTGCTCTTCTGTTAGCTCCTTGCACGACCCGTCGTTAGCATTGGAGGTCACGTGATCTGCCACTCTATTACTTTAACTAGGATATCTGTGGTTGGAACTGGTTTTTTTACACAAGTTTAGGCGATCACTCGCTATCATCTCCAAAGTGACCTGCTAAGGAAACTTCTCTGCAAAATCAATCGGTTTTTCCCGTGTACTCTTCATTTTTCAACACTATGTGAAAGATAAAAAGTTGTTTGCACCGAAATTTGGAATCAGTTTAGAGATTAAAAAAATATATAAAGAGGAAGAGCTTATGAAACTTTGATGCATGTGAAAACTTAAAATATTGTGACCACCTTTCAAACTTTCCAACATAATTTTTTCAGTTCTAAGTGGAAAAAAAGCCGTTTATAGCACAATTTGGAGTCTATATACTGACTATATAAAAAGTGTACAATCTCATGAAAGTTTGGTGTTGGTGGAAACTTAAAATTTTGTAGCATCCTACAGCCAAAATTTGATGCATGTGGCCAAATTAGAGCAAACAATTTGCATTAAATTTTTGCTTCCTTGAGTTTCCGCACGGGCCAAAGATACGTACTTAACGAGTAATACAACTTATCTGTGTTTGTCTTAGTGTCGTTTGAACCGTATAGGAAAAAATAGAGCACAATGCCATCAAACTTTAGCGCATACGAAAACTGAACATTTTGTAGCAATGCTTTACCATAGTTTGGTTTCCGAGGCCAAACTATGGTAATCATTAAAAAAAGCAAGATTCTTGCTTTCCTTTGAAGAACGCTATATAGGGGAGAGTGGGTGCTATTGGGATAAAAAAAAATTGCAAACCCTGTATTTCAGTAAAAATACAAGAATTTAATTCCGATTTTTACAAGCTCATAATCTGAACATTCATTTACTTGAAAAGTCATTCGACAGATGTTAAAACATTACCATATTTTGGTTACTGAGCAGTTAAAACAAACATGTAAATGTCCCATTAGCCCCATATGTGGGGTCTAATGGGATAGGGTGCAGTGCTAATGGGACACGCTAAATGTTGCCATGATTAAATATTTAAAAAAATTGAAAATTAATCAGAAAGTAAAATTTTAAAGCAAATATCATTTATATAATGTATACATGACGAAATTTTGTTTTTAAAATAATTATTTCCCATTGAAAGGTGAACTATCAAAGTTAAAACTTAAAATCGAAGATGCTCCCATAATTTTTGTTGAATCATTGGAAAGGATATATAGTCCGGTCAAAATAGACAAAAAATAGGGGTAGGTTTGCAAAAATTCGCACCCAGCTAAATTTTGGTATAGGTCTTTGGTACACTATTATAAAGAAAATATCAAAAGTCCCCATCGATCCCATGTCTGCGTTTTCCGCCATCTTGAAAAAACGTTCGAAATTTCGCCCATTTTTTCGTTTTTGGCCTATAACTTTTTCCCTAAGCATTTTTGAATGTAACTTTTTGACACAAAGTTGTAGAAAACAAAATTTTCTTCAAAATCGGTATGAAAAGTTTTTATGTACGACAGTTAGTTAAGGAGCTACGAAGCAGCAAAAAGGGTGTAAAATCGAGTGTTTCGAAAAAATATTACGTTCTAACGACTTTCTATCGCCGTAACTCACATAAAACTTCATTTTATCAACAAGCAATGATTTTACAAGTCGTAGAAAATTTAATTTCCTATAAAATGCACTTATCAAAAATAAGTTTCTTACATATTCCAAGAAAAAAGGTTAAATTTACAGAAACCCAAAAAAGGTTCTATTTTCACCCGACGATACACTGTTTTATTTCTTTGAAGGTAACTCTTTCCCATTGTATTTTTTATTATTTTTGTGAATACAAAACTTGTAGAACATAATTTTTTCTATAAAATGGTTCTGTTTTGTGTTCCATACGATAAAATGTAACGGAGCTACGGTGTTCAAAAATGGCATAAAATCTTGAATTTCACCCAAAAGAGTTTTTTACAACTTGAAATCCCAATAATTAATACCAAAAACTTCATTTTAGTGGAGCATAATTATTGTGGAACTTGAAGACATCATCATTTATTATATTGGTACGGTCTTAAAAGTTATTTTAGATTCCATACCAAAGAATTAAGTTAGATTTAAAAAAAAAAACGAAGATGTTTATTTATTCAAATGAAAAATACATGTGATTTTGATAAAAAATTTCAATTTCATTTCAACAAATAGTTTGAATAAAAAATACTTTAAGTTTAAGGAACATCTACAAATTGAACTATGAAAAAAATATGGGAAAGCGTGTAATAGAAAATTATTAATTTTCTATTGCACACTGCATTACGTTACATTAATCATGTTTTTCAACCAATTTAAATACTGATGTTTTACCCCTTGTGAACATTGCTGAATGCTGACGTAGTATCGCAGCCAGTTATTGCACATACACGCATGTAATAAAAGGATAGGATTTTGACATTTTGGATAAGCAGATAAATTCTTCGATGAATATACTTTTGATTATTCATGAGTATTACTAGGTTTAAAAAAAAATAAACAGTCTTATCAAATGGAGTTCGTGCATGCAGTAGTATTTTCTATTAGTTTTTTTTCCCCGTAACTGGTAACATCTCGCTGACAAACACTCCCAGTAACATCCGTCTATCAGACTAAGAGTTTTGTAAACTATCCGTCTATAACTAAATAAATCCGTCGATAACTATTTAAAACTATCCGTCTATCAGACGGATATTACCAGTTACTGGTTAAATAACTATTTAATAAAAATGGTGCCATTAGTTATGAATAAATTATAAAGAATTATTTATTTTTATTTCGGGAAAAATTTAATCTGACCGATAATTATTCAAATCCTTCTTCAACAATAATGTCTTCTTCGCTTTCTTCTTCATCTTCTTCCTCTTGCTGAATATCTAGGAATAGTTCACGTAAAGATGAATCGATTATCTCCTATATAAGAATCCTCTTATGTTGCATTTGAATCAACATTTAAACAAGATTGGCCATGGCAATCGGTACATACTAAAGAACAATATAATCCGACTTTTTTACAGCCACAGTTTACACTACTACCCTTTTTGCAATTACAAAATATAGTATGTATGTTAAGCAGTTTTTCTGGAGCAGGTGGGAGTAAAGTTTGTCGCTCCAAAATATCATTTGCTAATTTCCAACCCTTCTGGGTTCAGTTGATTGCAGATGATTCAGCTAATATATTCCTGCTGGGTAAGTCATTTTGGCTGTATTCTAATGAATGGTTCCTTCTCGACCGGTTGATGTTCACTTCGAGTTATCGAGACAGTTTTTTTTTAAAGAAAAGTATAGAAATGATTCGAAACTCGACTAAAAGTTCGAGTTAAGGTATCCGATTACCTTTTTTCAGCAAAAATCGACTTAACACGTCGGATGCTGAGGACGCGCGAGCGCGTCTCGTGGTTCCGATTCATCGATAACAGCACATTCTGATAAAATTCGTAGTGCTATTTCGCAACCGTTCTTAAGAGTTCAAGTTCGTTTGATTACTTGATAAACATGGTGGTCTAGTGGTTACAGACGTAACTGTAGTGTAAGTCACGATTTAAGAGGATAACAAAAGATTTTTTAAATAAAAAAATAATCAATTTAAATCAAGTACATTAAATTATTCCACAATTTTTTTTCATTTAATGTTAAAAGTTGTAGTGATAATCACTTTTTACAAACGTCGAATTACACTACAGACAGGATAATTTTGAAATTCCCCTCTTCAACTATCTAGCTATAAAAAAAGGCAACTAGTCTATTACATTTTTTTATTAAAAAACCCCCAAAAAATAAGAATTAGGAAACTGTATTGATATTTCATAGTCAAAAAAATAATCATTGAAACGAGTCTGGTTATTGGCTTTCAATTCAATAATTAGTAACAGGTGATTATCTGGTTGGAGAAGTCCAGGAACATCTCCTCGTATTTTTTTGACTAGCTGCCGTGTAGCTTCAGTTAGCGACGTTAATTCAACCTAACCTTGTAATTTTACGATCTCAAACTAAGATTTTTACTTTTTCGAAAATGAAGAAGAATTAGTTTATTTCCATGGAAACGAACTGGTTTTAAAAACAGTATGTTCTTCTACTTCACATCAGCCTCTATCGATGAACATTTTCCATCGTTATCGCCGCAGCCAAAGTGTTAATATCAAACACTTTTTTTTTTAATTTTAATATTAAATAAACTTTTTGCTTTCTAAATCTGTTTCATTTTAGTTTCTAGTTTTTAATAGAACCAAAGTTATAGCACTTTAAAGCTTTTTTTGCATTGTTTTTTTCAAAACGCATTACGCAAAACATAAAAACTGAAGTTCTTTATTATCAATTTCTTCCAAATTTTCACAGTAGTTTTGTAACAGTATGAAGAAGGTCTTGAACTAGAATCGTGTAAAATTATTAAGAATTGGATATTTTAAAACTACGCATATGCTTGTTACTCTCTTGCTTCTATGTGTTTTCGATGTAATGCTTCAAACTTTTGCCTATTAAAAATTTGCTGATATCTTAATGATTTTAGTTCATGACCCATATTAACATTTGTTGAGCATATTTAAATTTAAACGAAAAAAATAAAAATTTGTAAAGATATCATGTTTTGCGTAAGTGTGATTTTTGAAGCATATTTGACCATAATTTTCCACAAATACAAAAAAAAAAAATTGTTTTTATATGATTTGCAATCTCAAAACTATTTTTGTATTCATAACTAATAATAATAATATCGCCCAACGATATGGTTGGAATAGAATTTTCAGAAACTTGCTGTCAAGGTTGATTAGCCACCTTAATGGATTATAAGTCGAGTTATCGAGGTTAGACTGTATTTGTGAACTTTGACCTAGAATAAATTTTTTAGCAGACAATGGGATAGGTGAGGACTTTTTTTAAGCTATAATAGTGTACCAATGACCTATACCAAAAAATTTGATGTATGCGATTTCTTTTTATTAAAAAGTTTATTTTGACCGGACGTGGGTAGCCATCAAATGCAACAATTACCGTAAAGCCATAATGCTTGAGAATGTACTTCCTATAATCAGTGTAATTTTCAGAAAACGTCAAGTTTCGACTCCACACCATTTTGTGAAGTAATATCCATAATCAATAACAACTATATGCAACGATATCTAAAATATATTTTTTTATAAAAAGCATCGGTATCGTAAGATCTTTGGGGCTAAAATTATTTCCCGTCTTTTCTCTGTGTCTTTGGCAAAGCATATAACGGCTTCTACTCATGTTTTTCGAAAAATGTACCGAAATTCTTTGGTATTGAATCTAAAATATCTTTGAAAGACCGTACCAATATAATAAATGATGATGTCTTCAACTTCCACAATAATTATGCTCCACTAAAATGAAGTTTTTGGTACTAATTATTGGGATTTAAAGTTGTAAAAAACTCTTTTGGGTGAAATTCAAGATTTTATGCCATTTTTTGAACACCGTAGCTCCGTTACATTTTATCGTATGGAACACAAAACAGAACCATTTTATAGAAAAAATTATGTTCTACAAGTTTTGCATTCACAAAAATAATAAAAAATACAATGGGAAAGAGCTACCTTCAAAAAAATAAAACAGTGTATCGTCGGGTGAAAATAGAACCTTTTTTGGGTTTCTGTAAATATAACCTTTTTTCTTGGAATATGTAAGAAACTTGTTTTTGATAAGTGCATTTTATAGGAAATTAAATTTTCTACGACTTGTAAAATCATTGCTTGTTGATAAAATGAAGTTTTATGTGAGTTACGGCGATAGAAAGTCGTTAGAACGTAATATTTTTTCGAAGCACTCGATTTTACACCCTTTTTGCTGCTTCGTAGCTCCTTAACTAATTGTCGTACATAAAAACTTTTCATACCGATTTTGAAGAAAATTTTGTTTTCTACAACTTTGTGTCAAAAAGTTATATTCAAAAATGCTTAGGGAAAAAGTTATAGGCCAAAAACGGAAAAATGGGCGAAATTTCGAACGTTTTTTCAAGATGGCGGAAAACGCAGACATAGGATCGATGGGGACTTTTGATATTTTACTTATAATAGTGTACCAAAGATCTATACCAAAATTCAGCTGGGTGCGAATTTTTGTTAATTGAATGTCTATTTTGACTGGACTATATAGTTTTATAACTAAATCTTTAGATTTATAACTAAATCTTCTAAAATGTATTACAAACTTGTTATCTGTTTCAGGATACGTAGATTTAAAAATATCGTCTTTATATTCAAATAGCTTACCCGGAGTTCATCGCCTTCTTTTTTAGAAATCAATAAAAAGAATAAAGAACAGCAAATTTTACCAACAGCAAATTATTTATCTTCACCAAGCTATGTTCTGATGTAATTAATGAAATTGTAGAAGGAAAAATATCACAAATAAAGCTACTTGAATCTTCACTTTTATATGATGAAAAAAGTTCAAAAAGTTTAAATTTAAAGTTTAAAAAAAGTTTTTTGGCGACTTGACTGAATAAGATATTAGAGATTTATATAGATTCTTCTGGAGAAGGAATACAAAACTAGGTTTATTTGTGTCCCATTTGACCCCACAGTGTTGTTTTTTATAAATGATCCAACACAGAAGCGCGTGTATTTCACCACGGTATTTGACATATGACATCTTAATCTATGATACGCCATCTACCTAAAGCTATAGTTTAATTCATAGAAAGTTTTTATTTAAAACTTCAAAAGAAAAAAATACACTTTTAACTCACTTTGAATTCTCCAAAGAACAATTCTTCTCTCCACTTCAACACATGGTTTTAATGGCCAATCTTTGGTTGTTAAAATGTGAAGTCTAACTGTTACAATGCTGTAGCGTAAAAATATCTGTAAAAAAAGCATAGTTTCCCTGCTTTAGGTTCCTTGTCTCAATAGCCCTGCGTCCCAATAGCCCCCACTCCCCTATCATATTTCAATAACTCTAAACTAAGCTCATCGTGCCAGTGTCTGGAGCGTCAATGCTGGCTGTTGCTATTGAGACGATCGAGTGCATTGCAGCAAAAGTTTATGTTAGTTGCTTTGGCTTTAACAAAATCCCAAGTTTCCAAGTTAGCTTTGCCCTCACTTGAAAAATTTAATTTTATTATACCGTTTTTCTGCTTAATATAACAATGAGAATTAGTAAAGAGCGAAACATTGTTTAAAAATTGTTTTATTTCTTCAATACCTTAAAAAACTTCACATTAACTTACGTATATAAAGAACAAGTAAACACATCAACCTGTTCTTTTGAGTCCCAAAGTGAGTGACACGTGAGGGTGGGGGCAATCACGTGACCATTAAGTGAAGCGGAATGTGATTGGGTGGGAGGGGAGGAATGGTACTTTTTTATTGTTCTTTCTCTAGGGCAGTATCAGTTTTGTGTGAGTAAGGGACTCTAGTACGTGACTTAGGAAGGGAATTGGCCCTAGTGTAGGAATGTTGGACCTGACTTTTTTTTTATTGAGATTGTGGCTGTGTAGGTTGAGATATGCAAGGGAATGTAGGATCAGGTGGGGATAGTAGTTTATATATAATTTTAGGTATATGAGATATGTAATAGGTGTGAGTATAGAATATTGTTGCATGCCGATTTTCGATTTTTCCTGCTCCCACGAAAAATCTATTCGCTAGTTTGGACAGAGCCATAGAAAGGATATGTTTGTATTGGAGGTGTTGGAACTTTTGTTGAATAGGGGAAGGTGGGTTACCTTGGACCTATTTCGACTTTTCAATTTTTAATTTCTTAATTACTTGCAAAAAATGAATAAAAATATTTTTACCAAATACCTTATGTTGTTATACACAACATATATTTATTTTAGCATGTTATTTAAATGATTTCAACTATAAAAAAAATAAATACAGAAAATTGTAATTAGGACCAAGGTACAACACCGGCGGTGTACCTTGGTCCAACCGGTAGTGTACCTTGGACCAATTATTAACAGGTAGAGAGACTCGATTTACAGTCCGAAAAACCAATATTTATTAGCCACATAACATTCAAAAATACGTTTTACAACCTACTCTTATTTCTAGCCAAGATTGAAGTAATTGGTTATGCTAGGTCTATTGGCTTAGTAAGGGGTTTTATTGCCTTAGTTTTTTTAGTGCCCTTTTGGCTTTTTCAGCTGCAATGGAATCTTTCTCAGGTGTATCCGTTAAAATGCGGCATAAAATTAAACTGTTATTTCATGCCATAGAAAAACATTTGGCTTTCTTTCTGTCTTAAATTTGAAAAATCAACTCAAATATTCCCCCCCCCCCCATGTTTATACAACTAGGCCTAAACGTAAAAAGGATGTTCTGCTTAGATATTTATTATAAAAAATATCTTTTTAGATGAGCATGCAATAATTATTTTCTATATTATAAAAATATGGTTACAATTTTATCGGCCTCCATAAATCTAAATAATTAACTACAAAAAAAAATTCTTTATCACACCATATAAAAATTTCTTACAAATTTACATTCTTCTAGATTTTACAAATCAGGGTTGCATATTAATAGCTTAAAATACTTAATTTTTCAAAGGAAAACTTTTACTTGAATTTTAAAAAGGGTTTTCAACAATCTGAAGCACATAAGACCTATAGTAGTGTACCTTGGACCAGTCCAAGGTACACCACTTGTATTAGGTTCGAGGTACACCACTTGGATATTAAAAACAAAATAGTTAATCACCAAGTTAAGGTTAGACTTAACTTAATTTCAAGCACACTGTTTTATAGCTAAAATTTTGCTTTATATTGCATAACCATCGTTTCTGAATAAACACTACATGTTTGAGTAAAAAAATACACTAAAGAATCTGACAAAAATTTACTTTTGAGCTGTGAATTTAGTTTTAACCTCTTTAATAAATTGACCTTTTGAACAAACAGGTAGAACTTCACTGAGATCCCTGGTAGCAAATACTTTAACTGCATGTGGTGTTGTTTCAATATCTAAGCTAATCGAGCTAGAATCAGCATAGGTTCGAGGTACACATACGTCCAAGGTACACCACTTACCCCTATTATTGCATCTTTATTTATTAAGCCTTGAATGCATATTATTTGAAAAGTTAATGCAATACATCAAATCTCGCTTTAAGGAATTCTTAGGAAACTACAAAATGTTTTCGTTTTAAGCGTAGTTCGCGGTATCCAAAAATTCTTTTAACTTTTAAATGCTTGCTCATTATGAACTAGAAAGATTTAACGGTTCTTGGAACTGAAATTTTCTTTTAGGGATATAATTAAATTGAAATGTATTGAATTATTGAAGGTTAATTAAAAGTCGTTTAATTCAAAAGTTCATTAAAAGTAATTTTAATTATGCTGAGACTTAGCACTTTCTATCGAATCAGCTTTTATGTTTCAGTTCACTTAAATTAAAAAAAATCAATTTTTTTAAGCACAACCTCCTATTTGTTCATTTTTATACGAGTTATTTGTCATCTAAATTTTTTTTAATTACGACATACACATCCATTTATAAGTTTTTTCTAACGCCAAACGCTTTTCGTTTCTTTCAATAATATTCCCATGAAATTTGACTTTTTTCTGATCAGCGCTTCTTTTCTGAATAGAGTTTTGAACTTACAACCCTTTATTGTTATCACCTCTGAATACAATTACAATTTCATTTATAAATAAATAAAATAATTTTGATTCTTCTTTTTTTTCTTTTAAATTAACTTCTTAGTGTATCTTTTTACATTACGCACAAGAAATATCCGTCCAAAATAATTTGCGCCAACCCAAAATCATTAATTCCTAAATTACACTTCAAAACACGACTTTAATTTAATTCCCCCAAGTCCCCATGCGACTTCAATTTAATAATAACCAACAACCTCCGCTTCTTATCTCTCCTCAATCGAAAACAACAGTCCCCAATCTTTTCATTTAATACCATGAAAAGAGAAAGCGTGAAATAGTCAGATTGCTCTTGCGCCTCCCCATCCTTCATCCCAGCATCCGTATCATCTTCCTCATCAGGGAAGAAAGCTCCGGCCGTCCAAGCGTCCTATGTGTTTAATTGCTTTCCAGGAAGCAAATCCTCTCTAATTAATCTTTTGGCCCTGAGATCGTGGGGAAGATCAAGAGGGGATTTTAGAGGAGGGAAGAAGAAGAGAAGATTTAGATAAGTCGGTAGGATAGATTAACATTATTGTATCTAACGTAGTTTTATTGGAATTGAAATTTTAGTATACAAGTGATTTAAAAAATCGTTTGTAATATAGAATAATGATATTAGTTCTCATATTATTTTTTAACCCTTTTTGTTTTAGTATATGATCCCATAAATTAATATCAGAATACAGTATGTTTTGATTAAAACTTATTTTAGTAAAAAGAGATCTCTCAGCTAACTTGTTACTTAAAAGGTTACAGAAATGTTTATTATAGTACTACTGTTGAATTTTTCAAAGCAATAATAATAAAGATGTAATGAATCAAAGCTATTAATTAGTCACTATTAAAACAGTTAAGTTAAAATCATAATTTTTTTTATTTTTGCAGTACATGACTTATTGAGAACTTTTGGTTAAGGCTGTAAAAAAGAGAGGTGGAAAGACTGACGTAGTAGTTTTGTAATATATATCATTTTACTTACTATTTAAATATATTGTGGGTATCTAGTTCGTTTGATTCAGTTTAAATTTCACACTTGAGCTACGCGAGGGTACTTGTTAAATGGTCTCAATTTTTTTTAATTGGGGTGAAACAACATCTCTTGTTAACAATGCTTCTGCAAAGATTACGATTTCAAGAGCGTCGTAGACAGAACAGTCCACTGAGATCATTAACTTCCTACAAACTTTTTTGTCCTTATGTGTACGTATGTCCTTATCTATGTTTTGGAATTGTTTTTCGCTTTTGTGATTTATTAGAGTGGACTACTTCATCCGCGTCATTAATTGAGTGCAGATGTCTTCTTTAAAGAAAATGTTAAGTCAAATCATGGTTTGAGGAAAGCTAATATGAATTATTTTCACTTTATCCTCGTAAATCTTAATATTATTAATATAGTTCCTATTTCCAAGCCCATTTTATTGCAAAATCACTCAAATGTTAATTACAGCTTTTTAAAATTTAACGTTTTTAGTATTGTATTTTTTAGCTCTCCTAGTGGCTAATGCTAAGCAAACACAAAGGCTTCGAACCGAGTATTGTATTTGATAAGTACTTCGGTATTATTTGCTTAGCTTTTTTATTGTTAAGATTGTTATTTCTTTTCAAAAAAGTTCATTTTTTAAATGTTAATAATCTTTTAAGTCTTTTTCTAATTTTTTATTGTGAATAAAGGCTTTAGCCAAAATTAAAATAAGAAGTAAATTGTTGAAGCATGTAATGACAAAAAAGCTTCATTTTTTAAAATACAAAATAAATTGCAATTTTAAACAGTTAATTTTATTCATCATTTAAATTGTATTAATATAAGTAAGATTTATTTTATTTGGTGTTAGATACTCTCTCTTTGTATATATTCTCTGGTGCACATATTCAAACTAGAACATTGTCTTGAATCTTTGTGAATGCTATACTTAGACAAGATATTTTAATTTCATGTACAGATAGATTTTTAGTTCTGTAACTAATTTGTCCAAATTTTAACTATCATCATACGTGATTGGAAGGAAAAGAAAGAGTAGTTATGATTGAAATTTGAAGGATAAGAATATACCTTCCTTACGTGTTTTTGAGAACTATCTTCGATCAGAGAAGTTTGTTTCACCGCATCTGACGCCTTCTAGCCTTCAAGAGGAATTCAATCACAGCCAAGCAGCCCTCGTAATCTAGATCCTCGTTCAAGTGACGGCAGTCGCTACATGAAAGAGAACAAAACAAATTTTCAGAGACACCGGGCTCGAACTCCGTCTTAAGAATTTAGGATTCAAGATTTATTGAGCGCGCAGCTTCTCATCTGATATGTTGACTTTTAAAAAGTCGAACATTTGGTGAATTTTCAGCTATTTATCGTAGGGGAGATCTGTGTACCTAGGGCCACCATGTACCTAGGGCCACCATGTACCTAGGGCCACCATGTACCTAGGGCCACCCTACCGTATTTAAATATTTAGTTCTGAGTTTTATAATTAAGGATGGAGAGTGGCAACACCAACTTTTGCTTTGGCAGCCATTTTTAAACTTTGGAGGATAAAGTTGGGGAAACTTATAAGTGAAAAGCAGTTTTGTATGTCCTAAAGTGAAATACTGAAGCTCATAAATTTTGTTGTTTGACAAAGGTTAGTTAATTTTTGTTCAGTTGAGTTCTAGTGTATTATTTATACTTATTTGTAATATTGGGTTCTAAATGAGATAATTAATAAGTCTCCTCTCTATGTGGGTTTTTCTGTGGATGACATTTTGTATAAAATTATCAAATCTTGTACCTAGGACCACGTAGTTGCATTGTACCTAGGTCCATGGCCCTAGGTACAACTAGGTCCAAGAGAGGTGGCAGAAAACCAGGCAGATGCAGAATTCTGACAGACACTGCAGAAAAGAAAGAAATCGAAGAACAACTTGCGAATAGAAAAGCCAAAAAAAGAAAAATTGTGAAAAAACCTGTTATTGAAATTGAGGAAATTTCATCCGAAGAATTATGAGACATTGTACAGTGTTCCGATTCCAATTCCACTGATGATACAAGTTCTATACTTGTTACTATGACTGATTCCTTTGAGAAGGGGGATTTTGTTTAACAAAGTTACAAGGCAAAAAATCTGAACATTTTTATGTGGCTGAAATAATAGATGTTGCAGGGGAACACTAAAGCATTAAATATCGAAAAAATATTGCACAATCAAATAAATTTATCCAGGATAAAGATGAAATCTATGAAATTGATGACAGCAATATAGTGTTTAAATTACCCAAACCACAATCTGTTGGTGCTTCAGAGCGGCAATGTTTGCAGCTCACTTTTGGAACCAGTTTTTTAAATTATGATGTGAAATGAAAATTCTTGTGATTCATTAATAATTTGGACTATTGCAACTTAGATAACTATATGAAAAATAAATGTTATACCTGTTATCATTCCTTTTATAAAATTCCTGTATGTATATATGTGTTTTTTATTCACTAGAAACAAAAACCTGAGTTTATAAGGGCTGGCCCTAGGTACACAAGCTACTGGCCCTAGGTACATTGATGTCTTGTACCTGGGGCCATTCATGAATTTTTTTTTAAAAAACTCATATTTAAAAGAATATATTATTTTAAGTATTTTTGTTAATGCCGAATGGATAGTAATTAGTGTAATGATGTGTGCATACCAATTTTAAATTTTTAAATAATTTATTTGCTTTGCTTTTGAGGATTGAAAAAATCCGGCCCTAGGTACACAGGTCTCCCCTACTTCTCATTCAGTTTTTAGGATTTTTTACATAACAATATAAGAAATTTTGCACAAAAACTTTTACTTGTAACAAAAACACCAGAGAAAAACTTCTGATGTGCCTTTTTCTAGTTCCTCATCAAAACCTTCTCTGTAAGTTTTTAAAATTAAGGATATATTAGGGGAGACCGGGGCTAGTTTACCCGTGGGTTAAGTTTTCCACGAGGCAGTATATTGGAAATGAGCCGTTAGGGGAGGCCAAGATACTTCTTAGTTTATAAAGCAACACTTTAAATGCCCCCCACAAGCAATTTTGTTCAGTTGGTGTTGTAATATTTTCGTTAGAGCTGTTTATGTGATTTTTCGACTCTGTGATTTTTGAGGTTTACTTTCAAACTTAAATTAAACGTACTATTCTTATTTTTTCATATATATTTTTTTGTACGACGTTAATTTTTTGTTTCAGTTTTAGTTTATTTACATTTAAAACATGAAATATTTTATAAAAGAATAAAAATCAAAACCATAAATGAAATATCCATAAATATCCATCCATCTTAAGTTTAATTCATTAACTTTGTAGGATTGAGTATTTGAAAAAGTGCAAAGTGATTGTAAATGTCACTGTTTACGTAACATTGAAATGACACTTGCAGAACTTCTACTGGTGGTATGCAGGTTTTTTTTTAAAGAGAATATTGCTGTTTTAGTTTAGGTGGGAAGTTTTAAATTTTTATTTCACGGCCTCTACATTCTTAGAGGATAATCAATCCATAATTTAAAAAAAAAATTACAGAAAATTATGTGGATTTTGATCTCTTTAAAATATTTTTTTTTATTCGTTATCTTCAAAATATTACCGGTTACTCTTAAAACTGTAACAATTAAGAGAAAAACTAAATTCTTCGACTGTTACAACTAAAACGATCATTACCTAAAAAAAACCTTCAAGTTTTAAAAAAAATAAGTCTTTCAATAATTTTCTAGCCATTCGTACCAGACACCGTAATAACTTTTATCTTCCGGTTTATCCTCCGGGGGGGGGGGGGGGGGAGGACTGAGAATTATTTTCACGAGACAGCGCACACAACAAAACCCAAATAGGCAGAAATCGGGGACACACAAGAAAAGGCCCGCCGCCTGCCTACTCGTCTGTCTAAAACTGGGTAGTCCGGGCGAAAAATACACGCCCTTCGCCCCGTTGCCCCTCCATGTCCGGCCCAGTGGTCCGGATCCGGCAAGGCCCAAGAAGGCGAAAAGATTGATAGAACGGGGGGGGGGTCTAGATTTCCTTCTCTTTTCTGCAGCAGGCTTCGAAGCTTTAAGCGCGCACTGCAGCGAGCATTCGCGTTTCATTAAACCAGGAAATTTTTGCCGGATAGGGGTGGGGGGGGGTCTTCTGGATTTAGAAGCAGGCGATTCGCACGGGCTTTGGTTTCTGATGTAGCTAAATACATACAGAACAGTGGCACCGAGACCCCTCCCTCCTGGCAGCGGCCTAACGGGCTAGAAAGGCCGGACCCTATATAAGTACCACCGATACTCTGCCAACTTTTCAGAAGGATTTTCTTGGGCTCCTGGCGCAGACCTGGATTGCTTGGAACGGAGGTTTTTGTGCTGTTGTAGGAGTGTGTCTACCTGGATGTGTGGTGGTGCTCGATTGGATTTGGGGCTGGGGATAAATGGAAGGAAGGAGAATGTGTGGTGAAGACTTGTGTTTTCGTCGGGATATAGTTGGAAGCACGATGGAATTTGTGATGTGTGTTCGAAAGTTAAATTCAAGTATTGGATAATACAGTTTAAACTAATTATATAGTTGTAAAACTTTCTGTTAATAGTTAATGGAAGATTAAGTTTGGAGTGCGAACTTTTGTAATGATGATAGGTAGGCTAAAAAAAAGTACACCATCGTCCAACCCAAATCAGCATGTTAAAAGCATGCAAATTCTTATTGCTTTTGTTATAGTGATGTAAACTGCAGCTTTTTTTATAAATTAGACTTAAGGGCAAAGGATAATCTTTTAGATTCATTGACTTATCTTCATCCGCATAATGGCTGAGATACAGGAGAGCTGGCCCTCCGTTAATACTTATATGGGTTCGAACCCAACTTTTAACATGGATGTTCTTAGTCCTTTGCAATCGTCTTCAACAGTATATACTGGTATAATCAGTTCTTAGACCTAGTTTAACAGTCAGTAACCCTCCCTACTCAACCAAAGTACTGCTCCATCATCACCCCCCCCTCCCCCTCCCTCCTTCAGTCCAACACCAACTCTACTTGTTGCTCATCACGACTTCCTGAATGTTGTTGTGAACTTCCAATGCTGAAACAAATTTCACAAGGATATGAGTTTTTGATAATATTCCGAGACTTACATAATGAGCGCTTTTTAAGTAAACATTTTTAATTGGCTTAGAGGATAAGTAGCAACACGTGGTGTGAAAGGGCTGTGGCAATCTTGTGGTAATTTCGGAGGTTAGTTCTTTGTTGTTTCCGATTTATATAAGTGATTGAACTACAGGATAAAATAATGATGACTGATTTAAAGTTTGAAATTAAAGGATTTAATAAGTATAAGACATGATCAATTTTACAGTAGAAAGAATAAGTATGGAGTGGTTTTTACCATAAAAATTAATGTATTAGTGCACGATATTGTTTTAAATTTAACATTTTAATTTATTTTAGTGAAATAATACTTTTGTTTGACATAATCAGTTCCAATGCGCATTATGCATCAGAAGAATTAATAACAGAGTTCCAAAAATTTCCGTGCCAGGTTTTCATTACAAGTTAACAATTTATAGATATTAAAGTAAATAAAAGTCAAAATAAAATTTAAAATTCCAGTAGAATGCATGTTTAGTATTATTTTTTAATTCAATCTAATCTAACTTTGCTCAAAAGTATTAAGCATAGACTACGGACATTTTCACGATATTTATATATAGTGACCATTTTCGTTTTAATTCCTAGTTGGCTTGCGCTGTAAAAATATATTGTAACGTTACTCCCTAAAAATGCCATCAGGTTTTGTGTTGTAAACTTCTTATTTCCATAACTTTACTAAAAAATTTAGCATGACGTTATCCCAACTTTATGGAGTAACGTTAAAAAAATTATGTGCTAAACCACCGTAATTTAAAAACCTGATAAACACAGTATATTATTTTAATTATTATTCAGTATGAATTAATAAAAGGTCATATTATGCCAATAGAATGTATTTATACAAATGCGTATATCATATTTGAGCATTTAATATTTTGTTGAAACTTATCTATTAAAATTATTTGTATGTTGAAAATCTTTATTATGTTATTTAGTATCACAATTTGTCAATAAGTGAAAAATAAACTTTCAAATCTATACTCATGAAAAGAGCTCATATCAAATACTTGAACAAAATAAAAATACTTTTGGATAGCAATTTTGTTTTAATACCTATAAGATGATATTGATATTGAAAACTTTTAAGACATTACACAACACAAAAATTCGAATATACGCTGAATTGTTCATTCACTTTTTAAAAAGAACTATAAATATATTTGAATAAAAAGATAAATATAAAGGGGGAAACATAAAAGTGCAAATTTTTATGTCAGAAAACATTTGAATACTATGAAAAAAGTGTGTATAAGGAATGCAAACGGTTGATTAGGTTGGAAACTGTTAACCATTATTAACATTTTACAACTAAATATTGACTAAACTCAAATGCTTGATTTAGTTCTTGAATGCTAAATAGTTAACCTTAAATTATTAAATTTAATATTTTTATAAAGCCTCGTTTCTGCTAAAATTTACTAATGCAATATAAAACTTTAATTATGGTAATTTTATTAAAACACTTAGAAGATACTGATTATTGCTCATTTATTTAAGTATGAATGTAATAAGTATTAGGAATGCATATATAACATTAAAGTATAGTTCATTAATTAAATTGTCGAAATTAGTTGACTAAGAGTTAAAGAATTACTGAATCATATATTTACTAGAATAGTTATTACTTTTAATTAAATTCTAGAAAAATTTTTAGTACCAATATTAAGGACTTTTAAGAAACACAAAACTAGTTTCAAATGTAGATAATAAAAAAATTATTATAAAACGCTAATGGAGTAAGTTATTCCATGCTCCCTTCCACAAAATAAAATTAAGTAAGTAAAATAAATTTAAAATTTTGAACGCAATTGGAATAAACCTAATTTATCTTATTTCAACATGAATTTCAACTGTAAAAAATTGAAGTAATTTTTAAATTAAAACCGGCTACTATTGTGCAAATATATCATGTGTCCATTATATTCGAATTGCTCAATTCGAATTGCTATTGAGAAAATATATTTTTAAAAAATAACATTATTTATTAACCACATTCTAAGAAAAAAATAATAGGAAATAATAAGAGACATTTTGATAGAGGATGATAGATTTTGAGGAAAATAATAGAAACATGTTTTAAGATGTTATTTTTGGGGTAAGCAATGCAAAATAAATTAGTAAATATAAATCTTTGAGCTCAATAAGGAAACATTTAGATATACACATACAAATATAGAAGCGCACGATAATTTATTTCTTGCATTAGTTTGATTTCCTTATGTATTCATGTAAAAGTATAAAGTGATTACGAGTTAAAAATCATCTAATATTTCATACTTTTTTCAAAATCACCCGTATTATTTATCTATAATTTTTTTCATTTTAGACATATTTTTTTAACTTTATTAAACTAAAAGTCTAATATAATTGCATACAATATTTACATTCAGTTTTATGAAAATATCAAAAATTAACAGCATAATAACATTTGATAGCTTGTTTGAATTATAAGTAGTTACTTATATCTGATTTTAAATTTATATTTCATGTCAGATAATTTCAAATTTATAATCTAAGTTATAATTAGTTAATTTAATATATTTAAAGTAATTATTGCACAATTACGCATTTTTTGAAATCTTTTATCTAAATATTATACTAATATTTTACAATTCAATAACAAAGTTTTCAATTCATGTTTCAAAACAGAAGAGTTATTTATGTTTCAAAACAGAAGAGAAAATTTCAAATGCAAGAAAAACTAATATTAAAAGAGCTATTAAAAAACCTAGCCAAAATATTAAAAGCTATTCCAGATGAGTTTTTTAATGCTTCAAAAAATATAATTTACGATACATAAAATTTGAATTTCAGCACTTCTAAAAGCATGTACCAAAGCTATAATAAATTAATTCCAAGGTTTAAGCAGTAACTATATTTTAAAATTCGAATGCAAAAAGCTATAAAATCATATCTCCATAATTTTTAAATATTATCAAAGTATCCATTAAATAGCTTTATGCAAATAATTGACTATTTATTGTTTACATTTCACTTCAGTAAGTTCAAGTTATTTTTAAAGTTCGACCAATTAAAAACCATTCCTATGCTCTTTTTAAAATACTATTCAAGAATTTGCCTCGTTTGATACTCGCTTCATTTTTCCAGCATTGATTAGAATACTTGTGAAGACATCTCGATACTTTTTTTTTGTCAAAGTTCTAACCAATGTTTTTAAACACACTTATTAATTTATTATTTGTAGTTAGACGCAGTTAAACATGTAGCTCAAAAATGTTAAACGTAATTAAAGGATTAAACGTAAAATAAACGTGCACTCACATGAGTCAAAGTTATCCAATGACAATTTGTTGCGGTTTTTTTTAAAATATGTTTTCGAACAATTGATAAGGAAAATAATATATTGACGGAGTTTCAGAATTTTTTGGACGCTTGTCTACCGAGAGAGGTTAAACACAGTTATACGCCTCGTAATTAATTTAAAATCACGGTCAAGTGACGAAATCGATGCTACAGCTAGCGACCAACGGAACTTCGCGCGACACCTTCCGCTAATATCGCCAGAATTTTGTACTTGACAGATTTAGCAAGTACTTATACTAGGGAAACACCGTGACCAAATGTAAATTAATTTTTTGCTAGTACATACATCCGTTTACAAAAGGATTTGTACTGAAGTAAGATTCAAACCCAAGTATTTTAACGAAATTCTAAATTCAAGGGCGAATGCATCACTCGGCCACGGAGGACCTCAAACTTTAGTTTGGAATATTTCTGGTTAACAATTTCCAGCTTCCTTATTGAACTTAAACAGAACCACCAACGCATAGTAGTTTTTCACTGATGTCAGGACATTAATCTACGCTGAATAGAATATGCACTATCCAACTCTACATTGAGTTATTTATAGTTGTATTTTCTGCTCAATTCGTTTATTTTACAGCATTGTCGATGAAAGTATGGCATCAAAGGACTACACAATCTGGTATATCTCAGTCTTTAATAATTCAACTTTAATGCTTCAACTCTCCAGCCGAAACAACACTTCTTCTTGTTGATGGGTATAAGAAAGTTGTTTTGTCAAAATTTTTAGGTAAAATTTTGGCACCATGTTACAAAACATTTTCCAGATCAAAATTTCGATAGGCATAGGTCTTTATTATTGTCGTTGTTGTTTTGTAGAAAAATTTAGTTTGAATCCAAAATTACTAATTAGGATCTTTCCAAACTGATACTGATGTCTCTCAATCTTTCTTTTTCGGAATTTTAACAGTCCCGTGCCATCGACAAACGCCACACATTAATTTAATCCTCTCGCGCCATTGACTTCTATAGTAACGCTGGAAAAATAAAGTAACGGAATGCCAACAATTCTAAAACTCCATCATTTCCTCCTCCTCCCATGCTTCTTGCATGGCGCGTCCCCGAATCTTCGTGTGATTCAATTTGCAATCCATTGACTACGAAAAACATTAGCCGATGCTCTTAACGACGCAAAAATGGACTTGTTTAAAGAGGAAAAGAAGATAATCTTATATCTTCGCTTCAGAGACACAATAAAGTAAGTCTAAATATGAAGATTTGTAAAGTTCTGCTGTTGAAATCTTGAATATTCATCTTGAAAATCTTGAATGCATATACGACTCAAGCCACATAATAATCTGCCTTTAGTGTTGAACCTAAACTCTGGTAAGAAAACTCGAATGAATGTCTGTCATTGACACTCAAAGTTTGCAATGTATATATTCCTCTGTGAAGTTTTCAAATATGACTTAGATCATTGTGCTACGAAAGTTCAGAAAGAACGAAGAAAATTTCCAACCAAACAGTGTCTCTTAGAAAAGGTGAGAGGACGATACGGCAATTTCAGCAAGACGCTGCCTCCGATTTCTCAGTACAGATACGTGGGCAATACAAAATTGCTGGGCTAAATATAAAAAAATATAAAGATTTGCCATTATGGATCTAAATAGCCAGTGGGGGAAAGGGGTCGGGCATTCCTCCACCCCCTTATTCCGGGCACCAGAGTTAGGGGGTTCGAGTCAGGAGGCGGTTAATGGCGCGTGAAAATGGCATCATTAAGTGAATTCTGATCACCAGGAACCAGCAGGCATTCTTTCGGAGGATCGTCCCAATTTGGAAAGGGGGAAGGGGGGGAGAGACTTCCCTAATGTCCACATTTCAGAACCAAAAAGACTTATGTCCTTCGCTTGCATTTTGCATGAAAACTCACCAACTATCGACCATCCGCATTGTTTTTCGATGCAGCTCTACATTTTACGCCCGTTTGTAAACATCTAACTTTTACGTTTTCAGAACTGTCTGCGTGCGCATAAATTCTAAATGAAATAAAGCATCCAGAAAAACAAAGTCATTTGAAGTAGTAGTGTTTAGAAGTTGCACCGTTTCAGTTCTGAGGCTGGGTGCCTCTTGATGGCTCATGATCTGGTCTTCTGTGTTTCGCAGTGGGTGGCACTGTTTTGGTTCCCGGGAACGCTTCGACTTTTATTGTAGCGTTTTTTTATTGTTTGTGCGTAAATGGATGTAGTTACTGGAATGATGGTGTTTATAGATTTGGGGGAAGGAAACATTTTTTGTGCTATTGTTCCTCCTTGTGATGGGGTCCCTTTTATGGAAGGGGCGTCGGATCGTGCGGCCCGATTTATTAAATGATTGCTTAAAAGCTTTTAGGAAAAGAATTTTAAATGGATCAATTTGCAAGCCGAACTCATATATAATATGGAATATAGAAATGACTTGTAATGAAGTTATAGTAATAAATAAGTATATAACTATGTATAAATCATAAAGAAAGTTGAAGCGTTAAACTCAAAGGGTTTTGTTTAAAATACTATCACTATTTTCAAAGATGAAATAGTTTCATAACAAAGCATAATGACGTATTTATAATAGTTTCCTTAGGAAGAAAATTTATATTGTTAAATGTATGGTTTAAAAATGGTATTTAGTGAAGGATCGCTATACACAAAAGATATCATACTATTCATAAAAGAATTGTAATCAAAACTAATCTTTCAGTTTAGGAAAATAAAACTACAAATGTATAATGATATATAAATTGTTAACACTGAGTTTCTTACAATTATCAACGTTATTAAAAATTTCCCGAGTACATAATTAAATAGAGATGCACGTTTGTGATTAGCTATTTGAATGGTTAAATTGCTTTACAACGTATACAAATAGAAAAATTTACAAATTTCGAATTTCCGCAAAGAATGCTTTCTTTAAAATAATATGTTAACTTAAAAAAATTCTACGTGTAGTTCTTAATACAGATCCAAAAATATTTCAAATGTATGGAATTTCAAATGGATTGACTTACATGTCAATTTTTTAAAGATTTTGCTATAGTTTAAAGATTCAAAAATTTTACGATTTATAAAACATGTTTTAAAAATAATTTACTAACATTATAGCCATGGAATTTTTTAACGTGTTATTAAAAAAGCTTTTTATTATTTTTATCAGTTAGTTTTTAAGGTACTTGATTAGAATTTTCACTATAAAATTTATTTTAAGGAAATACTTTTTTTTTTCAAACTGCATTCATAAATAAACTTAGTTTAATCGCTATAAATGATGAATAGTTTACTTTTCAATTTAAATGTTTAAGTTACTTGTTCACATAAATTAAGTTAATTGTGCGTTTTTGTAAAATGTGTAAGAATGTAAATTTAAATATAAATTAATGTGCGCAAACACAATAAATTCAAACCAGTAGTTACATTATACTTAATAAACATTACAATTTTAACTGTTCAACCAGAAACAACATCAACGCTTTGACTTCCAGCAAATTCATCATCTCTGCCAACTCAAAAATGATTCATCGAGTCACTTATCCCAAAACTATAAACACACATCATACAAATGAAATGGAACCGTCCCTCCGTGCATTTTGAAGAGACAAATTAATACGCAGTCAAGTCCGGGTCATTTTTGGTCGGTAATTCAAGGCGGTGTCCGCTCGACTGAAAACTCTCCAGTTTCAGAGAGTTTCCGGGAATTTAATTGCTGGGTCCGGCCCTGGCCAGCCGGAGAGCGACTTCATTATTTATCAATTGATGTGGTGGTTTCATATAATTTTAACTGATATTTTTATAAGAGTATTTATTTATATTTTTGTCTGTAGTTTCAAAATGGGATTGAAATACTTGCATGTTCTCCTTTAAAGTTGATTAATCTGACTTTAACTATTAAAAAAATAATCAATGAATCAATTTTCAAATAATTTTAAAATGTAAACATTAAATATAAGTATTTTGGTGAAGGCATACATGTAAGAATAGAGCTAAATATAAATATTTAGTGAATACATGTAAGAATAGAGCTAAGCATAAATATTTTTGTGAATGCATCGATGTAAGAATAAAGCATGATTTTCGAATAATCCACAGACACCCACACACAAATCCTATTATTTTTAAAACATCTCCAAATTTAGCTAGGATTGAATTTTAGCTATGGTAACATTATGTAATTTTTTTTTTTGGTTGTCCTATTGTGTTCTTTTTTATTTTTTCGCAATGAAAAAGTATAGTTTGATCTTCTACAAATATATATTCTTCGCTAATCACAAAGAAATTGGTGGAAATATTTTTGTATTAGCTCGTGAAATTGCGAAGGAACTTAGCCAATTTTTTTTTATACTGAAATATAGATCAGGTTTCTAAATAGGGAAAAATTTAAACATTTTTAAAATTATTTTATTTTCATAAACTTACATTACACTTTTGTAGTAAGTTAACTTTTCTCGAACTCATTTCTACGTCTGTTAAAATTGTTTCAAAATATCTCCGGGCAATGTTGTACCAAGTAAAATCCTGGTCGAGGCCTGATGAGGTCTTAATTCACTTACGCATCTGGAATCGCGGGGGCGTACAAAATTTGTAACTTAATTTCGTCGGCGGAGTGCAGTGATTGGTGCCGGGTGACGTCACTCATGTGACGTCACCGCTGATGGATGACAGAGAAGATTTGGTCCAACCGTCACCGTCCCTTAGCCCATCAAGGTGTGAAAGATGTATGTTTTGGCTTCGGCCACGGACCGATGCATCCCTTTGATAAATGCATCTTTAATGGTATTACCTTTTTATTATTTATGTTTTTTATCGTTTGGGAATAAGGAAGTTTTTTAGCAGAAAAAAATTGGCAACGAAACATATTCTCTTGTTGCTGAAGGATTGCGGTTGATGTATGGCGGATGCTTTAGATATTAATGAGGAGAGTTTTGAACAAAAAAATATCCTATTTTTTAAATTTTCATGATAAATTGTATTTTGATTTTGTACTTACAGGGTGACATACGCAGATTTATTAAAACTGATTAAATGCAGATAATAAAACTTAAAGTAAGCTACAGAGTATGTTCAAAGACATTGATGTTGATTCATTAAATAGTTACTTTCTTATGACAGCGCGTTAATTTTTTTTAACTTGTAAGCATTTGTTTGTTTGTTTGGTTTGAATTATCGTCGCACTAGAGCTACACGAGGGCTATTGGCGACGGGCGTCGTATTTTAGAACCACAGTCAGGTGACGAGCCACACCTGAATAGGCACCCAACGCAACCGTTAAGGGCGACATCTGTAAGCATTTGACATTTATAGTTTTTGTAATTATGTCAACAACTCTTAAACCTATTTCTCTTCCATTTCCTTTTCATTCCTTTCAATATTTTTTATGAACATTTCTTTTCCACATTATGCCGTTTTGAAAAGTAGTTCTACTTTCTCTGAACCAAAAATACAGTTATATCATATTATTTACAGAATTTTTCATTTTATCAGAATATTCAACTTTTCATTTTGTTACTGTAACCTATTATTTTCTGCTACGTTTGCATATTTAAAATAAGTTTATTGTTAACATTATACTTTAAACAAAAATTTAAAAATTTTGCTCTTAGAATTTGTAGGATATTAATCGATATTTACATAATTTAAAAAAACATAAGAATTGAAAAAACATGCTTTAAAAGCTTTGCACAAGAATAATTAAGTTCGTTATTTAAGTAATAATCAAACTCTTGAAAAAGAATTTAATATTCATTAATTAATGTAATTTATATTGCATGTAGTAAATGCTGGGTTTCTCTTTAATTCAGCTATGTATTTATTTTTAAAATACTGTTACAGCTACTTGCTGAGGTAGAGTCAAAGCTTTAACATGATGAGTGGGGTAAATTTTAAAAGTTGCTTTTTGGGCCTTATTGCAGCATTGTTTTCGCTCAAAAACATGTTTCAGCCTTAATCAGCTAGCATTATAGTATTGAGATTGTAATTTTTTGCGTTATTTGGCTGCAAAATTAACCATTACCCTCTAAAAAGAAGTAAATTGGCCGAAGTGTAAAATTGTTTTCACTGCAAGAGATTTAAAATAAAATTTTTAACTGATTTTTTTAGAAAAAAATTTAAGTCTTTTAAAAATTGTATCTATGTAGTAGATGGTTATAAATTTATCTTCTATGCTTTATATTCTAAAAATGAATAAAATTACTAAATTTATAAATTTTAATTATTGGATAAATTTTAATTTAGAAATTTGAATTATTGCTGTGAAACCTGACATATAGGTGGCAGTTTTTATATCCCTCATATATTTAATTAAATTGTAAATGCAAAATGGTGTGAATTCTGGTGTTAAATCGTTATTACTTACAGAAAGAGACCGAGAGTGACTCTTACCCTCCTGGAGTAACGAAGTGCTGGTCAAGGAGTGTTGTGATATGTCAGAAAAATTCACTGAAGTCTACAAGATTTTTGAATAGATTTTTTATAGATTGATAAGCTGGTCGCTGATATGTTGCATACTTTCCTGCTTAGATTCAATTATTCAATCTCAAAAACTACACAGCTAATTTTTGAAAGCAAATGTAGCTATTTCCTACAAAAGTATAAGAAATACATTAATCTTACATATATTTTTTTAGTGGAAAAGTATATCTATGCGGAATGAAAATGCGATGAAAAACTAGCCCTGATTTCCTTTACAATATAAAAGTTAAGGTGCTTTTTTTAAAATTACTTATGAAAGAATTTGAACAAAAAATCTCAAACATTAGAAATGTTTTATTATTGGTGTAATTGTTAGAAATCGATGTGGGGCTGCTTCACAATTAAACAGACTCTTCAATTAAGACGCATTTTAACCCACCTTAAATAACCCTATCCACATAACGAACTACCCAGTTGTTCCTTAATCAATCCACCAAACCCGTTTCAATTTCTAACTCCACAGCGAAATCTTTCTTGAAAGAGTAAAAGAGAAAAGAAAGAAAACCCGACAAGAATAATAAGAAATGAATTACAGAATCACACACATTCCTTGTTCGTGCCCGAGTGCAAGACTCACAACAAAAACAAGAAAGAGTAATAATAATAATAACAAAAAAAGAAAGAATAAAACTCAGATGATCTGGTGGGTAGGGTCAATTGAATAGTGGAGAGCAGCGCTCTGTCTAATGAGGAGCCCAATGGAAGAGGTCCAATTAGCGAAGGACGCTTCGTTTCAACAGCGTCCACTTGACATTCCGGTTTACCTTGGCGCATAAATTAGTTGCCGAGAGACCCCTCCTCTTGGCTGCACCGCCAAGCGAAATAATTAGATGACGTCACCTTGGTGATGCGGAGGATGAGCCGGAGCGGGCGCCATTGTTGGTCACGAAATATTAAATTGTTTTTTAAAGTTTATTTGTAAATTACGTATGGATCATCATTTATCCTTATAAGGAAAACTATTTTCGCCGATAATTTCTTATGTTGACAAGTACAAAAATATATTTATTAATTAAATTAAAATATTTTTTTTATTTAATCTTTTTCCCAGCTAACAATTTTAAAGTAAAAGAATACTTTAAAATCAGAATTATGTTTGGCACATTTCCTGCCGGATAGACTGCAAGTATAACTCTTAAGTCCGTAACACATGTTCAAGTAAAAAATTTTGTTTCATCACTAGGCACTTTTTAAAAAAGCCTACTTTTGATTTCAAGCTCTCTCCTAGCCTAACTAGCACTATCAACTAATGATTCACATACTGACAGTTTTTAATCAAAACTCATACAATCTACAACATATAACAGAATAACGAATAACGTATCAAGCACCTGCACCCAATTTTATATATTTTTGCAAGAGGGATATTTAGTCGTTGGTCAGGGGCTATTGGATTAGATTTGAAATCGCAATCTCTGCAAGATTATTGTTTTGCTATGTCAGCATTTTTCACCAGGTATAAGATTCGTCGTAACAGCAAAATGAAACAATCTTTAAAGGAAAATAGCTTCTAGTTATTTTATCATTTAATGCATAGTGTTGCCAAATGGCAACAAGTAGCAAAATCCACTTTATTCTATTAAAGTAGAGCTCCCTCTGACAAATCTGTGTTTTTTCATCTCTTACATTCCATTTTGAAATTTCGGTTACTAATAACCCTCATAGATGACAGTAGTAAAAGTGTATTCAAAAATTAAAGAGTGAAATTACGTTGCACTATTCAAAGTACGTATAATAATCTTAGTACTAAATACAAATAAATTGTTTTTAAAAAATAAATATGGTTCAAGAGGGTTATTTTAAAATATATTAAATAGCTTTCTAGTCATTCTTATCAAAATTGGAATTTAAAGTTGGTTTTTACCATCTGGCAAAATTTTAAAAAATTGAAATTATTTAAATTCCAATGAAGTTACATTTTTTTTCAGTATTTTTCTCATAAGGTATGAGCATTAAAGACACAAATATATTTTTTTGGGATGAAAAAAATTCATGCATTACAGGGTTAATAATTGATAAAATTTAAAAGCAGTGTCGCCCTCTTCAGAATATTTTGGGGCATTTAAAACTTAAAAATTAAAAGTTAAACACTAAGCTAAAACTTTTTCATTCAAATTGTTTTATTTTTCTGTTATAACGATTCTCGTATGTGGTGATTAAATGCTTAAATGGCGCAGCAATGCTTTAAAAATTTTACGATTTCAAAACTTAACAAAACCAATTCATTAGCTCCATGACTAATAATGCTTCTTAATTTCAGACTTTCACATTTTAAGACAATGCATTTTGTGTCACTACTTTTTATGCAGACGGCAATGCCGAAAACTCCATGGAGGCTAGAAATTGACAGCAGGAAAAACGCACAACCTAAATTTATTTAATACCGGTTTCAAATTACAACAGCCTACTTTGGTTGTTTCAAATCTACACATTTAGACTAGAAATAAAAAATTGAAGTTTGGTTAAATTTACCATTTTTGAGCAGGGGCTGGGGAGCCCAGTCGGTTAGGCACTCTCCTAGTATGCGAAAGGTCCTTGGTTCGGATCTGGGCATCGACAAAATAACTGCCGATCTATAAACTGCCCGTGCAGCCATAAATGTCCGGCGAATACTACCCCGTGTAGAGGGGAGTGCACGTTAAATATGCTCCTAAGTCTCAACGCTGCGTACGATGTCGCCCTTAATGGTGGCGTTTGGTGCCAACTAAGGTGTCGGCTTGTCACCTCACTGTGGTTCAAAAATACGACACCCGTCGCCAATAGCCCTCGTGTAGCTCCAGTGCGAAACTACACTCTCATAAATAATACTCTCACTTTTGACGATTCACTAATACTCAAGCCTCATTTCGTAAATTTTGAGAATTATTTCGTCAAACTATCACGTGACTTTTGAATAAACGTGAACAATCACTTTAGCAATCTTCATTTGACGATTCTGTATCTTGCTTTTGAAGAAACTGAATCTCACTGTTGTACTCACATGTTCAAAAATGACGAAATATTTCTTTAGATTAGACGAAATTCGTATCCTCATAAAATGACGAATCAAATTTCCTCACTTTGAATAAAGGAAAACTCGGAGCATTTGCCAGTAAACGACATCGTCAAAATTAAGGAAAATTTCGTCGTTTTTGAGCATTCGTTTCTGAGAGTGTAAACCTAAACCATTTAAGTAACTAATGTAGGACAATAATGGCGGCACATCTCCAGTTCTTGAAGAAAATGTTTCTTACACTCCATCACTCTTTACTTATTTCTTTCCTTTCTTGGAGCATCTTTAAGGTTTTCTTCGATCCTCAACAAATACTGACTCCGAGGATTGAATAATGATTGAGCACCGTCGCACAGGAGAAACCAATAACTTCGATCTTGTGTCTGCTATAATTCTTGAGACAATGGAGTGTCAAGTGAAGAGATTTATTTAATAAATTTAAAAAGATAAATCCTGGTGTTTAGTTACAAACAGTTTTATGTTTTTTTTTATTCGGAGACATTTAAAAAAAAGTAATTGTAAAATTAATGATTAGGGGAGACCGGGGTTAGTTGGCACACTTTTCACTTAAAATTTTTTCTAATTTTTTGGTTTGAAGATATTTGAAATGTAAAAAGTTGGTAATGTAGGTAAACATTTTGGCTACAAATCACACATACAATTGAATAAATATATTGTTGCCACTTTGTGTGAAAAATGTTTTTCCTTCGATCCTCACTCCAGTCAAACTATGCCAACCTACCCCGGTATCGGGGTTAGTTGGCATAGGTAGTGGGGTAAGTTGGCATAAGTGAGGCAAGCGTTTTTACTCGTCTTTATGTAAGGTGTAATTATAATGAATGTTAATCAGCTTAAAATTAAACATTCCATATGTCCTGGGAGGTAAATGAATGTTGGTTCATTACTGATTTTAGGAGGTTGAAAAATCTTTGAACATTATGTGGGTTGAAACTGGACGTTCGAGCCAAACTCGTTGCCGCGGGGGTACGTATTGAAAGTTGTGGGTGACGTTTTAGGAAAAAAGAAAACCAGTTAACACCTGCTGATTCTTTTGAGTCCCAATTACTAGGATGTGCAGTGCCATTAGCAACTGCATATTGATATGCCAACTTTCTTGCCTCTTTTGGGCTCAGGCCGAAGTATATGTCACTTGCCTTCACAAGGTATTCACTCAAAGCAAATTCTTGTTCAGGAGTGAACACCTGCCGCACTATCCCATATCCTCCAATACCCTCTGGTACCCTTTAGGCAGAGATAATTCATTTTTAATTTTGCGATCTTACAATACCATGCAAGACTTCTAGCAAAGATCTTAAATTCATCCGCTACTTTTATCAAACTTTTTTTCAAGTAAGAGTGCCTCAACAACTCTCTTTCGATGATCTGCTGTCATTGCAGCCCCCTCAGTTTTTCGTTTATAGGTACTCATAATCTGAACAAAAAATATTTACACTATCATAGATAGGTAAGGCAGAAAAAGTGAACTTGCAGTTTCCGTTTATTACATAATAATAACTAGATAACCGTTTGCTTGAAATCGAAGAATCTAGAATCCGTTTGCTGAAATTTGTATAGTCCTAAATTATGCCATTTTTGAAACTCTGAGTATGACAAATCTACGTAAAAGTATCTAAAGTAAAAGTTATTATCTGTCCAGCCGTTATTGAGTTATGACTGCGAAAATAAAACGCCTTCCGCATTTATATATGTATAGATAAAAATAATAATAATTTATTATTATGAAGTAGCCTATACCTAACTAAAATTAGGTCGCTATGAATGTTGGCATACTTATGTCAACTTACCCGTTGTTGCGGGGTTAGTTGGCATACCCAGCCAGCTTATGTCAACTAGCCCCCGAGTCCCTATGCCAACTAACCCCAATCGAACAAGTAAAATAAACATGGCCACCAAAAAAAATTTTTATGAACTTCAGCAGAAATGGACTTATAACCTTTTAGCTAGCTGCCCAAAGATACTAAAAACTTGTGAATGTTATTCCTGAGTGACTGTACTACTGTACAAAACGACAAATACTGAATAATCAAAATTTTACTTTCTTATATGAAAATCACGTTTTCCATCCTTCCTCTAAAAGCAATGCCTGGATCCAACTGGCATTCTCATGCAAGTTGGACGTTTAAATGACGATCATGTGACAGGCTCAGTAGCGCTCTTAATAAACAGTGAATTTTTTTAAAGGCACAATGCCAACTAACCCCTTATGCCAACTAACCCCGGTCTCCCCTAAGCAATTTATCTGTTTTAATTCTTCTTTTAGCAAAACAACAAAACTATGGTTTAAATCCTTAAACATTAAAAAAATAATAAGATATATAAAAAATTACATTCATGTATTTATTCTTTAAAATATATGATTGAAACATACATAAACATACAATTGTTGTTTGGTTGCTTTTAATTGTTTAAAATAATTCAAAATACAAACAATTATCTAATTCTTATAAATAATGTCGCTTCTTAAAAAATATGTGAAATGTATAGAACACCTAAGCATGAATTTAATCTTAATCTTTCTATTAAAATAATGCAATATTTTCAAAAAATGTTTACATGGATAAAAGGTGTTGAATGTGTAAGCTGTTTCTAATTATGAATTTATTTCAGAAGAAACTAATGAATTTAATTGATCTTAATATACGGTTGAGTATTGGAATCACTCTGTTAGTAACTTAATTTTTATTTGAACAATAGCTTCTGTGCATAAGTACAGTTCTTATATGCTCTGTAATAAATCATAAAATTCCAGTAATTCACTCTTGAATCACGAATTTTTCAGTCATCACAAATTATTCAGTAGTTCTCAGGATCATTGTAATCAGAAAAGAAGTAGTTTAATAACAAAATTTTCAATGCATTTTGAAATTTTAAAAATAAGTTTTCTAAATAGACTTTCTAAAAGCAAATTTTCTCCCAAAAAAATCCAGAACACATAATCAGAAATTTTTCAGTTATCAGTTATATATATTTTACAGTTATCAGTGATATATATTCAACAGTTATCAGTGATATATATTTTACAGTTATCAGTGATATATATTCAACAGTTATCAGTGATATATATTTTACAGTTATCAGTGATATATATTTACTATAATTTTAAACTTAATTCAGCTGTTAGCTTGATCGCTTTTGTGGAATAAATATCGTCACAGAAAGTACAGAGTGCCTAAAATAAAATTACATACCTTCTCATCCTTACCCTGTCTACAGACATTTGACCGACTTCAAGCAAGTTTGTATGTATTAATTCAAAGGTGAAGTGCTGTCTTCGACTATTTTACTTGAAGGCATGACGTGTAACTTTTTCATTTTCCTTTCAGTGTTCCTTCAAGTTAAAGAAGAATTCATGAATAAACACTACACTCCTTGCCAATCTAAGTTGGGTAAATAGAAATATGCTACGGAGAAGATCCGTCCGCGGATATAAAGAGTTCCATAATTTATTTGTGAATACATCCCGAAAACATGTTAAGAACATTGATTTCGTGTAAGGTTTAACAAATTTGAATATTATTTGAGAAAATTTGGCAATTTTATAGGAATGAAAATCGTATTTTGGTTAAATTGTATTCAGATCATTTGGTATGTAAATATTACCTTACAAGAGTCTCCAACTAACCGACCAATCGCACCTTTCCCTCTTCCCTTTTACTCTTTGTTTTTACCCAAGTTAGGTTGGCACGGAGTGTAGTACGGTATTCTGAATTCGATTGTTAGAAGAAAGATTTTTATCACTATTCATTTTATTAAAATAAAGTTTATTAGTGTATACTATTAATCCTGTCAACCCCAGACTGACATTCACTAAAAACGCACCTTAATCTCATCCGAATGTCTCCCAAACCCTGCATTCCCTACAATATAAAATCGCATTTACTCTTACCCCTCCAGAATCGTTGCTCAAACAGTCCCCCTGTAGCCGAGTGTGCATAACTTGACAGAGAATCACAATCCTTTGACTCTGGCGCTTCAAAAGCATCCCTTCGCATTCATCCCCATCCTCCTGTTTGCTCGGCTCCCGTGCAAACAGCCATGCTCCGGGATGAGGAAGAGGAGAATGGGTGGGATGCGAAAGAGTGCACCACCGGTTATTTTTTACTTGTTTTGTATATGATATTGCACTCTTAAAAGTGAATGCTCAAAAACGACGAAATTTTCCTTAATTTTGACGATTCCATTACTGGCAAATGCTCCGAGTTTTCGTTTCCTCAAAGTGAGGAAATTTGAATCGTCATTTTTATGAGGATTTGAATGTTGTCTAATCTAAAGAAATATTTCGTCATTTTTGGCATGTGAGTACAACAATGAGATTCAGTTTCCTCAAGATCAAGATACAGAATCGACAAATCAAGATCGTAAAAGTGAGGATTCGCGTTTACTCAAAAGTAACGTGATAGTTTGACGAAACAATCCTTAAAACTAACGAAATGAAGCTTGAGGATTCATGAATCGTCAAAACTGAGAGTATTATTTTTGAGAGTGTGGTCATCCAATTTCTGTGGTGATGTTGATGCAAAGTGTAGGATGCTTTGAATGTTTTATGATATGCACATAAGTTTATAGCAGTCACTATATCTTAAAACATTATTTAATATTTTAAAATAAATATGCTCTTTTAGCAGAAATTATACAAAGAAGCTCGTTATTTACAGTTGCCCTTTATATGCTTTATACGCTACATTAACTAGTAAAAAAATAGTATATGACTGTAAAGGTTACAAGTTCAATGTATGTCAGGTTCTAATATGCATACAACAATTACGAATGTAATATGAATGAATGTCAGAGACATGTCATGACAGATGGATAATTTTAATTTCTCTGAAAGAACTTTCATCCTCAACAAGCAATGTGGACAAGAAAAGGAAGGTTTATGTACAAAAAAATGAACCTTCGAGCATATAGTTTAAACATAGGTTTTGTAAAGATAAGCTGTTCAGTTTTTCTTTTTCCCATAACAGAAATTATTCAAAATTAATTTATTAATGTAAGGTATTTATATATGTTCTAAAATTCAGTATCGAAATAGAAACACCAGTATCTTAAGAGAGAAAAATGGATCTTGTTTTAATTGTTTTCAAAAAAATTCACAGTTAAATGTGCGGCTTTAGAAGACGACATGCCAGGTTTAAGTTGTGGAGTTAATCTTTGGAAGCTCCTCCCGGTTATATGACCCTAAAAGTTGTTGCAAAATATGTTTACGAAAAATCTATAAATGTGGTTCATGCTTTGGTAAGCCCACTGAACAATTTAAACGCATAAACTCTCTGGCGGAACTTGGCACCAATGAACCCCTTCCAGAGAAATTGTCACTCACATCCTCAGAAATTCACTTCGTTAGAAAGAAAGGCATCCAACTAGAATGGAAAACTTCCCCAGTGCATACCTGGTACTCTAAGTCAGGTCGCACCTTGACCTTCAGATGTGAGAGGGGTGATCAGACCGCTATCAGATATACTAGATTCATCAGTGATCACCTAAAGTGCATGAAATTTGAACATCAGAGAAAGGTCTTCCCAACCTACAACAAATGTTTCTCCAGTGCGGCAAGCCCGAACCATATCCTTGGTTGTGTGATGTGTGGATTTTAAAAAGGAGGATTTTCTGCGTAACCCGATTTTTTTTTTGAGGGTGAATGGACTCATGGACCTGGTCTAGTTTCGTTAGACCAGTGGGGATGAGAAACAACAACAACACACAATTTAAACGGGGCAGCACTCGGGAAGTAGAAGAAAGTGTTTAACACAGGTGTTATCATAAGAGTGGTAATTTGCTGTATGATGCTGTGCTTGTGGGGCATGCGGCAACGTTTGGCATAGCCTATCACTTTTTACTTTACTAGAATGAACTGGATTCCAGCTAAATGCAAATATTGTATGATATATTTAAGGCTATATGCTTGGTGTTTGATGTACAACGACCCGACTTTCGAGGAGCGTTCTTTCAAAAGAACTTACTCTCACCATCCCCAGAGAATATAAAACCCGCCACACAGAGACGGGATGGGAATTAAAACTCTTAGAGTGGAGCTCGAATGCTTTTATGTAGCCTGGTTCCCCCAAGATCGCTACACAGAGATGCAAATATAAAAGAGGAACGAAGCCTGGGTCACGTTTACACGTCCAATCGAAACCCAGCCATCCATGCCATCCAATCAGAGAACCGGCGGCTTCGTTATCAAAGGAGCGAAATTTCCAACAGTCGCTGCCTTTGATTTGTCCCTTCAAAACTACCGCTTGTCTGTTCGCCCATTGAATTCTAGCCCTAGGTCGTCCAAAGATACTGAGTTTACATTGCTGTTCTAATTCCCGACTTTTCCCATCTCTTGTATGCATCGACGAGTGGGGTTGATAGGGTTTTAACTAACACTCGGCTAAATGTGCGGAAAATATTGTAGAAACGGATGAGTATAATAAAGTTTTAAGCGATTAAAAAGCAATTACATTTAGAAAATATTACAATCTGCATTAACCCTTTAACGACGACTCTGTGAACACCATGAACACCTTAATTTCCATACAAAAACTAACTTTAAGTTTTTCTAATTAGTTTTCGTGATACTTAAGTTATCCTACATAAATTTACCCGGAGAGTGATCTAAACATTTGTTCTATTTTTTTGTTAACTTAGGGTCAACTTAAGCACAAACTCGTTTTTTATTGCGTTTCAAATTTCCCTATCAACCGTCGGTCGTTACTGTGTTCAGCTGATTTTTTTTTATTTCGGATGTTTGAGAATATTGAATACTTTCAACCAATCTATAACTATCAAATATGAGATAAAATTTTCCCAAACTAGCCCAGCGAATATGTGCCTCGTGATACAGCCATGCATTGTTTGAGAGGAGAAGTTTGTTGGATGGTTGGACGCGCTTTTGTGTTGGATGATGGAGGAATGGAAAAGGTCCCTCATGCGTCAGTGGAGATCACAAGGTATGAGGATTGTTTCGCAGAAAGATATCTGCATCTGTTGAACGCTGGAATTCGTTGAGGGCTGCTGTGGCGTGAATTTGTAATTTGTTGCTTCGATTTCTTAGGAAGGGGTCAGAATAAAGGGCTCTATTCATCTTATCAAATGAATTTCATGTGTTAGAGAGAGAGATTTACTGGTTTTGTATGTACTTTGTATATTATTTATTGGCGTGTTACTTAATTAAAATTCTGCTATGCATGCTTATTTCTTTACTTTATTGGTTTAAATAAATTTTTGATTTAAAAATTTAAGTTCTGGTTTAAAATAAAGATTTTTTCTTTGAGATTTTGAATTGTGGGAAAAATTGGTAAGTATGGTAATATAATGTGTTTGTAAATGTTTACAAGTTCTCTTATTTAAAATATAAGATTTCCTAATTTATTTTTAAGAGAAAATACGCATGTTTATTCTCACACAGAACAATCTTTCCACCCTCTTACCTTACTACACACCATCCGAGTTATTCCAAGTTAGAGTAATCTAGGACAGGTAAAAGTTTTAGGGCAATCTTTGATGGGTGATTCGTCCATACCACCAATCAGCACAGAGGGCATCAAGCAGCATCCTTCATTCCTAATCTTTACAAATGTTGGTTGGTTGGTAGACATATATTTTCAGGCTTGTGTGCTTGGTCAGAGACACACCTATAAACCTTCGTCAAGTAAGACAGACACAACACACACACAAATAAGTGACAGATGCTACCATCTATCGCGCGCCTCCTCCACAATTTAGACATGTCCCTGAAGGGAGGGGAATAGTCTCCAAAGACCTGTAGCCGTTTGGAACTATGCAATGACCGCCCACAGGACTTTCGGACACAACAGATTTAACGAGCACGTACTCAGCATATACTCGACAAACACAAACATCCATGCCTTATCGGGATTCGAACCCGAACCCAGAGGATCCAAAGGCTATCTCCCTAACCATTGCTCCGCCGGGTTGGCTTTACAAATGTTTTACAATGAATACGAAAAACACGCAAGCAATGCAATAGTCAAGCCCAAGACATCTCAACCGGATACAATTCATCCACAGCATCCCTTGACGTTTGTCCCATTGACATGTGTCACATTCGTCCCACCCCCAACGGCTCGCGAAATCTCTACTCTTCAGTGGCATTTATTGTCGGGTAATATTGTATCTAAATAGTGCAACACTAGTAGTTTTTAATATTATCTAGATACGAAAATCTTTTTTTACAGTAGCTGCTTCAATAAAAATCCAGATATGAATTTGAAATTCGTTGTGAAATAATTAAAAAAAATAATACACTATGATATGAAGAATATCATCGTATTATTTTGATACTATGATTAAGAGGCAAGTATTATTCAAAACACTAGCCTCTAAAGAAAAATTAGAGTTTTGAGATATAGATGCACAAAACCTACAGAATAGCTTAAGTGAATATACATAGCAAATATATGTTCTCCTAAATGTATTTTTTGTGATGCATGCAATGCAATCCTCCAGCCCCATTCATCCACAGCATCCCTTAACCCATGTCCACCTCGACTGGTTCAAGTGCCTGTCCCTGAATGCAGTACAAATATTACAATAAGAATATTTTCAAAACATATCGCCACCAACTATGCTCATCAATTGTTAATGATCAAACAAATGAATAAAGATTAACTTTTTAGTGTGCATTTAACAATTTTATGTTTTGGGAGCAAAAAAATGTGTTTTTCTACATTTCAAATTTTACTTAATACTTATAAATGGCAATAAAAGATTAAACCAAATGAAACGCAATACATTTCAGTTAGGTTGATGGACTACTACATCTACAGAATAGCCTATGTGAATATATACACCAAATATATGTCTTCATAATATCATTTTTCCATGCATGATTTGTTCAAGTGCCTGTCTTCTGAATACAAAATGAATATTACAATAAGAATATTTTCGAAACATCTCTCCACCATCTAAGCTCATCAATTGGTAATGATCAAACAAATGAATAATGATTAACTTTTTTATGTTCCAAAAATATGTTTTTCTACAATTCAAATCTTACGTAATACTTATGATTAGCATTAATGAATCAACCAAACAAGAAAATAAAGGTAAAAGTTTAATTGATTGCATCTACGGAATAGCCCTAGGCGACAACAGATACCAAAAATATATTTCTTAACAAATATAATATTTCTCACAAACATCATGCATGCATTGCAATCCTCAAGTCCCCATTCGTCCCCAGCATCCCTTGACCCTTGTCCAACTGACATGTGTCCCACCCTGAGTGGTTCAAGGGCCTGTCTTCTGAATACAAAACAAATATTAAAAAAAGAATATTTTCGAAACATGTCTCCAAACGATGCTCATCAATTGGTAATGATCGAACAAATGAATAATGATTAACTTTTTAGTGCGCATTTAATAATTTCATGTTTTGGAAGCCAAAAAGCCGTTTTTCTACAATTAAAATTTTACCTAATACTTATAAATATCAGTAAAAGATTAAACCAAACGCAAATCAATAGATTTCAGTTAGGTTGATGGACTACTACATCTACAGAATAGCCTATGTGAATATATGTCCAAATAAATTTCATTTTTTCCATGCATGACTGGTTCAAGATTTTCGAAACATATCTCCACCAACGATGCTCATCAATTGGTAGTGACCAAACAAATGAATAGTGACTAACTTTTTTATGTTTCAAAAATATGTTTTCTATTTTTAATTTTACAAAAAACATATCATTAGCATTAATGATTCAACCAAACACAAAAATAAAGGTTAAAGTTAAATTGATGGCATCTATGGAATATCCTAGGCGAATGCATATACCAAATATATTTCCTCATAAATATCATTTTTCTCACAAAACCCCATGCATGCATTGCAATCCTCAAGTCCCCATTCAACCACAGCATAGCAGCATAGCATTAGCCTGTGAGCATCCCTTGACCCTTGTCCAACTGACATGTGTCCCACCCTGAGCGGTTCAAGAGCCTGTCCCTGAATACAAAACAAATATTACAATAAGAATATTTTCGAAACATATCTCCACCAACGATGCTCATGAATTGCTAATGATCAAGCAAATGAATAATGATTAACTTTTCAATACTCCAAAAATAAATTCTAAGATTCAAATTTTACATAACACTTTTGATTAGTATTAATGACTCAACCAAACACAAAAATAAAGGTTAAAGTTAAATTGATGTCATCTACGGAATAGCCTAGGCGAATACAGATACCAAATATATTTCCTCATAAATATCATTTTTCTCACAAACCCCCATGCATGCATTGCAATCCTCAAGTCCCCATTCATCCCTTGACCCTTGTCCAACTGACATGTGTCCCACCCTGAGCGGTTCAAGTGCCTGTCCCTGAATCAGCGCTTATCGATGCCCGACTGAGCATGGAGAATGGGACAGGGATCGAGAGAGGAGGAGATGTCAAAACATTTCATCCCTCTCTTTGCTCCTGATGAGGAAGATGCGAGGATGTAGCGAGCATCATGTGGAGAGAGAGACAGAGATGGGCATTTTCCATTTCCGACGTTCGGGGCTTTGAGGATGTGTGCTGGACCGTTCTGTGTTCGGGCCCGGTGAATTATAATTTGGTTATCTGAAGGGATGTATAGGGGAAGTTGTGTGAGATTGCAACGTTGGTCAAAGCCAAAAGTGCATATTCCTTTAAATGTTATCGCGCCTATGTTTTGAGGCTTACAATTTGACTTTAAAGAACTATTAAAGAGGTAAAACCCATAGATCCAAGAAAATAGTAATAAGTACATACATTTTGATATCAAATAATAAATAATTTATTAATCAAAATAATTAATAATCAAATAATAATAATTTATCATTCACTTGCAGTTCCAAATTAATTATTTGATTTAAGCAGCGATGGGATTGTAACGTTGTTGATCCAACTTAATTATGTATGATAATTGAAAATTTATAGCGTCCGTGTATTAGGGCTTATGACTGATTTATTACAGCTTGAAATTTACTATAGTGGATAGTTAATTTTAATTCATTAAATAGTCACAAAACCTACATGTATTTTTGGAGAAAAAAATCTGTAAACTTTCTTTCCTTACCATAAGACATTTCAGGTAGAAAAATAACATTTACAGAACCTGTGTAAATAGTGGAGTGCATTAGAGGATTAGAAATTATATTCGATTTGATATTTATTTAAGCCAAAAGTGTATATTCATTGAAAGATTATCGCTTCTATGTATTGGGGCTTATAATTAACTAATAGAATATTTTAACATTTAATTATTTAAATGCGTAGTTACAAAACGTACACGCAATTTTAGAAAACATTTTCTGTAAACTTGCTTTCCTAACCCTAAGACATTTCAAGTAGAAAAACAATATTTATAGAACTTGTTTTAATAATGAAGTGCATTTGAGAAATGGAAATTACATTTGATTTTTTTATTGGTCAAAAAAATATATATATATTCATTGAACGATTATCGCTAAAGAAGAAATACTATACGGGATTCGCAAAAGGACATTTGACAAAATATATATTATTCGCTTAGAAACTTATTGTGCTTACTTTTCATGATGTAAATATTTACAAAGTGTACACATCATTTTGAAAATTTCACTTGTTGTTGTAACTTGCTTTCATTGGGGTTCTAAAGTACGACGCCCGTAGCCAATAGCCCTCGTGTAGCTCTAGTGCTACGATAATTCAAACTAAACTAAACTGAACTTGCTTTCGTAGCATCAAAACAATTCAAGTAGGAAAACAACCTTTACAGAACACATTTCAATATTAAATGCATTTGGTGACAAGGACAATATTGAACCAATTAGAGACAATGTAAACTTTTATTTTTTTTATTCCAGCACAACCCGTGATGAACCTGTGATGGTATGCAAGTGTAGAGAAGAAGGATATTTGAAAACTATATGGATCTCGATGATTTATTATTGCATTTTTAACCCATTTCAAGAATTCTTGTTGATTTGTTCGGTAGCATGGCCCGCATATATCACTGAGTCCGATAATTATTATTTTTAGCAGTATGTCTAGTTGATGAAATGACCTAAGAAAATCTAAAGTTTCGACTCACTTTGAAAAATATCAGGTAATATTAATTCAAAAAGAAATGTTGAGGCATAAAACACCCCCATTTGCGTTCTACTGGAATATAATGTTTCATGTATTACCCAGTAATAGTACAGAAATTCAATTCACTGGAGGGGCTGTGGGGAGCCTTGTGGTTATGATCTCGATCTCCGAATCGGAAGGTCCCGCGATTCAGTCCCGGTACCAAAGAAGACCCACCGAGTATATGCTGAGTACGTTCTCGTTCAATCTGTTGGGTTCGAAAGTAATGTAGGAGGTCATTGCGCAGTTACCCACGGATACAGGTCCCTGACGTTTCCCTCTCCTTCAGGGTTCCCTCTCCTTCAGGGACATGTCTAAATTGTGGAGATGGCGAAGAGATAGATGGCAGCATCTGTCACGTGTGTGTGTTGTGTCTGTCTTACTTGACGAAAGTTTACAAACGGGTCTCTGACCAAGCTCACAAGCCTGAAAATATATGTCTACCAACCAACCATCAATTCACCGGTATTTAAATAAATATTTTAAGCTTCCAACGGTTAGAAACTAGATCCAGCCATATTCCAACAGACTCCAAAAATCGTTATTATTTTTTTTTAACTTCGCACATGCGTTCTTTTAACTTAATTCCTTATCAAAGTGTTAATTCACGCTTTCATAAAACACTGTTTACGCTACTCAAACACCAAAAAACCATTGTAAGCATCTCCTACTGTGTACTCAATGGCTTTTCCAACATTTCAGTTATATACAAGGATTATCGTCCCATCTAACGTTGCAACTAATTGTCTACTTTGAGTACTTTCCGGAGGGCGAATATGCTATGCAACACACTTATTACCCATGCGCGTAGTTATTATGAGCTTGGAGATATGAGAGATTTGGAGATGCTTGAATACTGGATTGAGGAGAGGATTTGATACATGGAGATTCGGGTTGAATATGTATTAGATATTTGATCTATGTAACACACATAAGCTAACTTTTATTGGAACGTTAACGTAAGTAATAAAATTTAATAATTTTACTTCTTTAACTTGGTTGGTGCATGTATTTCTGGCTTGTGTCTTGATCAGAGACTGTACTTACTCACACCTTAAAAAAAAGCACTGTTCACACTCTTTAAAAAAAATTGACTCGTATGTCAGCTGTCATATATTTATTCCTTATTTAACTATAAGTAATTTTGTTTATAAGAGCTAAATTTTCGTGGGAGAAAATACCACTCTATTTTGGTAATAACATAATTTTTGCACCAATAATAAGCGATTGAGTCGCGTGAGGTTCATTTTACATTTAGTTTTAATTGCAAAGAATTTTTGGAATTTAATGCAAAAAAATATTTTTATGATTACATTGCAACTTAAAAAATGTTATATTGTCATTTTCAGCGATTTCAAGAAATAAAATTGCTCAATATCTTGATTGACAACGTTCCGGCTCTCTTCTATGCACTAAAAAAAAACCTTGCGTTTTCAAATATTTTTAGCAGCTATGTTACATAAGATTTTCCTAAACGTTTCAGAGTATTTCGAAAACATTTTCTGTACTACTCAGACACTTTTTTGACATAAAGTTTCCAGAAGGAAATGTTGTTTATGGAAAGGACTAGATGTTCACCAATCACACATCACAAACCAAATTGTAGGTTGTCCTTATCTCATTTGCATGAACCATGCGACACCATTACCAACGCTATTTTTCTGACTTCAAGCCGAAACAACACATCTCTCCCTTTTAATCCCCTCCCCACATCATTTTTTCGCAAAATAATGCTGCACGGTTCTACAAACACCTTCCTAGCGTGCACATTTAATGAAGCCACCGTTTACACGGCACCAATTTGCGTCTCAATTCCCAACAAAAGTCCACACCAGAGGATTAGCACCACGCGCGCGCTAAGCCCGATTTACGCGCCAAAAGCGTTTTGTCCCGCGCTAAACTCTCACGTGTCTCTCTTCACTTCTCTTCAGACACCCCCTCATCGATGCTAATCGAAAACATCCTCATCACTGTATCCGTCGCTGGCAGTGAAAAATGTCGGGGGGAGGTCGCGTGTCCTCGTGACATGTTCCCATGGTGACGTAAAATATTATTTTCCCTTTGCACGTGACTTCTTAAATCGAGCCGCGGTAGGTTGGTCGGGCTCGGGGGGGTCGGTTAGGAATTGAAAAATAGCTAGCTTGATCTGAAAAATAATGATTCTAAATTCCCTGAGTTTAGGTTCTGTATAATATGAATTTAAAAAAATCCAATATTTAAATATAATGAATTAAAATAAAAACAGTAGTGGTAGTCATCTTCGGAATTCTTTATCTTGCTAGTTGTTGTTAACACTCAAGACGTTTTTTGCTTTTTGAACAAATTTATATCCACACAATTTTAAAAGTCAGCGACCTGAACCCCAAGTTTTTCACTCAGATTGCAATCTATATTTTAAAATGTTCTATGGAAAATTTAAACAAATTTGTCTAGTCGTGCAATTCCTAAAGTCCAAAAATTAAAAGAGAAGAAATTCGAAACAGTCGTTTCTTTCTACTGCTGCTACAAAAAATTTTACTGGAATTATTTGAAGTGAGCCTTGTCGTTAGTAACCCTGGATTTAATGCAATATTTGATTCGTCTACCTTCCTCTACTTATCAAGAAGCTAATAGAAACTGGGAAAAGGCAAGTATTTGGTACACATGTGGATAGTTACGGAATATTTTTCACAATATAGTTACGTAACACGAAGTACGTATGTGTTTTCCAACACCAATTAAAACTACAAAATCACATTAAAGTTTTTTAGCATTTAATAATCATTATAGCCAATACAATAGGCATATTTTAGGTCTTTAAAGATCAACAGGAATAATGAATGAGAATAAATTCTTTATCGATCCTTGATTGGTGTATAAATGTCTCCTGAGAACAGAGCACCGATCGTAGCAAAAATCTAAGAAATGTAATAATGAAACATGGCAGGTAATGCGTCGCCTAAAACAAGCAAATTTAACATGCTAAGAATGACAACAAAAATCTGATAACGTCAGTTCGAAGACAAAACCACGAATCTGCAAATCTAAGTATTGGCAGGTTTTGAAAATGATGCGTTTAAATTCTTCAGGTTTTACATCTCTGTGTTTTGGCACAATTCTTTATATCTCCTTGCAAAACCAAATTCGTTGTTATAATATTATACCGAGGTTAATTACACTGTTAAAAAATTTGTGTTTGCTTTCATTATAATAATGGTTAATAGTAGCTGCAACGGCTGTGTGGTTAAGTGTTTCACCATATTTTCGGTATTGGGTTGAGCCGTTTCTCAGGTTTCTATTTCCAAAACTTGAAAAATGGTTCGACTGAATACCATAAATGTGGTGAAACATTTCACCACACAGCCGTTGCAGCTACTAGGAACCATTATTATGGTAAAAGCAAGCACAAAATTTTTAACAGTGTACATGCTTTATAGTAAAAGATTATAAAAATTTAAACAAGAAGTAGTATCAGGTTGTCCGAAATTCTCTTGCATTTGCAGATGACCCCCTTCAAACTCCCCTCCTAACGTTTATTCGATGGCTTCAGCATAAAATCTACGAAACAACGTCAGCCCTAACATAGGGTCCGTGTCCATCTCAAGGTCCCTTCTCCTGGTGACACCCTATATTTCCGCCCGATATACAGCAGGGGAACTATTGGAAAACGGACAATTGTCCCCGTGTTTGTGTTTCTGCCTCGGACAAGGCGGGTTATTTGGTATTCATCACTCATTGCTCGCTGTCACCGAACCCGCCATTTTGAAGGGATCATTTCCTTTTTTGGATGCCCAAGAAAAGTCCGTGATTTGGTTTGCCGAAAGTTTAACTGATATTATTTTGTCAAAAAGGAGTGTAAAATAAAATACATATACTTATTTAAATCATATAAGAATCAAAATCATTTTATCTATCTCATCTAATTTAAACTATCATTTAAATGAATAAAATAAAGAAGTTATTTGTGGCAAAATGAATGAAAATAGAATTTAAACATTTGTTTTATGGAAAGTACAACCACTTAAAATATGGTAACCATTTTCAATACCAGATTTTGATTTAAAAAATGATTGTGTGATACCAAGCGCTGTTACACATTGCAACTTATACAAGTATATAGAGTAAAGTTGCAAAATATTAACATTCAAAATTATAACTAAGATATAGGTCTGGTCCGTTCTTTGGCATCTTTTGATAATGGAAAATTCAATTGGATGAAAATGAAATCGAAAATCAACAGGCTGGGTCCTATATCTTAGTTATGCTTTATAAAATGTAAATTTTACAACTGCACCCTTCATATAGTAAGCAAGTTCCATGCGTGAGCAAAGTGTCGTTTGGAGTGACAGTTCTGGCTGAGCTAAAACGTCAGACATCACCTTAGAAAAGAAATTAGAGTAAAATCTGAGATTTAGAGGTCTGAGTTGTTGGGATTAAGTTGGTATTGTGAGTTTTTTTACACAGGTGGTTCATTCAAGACAATAACAATCAGTCATTTGTCGAACCCTCAAATTGTCATGGGAAATCACATAGTTTAGCAGACCCATCTTGTTCCCAATGTGGCATTTATGCTCGGGAGTGTGCACTTTAACTTCCCAAGCGTCTTAAACCACAAAAACATAATACTTCCAAACAAGCCAACAAATATTTGAAGTATCATTTACACTTTTGTCAAACAAACAAAGACAACTGCTGTGGACGACCAAAAACTCTGGACGTCCAAAATGGATATCCAGATACTTCTGGAGGACGTTGTTTTTGTCTTGTTCTGGTGCATGGAAATTGCCTGCTTTTTTACAGAACAGCGGGGACGTTTCGTGCTTCTGTCAAGAGTTTTGACTTGCAAATGTCAGAGGGGGCAATTTGGAATTTTGCGTATTGATGTTATTTGCATGTGTGTCTCTTAGGAAATGGGGGACATGAAAGGGTAAGCTCCATTACGTTGCGACGTTTTATGTGTTTTATGCAAAAGAAGGGTTTTTGTTTGACGTTTTTATACTAAGCTGTTGAAGTAATGGTTTCGATACGTATGCTTGTCTGTTTTGGGGAGTTTGGTGCTTTTGAAATATATGTTTGGGACATGTCGTTTTGCAATTGAATTTCGGAATGTAATGGTTAAAGAAGAGTATGGTTTGTTTCTTTAAGTTGTTTTTGAAATAATACAGCATATTGGATTTATTTATTTATCTGCAGCAGATTTTGAACTTTTTGGAATTTGTATAAAAACATTCGAAACAATTGTATTGCAAGACAATATATGTTTTCCTTTATTAACATAAGTTCATTAATGAATTTTCAATTCCAACAGGAGTTAATTAATATTTTCTATTTAAAATGACGATAATTATAACCGTTTTAAGCTTTGAAAGTGTCTTTATGAACTATAGAGCTTTTGATCGTGGTCTTCGAATAATTTTCAAAAAATTTAAGTTATCATAAAATGCACATTTTGCTGTTAATTAAAGCACGGTTTTTGTTCCATTTTCTTATCTGAAAAGACTGAAACTGTTCATATCTGATTACAAATTTTAAAATAATATATAATCAACAAGATGAGTATCTTTATGCTCAATAAAATATACTCCATTCGGCTTTTTGAAAAGGAAATCCAATTTTAATTGTGCTTTTCCTGAGCTGGATAATGAAATAAACATTTACGTTGTAATTCAATTATAAATTATTGAAAATATATCCGTAACAAGTAACTTGAGAATACATTTTATAAAAAAAAATTTAGTTGAACTTTTCATAAAGGTAATAAATTAAAATGGTGGAATTTTTTTTAACTAAACGCCATTTAGCTTCTGGAGTCTTATACACATAAAACACCATTTACAAATATTTTTGACAGTTTTTCAATGGAAATTGAGAAATTATTAGTTTTACTTATTGATTAAAAGAAGCTTTTTAATAATTCTAGCGTGCACTCATATTGCCAGAAAAAGATAGAAACTTAAAATATATTCATACTAAATGATAAACTTGGCATTACTGCGCCATCTATGAGCGAAACTCGAAACCAAATAATTGAAGGTTAAATTTTCTACTCGAACACAAAATATACTTTAAGTCATTTGGACTTGAATAAATTCTCAATATTATCAAACTTTTCAAAATGTCGAACGCAAGTTAAATAAATGTTTTTTAAAGAGACGACAATTACATACAATATTACTATTGTAACACAATGCAGTTCAAAATTAGATAGAAAATAGTTTTTTCCTTACCAAAACCAAACTATTCTTAAACTACATTAAATAATGAAATTTGGCCAGTTAATATCATATTATTCAGTGGGGTTTTTTTTATCATATTAAAACGTTTACAAAGCGCGCCCATACATATTTAATGGCTTCCTTGACTGCTGTGTACTTACTTTCCTAACATCAAGACAATACCAGTAGAAAAACAACATTTACAGGGTATGTTTTAATGCTCAATTTAATGTTGCAAATAAAATATTAATAGCAGTAATTATTCAACTTACAAAATGTGCATACTGGCTAAATCTCAACTTAAGGAGACTTTCTTTTTGAGTTGTTAAAAAAATTAATGATTTAAATTGTCATTTTCCCATCAACTTCTTTAAACTGATTCTTATTATCAAATAAGTAATTAAACCATTTGTCTAAAAAACTATTTTAAGACTGACACATAGAGTAAGTAGGTTGTAGTTAGTTGCCATCTATAATATCAACTATATATTTTTAATTCGTTTAATTACTAATTTAATCTTCTATGTTCCCTAGTTGAGAATTACTATTTGCAAAATATTTCAAAGGAAGGAGTAAGTGATGTTCATTATTGATATTAAAGCAAATACACTTTTATGTTGACATCAATTCTTTATTTAGATTTAATAATTTTCAAAGATATTTTTGTTTATAAACTAAATGCTTTTTCTTTAAATACACATCACACTATCTTCTATCTTAACGTTAATAAACTTTTTGAAGTTAATTAATTTAAGCTAATATGCACTCCTCCAAAAGAAAACAATTAGCCTAGAACAAAAGTATAAACCAACATAAACAGAAAGAAAATAATTTAAAGTTATGTTTTGTTTCTAAAAGGAATAGTAAAAGAATAAATATTCTTCAGGGTAAGCTCAAAACAAGCCAAAATGCTAAGTCCGTAATTAAATGCCGGAAACTAAGTAGGTCTGAGTGAATGTAATTAACTAACGTGGGAAAAAATGCAAAAGACTATGCAAGTATAAAAAGGAAAATTTTACTTATTTAATGTTTATAACTCAAGTGTCTGGAATGCCTTAGTGAAACTAAGCCAAGCTAAGAATACGTTTTTACAACTTTGTCGGAGTTTTGAAGAATTTAACACGATGAATTTTGTTAACACACCCTCACGATTAACTCAGTTGAAGCTGAGTAATTTTCCCTTCAAATTTGGAAGGCCGAATTTTTTCATTCACAATTTTTTCCCTCTAAATAGACGTTAGTGGACATCTTAGTTTGATGAATGGGCAATTTTCTGAACATGTCTATATTTATGAATAATAAATGTTCCAAAAAAATTTATCGTGATTTGTCCATAATATATTTTTTCCGTGCTTTTTTTATTTGAAAGTTTTCCATTCTATTTTTCAATCGAACAATTCTCAAATAATTGAGGCTTATTTTTAAGACATAAAAATAAAACTATCCGCATATCGTTCTTTTGTACGATTAATTACGTTACAATTTATAAAGCATTCCACATTTTTCTCTTTAAACAAGTTTTTATGTTTAATTAAACATGAAGAACGTTTTAGGAAATCAAATTGAATTATTTCATTGTTGCAAAAAAAGTGTACGCTATAAATTGAATGAATTTTTAGACAAACACGCATATTTTTGTGTTATTAAATAATCACATTAGTTTTGTTACAAAATTGAGAGTTACTTAAAAATTTACAGTTTATTAACACTTATAAATGCACGAGGATATTAATAATGATGGTCATATATAATAATAACGATCAAGTATATTTTTAACTTGACAATTGTAATAATTAGTATTCAACAAATTATTTTAAATACTATTATAATTACTTTGAACAAATAGAAAGTAGTTTCTTTTCAGTAGATACAGTGTTTTTGAGTTTTAAAACAAAATATTACAGTTCTTAAAAAATACTTTCATTTCAATGAAAAGATTTACTTTAATTATTGCAAGTCATCAATTACAAAAGGCGAGACAGAAAAAATGTGTTGTAAATAGTAAAGAACCTCTCCTCAGTATATTCCGCACTTTGAAAATTAAATGAAATTTATATTTAAACGTAACCTAATGTTTTTACTACTGAGTTAAGAAGATGTAATTCACTTTTTATGAAGCAATTATTTTTTGAAGAAAAAAAATTAAAGCTGAAGATTGTTTTGCACGTAAAAGGGGGAAAAAAACTTAAGGCGCATAAAAAATCTTCACTTAATAACTTTATTAAGTTAAAGTCCGTATCTTTTCGGCTTGTTAACTTTCATAATTAAGATTTTTTTTCTAATTTGATAAGTTTTTGTGCAGGTAACTACTCAAAAAATTAAGAAGGTATAAAAAAATCTTTACTTTTTTTAGTCTGAAGAACGTGCGTGTGACATGCATATTAAAAATAGAGTTTCTAAACAAAGGAATTTTGTCTCTTTGTTACTGATTTTGCGATTTTAGAACCAAGGAAGCGTGATAAAAATTTTAATGAAGTCTTTTTATAAGGATTAAAAACGCTTTTTTTTGCTGAAGAATTAAATTGATGCTTAAAAAATAACAGCCCTTGAAAAGCCCTGTTTAAAGTATGTCTTCAGAACATTAAATCCGGATTGGTTGTTGAGTGACCTTTGTAAACAAATTAAATGCTTGAATTAATCAGAAAGTTATTAAATTGCAATCTTGTCTTTATATCCATGCACTAACAATATGTTGCTAGTCGGCTTTTTTTTTTCGTGAAGATTAAATCTAATTTCAATACTAACTGGCCAAAAAAGTGTTTCTAAAAACACCACTAGTATAAAAAAAATAATTATTTATTTATAGAGCTATAATCCTAAAAGTTAATAAACAAGTGAAGTACATTTTTATTTATTTATAATATAAAAACAATATATCATTTTTTATGAAGTTTAGTAAAAGACACGTTAACACAAGACTTATAGCTTAAGTGAAAGTGACACAGACAATTTTTAGGACATTTTAATTTATGTCTGTATTATAATCTCTTCATATTTCAAAAAATTTCTCTTTGAATATTTTTTGCTCTAGTTGTTGTTTAACACTAATTATTATTAGTTACTTTTTTATTTTGCTTTTATCTGGTCTGATCTAAATAAGAAAACAAAATGAAATCTCTAGACAGAGACATGCTATCTGTTTCCCAAAAGTTAATTAACTTTGTGGTGCTTAAATTAATTAGATTTATTTACACTATTCTTTTTAGCTGCTCTTTCATAACCATAATTGGTCGCCAAAATTAAAAATAGAAAGTTCAACTTTTTCATAGTTTTTTTTAAACTTAAATGATAGTTATTATTAACAAATTTTTACACTTTTTGACATCGTATGAGTCCAAATTTAAAAGCAATTTATTATTTTTTTCAAAGCATAAATTCCTGCAAAAAAGATAAAAGCCTTTTTTTCCAATGATCCAGATAGGACTTAAGCTTATATTGAGTGGCGTAATTTTTTTCAATTTCGATATAATTACAGTGTTTATTACCAGCAGAGCTTCAAACTTTCAGCTCGCTTCTCAATTAAAACTCAGCGTCCCTAGTTACCCAAACTCATACATTAGAGCCTTAAATAAGGTTTTTCAAGTATTTTTTGTCACATTTACGAAAATGATTTTTCTTTTGAAGAAAAACGTCGAATGGCTAAACATCAAAGGCTTTTCTTTCGCGCTAATAAAAAAACACATCGGTAATTATCTGCATAAAAAGACCCCGAAATTAATTCCATTTATCACATATGCTGAGCAAGAACACAGTAATTACACATCTTTAAAAAAAATCGACCAACGCCAAACGTTGTGATTTAGACGCTCAAGACCGCAAAAAACGCGTACCATTTATTAACAAAGAAAGTGCGTTCAAAGTCTGCTTTCTCCTGGTTAAGAGTTTTTTGTAAATATGATATAATTGAAATCTTTTTACGGAACAGTTTTTGTTTCATTTGATTATTTTGTAATGTACCATGTTCTTGCTACACCAAAAAAACAATAATTTTTCACTTCATTCAGCACGGTGATAAATTTATTTCTTGATCTAAATTATTTTTCAGAGAAAACTGTTTAAAAAAAAATACACAAAACACAACATAAAAAATCAATTAATGTTTTGCTGTTACTTATTTGCTCAAATTATGAACATGCCGGAAAAGATTTTTCTTTTATATTGCAACTTAAATAACTAATAAACAAAAATTGTCACATGTTTGCTTCAATCAGTGCCGAAGAAAAACTGGCACAAGCACAATTTTTTTATTACCAAATTTTAAAATATTAAGTTTTTGTCACTATGAGAGTAGAAATTACAATATTAATAAACAAATTAAGCTCTATTTGGTCATATTTTTCGTATATCTATTTTAATTATAATTAATCTGGTCAAAATAATCCGGTGCCATAATAAAAAAAAATCTTGTGATTTAATGTGTTATTTTTTGTGCTTGTGAATCTACTTTTATATGTTCGCTTATATGGTCTTTGTTACCTTAGGTGTTCTTACTACTTTATTACTATTTTATTTATTTATTTTTTCTTCAAATAATTGGCTGTATATTTGTGTGTGCAATAAAATTACTATTATTTTTTAAAAAATTAAATCCGAGAAAACATATGTACTCAACCAAAGAAACAAGTAAAAAAGAAACTATTATTAATTTCTTAACCTCCTCCATTTTTTAGCAAATCCTAAAAAACTTTTTTTTTTGTGCCATGTTCCATAATACTACATTGTGCAAAACACAGCTTCCCGTGTCTATTGGCGCGGAATTAACGCATCTATTTAAGAAGTGCCAGTTGCACGGAACAGAGGGGGGGGGGGGGGGTCATACCATAGGGGGGGGGGGGCAACAATATAGGGTTGGAGGGGGGGGTGAACGCTCCCCCACCGTGCATATTGCTATAACTCAACCCTCTATTGTAGAACCCCCTTCCATAGTCCTAGAGTAGGCCATGGAATATCATGTAATGACCATGTCAATTACAGCGCCTGGCTTATGTTGGGCGCTGATATAGGGAGCGAACACGGGATTATTATTTCCGATAAGCTATCGGTTTAGAAGTTCAGATTTATAGGGATGGATAGGGATGGGAGTTGAGTTGTTTGATCCCTGCTGGTATTGTGGATGGTGAGTGGACGGAAAATGAATTTTAATAAATATCTATTGTGTGTATATGTTTGTGTCTATACACTCTTAAAACAAAGGAGTGAAATCCCCTAATGTAGAAAAAGTGCATTTTCGACACTGGAAAGGAGTGAATATTAAGTCAGACTGAGTTAAAATCACTCTTTTGGAGTGATCTTGTCGCAGTTTCAACATACACTGTAAAAATTTGGCTTGAATTTACTAACGATTACTTAGTAACTTTACAGGTTTTCACCATTTACTAGAAAATCATCTGTAACCTAAAGAAACTACTGTAGTAATACTAAGCAATACTAAGTAAATTGTTGTAACGCTTACAGCGCCACCTGGCTATCTTTTTGAGAGATGCGTAGTTTCCTTATTGCATTGTTTTGTTTCTCGAAATTTGCTCGATCGGCCATCGGATTTAGCAAAAAGTAATCGCGTGATCGCGTCCGTAAATTGAAAGTGTACGAGACTAAGAGATAAAAGTCTGATTCGATATCGGTCAAAGTTGAAAATTCAATCAATGTACTTTTCATCCAAAAATTTTAACGAATCAATATCGCAACGATGAGAAACCGAAAAACGTGGGTTTTTTTTATTTTAGTACATACATACAAATTGCGTTAAATTATTTCTAAAACTTCATATCCGAAAGCTTTGTATCGATCAAGATTTTAACCTCATTATTTACACGCAAGGGAACTGCATGCATGTCCCGATGACCGCGTGGACAAACGTGCTACTTCTCGTTGATAGATGAGCGAGCTAATCTTGAGGTTGCGAGTTCTAATCCTGCGACCTGCTCCAGAAAAGTCGAAATAATACTTGACTAAAAGAAAATTAGTGGCGCCCTCTTGTTTAACATTTTTGAAACTGCTAGTTACTAAGGTTTTCCTAGTAAAGATACTACATAAGTGGATGTATTGATTACTAGAATATATCTTGTAACGTTTACTGAAGTTTTTATAGTATGCTTGCAATTTAAATGATTGTATTGGATACTAAGCTTTAATTAGTAATATATACACATATTTCTTACGTAACATTACTAAAAAAACTTATGGAAGCTGAGTTTCCTAGAGAATTCTTAGTAACCTTACAGATTTTTTTTAGAGTGTAGAAAGGATCCACTCCTGCAGGAGAAGTGCATTTTAGACACTGGAGATGTGAAAATTAACTCAGACTAAGTTAAAATCGTTTGTTTCAAGAGTGTAGGAACATAGGTTAAGCCTTAATTGGAAGCTTAGCGAAAAGTTGTGCAACCTAATAACAAAAAAAATTAAAATTATAACTTACAAAAATCGTTATTTTCGTTTCAATGAAATTGAAACACATCCATTGAATCAACGATAAAACCACACAATTTTACGCCTCATTGCACCCGATTCCCTCCAGTTGATTTACTCTATTACGAAGCACGGCAACTAGTTAGACACTCTAACTTATTCTTAAGTTCCAATTCATTTTAACTGGCACTGAATATCTTCGAAAAGAAAATGAATACCGTTGCCCGATCAATTCTTCAAATAAAATTAAAGCACAACCATCCAGACACCGATAAACCCTTCAGAATTACTTTGGCCCTGGATTGTAACTTTGGCCCAAGCATAAAATTCTAGTACTGGCATTCTTCTCGAATATGTTGATTGGTTGGTATACCTATGTATTCTGGCTTGTATGCTTTATCAGCATCGCTCCATCTCCAAGTAGAGTCGAAATAGGCCTTAAGCTACTTTTAAGTGATACAATAAGAGATCATAGTAACATTTTAACGAAAATGTAAAAAATCGTTCTTTTTTATTGGTACTTTAACACTCACGTTTGAGATCTTTGGTTTCGCGTACTTCTAATAAAACTAAAATAAATTTTACTACTCAATTATTCAAATCTAAGTGAAACACAACCATTCAAACAACGAATACTTGGATAAAATCCTCACAATTCATTATGGGGACCAGGGACATATGACCCAACTCGAGAGCCAATAGTCAAACGGACAATGATAAAGAACGCACAATTCATCACCCCATTACCACCCATTACTCCAAGTTGATGCAATTCAATTACGCAGCATGAGAACTGTATCCTTCAGTGGGCGCCACCCTTCATTAGTAAGTCAAGCTGCACGCTCAAAATACTTTAAAATAATAAACTATTTAAAGAAATATTAAAATTATATTTAGGCTATTATTAGTATAAAATCTCTTTAAAATATAACTATTCTCTTTTCTTTTAAAGCTTATTCGATTTTTTCTTGGTTCGATTACAGGTAGCCAGGTTCAGTATCTGTAGTTTTCCTTTCTTAAAAATTTTTCATAAGAAATAAAATGATCTTGAACTCTCATGACTGGGACTAACTTACTCTTTGATGCTTACTGTTATTTATTTAACACTTTCAGACCATTTAAATTCGAACAACTTTAACTTATTTTACAGTTTTAAGTCATCTCAATTTTCACCGAACATCACAATCTAAATAACAATAAACAACCTTTCACCAATGAATTTTTCGAAGAAAAAACCCACGCAATTCCTCAACCACAACAGTCTGAGAACTGTATCGTTTAGGGGAAGCATAAGGTACACCTTTTGCACATTTGTTGAGATTTGTTTTAACACAGTTTTGTTCGAACTGATAAAGTTCTTTTTGAATGTTTTTTTGCATTGTCGTAGGTATGAAATGAGTGAAATTTGAACTCTTCACAGCATTTTGAAATCGGACGTTCTAAAGGGATATGTTACCGTAACAAGACTCTGATTTAGATAAAACTGATTACCATACATGATTTGATTCAGTACAATAAGATTGTAAATATATTTAAATATTTTTTATCATCGACTCTGTAGCTTCGAGGTATTTCGTGCCAGAAACGTTAGAGTAAGATCCCAAGTTCGAGCCCCGGCTGAGTTAACATATTTTCTGGATGGAAAAATTTTCGGCATGGACGTCACATGACTATGTGGCATGTGCAGAACCCCTTAAGAACCCAATAGGCTTGGGTTTCCCTGGCAAGATAATTTCTCGGCATACTTTAACATCAGCGGAGAGTTAATATTCATTGTAATTTGAGCATCAAAATTCATCAGCTGAGTGGCATATGCCGAGTCTGCAAAAAGCGCGATCTGTTTAAAAAGCAGCGCAGTTGATAAAAGAGTAATTTCATACCTTTGGCAAATAGAAGAAAGTAGATATAATTTAGAAATTCAATTAACCATAGCCGTTTTAGAAGTTTTAATATTTGTCCACCTTTTACACTCTCAGAATTAACACTTTCATTTTTGACGCTTCATTAATCCTCAAGCCTCATTTCGTTAATTTTGAGCATTATATTTCGTCAAACTATCACTTGACTTTTGAGTAAACGAGAATCCTCACTTTAACGATCGTGATTTGACGATTCTGTATCTTGATTTTGAGGAAACTGAATCTCATTACTGTACTCAAATGCCCAAAAATGACGAAATATTTCTTTAGATTAGACGAAATTCGAATCCTCATAAAAATGACGAATCAAATTTTCTCACTTTAATTAAAGAAAAACTCGGAGCATTTGCCAGTAAACGGCATCGTCAAAATTAAGAAAAATCTCGCAATTTTTGAGTATTCATTTCAGAGAGTGTATACGTTTAAATTCAAAATGCATTTTGTCAAGCAAAAACGCGATTAATACATCAATCCTCACCACAAACAACCCAACACAACTCAGTTCTCAACACCCCCAACCCCCATTGCGCAAACGATATCGCAATTCCCAGGACACAAGTTATCGTCAGCGGTGGGTCGCCAGCGATCCGTTGCAAAGGTGTGTGCGCTGCTCGGCAAGGGGCCTCTTGTAACCGCGTAACTTGAGGCCCATTGTGCAGCTTGACTTACTGATGGAGCGCGGCGCCCACTAAAGGATGCAGTTCTCAGGCTGCGTAATTGAGTTGTATCAACGCGGAGGGGATGGATAGTAATGGGGTGATGAATTGTGTGGGTTTTATCGTTGTCTGAATGACTAGGTTTGAAGAATGGTTTATACCGATATTCAGATAGAATTGGAATGATTTCAAACCGCAAAATAAGTTAACACTGTAATGCATGAATTTTTTTTCATCTCGCCAAAAAATATATTTGTATCTTTAATGCTCATACATTATGGGAAAAATACTGAAAAAATTAACTGCATTGGAATTTAAATAACTTCAATTTTTAAAATTGTTGCCATATTATAAAAACCAACTACAAAATTCCAATTTTGATCAGAATGATTGGAAAACTACTAAATATATATATCAAAATAACCTTCTTGAACTATAATTATTTTTTCAAAACAATTTATTTGTAATTTAGTACTAATATTATTATACTTTGAATACTGCCAAAGACGTAATTTCACAACTGTTAATAACTTCACTCTTTAATTTTGAATGCAATTTTACTACTGTCAACTGTGAGGGTTATTAGTAACTAAAACTTCAAAATGGAATGTAATAGATGAAAATAACACAGATTTGACAGATTTGTCGAGAAGGAGCTATACTTTAATAGAATAAAGTGGATTGTGTTACTTGTTGCCATATGTCAACAGTATGCATTAGAGGGTTAAAGTTGTTTGGTCCGGTTTTGGAACTGCTCCGACAGCTTATTACTAGCTTCCAAGACGAGCTTTTACACAGCCGTAACAGTACAAAGCTGTTTTATTTCTGATACGAATTTTATCAACGTGGAGGGGATGGGTAGTAATGGGCTGATGAACTGAGTGGGTTTTATCGTTGTCTGAATGACTAGGTTTGAAGAACGGTTTATATACAGATATTCAGTGATAATTTGAATGATTTAAAACCGTATAATCAGTTAAAGTTGTTTGGTTTGGATTTGGAACTACTCCGACAGTTTATTTCTAGCTTCCAAGACTAACTTTTACACAGCCGTAAGAGTATAAAGCTGTTTTATTTCTTAGACGAATTTTATCAACGCGGAGGGGATGGGTAGTAATGGGGTGTTGAATTGTGTGGGTTTTATCGTTGTCTGAATGACTAGGTGTAAAGAACGGTTTATACAGATATTCAGTGAGAATAGGAATGATTTAAAACCGTAAAATAAGTTAAAGTTGTTTGGTTTTAGAACTCTTTGAACAGCTTATTTCTAGCTTCCAATACGAGCTTTTATACAGCCATGATATAGTACAAAGCTGCTTTATTTCTAATACAATTTTTTTTCAAGAAAGGAAAACTACAGATAACAAAACTTCCTGGCTGCTATCGTTCTGAAAAAAATTCATTATTTTTTAATATTAGCTTGAAAATATTACTTTATCGTCTCTTATTAAAAATTCATGCTTTTAAAGTAACTTGAGGCCCTTAGTTCAGCTTGGCTTGACTTACTGATGGAGCACGTTCCGAAATCAACCCAATATTTTATCGTACGTGCATTCAGTCTTATAGATGGCTTAGGTTGATATTTTTTTTATTACGTGACCTTTTCCAAAACACGAGTAGAACATTTCATTTTGACTGGATGGTCCACAGGATATCTTTTTTTATTTAACGTTATTAAACATTTACATTAGTTTAGTTTTTATCGCATTATATAGACTCTTAAAACAAACACTCCTAATTTAACTCAGTCTGAGTGGATTTCACTCCTCCAGTCTGGAAAATGCACTTCTCCTTTTAGATCCTTTGTGTGTTAAACCTCCGACAGGATCACTCCAAACGAGTGATTTTAACTCAGTCTGAGTAAATATGCATGCCTTTACGGTGTTGAAAATGCACTTCTCCAACTGGAGTGGATTTCACTCTTTTGTTTTAAGAGTGTAAGATAATTTTAAGCAATATTTTTCAAATTTAAAAGTCCAGCAAACGTTTTAAGAAATATTCTCAGATTTATTCATAACTCAAGCATACATACTTAGTTCATAATTAGACTGATTATAAGTTTTAATCACTGGATACCTCCAGTGAGCTATCCTCATATCATAAGTAAAAAATGCCTAAAAAAACTGTCTGGAAACTCAAAAAGATATTTCCTCCATCCCTTTGAGAATAAAATTAGATTAGAAAAACATTCCAAAAAGATTTAATTCACTTTTCTGTATTGACGTAGATGAACTATCTTCTTTTGATGTTCGTTTGGGAAAAAAAGGGTAGGAGAGAGATTTCCCCTTTTTTCCAAGTTAGATCTGCAGATGATGCATTTCTTTGCATTTTTCAAAAGGGGGGGGGGGGCTAAAAATTTTAGGGTTATCCGTGCATGCATTACCCGTTTCAATTCTGCTTCAGTTTTTCCCTCTATCTCCTCTTCCTCCAAAGATTTATATATTTTTTCCTGTTTCTTTTTCCTCGGAAAAAATCCGTGGATAACAAACTGGGGGAAAAGGGTTGAAGGAAGGAGGGGGAGGGGGGGGATCAGAATTGGGTGCTTCAAAAATCTCTAACTCCCTCTCTCTCTATTTTTATTTCTACTTTTTTTCGCTTTCAGAGAAAAAGGAAAAAGATAGCTATCTCCATGGCCATACGCTCCTGTGGCACTTAGTAACTGGTTTAAACCGGTTTATGCATTCCCAGCACGTTGATGCGAAAATACGATTCTTTCATTCTTTTTTAGATTTCCTTCTACGTCCCCACCCCTTTCCAAATAAACTTTATATCTTCTTCTTTTCATTGCACCCCTCCCCCTTTTTCTAACTTAGTAGATAGAATTTCAAATCTCTGTATTCATGTCATTTCCTCTTGAAGTGAAACTTTCTGAAATAGAAAAAAAAATACACAGAGTATTATAAAGGTAAACAAAAATATGCCAAAAGGGAGGAGTTTGGGGGTAGGGATCGACTCTACATTTTACCTTAGAACATAAAATGGATTCACATTGATTTTGAAAATTTGTGTTATGCAACTCAAAATAAAAATTTAAATTTTTAAGCAGTTGTTTTGGTATGTAATAACTATCAGCAAATATGTTATGTAAATATGACTTCTTGGTGGGGGGCAAGTTCGCCGAACACTGCGACCTTAGGTCTATTGTATTCAACCCCAGAAATGACACAATCACAAGAGACATGCAAAGAAAGAGACGACACAAACACTTAGACAAATAACAACATTTATTGACGGACACAAACATCCATGCCATGACCGGGACTCGAACCCGAGCCCACCAGCTCCAAGGGCTAACACGTTAACCATTGCGCCAGCGGGCCGGCTATGTTATGTTTAAAACTTAAGAGTATTGAAATGAAAATAAATAAATCCGTAGTAAATTCATGGAAGTTCCCGAGTACACTGATACATATGTGCTCTTCATATCAGTAAACAGTTTCATGATACATAGTTGAGAAAATCCTTGATGAAGGTAATACTATACCTCTTAAAGTTCCATTGATCTTTGATTGCTGGCTCAAATGATGAGATCACTACTTGAACCCCATTGCTGTCCATTCATTGGGCATTCCTGCCTGCGTTAAAGCTCCACCCGAAAGCTAGAAGACAGCAAGAGACGTTCAAATCAAACCGAACTTAACTTATATCAGGGGCCTGAGTGGCCTAGTGGTAAAGATCCCATCCCATTACGCTAACAGCATCGAGGCGGGTTCGATTCAAACCTTCGCCTTGGGTGTACTTCCTCTCCTGTGTCACTGAAAACTCAGTCTGTGTCTGCCTTACTTGACAAATGTTTATAATCGGGTTTCTGATCAAGTACACAAACCGGAAAATATATAAGTTTATAAAATATGTTTGAATATTACACTTATGAAACTTAACTTAAATATACATATTGAAAGAAATTATTTCCATTCATCGAAATAGTTATACAAGCTAATATATTTAAATGTATGTTGTTTTGAGTTGATGAGCGATCAAATGCTCATTCTAATGAGATTTCTTAATGATTCATCATTACAAATATTTATTAATTACCTTCTTAACTGTTAATGAGGTCCTTAAGGAGCATTTTATCTTTTGTCTTTATTGAGAATGGAAATAGAAATTCAGCAAAGAATAAATAGTAAGCTATTATAAGTACAAAGAACTTAGCCAGTTGCTACCTTTTTGTATCAATATTTTCATGGAGCATATTTCTTCATGTCGAAGTGAAGTTAAACTGTACGAGACATGAGCTATTCTGATTGACAAGCTTTGAAAGAATTTTCTTTGCTATTGTACGAAGGTATATTTCAATTTTAAACATATATGTGGAGGTTAGCTACAACTAATTCAAATTAAATAAAATTAATGTCAAGAATTATTTTTGAACTCAAACCGTATAAGTATCAATTATTTAACCCCCATATTTTAGGTATATTTTAAGTAAATCATTTAGAGGTTGAGCTACGACTAATTCAATTTATATAAATAATAACCTACGACTAATTCAATTTATATATATCAAATCCAATAATTATTTCCGAAATTAACTTTTCTCAGTTCACTCATTTTCTGAGTTCACTCACTTTTATAAACGGCCATCGACAAAAAAAAATATTGAAAACAGTCAACTTAAGTTCAAATTAATATAAACCATATGCTGATTGGATTTAATGGCATGGACTAATGGCAATCAAATGAACATACACCCACATCCAATCAAAAAAGTAATGACTTTCTAATATTTCTTCACACACAAAAACATCCAATTAAAAAAAACATATTCTGCTTGACGACATCTAACATTTCCCTCCTCTAAATTTTTGCAAACACCCTCCGACAAAAAAAAAGTTTCCCCATCTAAGTTAAGAGATGGAAAATAAGAAAACGACTCGGCTAAAAGATGCAATATCCAAAATAAAAACCTTTGGGATAAAATGAGAGTTTCTACCAATGTGAAACTTACATATGTTCCTCATCTGGAGCGATGTTTCCACGCCAAAGGATCAGGCAGTCGCAATCTCCTCCTAACTCGACTTCTTTCTCCCTTTAAGAAGCCGTTAAAGTTCAATTTTCAAATCCCCCGATTGAGAACGAAGGAGTTAAAGTCAAAAGAAGAAGGAAAAAAATAACACCCGCTATCATCTCGCACCCTAAAAATATCAGTCCTGAGGGTCCCAGTAGCATCAAGCCGCATGAGCGAGCAGACATTTGCATATATATCTATAGATATATATACAGTAGGAACACCACACTAAAGTATGGCGCGAATTTGTCACCATACCTCTAAACGATATGACAAACTTGTAATTGACCCTCGGTTGAATTCGAGGACTTCAAGTTTTATTCATTTTAAAACATAAACAACTCCTTGTGCACCACAAAGAAAAACGTGGGGATTAAAAGTTAATTTGGTTATTTAAAAAAAGACAATGGGTTTGTTTCAACGCTTTGTCAAAGGAAACAAAACAAGCGATGAAATTTCAGTATGGAGAGCGTGACATCTTAAGAAATACTCAAATTGCACTTAACAAGGCAAGAATCACGAGCACAAATATTTTCAAATGCACACAAAGATATTAGGTATTGAAATAGTTATTAATAAAAAAACAAAGCACACTTTGTTTCAACAAAATGTAAAAGTTAGAAGATGAGGTTTTTTTTGCATCCTACAGTTTAAGAATATTTCTTTCTGAGAAATAATCTTAATTTCCCTATCATATTTGTTATTTTAATTTTTGGAGCCCTTAAACGCTATATTTCTAGCTCACTCATGTTTCCCCTTATAAGTACCAAAATTTATTGTTGTTTTTATTGGAATTGCTCAATAGTTGTTGCTCTGAGTCTCAGAAGTCTGGTGAATATTCACCATTGAGGGTCCAAAGCATTTTTTCCTTGTTTCAAAATTAATTCCAACATTCACTGGATTTTAAATATTCATTTATTCATACTGCTTCGTAGCTACCCGATATGGACAATGTCAAGTACTAACACCTCAGATCCAAAAGACTGCATAAACGGAGATGAGGACCGCCTCATGCCCAGTAGCCCGGTTAGACTTTACATAACCACAACACAGTGATCAAAACAATTTCAAACCAAGTTTTCGAATTAAAAAATATGGAGTTAGGTATTTTTCAAACCAGCACAGTGATATATAAATTCCGGTTGAAAAGCCGGAAAGCCCTAAGGGGTTTTATTTTCCTATGGCTAAGCCCTGTATAAGCGTTCGGGGATGTCAGGAAGTATTTTTCAATCCGAACAGTAATAATTTCAAGGCGTTGCATTCGCTCCGTTGCCTTTTTGCCGAATTAAATTCGGTGGAGAAATTGTTGCCATGTATCGTGGGGAGTGGTCGCAATAATAATACTAATGTAAAACATGCTGGGTACATTTTTTCCTTTGACAGAGCAGAAGTAGAAGTGAAAATAAGTTGTGGTTTTCGAGAAGCTCATAGTTAAAGACGACGATATGTTTATGTTTTGGCTTAAAATGTTTGTGTATGTGTTGGATAAGAATCTTTGAGTAAAATAGAAAAAATAGAGTGAAAAAAATAGAAACTGAACATAGAAAATTAAAATATGTTTGTTTTTAAGCTCTTTGCCAAATTATATAATAAGAAAATCAAGGTACTTAATAACAGCTTTTTATTCTTTAAGTCATCTCATATTCAGAAAATATATTTAAGGAAGGTCTCGAGGATTCGAAACACCGGCTCAGTCGTCAGATTTTCTTGTTGAGAAAATTGTCGGCAAGCATGTCATGGAACATAAGATTATGTGATAAGTGAAAGATCCTTTTAGTAACCATTGAGCTAAGTTTCCCTCGGCATAATTTTACATCAGCAGAGAACTCAGATTCTTGGTAATTCCGAGATTCAAAATTATTTTTACAAAAAAAAAACGCTTAGACGATGCCACACGAAGATGGCTCTCGGTTCTGCAGAATAATCCGAGTTTACAAAAGTTAGGATTAGTCCTTTAAAATTGTCTATTTCTTAATTAAAGTCCTGTTTAGTGCATATTGTATTAAATTGATAAAGATCTTATATAATCCTTAATACCTTTATTAAACCAATATTTTCCTATAATAAAAAGATTACAGAACCGTTAAGCTAAATCCTATTAAACACTTTCAAGCATGTAACTCATCATTACAGCTTCATACTCATGTAAACACCTGGAACATAAAACTTAGATGTAAAACACACATTAAATTATCCAAACCATACCCTACCACTTGTTACAGCATCAGACCTTTGCAACACCATCATAAAATTTGCACTCCTATTGAACACAGAATGACTTTAGCACTGATGTCTACATTCACCAGACATTTTACACAAAGCTTAATTTGCATTTGAGCACCAAAATACATCCATTAACTTTGACCTGGACAACAATGGTTTTTGTGTTATATGAAGTCAACCCCGCTGCACGGACTACAATACCATTGATGGAACACATGCTAAACTTATTTCGTAGTTTATGGAGTGCCGCGTATTATGCAGCCCTTGTGTTTCTGCATAAGGAGTGAGGCGGGGAGGTGTAATGTCACTTGATTTACAAGGAGGCGGGGGGATAGATTTACAGGCGCGATTTACAGTAAACGGTTCCAGCAGCTGTTGCTGAGGATATGCCGATTCAATGTGCTAGAATTGTAACCAGCATTTTACTGGTTTGGGAAAAATAATTCACCCTTTACAGGTTCGGAACGAAATTGGTTTTGCTGATGAGGCTGCTTTGGTCCGACTGTGTTGTTTTGGAAAATTAGCCAAACCTAAAAACCATTTTTACGGCATAATCTGGTGGGCAAAAATGAAAAAAAAAAGTAAAACTGATTTTTAACTAAAACTTAACGGGTTTTGAATTTAAAAAAATTTGAAATTTGTTTTTGCAAAGAGGCTGCTTGCGGACTGCTAATGAATTACACTGCTGTAAAATTTCGCCAAATTTTTTTCCCAAAATCTGAGAGTAATGACGAAAATAAAATCCGAAATAGAAAGTTAATTGTCAATAGTATGAATAGATATCATGAATTTTACTTTGAAAATAACTAGTATAAAGAATATTTAGAAGAGGAAATTTTAAGAGTATCTCTAAAAACCATGACTCCATTTAAATGACCAAAATTTTAGTTACAATTTTAATAAACCAATAGTGTGAGGTGTAGAATGGAACTGTAGATTTACGGCATCACATAAAACGTAAGAATCGTGGGTGAACTTACAATTTGTGATTGCTTGTCGCGTTTTGAAATGGCGTATTGCTGGAAATTGTTCGAAACATATTTTGTTATGCGTTTGAGTTTGGGAAAGAGATCTATCAGTAGCTAAACGATCGTAAATCAGGAGGTAGCTTCTTCTCTTTTTTCCATAGTTGAACATGTAAGGGGATTCTAAAGAAACGATAGAGCCTAAAAAGAAAAATTTTGAATTTTTGAAAAAGGCACTTTTTTTTTGTAATGTGGCTGTGTTTAAATATTATAAAATATATATAATACCTCCAAAAAATATAATTATAAATATCTCCAAAATTATTGTAGATGAATGCTACTATTTTTACATTTATTTAGCTTATATTTTGGTTGATATTTTTTAAAAGACTTCAAAACTTCTTTAATAATTGGCCCCTTAATCCGTGAAGCCTTTTAACAATAAGGACATTATAGTTCCACTGTAATGTGTGCCAAAAAATTATTAAAAAGTCATCAAAAGTATTAACAACAATATTTTTATGCTTATAAGTAGTTTTCAAGAAATTAAAAAAAAAATTAAATTGCAAAGAATTTTTTTTGACGCAATAAAATATTTATGTGAAGAGTACAAGGAAAAAACCGCTTGATTTCGTAGAGAACTTTCCTGGGCCGGCCACTTTGGCGATGATAGCGAGTAATCAACTAAACTGGTGTAAGGAAACCAGTTTCTACCTACCGAGATTCACGCGATGAACGATCCCGACTCTTGGACCAAGCGAAGAAAAAAGAGAGAAGCCGTTTTTCTGTCGCCAATGTCAGCCAAGCAGACACAATTACGGGAAGACTCCTAAAAAATCAAGTGGTTCTTCCCCTGTACTCCTCCTATATTTTTACCATAGATAATTTATAGCAATATTCTTCATCCTTAGCATTTAAATATTATAACCATATTCAGTTATTTTACATCTCGTGTGCAAACTTATCAACTAATATGATTTTATCTTATTTTGGAAAGCCTTTTTATTATTCCACTAGAAAATATTTATATTATAGATTCTTCTTCGAAGTATTCCGATTTCAAATCAAAGTCACAAATCCATTTCGAATTGCCAAATTTAAAACCAGTTCACGTTTCTGGGCCGATTTGAAAATAACGTCCGGGATCGTAAAAATCAGAGTACAGTGATTTAAAACGCAGTCGAATAGAATTCCTAAAGCAATAGGAATACATTTAAAATGGTTCGTTTAACGATTATGCCAAAATGTTAAGTTGTTTCCTCGAAATACACGGTTTTTCCTCCTTAATTTGAATTTGCCATACATGTTCCCGTTGACAAACATTTGGAGTATCTAAAAGACTTATTTTAAGGTTAGTTTCACAGGGTATGTATATTTAAGTAAATACTTTCACAAATGCCGAAAATTTGTATTTGGGAGTTGTCCTTAGAAATTCGAGTTTGTTGGGGGAAGTCATATTAAAATGACATTTAAAAGGTTGTGTGCTTTGTAAACCAGAACATGTTTCCCCGAATTCCGTTCCTTAATTGAAGATAGAACGTTTTTAGCAAACTGTTTTCTATGGAAAACTATTGTACTCAAAATTTTATGAAATCTGCCAAAAGGTGGGTTTCTATTGGCTATACAATATACTGCACTGCAAAACACTTATTCATGTCTAGAAAGTAGAATTGAGCACAGGAAGCCTTGGCCCTTTATAAGCTGTTATACCACTAGTTAAGTTAAGTAACTAATATATAAGTAATCATTAATAATAAGTAATCAATGTTTAATAAGTAGTCATAGTTTAATAGGTAATAAACTTATTGGTGTTTTCAAATAAATTCAAATTGAAAAATTGCTAATGGAATTTATCGTAGAATGCCCAAAGAGAATAATTGCTCTAACATTTATACTTAAAAGTATTGATACCTTATTATTTTATGACGGTCTCATAAACAAAACAAAATCTTTGTTCGACAAAAATATTTTTATTCGTACATTAAAAAATGTTAACGATAAAAAGAAACTTTCAATTTTATTCTGCCCATATCAAAATGCAATGCTTTTAAACAAAAAGAAAAGTGAATCTAAACAACAGAAACAAAAAAATTCAAACAAAGAAACGAACAATACCTAAAAAAAATCGAAACCAAAAGAAAGGTAAATAATAAACGAAACTACCTTTAAAAAAAGAAACACAACGCGGAGAAGAAGAAAAAATAACCATAATAAAAGAAACTAAGACACTCAGACAGTGTCTTTTTAAATCATCAACGAAGGGGGTTGGTTGGAAATGTATAATTGTAGCCGAGAAAATCAGGGATACTAAATCCAATTAAATAGCGAAGGAGCGGAGTTTACACGCGCGAGCTCACACGGCATATTGCCTGGGGGAGCGTGCGTGCGCGTGAGTTGGCATCCAACTCACCTTATCCCTCCCCCCCCCCCTCCTTATTTCGACATTTCAGGCCCTAATGACGGGACGCATTGCGAGACACAACTGGGAGGGCGAGGAATTTGGGAGATTGTTTCTCCAAATGAAGAGAGAAGGAGCCATGATATTTTATTGTTATCCTTCTGAGCTGCCTGGAGATAGGGAAAATATCTAGCAATTTTAAATTTAATTTTTTTAAATAACCTCTATTAGTTTAAAAATTGAAAAATTTTGTTGATAAGTTGCTTTATTTTGAAGATATGATCTTTGAATTCTTTAAAATTTAACAAATTAGAATACATATGAAATATTTCTTGTTTATTTTTAAAAGCTAATAATTTATTATTTGCTGGAAAACTACTGGATTTCAAATTACAGAAAAGGTCGTCTAAAGCTCAGAAGGTTATACTGAAAAAAAAAACATTTTTACTGAAATTTCCTTTTTTTTCGCCGGTTTAAAATCGCTTTGCTAATTTAAGGAATTGGCTGTTTTCTTTAACTCGTTTACAGTATAAAAAATTGTTCTCCAAATTTTTTCCTCTATGACGTCCCTTCAGGAAAGTACTAATGTCGATTTCTCATTATAACAAGATTTTTCAATCTGTGTGGCCGAGTGTTTTTGACAATTCACTTGTAACTATCCAAATGAATGTCTCACCAAATGAAGAGAGAGCGTGCAGGTTCTTTCATTACTACACTACAAAAGAACGTCACTTTTACTTCAGTTTCCTACACTTTATTTTTTTGCTTACTTTACAATTTTGTACTGTTTTCTTAAACTCTACCTCAGCCGACAGCCCTTTTCTCCATAAGGCTTTCTCACAAAAACCTCACTTGAGAGAAGTTCTAACGTCAACGAGATTACTTCGTTTGGTTTCAATCCGTCATGAGGTTTGGTGGCCGAGTTGGTATGACGCTCTACTTGTGACTTGTGTATGCTAAACATAAGAAATAAGAATAAAAGTAATTGTAACTTGTGTATGTTAAACATAAAAAAATTAAATTTTAGATATTTACCATTTACCTCTAAGTAAAGGATTTAATAAAATTGATTTTGAGTTTTGTCATTAATGTCTCTTACTATATGCTCAAAATTTTCTTCTGTTTTAGCAAGTTAGTTCTGAAAAGTATTGGTTACAGCCACAAAATTGGTCCCTTAGCATATAACGATATAACGTCACTTGGGTCAGTGCTCAATCATTCTTGATCTAGATCATGCTGGTTTAAGAATGGTAGAAAAGAATGTAGACATAGCTGGGAAGTTTAAGCATCAGCGACTTAGTTAAAACTACTTCTATTTTTACGAAGGTTCTCGTCTCTTCTTGCTTAATCGTCATTTTTATTGCAGTCAAACACCGAAAATTTCAACTCAATTTCAACAAAAACACCAGCCAAATTGGCGAACTCTCATTCCCCTTGGCTCCAACGATCTCAGGGCGCGCGGGAAGGGGCTTTTCCGTTTAGGAAAAATAATACTTTTGTCTTAATGGCGGACGCAAATCGCATTATTTACGGCTTTGTGCTTGTTAGCCTCCCCCCTCCACAATGGGGCTTCGCAGTATAAGGGCAACCTTTTGCAGAAGGAGGGCTTGTTATCTCTCCTCGGCAGGGTTCGCCCCGGCCCTTTGTGCGAGAGGTCGTCTTGTTAAATTTCCTACACACTATCTGCATTGCGAGAGTGGGGAGCCTGCCGAAGCGTTGATACACTTACACGCCGTTTTACAAAAGGAGTGGGATTTATACGTGGAATATGTGTGCGACAAAAAAGATGTGCTCTTTTGTCTTGAGTCAAACGGGGCTGTTTCAGTTTTTTTTTAATAGGTTGTCGTCGTGAATATGATTCTTTTTCTGATGGTGTAATGAATGGAGGGGTATTTCTATTGTAGGCTGAATGGAATGGAAAAAATGTGTTGAACTAAAGGTATCGATTAAGTTTTAAGGAGCTTTGTAAAGTTAGTTTGGATTTTGAATTGTATTCTGTTTTAAATTAATTTTATCTGATCCTTCTGCAGGATGTTTTCCATGTGAATCACGTTAATACTCTTATTTGCAATTTCTTTTTTAAAAAATTTCTTTAGAAGAGTTTAAGAGTAAGATGCAATGCGAAGATAAAGTAGAATTAATTTTCAAGTACTTTATGAAAGTAATTATTTTCTAACATAATATATAAATGTAAATTGAACTGATCATTGTAATTGAATATTTATCTTTTTTTGTTTTAATAAAAGCAGGATTATGATTGAAGCATTATTAGAAGTTAGAAATTGTCTGGAGAGTATTTCTGTTTTTGAACTAATTGCTGGTCCAAAGCCGTACAAACGCAATTAACAAAATACCTTGAACAACTGTATCTACTGGTTTTGCTACTGTTTTGTCTGTTGCTACTGTTTGCTACTGTTTTTGTTGTCGTACGTGCTTCTTTTCAAAGGTGTCGCGCATTCTTTTCAAATTTGATATTTTTTACTATCGCAATAAACGTGCGATAGTAAAAAAATATCACAATCAATAAACGTGCGATGCAGCATTTAATTTTAAAATATTACGTAACAAAATAAATTATAATATAATAGTAGTACAAACCAATTGTTTTTGAAATATAATGTGTCAAATTCTGAGAGAATTGAAACCATTTCAAAACCTAAACGCAATATTAAAAAATCTAAGTTCCAAATAATTCAAACTTATCAGTTATTCATAAAAAAAAGCCATTAGGCATATTAAAAAAAATCATCCATCCTTCTTATTTTCTTCACAACTCTTTCGCGCCTAAACAATATCAAGCAACCCTATTAAAAATATTTCCCAAGCAACATTAAACGGTTTTCAAAATGGTCTACACCAGACTCCGAAAAGAAACTTATTTCCAGTTGTCATTATTTCAGATCCACTTCGCCCCCCCATGCCCAAAAGTTAAGGCACCCCCACCGATTGATTCCTACTTCTCTCCACACCTCTCTTTAGCCACCCTTAGAAAAAATTAAACAAAAAAATCGTCTGAAAAAAAAAAGGATCCAATCTATACGAACACCCCCCACTTTCCTAACCCCCCTTCAAATTCACCCCGGTAAAAACGCTCTCACTCTTAGTTTTAAGCTCCGACCTTAAAATACCGGTTATGGCTGTGTCAAAAACGGTGCTGGGCCTGACAGCTACAACTCGAACCCTGAGAAGACAAATTACTGTAATTTAAGTGCCATTTTCAGTGAAAAACTACATGTTACCAATTCCTGTATAATGTTTCTTTTCCAGTTTTTTTATTATTATCCTCTTTTTCCCGTTTTTTTCTTCTTCTCCTGTTAGAATGAGGGGGTTGTTCTCTTGATGTTCTTTTTTTTTTTTCGTTTCGTTTTTACTCCCCTTAAAGTTTTGCTTTTATATACGAGAAAAGAAACAGTACAAAAAAAATAAAAGTTTTGTAAAATGATGAGTCTCAAGCTAGCAAGTGGAGTCATCAAACTAATATTACACGCCGTATTTGTAGAGGATGATGTGTCGTTGTCCCGGTGAAATTGCGCCGTGGCGTGCAACTTTAAATACATTTGTCAACTAATAACGGGCCTCGCGTAATAATACACCGAAACTGGGGCTACCGTCGGTCGTATTTTGTACGTAGTCATTATTACTTTTTTTTAAGTGCAGTCAAATGCGAGAGTGTTTTTTAAGCTTGTTTTTTCTCTGGGATGTAAGATTGATTGCATTTTGGGGTAATTTTTTCTGTGTATGAAACTCTTTGGGGGAAATGATTTTTTGCTTATGCTTCGTTTAATGTTTTTTGCTTTTGTTTTTATGGGTTATTTATTGACTTCAAGGATGCATTTATTATCTTTGAGAGGTAAAGGGTAAACTAAGTTTTGTTCGTTAATTATATGGAAAGTCAATTTTTTAATGCCCTTACTTTAAGCTACAAATGCATGGTTTTGTTTAATGCTTCATTTTAATAATATAAAAATACTTAAACTCTCTTTTTGAGACATAGCACACGTTTGTATCTGTATGAATATTTTATTTCTGTAGTGAACATTTCAAATGTTAGTTCTAATTTTGTAACTTTCCTGTAGGTTTCAAGAAAAGTTTAACCATTTCACAACTGAAACGTCCCACGACGGCTGGCTGACTAAGGATTCGACAATGATATTCCTAACACATATTACGAAGAAACAAAAATCCTTCGTAGCGACAGGGTTAATGAATCGCACACATTTTTCGGATTTTCATCTGTCCAGGCTATAAATTAGTTTAAATTAATGTCTTTTGCTTCATCAGGCACGTGAAAATTATAAAGATTTCGTATTGAAAATGAACAGCACTAAACTTATCCAAATAAGCATCCTAATAAGAATTTTTAAATTATGCTACAATAATACTATAATTAAAACCTTAATTAATAGATAATCAAACATTATGGACAACTCTTATCTTTCCGAACTGACCACCAAAACTGGTATCACTTCTTCACTGTCAGTACCATAACAATTACAAAGACCACATATCGGAGCCGAAAATCACTGGACTTTCCTGAATAAACATTCGCTATTCATTCACACTTCAATAATTCTACCATTAAAACTTTAATTAATGGATAATAAAACTCTATATGGAAAACTCTTATCTTTCCGAACTGACCACCAAAACTGGTATCACTTCTTCACTGTCTGTACCATAACAATTACAAAGACCACATATCGGAGCCGAAAATCACTGGACTTTCCTGAATAAACATTCGCTATTCATTCACACTTCAATAATTCTACCATTAAAACTTTAATTAATGGATAATAAAACTCTATATGGAAAACTCTTATCTTTCCGAACTGACCACCAAAACTGGTATCACTTTTCATTGTGAGAACATGGCAATTACAAAGACCCCGTATCAGAGCCGAACAGCGCTAAGATTTGCCGAAATAAGCATTTTTTAAGAGGAATTTTTCATTAGCACTTCAATAATCATATGATTAATTCTGTAATTAATGGATAATCAAATACTATATGGACAACTCTTATATTTCCGAATTGACCACCAAAACTGATATCACATCTTCATTGTCAAAACCATAACAGTTACAAAGACCCCATGCCGAAAAGCACAGGACTTGTCAAAATAAACATTCTTTATTAATTCATAAGTCAATAATTTTATCATTAAAACTTTAATTAATGGATAATCAAACATTATGGACAACTCTTATATTCCAGGACTGACCACCAAAACTGATATCACATCACCATTGTCAGAACCATGGCAATTACAAAGACCCCGTATCAGAGCCGAACAGCGCTAGATTTGTCGAAATAGACATTTTTTAAGAAGAATTCTTAATTAGAACCTGAATATTCATATGATTAATTCTGTAATTAATGGATAATCCATTCTATGGACAACTCTTATCTCTCCGAACTGACCACCAAAACTGGTATCAGTTCTTCACTGTCTGTACCATAACAATTACAAAGAACACATATCAGAGCCGAAAAGCACTGGACTTGCCAAAATAAGCATTCCTTATTCATTCACAAGTCAATAATTTTATCATTAAAACTTTAATTAATGGATGATCAAACATTATATGGACAACTCTTATCTTCCCAAACTGACCACCAAAACTGATATCACATCTTCATTGTCAGAACCATGGCAATTACAAAGACCCCGTATCAGAGCCGAACAGCGCTAGATTTGTCGAAATAGACATTTTTTAAGAAGAATTCTTAATTAGAACCTGAATATTCATATGATTAATTCTGTAATTAATGGATAATCCATTCTATGGACAACTCTTATCTCTCCGAACTGACCACCAAAACTGGTATCAGTTCTTCACTGTCTGTACCATAACAATTACAAAGAACACATATCAGAGCCGAAAAGCACTGGACTTGCCAAAATAAGCATTCCTTATTCATTCACAAGTCAATAATTTTATCATTAAAACTTTAATTAATGGATGATCAAACATTATATGGACAACTCTTATCTTCCCAAACTGACCACCAAAACTGATATCACATCTTCATTGTCAGAACCATGGCAATTACAAAGACCCCGTATCAGAGCCGAACAGCGCTAGATTTGTCGAAATAGACATTTTTTAAGAAGAATTCTTAATTAGAACCTGAATAGTCATATGATTAATACTGTAATTAATGGATAATCAAATACTATATGGACAACTCTTATATTTCCGAATTGACCACCAAAACTGATATCACATCTTCATTGTCAAAACCATAACAGTTACAAAGACCCCATGCCGAAAAGCACAGGACTTGTCAAAATAAACATTCTTTATTAATTCATAAGTCAATAATTTTATCATTAAAACTTTAATTAATGGATAATCAAACATTATGGACAACTCTTATATTCCAGGACTGACCACCAAAACTGATATCACATCACCATTGTCAGAACCATGGCAATTACAAAGACCCCGTATCAGAGCCGAACAGCGCTAGATTTGTCGAAATAGACATTTTTTAAGAAGAATTCTTAATTAGAACCTGAATATTCATATGATTAATTCTGTAATTAATGGATAATCCATTCTATGGACAACTCTTATCTCTCCGAACTGACCACCAAAACTGGTATCAGTTCTTCACTGTCTGTACCATAACAATTACAAAGAACACATATCAGAGCCGAAAAGCACTGGACTTGCCAAAATAAGCATTCCTTATTCATTCACAAGTCAATAATTTTATCATTAAAACTTTAATTAATGGATGATCAAACATTATATGGACAACTCTTATCTTCCCAAACTGACCACCAAAACTGATATCACATCTTCATTGTCAGAACCATGGCAATTACAAAGACCCCGTATCAGAGCCGAACAGCGCTAGATTTGTCGAAATAGACATTTTTTAAGAAGAATTCTTAATTAGAACCTGAATATTCATATGATTAATTCTGTAATTAATGGATAATCCATTCTATGGACAACTCTTATCTCTCCGAACTGACCACCAAAACTGGTATCAGTTCTTCACTGTCTGTACCATAACAATTACAAAGAACACATATCAGAGCCGAAAAGCACTGGACTTGCCAAAATAAGCATTCCTTATTCATTCACAAGTCAATAATTTTATCATTAAAACTTTAATTAATGGATGATCAAACATTATATGGACAACTCTTATCTTCCCAAACTGACCACCAAAACTGATATCACATCTTCATTGTCAGAACCATGGCAATTACAAAGACCCCGTATCAGAGCCGAACAGCGCTAGATTTGTCGAAATAGACATTTTTTAAGAAGAATTCTTAATTAGAACCTGAATAGTCATATGATTAATACTGTAATTAATGGATAATCCATTATATGGACAACTCTTATCTTTTCGAACTGACCACCAAAACTGGTATCACTTCTTCACTGTCTGTACCATAACAATTACAAAGACCACATATCAGAGCCGAAAAGCACTGGACTTGCCAAAATAAACATTCCTTATTCATTCACAAGCCAATAATTTTATCATTAAAACTTTAATTAATGGATGATCAAACATTATATGGACAACTCTTATCTTCCCAAACTGACCACCAAAACTGATATCACATCTTCATTGTCAGAACCATGGCAATTACAAAGACCCCGTATCGGAACAGAACAGCCCTGGACTTGTCTAAATAAACAATCTCTGGGAAGAAACAAAAGCCATCTTGGACAAGCGGAGGTTAAAGCAAGCCATCAATCTATAGTTTGGTATGGACGGGTGACCATAAGCCACGAGATCATTGGAGCACGACTTAGATAACTTTTATTGGGTCAGCTCTGCAGAAAGGGGCCTAAAGGGTTGAGGGGCTGTTTACTAAAGACTGAAAGGTTAGAGTTTAGGATGGTTGAGATAAACCTTTAACAATTTCTGTAAAATTACAGCACATCTTGAGGTTATATTTAGCATCCCAGTTATGTTATATTTTTTACAGCAAATCGAAGTTTTCAAGGCTGAGTCGCATAAACATCTAATTTCAAAAGCGTTTGAAACAAAGATAGATGCATCCACTCACTGCCAGTAAAGCAAATGCTTTCACCAGTAAAACACAATAAATGTTATATCATATGTAAATTCACAGCACAGGGTAATGGCAGCAATTTTACCATTACACTGTGATGGTTAATTAGACGGGTTTATTAAGATGTGGTTGACAAAATCGCAATATAGGACAGTTTTGACTAACCGTCATCAGACGTAATTTTGATACCTGAAGTTTAGATTCTTAATCTCAATCGTAACTACTATACTGAATATTATTTACAAGATAACTTTTTTTATCAGCATTTTTTAAGCATGGAGTTATGAAAATGGGGCTTTGATTTAAAATTAAAAAAAATATTTAAGTCGGAATTTATTGAGTCGGTTATGTTGTCAAATTTACCGAAATTTTAGGATTTGTTTTTCCTCACCCATTTACTGAGTTTTATTCTGGACAAATTCATTTGGTCACTTAGAAAATAAATATGTACATATATTTAAACATTTTTTTTTTAAAAAAAGGGCAAAGATTTATAGTAAATCTAAAATAAATCGTAAAGTATCCCGATTTGAATGGATTAAAAGCTGCAGCAACCTTTCTTTTGCAATTTAAACTCTCAAGAAACTATACCTAACCCTATAAACGTACACTCTTTAATAACTGAAATTAACAATATAAAATTGCCAAAGCTAAATAACCCTTTTTAATGCATTAAAACTGATGCATTTGATATAAATTGTTTAAATGAGGATAAATGAAAAATAAAATATAATTTTGGGCACACATAAAGGAAATGTTCTTTAAATGAATTCAGATTTACAATAATGAGTGATTTATAAATGTTTCCGTTTTCGACCCATAAAAATAATCCATTTTTACGAATTACTCTGTAAAAAATTTAATGACAAACGTTTTTGACATTTTATCATTATATCGTGTTTGGCTGTGAATAATTCAATAGTTTTGAAGAAAATAACAGTAGAGTACACTTTATTAAAAGCATTTTCCTGTAATTAAATACATACACATTCCCTCTTTTAAAAGCAAAACAGCCCAATGAAGGCCCATTCACGCAGGGTTAAACCCCTGGTAATAAATAAGTGTCAAAAGGGGTATCCCCTCCCTCCTGCTATCCACCCCCCACCCTACAAATGAAAGGGTTAAATATTTGGTCGCTTTAGTTTGATGAAACTGTAACTGAGGTTTTTGACAATTTTAAGTGATATTGCATTGTTATTGCTTTACAGTATAATATTTGTGTAAAAAAACATTTGTTATTTGTGTTGTAATCTTTTAGAAAATACTTTATTCAAAAGCTTTAGAGTGTAAGTTTAATAAGCATAATGCTATAAGTTTAAAGTTTCTGTTTATTTTATTTGAAATTAAAAGTAATAAAACATATTTTTAAGTTTCTAAATTAGAGATTACTAGTATTTAAATATTTCTAAGTTTGTAAATTTGCAAGTTTTTCAAATTTGGAACAGAACTATAAGCTTTGCATGAATCGCATACTTTGACACTTTCTTTGACTTTTACTTTGACACATACTTTGACTTTTTTTACTTTTCGCTGCTGATGATGCCAAAAGAAAACAGAAATATGGATTCGATAGTGCTATGAGACAATGTACGCAGTAATAAAAATACTAATCATAGGAAGTGTTCAATAAACTACTATCTAAAAAAATAGTTTTAAAACTGAGAAAAAACACTTAAATATGAGTACGTAGCTTCGTCAAATTCCTCTTTGTATAATTTACTCGAGGCCCAGTGGTTAGTCGTAGTGCTTCGCATTGCTACGCCACATATCCGGAGATCGAATCCCGGATTGGGCGAAGTTGGCCCATCCTTTCATCCCTTGAGTGGGTCTATAATCGGGCAATGTAATGGGACCGAAAGGTCTGTTTTGTCTCAAATAAATAAATAAATAAATAAATAAAGTGGGTAACAAGCATGCTTGGGAACTAAACACTGGAGGTACCACGTGAGGCTGACCACTTTACTGGGACACATGCCTGGCACCCCAGAGCCCTAGGTCACGAAAACTGATATAGACATGGAGGCCTTGGCCCAGTAATGGATTGTTGCGCCGAGGAGTTTAGTTTATATTTCACTTTCAATTTCCAAACTTGCATGCATACTCATTTCGGAAGCTATGCATACATTCAAGAATAAAACACCCGGTGTTCTTTTTTTAAGCAATTCGATCTTTTCCAAATAAGTTCAAATAGACTTTTAAGTGTTCCTTTTTGAGTGTTTTTATTTTTTAAATTTGGAATCTCTGTGATTAAAAATTGAGAAGCATGAACCAAAAAATTTAACAAAATAAACTAAACTTAAAATCAGTAAAGTGTAATAATTTCTTTATATACTAGAAGATGGTGTGCATTTATTGTTCGTATGATAGTCATTTGTATCAAATCCTAGTATTTATTCATTTCTCAGACTAAATTTGCTGATTCTTCTTTTTTTGTCGTTTAACTTTCAAAGCATCAATGTTTTAAAGCTTTCAAACTCCTTCCACTGACTTTAAAGGATTGGTTAGGATTTTATTTCGATTTTTTAATCTTCATTTAACATACATACAACTCTACCAACCCACCAGAAATTTTGGCATCACACCACAAAACAAAAGCCTGCCTTCTCGGACCCTTATCAGATAGTTCGTTATTGTCCACAATAACCCGTGTCCACTAATGGAGTGCCGGCAGAATGAAAACCTGACCGGGCCTTTCATCATCGGCCCTGACAGTCCGGGGGTCGGGGTGTCCGGCACGTTAAAATGATGATGATGGCCGGATTAATGATGAGTCCGGCCAGTCGCTAATGAGAGAAAAGTACTTGGGCACTCGAAATGCTGTGCTTGTTTGTTGGGGAAGCTTAATGAGTAAGTAATGTAATGGGGAGATTAGGGAACGTGAAAGTAATTACATAGAGCGGGTTTCGGGGGTGGTTGTGTTGTTTATTCATTCTAGTGTTGGTTGTGTGGAATTAATGCAGAGATATTTATTTTTTTAATATGAATTTCCTTGTGAGGAAATTAAGGGACAAGATACCTTCATGTAAAAAAAAAAATTAAAATATTCAGCGCATTTTGTGGTTATATTTTACATTAAGGAGTTGTAATGTTTTATTTACCTGCAGAATTACATGAACAACGCATTGCGATAGCGTTAGAGAAGATGGGTGCATGCTATCATTGTCTTATGACTTTATTGGTGGGGGGCAAGTTCGCCGAACACTGTGACCTTAGGTCGAAAGTATTCAACCCCAGAAATGACACAAGCACAAGAGACACACAAAGAAAGAGACGACACAAACACATGGACGAATATCGACATTTATTGACGGACACAAACATCCATGCCTTACTACACTGTAAAAAATTTGGCCTGAATTTACTTGCAATTACTAAGTAACTTTACAGGTATTACCCCATTTACTAGAAAATCACCTGTAACCAATCTCTTATAGTAGGTTTACTAAACAAACTGCTGTAGTAATACTAAGTAAATTGATGTAACGCCTACAGCGCCCCCTGCCTATGTTTTCTAGAGATGCGTCGTTTTCCTAGCAGCATTGTTTCTTGAAATTCAAATGTTCGATTGGTCATCGGATTTAGCGAAAACTCACCGGTGATCGTATCTGTAATTTGAAAGTGCGCGAGTCAAAATCAGCAATCGGTGAACGAAATTCTATTAATAAAAGTCATTGATTCGATATCGGTCAAAGGTAAAAATTCAATTAATGTACGTTTCATCGGAAAATTATGACGAATTGATAATCGCAATGACAAGAAACAAAAAAAATCAATAGTAAAATTTCTTAATCAATAACATAAAACTACTTTAACGATCAAGATTTTAAGCTCTTTATTTACACGCAAATGAACAGCAAGTCCCGATGGCAGCGAGGCTCCGCGCAGTTCCTCGTTGCAAGCGAGCGCGGATCCGGAGATACGTGGGTTCGAGCCTCCGCAAATTCGAAATAACTGTCTAACAAGAAAAATTAGTGGTGCCCTCTGGTTTGAAATTTTTGAAACTGTTTATAGTTTCTTAGTAGACTTACATGAAAATCCCCTGTAAAGCTACTGCAAGTTTCTTAGTAAACGTACAAGCAGAACATCTGTAAATCTACTACAGTTTTCTTAGTATGGTTACTAAGGAAATGCATGTGTTACTTACTAAGTTTAATGCAGTAAGGTTACTAGAAAAGTTCATGGCACCTGAGTTTCCTAGAGATTTTCTAGTAATACTACAGAAATTTTTTTACTGTGTAGGATTTGAATCCGAGCCCAGCAGCTCCAAAGGTTAGCATCCTAATCACTGCGCCACCGGGGCGGCTGCTATCATTGTCAGTCAAGCAAGCGTTTTCGCCAGCACCATAAGTTTTACGTAACATGCACATCCAGAGCATATGGTGATGGCCGCACTTTTACCATCATGCTGTGATGGTAAAAGTATTTTTTTACAGTGGTTAGCCAAAGGCTTTCTGGTGCAATTTTAGTTAATACCATTGCGTAAATTGTGCTTTTTTTAATTAACACAACGAAAAGTATTATCTAAATTTATTAATTATCAAGCTTTTCGAAATTGAAACAAAACTGTAGTTCTGGATTGATTCCAATGTAAAAAACAATGTTATTTTTATTTTAAGGCTGAGGCAGATTTAACATGATACAAAATGATGAAAGATCAACAAACAAGTTTTGCTTTAAAATATCACATATTCACATTCCCTCTTATACAAATCAAATTCCTTCCCCGTTTATTGCTAACTTGATTAACATTTCCTTCAGAAGAAATAAACCCTTCGATAAAATTCTACAGAACAGCATAACTACCAAACAAAAAAAAGATATAAACTGAAACTCTACTCATCTTGCAAAGCCCAAATCCATAAAAAAAATATAATATTCACTGAAAAAAAAATACAAAAAATGGTAATAAAATAAAAACAAGCTCTCTTCAAGCCTCGACAAAGCAGCTTCACGGAAACACGCGAACAACATCTGAAGCGGCGAATGCACGGCGAAAGATATAAGGAAGCAACAAATAGAAATTCTCCATGAAATAAAAGGAAATCAGGGACAAAAGAATTATATCTCGCCAATCCCCACAACACGGGGGGGGGGGGGGGGGGAATGAAATAATGATGGCAAGAAATAAAAGGGTTGAATCAAATGCGGAGACGGTTTTAAGATTATTGACGTTGTTTTGGAGCATCATCGCCCAAGCCGGATGCACTTACTCAATCTGCCAATCAGTTGCCTGGGGAGGGGTGGGCAACAAAGCGCGGGAATGCGTTTATTACAAGATTCGCTGATTGTAAATATTTCAAGATATAGACTTGGAATATATAGGAAGACATATATTCCAAGGTATATTCCTTGATATATATAGGAATATATATCTTACTTGATATGTATAGGAAGACTTTGTCTATTTTTCACATTTTTCTTTTTGCTTATATATTTGCTATTTTTGTTAATTTGAAAGAAGCCAGAATATTATTATATTCCTGGCAGTTTTGTCGACAAACTGAAATAACTAATTCTCCAAAATATGCATTTGTTAAAATCAACTGATTATGAGTAGGCTTTTAGTTGGAATATATGGTACCATATACGGAGGCAAATTTTCCTACCAGCTAAAATATCCCTTAAAAGAAAATTTAAGTTCAGTTGTCTTTTTTTTTTGCCATCATATCATACCTTGACTAATAACTATTGAGGCATTTATTATTACGGAAATTACGAATCACTATTTTTTTTTTTTTTTTTTTTTTTTTTTTTGAAATGATGATACTTTAAAACCCGCCATATACACAAAAATTGCATTCTTGTGTTATAGAACACTAACTTACTTTGGATGAAACAATTTTCAACCAGAACACTGTTGGAATATGTGCCCCAAATGCACTATGGAAAAACGGCCTTATCGACCACATTGAAACTTTAAAACTATCTAAACAGAAAATTAAGATGCGTGCAATGACAATGACAGTGAATGCGCCCTTTAGGAGGGAGAGTAGGCTTTATAACCCATTACCCAACTCGCCAGAAGAGACAGTCACAAGAGACACACAAAGAAGGACAACACAAACACATAGACAAATAACAGCATTTATTGACAAGCACAAACATCTATGCCTTTACCGGGATTCGACCCTGAGCCCAGCAGCTCCAAAGGCTAGTAAGATGCGTGCAATATAAATGCATGTTGTGAAATGTAACATGAAAATGATTTTGATAATGTAAATTCATTTGTACGAAGTCGCTCTTGAACGTGCCGTAAACTATTTGCTCTATAGTCTTGGAACTACGCACTTCATTTGAAATATGCAAATTTAGACCCCTATAACATAGTGGTCAGAGATCGGGGCTCTTATGCTAATAACAAGGGTTCGTATATACATATACGTCATAAGTTAACATGCTTTTTATGTGACATCAAAACATTACAGTTTAAAGAAAAATTACATTAGAACACCAAAGCAAATATCTATAAGTATCGTACGTTCGATGAACAAATAGTGCTTAAGATATCCCAACTATTGTACAAGAATTCCCTTTTTCCACTCATGGAACAATTTCTATTTTTTAATGACATTAAAAGCTTCGACCAGATAAACCAGGTAATGGACATCGGGATTTCTAGAGCAACGGCCAATGTATTAGGTTTCTAAGTATAACGGCGCTTTGATAGATTTTGACAAGACACATATTTTAAAACAAACCATAAAGTTATATTATATATACAACGTCAAGAAAAATTGGTACAATGTTAAGATTTAATGCAAATCTGACATATATAATTTAAGCCTACAATGAAACTGATACAATTTCTACTTTTGTTATCAATTGACTAGTATTCTCTATAATAAACGATAAGCAATTTACCTGAAAACTACATACCATTTACAATTTTAAATATGAATTATCGTCCACTGATTTCAGCACACCTATTCAATTAATCCATTCGCATTGTTTTGATTCAGTACATTTGTTGAAAGGTTATCATCGATCATATCGGTTGCTGTTAAATGAGCGAATACAAATGAAACAAGTCAAACCGAAATTTGTAAACGCGAACCCACATGCATTTTCTAATTTTCCGTACCAACATCTTTCATCCCTCAACAAACAAAAATGAGTCCCAATAATCGAAAAAAATAAATAAATATATCATTAAAAATACAATTAACCCTTTCAGTCCCAGTGATGCCATTTGGCATCATCACTTTCAATATTTTTTTTTAATGTTTATGTCCCGTTACGACATCCAAACACACATCATTCGATTCTTCATACTTTGTTCTATTAGACAATATTTTGCATTTATCTCAATAGAAGTCAGAACTACTATTTTGTTATTTAAAAAATAGCTAACAAGCGTTTCACCTGATTTTTTAAAAGTTCACTTAGGTTCCACATATTTAAAACACGATTTAAAGTATTTCGGTTAAAATAATTACTAAATTTTTTTTAAATAATTAATTCCGGCTCGCCAGCGCAGCGGTTGGAGTGCTAGCCTTTGGAGCAGCTGGGGTCGGGTTCGAATCCCGGCAAAAGGCTGGGATGTTTGTGCTTGTCAATAAATGTTGCTATTTGTCTATGTGTTTGTGTCGTCTTTCTTTGTGTGTCTCTTGTGACTGTCTCTTAGCTGGGTAATGGGCTACAAAGCCTACACTCTCCTCTAGAGGGCGCAATCACTGTCATTTATTATTAATAACCTCAACATATCTCAACAAACCATCAGGTATCAGATTACAATTTTCGTTAAATAATATCGTACCGTTTTTACATGTGAAAATCCAATATTCTCTAAATAACAAAATATACTCCACCCCTCCAAAATTAAATAAGTCTCAATAATCCGAACAAAACAATCACTTTTTCCATTAAAAAATACGTTTTACAATATAATTACTAATACTCTCTACCTATCTCAGCAAACCATCAGGTTAATTTCTAATTTCTACCACATCCCCATCAGATACCGGAAGAAGAAGAAGATGAGGAAGAGAAAAGAGGATGAGGATACCGCAACTTCCATCCCCCTTATCAGCCATTCACCATCCTCAGATGATGATCCCTCGGCTTCATTATTTTCGACCATCCATTGAATTACTGAGGCTCCGTTTCCAAATTCACGCCTGAATGGGCCCATAAAAATGTCTTCTTTCTTTATGGTGCTTGTGAGTCTTGTCTCCGATGTGTCACAATACTCGGTGTGGTCTTATCGACCAAAAACAATGTCGTTGCTTGTGTGATTGTTTTTTTTTTGTGTGTGTGTTGTTAAAGATGTGAGGATAATGTTTTGTTAAACTCATACACTAGTGAATTTAACTCAGTCTGAGTTAATTTTCACTCTTTTCAGTTTTTTAATTATCCAGATTAATTAACAACATCTTCCATCCCTCAACAAATAAAAATGAGTCCCAATAAAATAAAAATAAGTCCAATTTCTACCACATCCCCATCAGATACCGGAAGAAGAAGAAGATGAGGAAGAGAAAAGAGGATGAGGATGCCGCATCTTCCATCCCCCTTATCAGCCATTCTCCATCCTCAGATGATGATCCCTCGGCTTCATTATTTTCGACCATCCATTGATTTACTGAGGCTCCGTTTCCAAATTCAAATCCACGCTGGATGGGCCCATAAAAGTGCCTTCTTTCTTTATGGTGCTTGTGAGTCTTGTCTCCGATGTGTCACAATACTCGGTGTCGTCTTATCGACCAAAAACAATGGCGTTGTGTGTGTGATTGCTTTTATTTGTAATGTTAAAGATGTGACGATAGTGTATAGTTGAACTCATACACTCTTAAAACAAACGAATGAATTTTACTCAGTCTGAGTTAATTTTCACTCTTTTCAGTTTTTTAATTATCCAGATTAACTAACAACATCTTCCACCCCTCAACAAATAAAAATGAGTCCTAATAAAATAAAAATGAGTCCAATTTCTACCACATCCCCATCAGATACCGGAAGAAGAAGAAGATGAGGAAGAGAAAAGAGGATGAGGATACCGCATCTTCCCTCCCCCTTATCAGCCATTCACCATCCTCAAATGATGATCCCTCGGCTTCATTATTTTCGACCATCCATTGAATTACTGAGGATCCGTTTCCAAATCCACGCCTGGCTGCGCCCATAAAAGTGCCTTCTTTCTTTATGGTGCTTGTGAGTCTTGTCTCCGATGTGTCACAATACTCGGTGTGGTCTTATCGACCACAAACAATGGCGTTGTGTGTGTGATTGTTTTTATTTGTGTTGTTAAAGATGTGAGGATAGTGTACAGTTAAACTCATACACTCTTAAAACAAACGAGTGAATTTAACTCAGTCTGAGTTAATTTTCACTCTTTTCGGTGTCGAAAATGCACTTATTCTATTGGAGTGGATTTAACTCTTTTTTTCTTAGTTAAAACTCCGAAAGGATCACTCCATACTTATGGTGCTTGTGAGTCTTGTCTCCGATGTGTCACAATACTCGGTGTGGTCTTATCGACCAAAAACAATGGCGTTGTGTGTGTGTGATTGTTTTTGTTTGTGTTGTTAAAGATGTGAGGATAGTGTATAGTTAAACTCATAGACTCATAAAACAAACGAGTGATTTTAACTCAGTCTGAGTTAATTTTCACTCTTTCTTTTCAGTGTCGAAAATGCACTTATCCTATTGGAGTGGATTTCACTCTTTTTTTAGTTAAAACTCCGAAAGGATCACTCCATACGAGTGATTTTAACTCAGTCTGAGTTAATTTTCACTCCTTTCCAGTGTCGAAAATGCAATTATCTTATTAGAGTGGATTCCACTCTTTTGGTTTAAGAGTGTAGTTTTCTTGCACAGAAGCTACGAACATTGGCGGAGCTACAAAATGCTCGGAGCAATCAGACGAAGAGAAAATTTCATCCGTTTTATGTATTTATCTGATTGCTAAGAGCGTTTTATGGATCCGCCCATGGTCGTGGCTTCTGTGCAAGGAAACTATGAGTTTAACTATAGATGCGTTTGAGTTAATTTTATCTTGGTTATTCTGTAATACGCTGTGCACGTGTATAAATTGAACTATTTTTATAATGCAAATTTTATCCCTTATCGCCCATGTTAAAAATATTACCCATTATTAGGAAATTTCCTTCTGTGATTGCGCCTTTTGTTTGATGAATCATCTTTTACTATTTCCACAATATACAACAGCAAACCGTATATTACTCTTAAAAGAAACTCTGTCTTTAGAGACTAAAATAAATTCTTTCATTCACCGTTAAAAAAATTACATTACGCATATAATTATATTAAAGAAAATTTCGAACAGCTAAGTTGCCAGTAAATATCATTAATTTACGGAATTATATGTTAATCGAATTTTCTGGCTTCAAAACAAAACAGAAAATATCTCAAATAAATTTTCTGTAGCTCAGGGTAGCAATGAAAAAAAGGTGACCCGTTGACGTATAGGATCTCTTGAGTCAATAAATATATGGCTTGTTAACCACTGCACCATCATGGCCACGCTTGCAGTTGGTATATTAAATTTTTTTCGTATTCATAACAAAAAATCTGCTCTGAACTAGTGCAATATGTGTCAGTGAATACAGATTTCAAGTGTTTATCTGGAAAATATGATTTTTGGCAAATTAAGATGACATTTTACAATCAACTGTTGTAGATTAAGAAAATAGAAATTTTCTGTGGAAAATTTAAAAAAAAAATTGTGTATACACTCTTAAAAATGAATGCTCAAAAACGACGAAATTTTCCTTAATTTTGACGATTCCATTACTGGCAAATGCTCCGAGTTTTCGTTTCTTCAAAGTGAGGAAATTTGAACCGCCATTTTTATGAGGATTTGAATGTCGTCTAATCTAAAGAAATATTTCGTCATTTTTGAGCATGTGAGTACAACAATGACATTCTGTTTCCTCAAAATCAAGATACAGAATCGTCAAATCACGATCGTAAAAGTGAGGATTCGCGTTTACTCAAAAGTCACGTGATAGTTTGACGAAACAATCCTCAAAATTAACAAAATGAGGCTTGAGGATTCATGAATCGTCAAAACTGAAAGTGTTATTTCTGAGAGTGTAGGGGAGAGTGTTGTACCTTGGGACGCTTGTACCTTGGGACACTGACAATTTCTCAGAATCTATTGGCAAAATTCATACATTGTTTATTTCTAATAGTAGCCTTAACCAACAGACATCATCAAAATAAAATTTAACACTAACATCATTGAATTGGTGACAAAAAATAATATTTCATTACCCCAAAGTAAATATTTTTCTCATTCAAATATAATTTTTTACCTTTGTACTCTTACAAAAAGTCAACCGCATTTTATTTTCTTCATAAAAGAGAAGATTTTAAAATATTTTGGTTATGAGAGTTAATGACAATGTATTTAGATTGGCCACTATCTTGCTTTTATTGAAACCATGTAGTGTGTTGTACCTTGGGACAGTAAAGCATATTGTATCAGCATATAATGTAAAATAATTAGGACTTGCAATTTTGCTGTATAATTTAAATTATTCTTGAATTGTGAAGTTTTATTTGTGTGTTTCCTTAAAAAAACAATAAAGTTTGTTTCCTGACACAAATTAGTTCAAGTGTATGACTATTGACTGAATTATAAAGTATATGTCCCAAGTTACAACATCATATTGTACCTTGGGACAGTTTATCCTCTCTACTTTAAATGAGTGGCACTTTTTTAATTTCAAGCTGCCAGAATTTAAAAAATTATATTACAGAGGAATATATTGGTGCGTTGAAATGATGCTTTTAAATTTTTTATTTTGACTATAATTATCGAAGAAAAAAATTAAAATGTAAAAATTGTCCCGAGGTACAACACTCTCACCTATTTGTCTTAAGAAATAAAAGACTTAATACCAATTTGAATTTTTAGCCTGAAAATCGGGTACGTTTGAAATTGCAAGATTGAAATTACAAGAAATTAACTAATATTGAGTGCAATGAATATTTTGTGTAAAAATAATAACTGTCAAATAAATATAATAAAGGGAATTTTTTTAAAAAAGTTATTCAGCTAAACAAGTTGTCGCAGTGCGAAACCTCTCCTTAATGTAGTTTCTGCGCCGAATAAGGACCTGCGTGGAAAAGAAAGTTTTACAGGGCACTTTGTATGACGGGGAAATAAGCGGATTAAGTTGCTTCGTAACATTTTCTGGACCCTAGAAGAACAGGTCTAATGTCCAATATTATGAAAAAATGTGCATGAATTTAGATTTTTTGAGTGAAAATGTGTTGTTAGTTTTATTAAAAAATTGCATTTAAAGAAAAACGGTAACAGTTTGTATGTTGGATAATTGAAATTGAAATAATTTCGCAATAATGAAGTAATAACAATACATTTTATTCAAATCATATATAATCTTAAGAATGAATAAAAAACGAATATTACAATTATGAGTATATTTAATAATATATTTCTTACTTACCTCTTATTACCTAACTTTAAATTACTAACCTAACTTAACTAAAAATTTTAACGTATTTTCATTAAACCAACGGGAATCATTTAGCAAAATATGCCTTACATAGAAGTTTCAAGTTTTGATTCGTGTACCCTGTATGATATAGTTAACAAATTCATTATAAATAAATACAATTTTTTTGATTCCTTGCTCAAAATTTCAAAAAAGATAGCGTTAATTTCGCAATAGCATATTTTTTCAAACAAAATCGTTACTCCAAAAAACAACGCTGTTCCACAACTATGTAATATAGTGTAGCAACCATAATATTTTTGTCAAAAAACGCTAAAATGTCTCAGAAACCCCACTTTTTCATAAGAAAGGCTTAATTATACCGTAAAATAAATTTAATAAAATTCTTAAATTGTATCACATCGTATAAGTAGCACACAACGCTGACCCCAAAATTTTTGAATTAAAATATCTAAAACTTTCACAACCTCAACTCCCAACCAGTAAAATTCTTTCAACACTTAAAAAAAGAACACTAAAACAAAATTCTTCACAAAAGACCATAAAAAAAATGACACAATATAAGTGAGTCACGTGGCAACAAGGCGTCTGCCGACCGTCTTTTCGAGACGTCACATGACACAGATGCCTCACTTCCGTTGCACTTCCGGCTCCACTCCGTCCCCTTCATTAGGACCCTCCGTCACTTCCGGTGTGGAGCGGCGTTTGAATTTTAACTGCCTTGTTAATTCCCTTCCTTCCTCCCCCTATCCGTAACTAATGGAAGGGTCCATTCCGGAACAGTGCCTATTCATCCTATTCTTAAAAGGGGAGAGGGTAGTTTTTGTGTCGAGTGGGAATAAGTGTTATCCCCTCTATTGAATTGCAGTTGTGTTCTCTTTTTTTGAGCAATTTGTTCTTTTTTTTTTATCTGTTCGAAGTTTCATTCTTTTCTGATTATTTGCGGGTATTAATGGGACTGTTTCGCATCGGTTTTATTGATTGCAAAAGATAAATTTAATTTAAAGGGAAGAATGTGAAATATGTCAGGAGTTTCGATTTCATTTATGCTGAATAATTATTTTTGTCTTATCTTATTCTTATACAAGTACTATTTACCCGTTCCTCTCACGGATTTAAAGATGGAATAAAAGTTCATTTAAGCAGTAAACATGCCTCCTCGGTGGCACACTCGTTAGGATTCTAGCCTTTGGAGCTGCTGAGGTCGGGTTCGAATCCCGGTCAGGCATGGATGTTTGTGACTGTCAATAAATGTTGTTATTTGTCTAGGTGTTTGTGTCGTCTCTTTCTTTGTGTGTCTCTTGTGACTGTATCATTTCTTGGGGTTGAATACAATAGACCTAAGGTCGCAGTGTTCGGCGAACTTGCCCCCCACCAAAGAAGTCATAAGTCATAAGCAGTAAACATACCATTTGGTCTACTAAAGGGCAAGTCTTTTGTTATTATTCCCATCTTTTTTAACACTAATTTGAAATTTCAAACAGTCATCGTAATTCCCTCATAATACCCAGTAAAACCGTAATTTTAGTCTGCTATTAAAATTAACTTAAAATTCCAAACTACTCATTTTCTCCATTAATATTACTAATTAATTCATGGAATACCCAGCATATCATGCACACTCTTTCAGAATCTTCGGCAATATCAATTTTGAACTATCATCGTAGTTTCCATCATAACACCAATATAACTACAATTTTTTTTAAATGTTACTTTTTATAAAAATATCAGTTATGTGGTACACATTTGGATAGTTCCATTTTAATAATTTGGCCTTGCAACTCTTTGCCTAGTCAAGGATACAAGAATAAAACTTAACAAAAAATAATAATAAAAGTTTCTAATAAAACTCTTTATATTGAATAAGTAATGTAAACGAAAACAATTTTTTTTTAAATCTCAAATGAAAAAGCAATCTTTAATCCTCTTACTGTGTGATAAATATATTGTATAACGCATACAGACATTTTTGTATAAAACTTCATTCCTAATACCCAAATTTCTTCCAATTGATATATATTCACGAGTAGCATTTAAAGATCTCTTCCATAGCAGACATTCAAGGTTTATTATCTTAAATCTAACTTGTACTCTGTTAAAAATTTCAGCTCCAGATTTCACCGAAATCCTGGAACTTTCTAGCTGCCACCACTATTTGGATCGTGATTTTCCAGTTTTGTAGTAAAAACCTAACTTGAATATACACCGCAAAAGTGGTGATTCCAGCATTCCGGTGCAGTCTTGCGCCATAATTTTTAAAAGTGTATATAATATTAAATTCACCTTAATAACTACAACTTAACCCGAGTAATCCCTCACCATTTGGATAAATATAAGTTCGTACGCAAGTCAACCTTCATGTTTAAAAATCTTCTTTTAAATAGTAATAAAAGGGTGCCATTCCGCAATTGAGATAACCCTTTCAACGTAACCCATCACTTCACATTCGAATACAAAATGGACAAACAAAGAGAACAAAAAAAATCCACAGCATCTTTATCTCCCTAACAATGCAATAATCAGCGTTAATCCTTCTCAGAGGAGTGCAATCACTGTGCATTGTTGGGGCGGATTAGACTGAACTTCTATCTGGCATTGTTGCGCGCCATACAAAAATGAGATAGAAAGAAAGATAGAAAAGGCATTAGGGGATCGTCACTTATAGGGAGAGTGTTTTATACAGGATGCGCGGATTATATTGATATGTTATGGACAATTTGTAATCGAAATCTGTTTTTATACAAAAAAAACCATGTATAATTGCGTTAATTGTGGTAGCCATGAAAGAAAATTTCAGATTTATTCAAATAGTTTTACAGTTATAAAAATTGATGAACGTAATGTGATTTATTAATAACTATGCATCCCTTTACTACGAGCAAAAAACGTGAATTTTTGCTTTGAATACAATTGCTTTATGTTGAAAATTGCAATGTAACAAGTAGGTTTGTAGAGGTAACTGTCACCTAGAAACTCAACACTGACATACACGATACATAAACCTTAGAAACGAATAACAGCATTTGGTTGTTTAAACTTTTAAACGCCATATAATTCGAGCTTATTTTCATTAACTTGCCTTATTTTCGCCACTTATTTCTGTTAACTCTCTATCGCTAATTTAATTTAGAAATTTTAACGATTTCTAAATGATTTTTCTGTTTGCAGAATGATAATTTAGTGCAATTGCTTGCTTTAAAAGTAGAAGCAATACTTATAACATCATTGTTATTGTTGTTGACTTATTCCTCTTGGTCCAGCCGCAGACTAGCATCATTCTTTGTATTTTTCTATCAAGAATTTACAAATTTCAAACAATCAATTTATACTTTACATTTTGTCTTTATACCATTGCAACAATAAATAATTGACATTTTGTCTTTGTACAATGATAACAATATATAATTAGTATTTTTAAACAATTACTTATTAATTAGAAAAATCAAGGAAAAGGGCATTTTTTTTAATCTGCAATAATCACCACTAATCCTTCTCAGAGGAGTGCAATCAATGCACATTGTTGCTGCGGATTACGCTAACTTCTCCCTAGCATTGTTACGCACCTTGCAAAAATAGGATGAAAAAGGCATTAGGGGATCATCACTTACAGGGAGAGTGTTTATAGGGGAAGTGCGGATTATATTGATATCCCCCTTTGGGATATTTGAAAATAATGGGAGATTAGTTTTCATTTAAAAGTTGGATCCATCCGTAGACGATTGCTGAAATCGTTGTGTAGCTCCAGCGGCTGTTTTTTGGGTGATAACTTGTTTTTGAAACAATGGTCGTACGAAAATGTTATTTTCTAAATATAGTTTAATTCTTCTCAGAACATTGACACCCATCTGGGTTTTTTTATGCTTTAATTAGAAGCAGAGTGGGTTAAAATATAATACATTGAAACATTTAATCTTAACTTGATTGTAGGAAATTCGACATTATGTATACTATTACTCTTTAGTATTCGAATGATTTTTGTTAAGTTAAAAATTTTATGAACAGTGTTCAGTACTTTAATTACAGTCCTCTAGGTGGCGCTTGAGCCCCTTTCAAGAATATAATGTTCTTAACTGTAATTGTATTCGAATAAATCAGAAGTTAATTTTGGGAGCTCAAATTAGGTTGTAATATTTTTCTCATGCTTCCTCCCTTGTACAACTTTCTATTTTAGGACGGAGAGATGACTTCTCACCGTAAGTAACTTTCGAATGACCAACTTAACTTCAAATTTCCCGGAACAGAGCAGCTAAGCTTAAACAAACCGAATAGACTTTTTAAAAATATATTATAATAAAATACTATATCATAAAAGAAAATTGACCATAATAAAAACTTTATAAGTAGAAGGACAAGGGTCACAAAATGTTAATTTGCGGTTGAATTTGGTTCGTTGCAGTTTTCTTAATATAAGAAATATACTTTATATTTTAATACATTCATTGTTATTTCGGTAAGTGACAAAAGATGCCATGCACTTTAAATAAGTTTATAGTTTTTCAAAAGTTATTATTTACTGAAACCATATTTAATAGAAAAATGAGGTTCCATTACAAAACCAATCATTTCAATAAAAATGTATTCCTGAAAATCAAAAAAAAAAATATTCCCTAAAATCTTTTTTAGAAGGACTTACGTATACATTAGCAAAGTATCCATTACCGAAACTTAAAAAAATCAGATATAGAATAATATTTTTACGAAAGTAAAAATACGATTTTTCAGGTCTATTAGTCAATCCGGAGGACGATCTTTTTTCTTCATATTCTAAGGATATTATCCATTTTAAATATTTTCTGAGGAGAAGAAAACTTTTATCATTTTTTTCCCGATTACGATCCTTCTACGTGGAGTATGGAAACGATTATATCGATTTCACATTATCGGATTGCAAAACACCGTGCACAAAAAATGGAGATTGAAAAAGCAATAAAAACGATTATGAAAAGAATTATGAATCACTGTGATATACTGAATTTTAAAATATATTTTCAAATTTTAGATAAAAATCGTTTTGATGATGGAAAGAAAAATATTACTTGTTTATTTTATTCTAAGTTATCTTTAGAGCTATAAAGCATTTATGTAGTAAAGATAAACTTTTACATTAAAATTGAAACATCTCCTTAAATAAACTTCTTGAAATTCATTCTTAAAATTTTGCTTGAAATTGCAAAAGGTATTTATGTATAATATATAATAGTGCAAAGAGTAAATCTTTCCTGATTATTTTTAAGGTTTATTTATTTTTTTAACATTCCAATTCCAATATAAATATACGTAGAACACAGAGAACTTGCATTAAGGTAACTATTATATTTTGTGGTTCAAATCAGCAGCAAGAATCATTTGATTTATGAACACAAAACCATAGTTTAAAACTAAATAAAAATATTAATAAATGAGAGCTATAATTTGTTTAAATAAAATGAAATGTTGCTCTTTATTTTAGATTCTTTTTTAGTTATTATTCAATGAAAAGTTTAAGTCACCGTATTGTAGTGAAAATTATTTAAGAGATTCTGTAAGCTTACAGATATTCTACAAAAAGTCTTTCTATATAAGTTGACCATGTTTTGAAGTATTAAAAACATCAAACTCTTTCAGTATTTATTAAACTCATCAAGTTTCTAGATTTCTTTAAGATTCTGCCCAACACATAAAGCCTTTATTCAAAAATGTATTTGTTTTATACATAAATAATAAAACACACTAAAAAAACTTCATAAGAAATATCGGTAAATGCATTTTTCATTAAGTATGATGGAATGAAGTGGGAATTTCCCCCCTTATATATCATGCATTAATTATGTCGTTCATTCTTAGAGCCCCCTTTGAACCAAATATGCTAGAGAGGAAAGATGCAAGCATTAAAAAAAAAGTGTTCAATAATTACTTTAGTATTTGTAAGCCACAGCACCACAATTTATTTTTAACATCTGAATCCAAACGAAAGTTCCTTCTTCCAATCAAGCATCATCGTATTGTTTTGTACATATAATCCATTATGTAAAATTTTAACACTTACTAAAAAATGAAGATAATGTAAGAATAATGATAATTTATAATGCCACTTACGGCTTTCCATGACTCTCTTTCCATTCCTCTTTACAAGCACAAATTTAGTTTTCCCAAATTACGTTTTCCCACTTGGTTCTGCTGGAAATTAATTTTTATAGTTGGTCCCTTTCACCATCTTCCAGGGTTCCAAATACAAATAAAACCACAGCTCATGAGCTACAACGGCTTGTCAAAGTTACGTTTTCAATGCCCTCAGGAGAGGATAGAAAATTGAAAAATTTGGACTGACTTATTTGGATGGACCAATTTAATTAAAAAATGATAATCATTTTTTATAAAGTTGAAGGACAATATTATAATTGTTTTGGATAATTGATAAATACATGTTAAGAATATCAAAAGTCTCCAATTTAAGGCACTCAAACTGAAATATTAGCATTTTCAGTTGTGAAAGTTTCAATAAAATATCTACTACCAAAATGGTTATTTGTAATAAACATTTCTGGTTTACCATGTCATCGTAAACTCCTAACGTGAATAATTTTTAACGTAAACTTATTCTTATCTTGTATTTTTTTTTTAAATTCGGCTTTCAGAATGAAATCACGTGCAATAATATTTAAATATACAATTTTTGCGATAAGTTCCTCAAAATTTGAGTGATTTAATGCAATCCTAAAGTATTAATTTTAAGTAAAAGCGAATATTTATTCACTAATTGAGTCTTTTGAAACCAGCACCGTTTGATTTATTCTGAATGACGAATACATAAATCAAAGAAAAACACATTTTAATCTCCCGAAACGTACAAAAAAATGGGACACTAATGTTTTAAGAAATGTCCCCATGTGTCCTATCTAGTTTGATGTTGATAAATCCTCATTCTTTTTAAATCTTTTTAACTTATCTTCTTCTTTTTTAAAGGAAAAACTCGGTTCGTAAGATTCATTTCATGCTACAAACCCACGAGATTTCCCCCCTAGATTTTTTTTGAAACCATGCCAGTGGAAAAAATACATAACCGTAGGAGGATAAAAAGGAGGGGGCGGATGATACAAAAAAAAATATGATACAAAAAAAAATATGATACAAAAAATATGATATAAAGTCCGTGGTGACGCGAAACAGACTCCAAGCGTCTTCAACCAAGTGGCAAAAATCGAGTAATTGATGACACGAACATTCGATTTTCTTCACTTTCTATCTTTTTATCCGATTCATTCGTTTCTTCTGGGATTATTTTTTTTTATATATATTTATAGTTTTTTGCTTTTTCGAGAAGGCATGCTAACTGTTTCATTCTACATTTCTATTTGGGTGGGGTTTTTTCTGTGTGTGTGTTCTCCCTCGTTATAGAGTAAGAAAAAAAAACTTTTTTTGGAGCACCAGTTAAGATTACAACACACGGTGCTGAGTTTGGGAAATTGCAAATAAAAGAAATGTGAATTATATTTCAGATAAATACTTTTACGAAAATGTATAAGAGAATTATCAAATGAAGAAAATAGTTATTAACAAAGTATTTTTTTATATTGAAAACCTGAAGTTTTATTACACATTCATTTTTATAACTTTATATTTCAGCTAAATATTTTTACGTTAAAGCATACGAGAATTATCAGAGAAGGCATGCTAACTGCTTCATTCTACATTTCTATTTGGGTGATTTTTTTCTGTATGTGTATTCTCCCTCGTTATAGAGTAAGAAAAAAAAACTTTTTTTGGAGCACCAGTTAAGATTACAACACACGATGCTGAGTTTGGGAAATTGCAAATAAAAGAAATGTGAATTATATTTCAGCTAAATACTTTTACGTAAATGTATAAGAGAATTATTAAATGAAAAAATAGTTATTAACAAAGTATTTTTTATATTGAAAACCTGAAGTTTTATTACACATTCATTTTTATAACTTTATATTTCAGATAAATATTTTTTTACGTTAATGTATAAGAGAATTATCAGAGGAAATGAATATTAACAAAGTATTTTTTTATATAGAAAACCTGAAGTTTTATTACACATTCATTTTTATAACTTTATATTTAAGCTAAATATTTCTTACGTAAATGTAAAAGAGAATTATCAGAGGAAATAAATATTACCAAAGTATTTTTTTAAGTAGAATACATGGCGTTTTATTGCACTTTCATTTTTAAAACTTTTTAAATTTTATTATAAGATTTAAATTTCTTAGTAAAGTTTAAAAACTACAAAGCTTTATCTTAAAACACATTTTAAACACTTATTTTTTACCCTAATCTTATATGTAAAAATTTTCCTTGTTCTGCGAAACTCTTAAATTATGTTGCAAATAGATTATTCAACCTAAAATTTCTGTAGATAATATTATAAAATCAAAGTTAAGTTAACATTGTAAAGCAAATATATAATTTTATTAAATGAGCTTTATTGTCATTCATGTTTAGAATGACGAGATTGCTCTTTAACTGCATGAATGAGTAGTTTCAGCTGAAATCTGATAGAGTGATTCTTAATTGCACTAAAAGTACAGAAAAAATTAATTCTTAATTACAAAATTGCTCTCATGAAGTTTATTAAATAAAATATCGTGAGTATCATCTGCAGTGTATGTTTAATCGTTTGAAGCCCAAATGGAAAAATTAATGGTATATTTTCCATGTAAGATAACGGTTTCATACAAAAAATATTATGAATTTATCTATACATTTTTAAGAATGTAAAATTTTTAATTAATTTGTGAAGAATATCTATCTCAATTTTTCTGAGCATTATCTCCATAAAATATCGATGCAAAAAGCTTTACTCTCAAAGCCTTATTTTTATCAATAAGTTTCAAATATAGTATAAAATTCCACATTCAAAACACGCTCCTTGCCATACGGCCCAAAACTTTCAAAATATTCCAAACACCCAAGCGTGGAAACAAATATTCAGCAAGAAATTTCACTTCCACGACATTATATAAAAGGACCTTTCTTCCATTGACTCAACATAAAAGATATGCCACTTTTACTACGTACTGTGCTATGTGTCCCCATGGAAATATGAACAGTTCAATCACGAACAAAATGTGAATCACTCTATGAAAAAAATGAATCGAACCGAAGGAGAGTTTCCCACCACAATTTCTCCCATTACTATTTTACCAAAGAAAAATGCGTACCCGGAAATCTCCCAGAGGACATAACTTTTGTTTACATTTCTCTATCCATATGCCATACCTTACAAAACATCCTATCCTCCAGGTTGTCTTTTTCGTTACCCAGTTTAATCGAAAGTTATCATCCTGCAGTTTTTTTAATAATAAAATTATTAATATTCAAAAATACGTAACTCGTTTAGTCTCCCAGATTACGGGGAGGGAGGGAGGGGAGTGTAGGCCTTATTTCACACCCGACTGGCTCAGTGTCCGGCATTCTAGGCCCGCCTTCCGCCTCAGTGAGCAAATACCCGCGCTTCTAGTTACTATGGATACCGAGGGTTCCACCCCTCGATGTCTATTTCTCCTCCCTACTTTCCCCATGTGCACATTTCGTGTTGCGAGATTGAATCAGGAGGAAGGTCTACGGGATACAAATAGAAAGTTGGAAATGTGATATTTTTAGTCTATTTTTAGGGAAATATTAAAGTAGCATTGATTTTTTTTTGGATGAAATATTGTTTTATATTATAAGAATATTGTCAAACTTAATGTGTATGAACAAAGAGTGAACAACATATCTACCTCCAACAGTCTACAAATAAAAGTTTTAACGAAATACAGTTTCATAAAAACGCTAGTTTCGATCGAATATTTAAGGGGAAAGGAAATTTTTTTATGCATCGTAAAAATGAGAAAGCCATTAAAAAATCCATTTACATACAATTATTAAGCTCATGTATGAAAAACAGTTCTTCGCCATGAGATGATATAGGACTGTAGATGATAAATTAAAAAAAAATCTAAACATAATGGCTTCAATAAATAATTGAAATTATAAGAACACACCATTCTCAATGCCTTAAACCCCTGACGTATACAAATATATATATAAAAAAAAATACGCATTTTCTGTTCCAAAGCAAATTATCCCATTCAAAACACGTTTTCCATTTTCCTCAAAAGAGAAATAAAACAACAAAGTTGTTTATTATTTATTAAATTAACAAACGCTATGTTCTTTATTAAAATGTAAAAAACTGTATAAATTAGAAGTATTTAAATAAATTATTGAGACTTTACTTACCATCATCTATATTTGCTCCTCTGATCAAATATATAATGAAACACTCAAAATTAATAAATTTCTTCATTGATAGTTCTGTTGATTGCAATAACGCATATTTAAGCTATTTCCGTGAATTATAACTAGTTGTTCAAGGCCATCATACTATAGAGATACATCTAAGGTTTTTTTTCTAATTTTTCGCTAAATATGTTGCCTAACTCGTCAAATTCTTACCTGAACTCGCCAAGTCATAATTTTTTATAAAAAAATTTAACTGTTTTTTTGTTCGAAGACTACTGTGCTAGAACTGTATAGCAAGAGTGTTTGTATAGTTACATGTCTTTTCTCGCCAAATTCTTCACAAAAACGCGACATTTAAAGCCAATTCAAACAATTTTAATAATTTTTAAAGATATTTACGGACATAGCATTGCAATGTGTTACACCTCTAGTCAAATATATACCAAAGACTCAAAATTTAGCAATTTCTATTCTCATGCTAAAGTAAATTACCCCCAAAACACGATTTCCCTTCACGCTACCTCAAAACCCTAAAACGAGAGCGACGGATGAAAGACTCTTCCTCATCTCGAGATGGTGGACGTATCGTTCACCAAATCAGACTCTAAATAAAGCTATATTTAAATGGAACATATTATTTAATAGATATCAGCAAAGGAATTATCAGGAATAAACTTAACAGGACGTACTTAATATAAAATAACTCAAGGGGACAACAGTTCCACAGCAGGTGTGTGCGCCTCACACAAAGGTGCGAGCAGTATTACATGAAAACAAAGCTGGCTAATATATAGTTAAAATTAAGTACAAACAGTCACAAGAGACGCAACACAGTGTCTAGAAAGCAACGTATCAAACATTTTGAAAATTAGAATTATTTGAATAAATTACGGTGATTTTTGCGTGGACAATATCATATATTTTTATACCACTGTCAAATGTATTCTGAAGCAATCAAAATAAGCGAATTCTCAAGTAAATTACCCCGAAACGCGATTTCCATTCACCTCCAAATAGATGGAAAACAGCGACACTCTGTTCTTTATTATTCATCACATTAAACACGCATTAACCGAGTGGCGACCTCAAAACCCTAACGAGAGCGACGGATGAAAGAGTCTTCCTCATCCAGAGATGATGGTTTTCTTCTCGGATGGGGGGGAGAAGTGGATAACGAGGCATCCTAAGTGGGAGGGAGGCTCGAGCCGAGGGTGGTCATTATGGGGTGGGAGGGTAATTTATTTGCCTTTTAAGACTCGACAAAATGCTTTTTACACGGGCGCTTGATGAGGTTTAGGTTTTTGCGCGGACGAGTGTTTGTTGTTGGACAGGCTGTAGTGGTTTTTGAGGCCCAAAAGATGTTAGACTTGTTTGTCTGACTTGGGAAGGTGAGTGATTATGTATGAGATCAGTATATTTTGTTTTAATTTAGTGGCACTGTTTCTTATTGCAACTATACAGCATTATTTGCATGAAAACATCGGGGGCATATATATATAGTTGCAGTTAAATACAACCAATCCCAAATTCTATGACACTTCACAGATGCTTGAAAAAACTGCAGAAATATGGGGTGAAATTTACCTATTTTGCCTTCTGAGACTCAACAAAATGCTTTTTACACGGGCGATTGGTGAGGTTTAGGTTTCGCACAAGGGACGAGGGTTTGTTGTTGGACAGATTGTAGTGGTTTTTGAAACATAAAAGATGTTAGACTTGTTTGTCTGACTTGAGATGATGAGTGATTATGTATTAGATCAGTTATATTTTGAATTGTTTTGTTTTAATTTAGAGGCACTGTTTCTTATTGCAACTATATTTAGGAATTTGCATAAAACGCGGGGTCACATATACATAGTTGCAATTAAATACAACCATAGTCCCAAATTCTATGGCACTTCACAGAGGCTACAATTTGAAATATGGGGTGGAAGGGTAATTTATTTGCTTTTAAGACTCGACAAAATGTTTTTTACATGGCCGATTGATGAGGTTTAGGTTTTAGCACGTGCGCTTAACGAGGTTCTGTTGTTGGACAGGTTATGTGTTTCTGAGGTGTAAGAGAGAAGTTAGAGTTGTTTGTTTGGATTGAGAAGATGTATGTTAATATATAATGCTAAGTTATATTTCTATTTATTTTGTTTTCACTTATTGGTGCTGTATACCTTATTTTTTATTTATAATATTAAAAATGGTTCTGAAGCATGTTTTTTAAAGGTATTTTGTTGTTAAAACTTTGTTGTTTTGGGGCATGTTTTAATGGGGGTTTGAGTTATAGAGGTTTTTTTTTTATTTGAGATGCGGTGTATAATTATGTAACAGCAGTTTATATTCAATATAATAAGCATTTTTAAGAATTACTATTCAAGTATAATAAGTATTTTTGTGCAACTATGGCTAATGTAAAGTTTCTGCAATTTATTTTAGAAATAATAATTTTATTTTACAATAAATCTTAATTTATTGCACAGGTTACTTAATCTAAGTATAAAAGTCATTTGAAACTTTAAATAGATTAATATTGACGGTAACTTGCAATAAAATAGAGTACGTTTAAAAAAAATCAGCCCCTTATGTTTTTCAGATTAAATATAGTAATTGCTTGATATTTTATAAGTCCTAAAATTTGAGAGATGAAATACTTTATTTCTTTATTCCAACTAAACCTTACACAAAATACATTAAACTGAATAAAAGCATCTCCGATAAGAAATCAAAATATCCTGAGCGCCTAGACAAAGAAATGCCCAACGTCCATCGAAACAATACGAGAAATATGTTTATTCCGGGGCCGAAGAAAATATTTATGTTTTTATATTTCTCCATTTGTTTCCCTTTGTGGACTTTTTCGGTCGATAAATTTGATGGAGGTCTTTTCTCCCAAAAAAAAAACACAAAATAACAATAAAAAACCTCACAAAAAAAATTCTACAAAGACCAGGCGGCGAGATGAAATGCATGACTGCGCCCCTACTTGAAACGACTTCAAAGACGCAACAAAAATAGGGAAGGCAAAAACCCGGGGTAAGGCGAGAGACGACAAACAATGAGAACCAGGGGACGCCGATCCTAATACATACATAAATAAAAGCATAAATGGCGGGTCGATCCGAGAAATCCCGATGTCCATTACCTGTTCGGGGCCTTTGACGTCATGGAAAGAAAGGAAAGGGTGCTGTGGGTGTGAAAGGGGAATTGTTGGACAAAGGCTGGGAATTTTGTAGTGACTGTTTGTTGATCGAAGGTAGAAAATCGTCTGTTCAATGTTTGTAAATTTATTCCTACTTTTAGCTAATGTAGGCATTCCATGGCTGTACAGATTATTTCAAATACAAAAACAATTCCTATATTCGTTCGAGACGCATTGCAAATTTATTTTAAAAGAGTGATGATGATATAATTATGATGATTTATAAATACTATAGTGCTGTTACTGTTAGAACTGTAAGAACAGTCGGCGATATGAAATGCATGACTGCGTCCCTACTTGAAACGACTTCAAATACTCAACAAAAATAGGGAAGAAAAAAACCCGGGGTAAGGCGAGAGACGACAAACAATGAGAACCAGGGGACGCCGATCCTAATACATACATAAATAAAAGCATAAATGGCGGGTCGGTCCGAGAAATCCCGATGTCCATTACCTGGTCGGGGCCTTTGACGTCATGGAAAGAAAGGAAAGGGTGCTGTGGGTGTGAAAGGGGAATTGTTGGATAATGGGCTGGGAATTTCGTAGTGACTGTTTGTTGATCGAAGGTAGAAAGATCGTCGTCGGTTCAATATTTGTAAATTTATTCCTACTTTTAGCTAATGTAGGCCTTTTATGGCTGTATAGATTATTGCAAATACAAAAACAATTCCTATATTCGTTCGAGACGCATTGCAAATTTATTTTAAAAGAGTGATGATGATATAATTATGATGATTTATAAATACTATAGTGCTGTTACTGTTAGAACTGTAAGAACAGTCGGCGATATGAAATGCATGACTGCGTCCCTACTTGAAACGACTTCAAATACTCAACAAAAATAGGGAAGAAAAAAACCCGGGGTAAGGCGAGAGACGACAAACAATGAGAACCAGGGGACGCCGATCCTAATACATACATAAATAAAAGCATAAATGGCGGGTCGGTCCGAGAAATCCCGATGTCCATTACCTGGTCGGGGCCTTTGACGTCATGGAAAGAAAGGAAAGGGTGCTATGGGTGAAAGGGGAATTGTTGGACAATGGGTTGAGAATTTTGTAGTGACTATTTGTTGATCGAAGGTGGAAAGATCGTCGGTTCAATATTTGTAAATTTATTCCTACTTTTAGATAATGTAGGCTTCCCATGGCTGTATAGGTTATTTCGAACACAAACAAAAATATTAATATATTCGTTCGAGACTTATTGCATAATTTATTTTTTAAAAAGGTGATGATGTGATGATAGGCAGCACCAATTAAAACAGATTTTTATAAATATTGTAGTGATGTTACTGTTAATTGTATCTGTAATAACTTGACAGTTTCTGCATTGTCCGAAAAATTCACATATCCATTACCTGGTCGGGGCCTTTGCCATCATTTAAAGAATAGAATGACTGCTATGGGTGTGAAAGGAGAATTGTTGGGCAACAGACTGGAAATTTTGTAGCGACTAGTTGTAGATCGAAGGTGCAATATTTGTAGATTTATTCCTACTTTTATCTAGTAGTTGTTAGACAATATCATCCCTCTGAGGGATAAGCAAATTAGCTTAAGTATATAAAACTTGCTTTCACAACATCATTGAAACGTTAACTGACAATTGAATTTCTAATTCTTAAAAAAATTATATTTGTATAGTAATGTTTAAAAATGACTAATTAATGCTTTAAATTTTAAAATTTAATAAAATTACTAAATTATAATTTTTTTCAAAATTGTGTTTGTTGCTGAAAAAACCTGACAGTCATGTGACGGGTTTATGGTTCGTCAGAGGGTTAGGTATGCTGTAGAATTTCATCGTGACTTTTTTCGATAGAAGTTATAATATAAAATATTGTAATATATTGTTTGCTGGAGTAACTGAAGAGTGTAGGATCGCCGGATTTCCAACAAAGAACGATGATCATTATCTAGCATAGGACTGACTTCATATGAAAGGGATGAGAAGAGCAGTGGGTATAAAATGGGAGTTCGAAATTTTTAGGCAACAGTTATAAATTTTGCTTTGGCCATTTGCTGATTAGAGACGAACATATTTTAAGGTTAAGTCATCACAGTCAGAAAAACTCTTCATTTCACACATTATTATTTTCACTAATAATTTACTTTTTGATTGACAATTTCCTTTGACTGATGAATCATTTGGGGTTTTGAAGGGGAAGCTCACGTTGGCTCGCATTCTTCGTAAAAATGGTGTTAATAAAATATTCAAGCAGCAAAATTTCCAGCAACATTTCAGCTGATTAAAGGAAGGAATTTTGAGCTTAAAAATTGTAAAACTTGTAATCGTAAGAAACCAAAGAATTTTTTGAAAAAAAACTAGTATTTATAAAAATTGTCGTAAACTGTAAACAGATAACTGATGGAACTGATTTCTTGCCCTTGAACTTGATTTCAAGGGCAAGAAATATAGCAGACTTATTGTAATGGTTTTTCCATAGTGCATTTTAAAATACATTCATACACATACATAAACTCGCACCCATACATCATAAATTTCCACCACCATTACCGTAACTACTTAATGTGTTTTTCATCTAACATTTAGTAGTACTTACAACATAACACCTCACCATATTCCAACCCGACAGAGGAGCGATTGGTTAATAAACCGTGGATTAACGTGTACCACTCCATAAGCCAAACTAATCCGTTTCACACCTTTGTGGGTGCCTTAAAAATTCAGTCACTAATAGAGTGACGATATTTGAAGCCTCGTGACTCTGAAAAGCGTGTCTTATCCTCTTAGTCATAGTGTGGTGTAGCCGAAGCCCATATAAGGAAACCAAAGACCGTAATCCCTTCGAGTGCATGCAGGTGTCAAAATAGGTAAATACCATTAAAAAAATATGGTGAGTTTTTTTCCGCATCGGGCGCCGCTTTTTGTCGCGGTTTTTCTCGGACGATATGTCTTCATTCATCAACATTTCCACCTTTATCACGATGTTTTTTTCGCCAACCACAATAAAGGGGGAAAAAACCACCATTGAAACTTTGGCGACTATTTCATTATGAAGTCATAAACGCACCGCCTGCTTTTGTGGCCCTGTCTCTCCTGGACCAAAAAGCAAAACTATATATCGCTGGCCCGGGCGGCGAAGACCGACAATGGCCCTCTTGTATTCATTCCAGGATGGATGATGGAAAAAGCCACAAACTTTTTCCGTCCCTCCCTTGTATTGCCATTGTTGTCGACGTATCATTGGACCACTTAGGAACGCTTGACTTGGTCCCATCCCCCGGTCCCGGCTCTACAATGGCGGTGTCTGCTTTTCCAACGTTCAAGACAGTGGCGTATCCGGAGGGTGCCGCGGAACGTATCTCAATGCGCGGTCGGTTTTTAAAGGGGCGTTCCATATTTTGGTTTTCGAGATGAAAAGCCCCGATACGGTGAGAAATAAATTATGGACGTGTTTAGAAAGCAGGTTTTTGTGAAAGAGAAATCTGATCTATCCATCATATATTTGTTGGCAAAAAAGAGCAAAGACTCCTTCACAGAAAGCGATTGAACGAACTTTTCATTCAGGTTTGTTTAATTCAATTGCCTAAACATGTAGTTTTAAAAAGACAAAAAATTAAAAGGACAAAAAGACAACATTTTTTAACATTTCATAATCACTTTGAGGCATGAAACTGGGTCATAATTAAAGGGTCGATTACATTAAGAGCATTATTGAGGGCACCGTCGTCGTGCAACACCATGCATATAAAGTTGTAAATAATACGTTGCTTGTTATAAATTAAATTATAATTAAAATACTTGGTCAAATGCCGCCCCGGTGGCGCAATCATTAGGATGCTAGCCTTTTGGAGCTGCTGGGGTTGGGCTCGAATCCCGGTCATGCATGGATGTTTGTGACCGTCAATAAATGTTGTTATTTGTCTATGTGTTTGTGTTGTCCTTTCCTTGTGTGTGTCTTGTTCGTGTGAAAACTCTTTCTGTGTGTCTGTCCCAATTGACGAAAGCTTATAAGCGGTTCTCTGAACAAGCACACAAGCTGGAATATATATGTACCTATCATACCATACTTGGTCAAATTGTACATTTAAAATATTATGCAACTTAAGACAAAGACAGCACAACTCAAGTACTCAATATAAAAATAATAAAATAATAATAACTCCAACTTAAATGACCATTTAAAAAATTCCTATGTACATTTTTGTTATAGTTTTTAGGGTAATTGTGTGATTTAATACATTATAAAAGAATATGTACATTGCACAACACCTCAATAACAAAATATTATTTTGAGATTGAAAGTTTGATGATTAAAAGTTATTTAATTCAAATATCACGTATATCTAAATATAAACAACAACTGAACTTAATACAGTTTTGCAAATATTTACTTTTCTCTTTAAACATGAATGATACCGCTACAACCGGGGCTCTCAACTTGATGTGTTCCCTAATAATAATCAATCGGATCCTAGCAACCTGCTAATCTCACAGCCATTCAGCTTTCGCCCTTCGAAACACAACATTGACAAAGACATCCTTAATCAATGGGACTCAATGACAAGAATGTCAGCTGACATTCATGTCCACGAGAGAAACCAACGAGAAGTAGGTAAATAATTACTTCATTTAATTGACCTGGAAGAAGTTTTTTTATTCAACTTTGATTTTTTTTAAATTTGGAAATAATTTTGCTTTGGTTTGAGTTTTTGTGAATAACTTGCATAAATGAATACGCATTTGAAAGAACAAAAAAATTTTGGAAAACGTTCTTTGGAATATTAGTTTATTTTTCTTGCAGTTTGTTGAAGCAAACGAAATACAATTTCTTTTATTTCGCGTGAAAAGTTTTGATTGAGAATAAATGGATAAAAAAAATTATAATAAACTCTTTTGATTATCATATAATAATTTACTTTTTAATATGAATACGTTGATAATAAATGATTAAACAATTAAGATTTTCTCGGAATAGTGTTTAGATTTATAAAATTAAGGGAAAAGCTTTAAAAACACATCAATGTTTACCATATATGAATTATAAACTCCTCTATGTTTTAAATTTGTTTTCGTACATATTATTAAAATGTTAAGAATTTAAAATGGGTGTTTTTTTAATCTATTTGTCGATTCGTAGTTGAATTTATTAAATAAATTTAAATTATTTCAGAAATATGTATTAAATATATATACAATCATTGAAATAGTAAAAATGTCACACTTTATGAAGATAATTATTTTTTTTGGACAATAAAATGTATATGGTGCGTGTATTTTTAAGCATTAAATATGCAAATCAGCAAATATCTTTAAATGTCTTTCAAAAAGAAGTCTCAATGTATTTCGGATAGTTATAATTCCCAAATTCATTCTGTATATAGTGATAAAGTTAATATATTCGTTTACATTTATAAAAAGAAGTTGGATCATTATATATTTTATACACCTGATTATTAAAACCCAACCTATAATAATATTTCGTAGACTGTTAACATATGTCACTGTTAACGTATCTATGTGACATACGTATAGACTGTTAACATATGTATAAAGCAAAAAAAAGCGCAAATTGCAAGAAAGTATAGAAATCTTTAACTGTAGTAATGGATACTGAAACCAAAAAATTACAGTGTCCAAACATGTCGCCCAAGTGACCAGACCTGCATTTCGCCCTAATTCCCATCCGGATGACGTCAGGCCTCTTCATCCATAGCAGCTGGGATATTCCCAAGTCCAATCTCCAGCGACACAGAGGCTCAAAGGAGAATCCGCCTTTGAATTGGTGATCGGCTCAAGGTATTGTTACCTGGGATATGATATCGCAGAGGAAGAACAGTTGGCTCACAAATGGTGAAACGCATGCATTCAATAGCAGTGTGTATGTCTAATTATTATTATTATGTATCATTATGGTGTGGGTTGCAATAATAACGTTTTATTTGGTAGCAGTGTTTAGTTGTTGTGACAAGAATAATAATGTTATTTTGATGATGAAAAGTAGATCCATAAGAGAAACCCGAAAAATAATGCTATTTACTAGTGATTTGTAATTTGGATGTTAGACCTTTCTCCATTTAGATCGTTTGTAAAGGAGGAATAAATGTATAGTGATTTGTGTAAAATTGAAGGCCGTATAACAAAAAATAGAGGAAGAAAACTTTGTAATATTAAGGCTGAATCGTATTGCTAGTAATAGAAGCAATGTCAGCTACTATAAAAATAATCGATATAAGAAAACAAATGTTTAAACTGAATAAAATCAGTCATTGCAGTTTGTAAAATTTCCATATCTGCAATAATATTTTTATAGAAAAATACCATTCATTAGAATGTTTATTTTATGTAGTTCTGGCATAATGTATTACACATAAAGAAGCAATATATTGTAGCAATATCTTTTCTTGTATTTCTGGCTGGAGACCTGAAGACCAATTTTCAAACATCTCAGTGTGACTAAAGCTAAGCGAGCATGAACGAAAGATAACTACAACGCGAAACACTGAAAAATAGATACATTTGTTCGTTCCATAACTTCTTAATCTCCTGTAGGCATTTTAAAAGGAAAAAAATTCCGTATGAAAGACTGAATGAAAAATCCCAAAGCGTTTCATAAAACATGAATTGATAGTTGGGTGGGTGGTGAGAAAGATAAGGTTTTTTCATGTTGTGGTAAGTGGTGGCAGCGCATTTGGCCAAAACGAAAAGACCGATTTAATGCTTTCCCCCCTCAGCAGGGGGCCGGGGTGACCGTTGGCTTCTTTTAGGACAGCAATTTTTCGCCATGTAGCCAAGACCCAAATTCGGGGCATTGAATTGTTAGAAATTTGCGCTTAGCCCCTTTCTCACAGATGGTTGTGCCGTAGGAATTTTTGGGAAGGTTTGTCCTCGCGGGGGCTTAGGAATTGGGATTGACATCCCTGACAACTGGACAATAATTAGGACGTGGCTGAAGGATTTTTTTGGAGCCTATTTTGTCATCGTTTTAGGATGACTTAGGTTTTTTGAAACATATTCATTTAGTTACCAATGCTAAATTCGAAAAAAGAATGTTATATACAGATATAATTAAAAACTAAACTGTGTACCAAATTGTTTATTGTCTCTTTACTAAGAAAGCAGTATAAAACAATCCATTTTTTTTAATTGTATAAATAGATGGTTAGTTTTAATTTGCATTCCTTTGTTTATTATTGTATAATTTTATAAGAACGGAAAAATACAAATTATTCCCTATGATATTTCCTTTTTGCAGTTTTTGATTTCACGAATGTATTTGAAAATCACTAAAGTTGAGAGATTATTTGATGATAGATTGTTTGCATGTTGTTGTCAACAATCTATAATTTTTATTGGATGGCTTGCTCTATGTTATAAATGCACGACCGATGACAGATACCCGGAGACAATAATTTGGTTTCTTCTCTCAATTTTGGTACTGCTTTTTGACTCCTTTTCTTTTACCAATTTCCTCGCTCTATAAATGTAACTGTCGTTAAATGAAAATCCGTTGCCTTCTAGTTTATTGTTAAAAGTTTAATGTCATTCGGTCATTCATAATCAATGTAAATTAATAAAAAAAATATTTAGGCGATCCCATTTAAAAAAAACAGCGATTTATAAAGAATATTAGTTTAATTTGTTAAGAGAAATTACTGAAAAGCGATTTATAAAGAATATTAGTTTATTTTGTTAAGAAAAAATTACTGAAAATTGCCAATATTGGCTTTTAAAGGTTTAAATGTACAACTATATATGTATCTTTGACGATTTTTCCTCCCAAATCTGGTGGTTCTAGGTGACAGTTACTGATTGAAACCTACTTGTTTTCTATGAAAATAAACACGAGTATTAAATTAACAGGAAAATATGTTGTTTTAGTTCTTTAAGAACTTCTTGTTTATTTATTATTAGCAAACTGCATAATAGTTATTTAAGCCGAGTGTGATACTTAATAATAGTTTCTTAAGCCGAGTGCCGAAAATGATACTTTATTAAGCGAGTGGCTTTTATTTCACGACACCGTAAGTCGAGTGAAATAATGACAAGAGCTTAATAAAGTATTATTTGGCACGTGGTTGCTTACAATATGTTTTATAATAACGTGCATTAAAGTATTTCAATATGGTATGGTATGGTACATATATATTCCAGCTTGTGTGCTTGGTCAGAGAACCGCTTATAAGCTTTCGTCAAGTGGGACAGACACAGAAAGAATTTTTACAGTCACAAAAAAATGAATAACACATAGACAAATAACAGCATTTATTGACGGTCACAAACATCCCTGCCCGACCGGGATTCGAACCCGACCCCAGCAGCTACAAAGGATAGAGTCCTAACGATTGAGCCACCGGGGTGGCATTTCAATATCATACGCATGTTAAATAAAAGTATTGTTTGGCGTGAAATTTGTGTTCTTAATTTTGTCTTATTTAATTTCCTAAAATAATTTTTGTAGTACTTGTAGTTTCCATGAAGATATTAGAAAATGCAAAAGTAATACCAATAGAAATAAGTGAGTTTCATGACATCATTTAGTTTCCATGGAGATATTCATGACATCATTTTGCTTTTCTACTAATCAGATACTCTTATTAACTTTACCGCACTAGTGCCGAAAGTGACATTTTCGGCGCTGCCTGTGACGTAAGCAAGTAAAGTGTCATTTTCGCAACGATTTATGAAGGAATATGATATGAAAAAGTAAACTTTTTTCACATTGTTATAAAAACATTGTTTAAACCTCTTAATGATGACTTTGTGAATAACCGAATAAAAGCATTCCATTTTTTTCAATACAAAAACAAGTTTTCTTGGCTTGAAAACTAAAATTGCTTCCAAAAGGTTAATTATGAAAAATTACTAAAAAAATTAGGGCTAAGATAGCAATTTAAAACTTTTGATTCTAAAAATCTTACTGTAATCTTCTGTAATACTTCAATAATTTTATTAGATATTATTTTTCAAAATAGCAATTTCTACTTAAACATTATTTTTTCAGTAAGATTTTATGATTGTACTAGTTCCGTATCCATTACATGACATATAAGACGGATTAAGATCATTGTCCGAAACAATTTTTGTAGGGTAAATTAAGTTAGACGGAAAACGAATTTATAAAGCTTAAAGTTAGTTAATGCGTTTTTATTCGGAAATGAGAGAGTTTATGGCATTCATAAACTCGTAGTAAATGGGGCAAAGCTCCATAGCATTTTTATACAGGGTGACAATATTTCGTAAGAGGCTTTAAAACGAATAACGAATTGTTGATTGAGGACTCTTTTTAAATTACTACCCCTATATTTTCGTACATTTAAAAAGTTAATTTTACGGAAAAATAAAGAATGTTGAGTACTTTATTTTAACTTCCACGCTACGTTTACAACATAAAAAAATGGAAGGTATCATAAGCGTTCAGTTCGTCTGTCTGTCACCCACTTTCATTTCATAGTCCAAACTACAAATGCTACAGGAAAGTGTGATATGACAAAAATTCAGGGCATCGAAATTAGGAAGACATTGAAAACCTCATAAAAAGTTTGAATTAGAGGTACTTCAATTATTTAAAGAACTGTAAAATATAATGCTAATTTTAAAAAACATAAGATTTTTATCAGAATTAAATCACCATTGCCATTCGCAACAATTGCTCGAGAAACTTTATTTCTTTAAATAAAAGATTAACACAACTTTATTTTGGCGACATAAATCAGTTTGAAAGGACGTCAAATATATTTCACAAATAGATTGTATTATGTTGATATGAAATGTTTTGCTTCTACTTTAAAGCGAGGAATATTACATATTTATTTTTTGAAACATAAATTAATTTAGCTAACGATAATTATTGATTTTTATCGAATAATTATTGAATTTTTCCAAAGAAACTATATGAAACTAGCCAAATTTAGCGTGTAAATGTTTAATATAGACTTAATACTATGTTTGGAGCCTTTTACCCAGGTACAACACAAATGTTGTGTGGAAGCGGGCTAAGGGACAGTTTCCGTTAAGAACCTACTTGTTTTGCATTTATTGTTATAAACTGAATTTCTGTTAAAATTTCAGCTCCAAAAGTATGAAGATCACATTGATAAAATAGTAAAAGGCCGTATCACTTATTTGTAGTTAACAGATTATTTTAACATTGTTTTCCATGCAAAATGCTTTTAAAGTTATGACTGATGACTTTCTTGGTGGGGGGCAAGTTCACCGAACACTGCGACCTTAGATCTATCCCGGATTAACGGGTTCCCAGTACGGCGACCTATTCAACCCCATAAATGACACAAGCACGAGAGACACACAAACACAAATACCAACATTTATTGACGAACAAAAACATCCATGCATTACCAGGATTCGAACCCGAACCCAGCAGCTCAAAAGGCTAGCATCCTAACCATTGCGCCACCGGGGCGGCTTTTAAAGTTAACTACTAAAATACTTTTTTTTTTAAAGTTTGAAAAAAAATTATAAAAATAATTTTCTTATGAACTCTAATATAATAAATGACTGATACCTGATGTAATCAAAGACTGAAAACTGATATCTTGATCTTCTTCTATCGGACCAGGTCAATTTCGGAACTGATTAAAGGGTTAATTGTTTGTGGGGAGGTTTAAAAAACGCTAGGTCACAAGAGGTAATACGCAGCTGTGTTGTGGAAGCGGGTTAAGAGGGTTCATCAGACGCCACCTAGCGGTCGTCTCTCAATAGTAACTCTATGGTAAAATCGTGACAGTTTTCGAATGCATATCACAAGTAATTATTGGAATATTTTCACGCGGTTTGTGTCGTTAAACAGATTTGACTTAAAGATACAATTGCATGGTTGTTATTTTTGTTTAATTTTTTGTGAAAAAAAATTACATAAAAAGTTAACTTTAACTTCATTTTGTAAAAATTGAGTACAAGATATTAAAAAAATGAATCCACAGGTACCGAGATTGAACATTTCTGTCTTAAAATTGACTTTAAACTTTGAAATTGGATAATTTGAACCTGAGATATTAATTTAAATGTGAAGACAAGTGCTAAAAAATTGTGCAAAGCCACGCCTTCCACAAGAACCTCCCCTTCTCAGGGTTCATTTAGCTCGGACAGTACGTTATCAAAGACGGTGGAGCTTCACATGTGGTCTTAAGTCTGGGGGGCTAGGGGGGGACTTTTTCCATCTTTGAAAAGGTAATTTCGCCGAAAATAGCACCGCAAACGCTGGGGGAAGGGTGCGAGGGTCTTTTTATTTTGTCTTTTCTTAGTGCTTTGTCAATGGAACTCATAGCGTTCTTCGTCGTGGCTATTTCACAGCTCTGTACTACAAGTGTCGAACCCAGAAAGTGGAGTTGATTTGGTTTTGATGCCAAATGTAGGAATCGCCAAACGCGCATAAATTAGGAAATGATCGTTTTGTTCTTCTGTTTGATTCATCTTCTTGATTTGAAAAACATTTCTTTCTGAGTTCTTTTTTATTGCATTTTAAGTATAAATAAAATTATTTTAAATATAATTTAAGTATATTAGCTATTTTAAATAGTGAAATAATATACTAATACATAGTTTTAAAGAAAAAAATACTATTAAATAATTTCGTAAGAGCGTTTGCTTGGTCCTTGCAGTATATTGTTGTGAACTGTGCAGACATTTTAACGATTTAAAAAAAAAAATTAAAAATTGAAAGTTACATACCCTTCGATAGAGCATTTCAGCATAAAAAGAAATCGGAACAAAAAATATTTTAAAATGTCTCTTTACTATTGTCTAGTGACATTTTCTTGCATTCACATGGAAAAAATGCAGCAGAGTATCATATAGTAAAATTCCGAAGAGCGAATCCAATGCTTAAAAAGATATCAAAATTAATCTTACGTTAAATTCAAGCAAACTATTAGCGATACCGTCGCCTCGCTAAATGGAAAAACTTGTCCAGGACGGGTTCTGGGTAGGTAAATAGCTTCAGCGATTTTTCTTCTGAATTTCGGTCCCTCATTTGAACACGTAGAGTAATTATATTGATAATTGGTTACCTCAAGAATTTAATAAAATATTATCAAATGCCAATTTTCGATACGTATTTTATTCAGTGTAAACAATTCACTAGAGCAATTGTAATAATTACTCTTCTAATGAGTTATTTTTGTTTATAGAATGAAAATAACTGTAACTTATGGTTGGAAGAAATAATTTAAAATTGCAATCTAATATTTAGTAGAACCAACCACTAGGTAGACCGTTGACAAACATTTATAGATGTCCGCACGTACAGAGAACCGAAATCGGAAGTAGGAGAGAATACGGACAGATGGATCTCACCATGTCAATACCTACTTTCTATTTTTTTTAATTCTTAAAAAAAATAGCTAAATTGCACAACATAACATATAGCTGTGTAGGAGAAAGATATTTATAATGTTTGTTCTTATAAATATAAAGAGTACTATTGAATAATATAATTTGCATTTTTGTTCTATTGTTGTCGTCCTATGTCATCGTCTGTTGTTTATATTATCTGCGATGTGATCCTGTATACTTTGGGGATTAAATTCCAATAAAATTGCCATATATGTAAAAAAACAAAAAAAAAAACTATTGAATAAAATAATAAAACTATGAAAGGCGGTTTTTGCAAGTCTAAATGAAATATGCTAGGTTTGGTATGAATGTCGAAAAATCCAAGTCTGTTTGTAGAACTCGATATACAATGCAAATTTGCAAAGGGCTCACACAGTAGGAATGTAAAGAAAATGCCAACTTTTATTTATCACTATTCACACCTTCGTTTTAGGAGGGAAAAGAAATAAAGATGTGATGAGAAGCAAGAGCTGCTTTCTTGTCCTGTATATTGGAGGTTTAAATGAACGCATTTTCTCTATTGTATTTGCACCTTCTTACAAAAGGTTTGAAGTTACATATATGAATAGTACACGGGAAAAACCAATTGATTTTGTAGAGAAGTTTCCTTAGCGGGCCATTTTGGTGATGATAGCGAGTGATCGCCTAAACTTGTGTAAGGAAATCAGTTCCTACCACAGAGATCATAGTTAGAGTAATGGAGTGGAAGTCACGTGACTTCCAATGCTAACGACGGGACGCGCAAGGAGCTCCCAGAAGAGCCCCAATGAAGTCAGTGTTGTAGGTCACGTGATCTACCACTCTAATAATGTAACTACTATCTCTGTAGTTCCTAGCTACCAAGATTCAGGCGATTGACGATTCCGACGCTTGGACCAGCGAAGAAGAAAGAGAGAAACCGGTTTTCTGCCGCCAATGTTCGCCAAGCAGACAATTGCGGTCGTCCGCCTAATAAATCAATCGGTTCTTCAAGTGTACTCTTCATATGCGTATTTCATATAAATCGATAAATAATGTAATGTTTAAAAGATCCTGAGAAACCAAATCATTATTTAAAAAAATAAAGATTATTGTGATTATTCAGAATAATATGGGAAAGACCAGATCATATATAAATTACATATTTGTTAATTTGCATTTTGTATCTTACTTACTCCCGACAAAATGCTAGTACTATACAGCTCTTATACGCTGTATATTTTGTTTTTACAATGTACGAATATGTCTGCCTTGTAATGATTTTTCAATCTTTATTTTCACCAACCTATAAGGTAGTATAAGGTAATAAAAGTACTGCGATGGGGTCGAATCAATGAAGATTTGAGGAAAGAACTGGGAAGGGGAAGGTAGCTCATTAAGTATGGAAGCTGACATAATCCAAGAAGGTTTTGAAATAAGTATAGAAATGTACGGGGGGGGGGGGGGGGGTGAGATACAAAATTATGATATATTGGAGATGTTGTAGCTGCTGTAAAGGTTGAGTTTTTGTGTAGTTCTTGTTCTTGTGACATTTTAGCCGAGTTGAGTTATGCATAGTTAGAGTCGGCTAGGCGGGGGGGGGGGGTGTTAATTAAAAGGCTTGTAATGAGTAGTTCATGGCATTTTTTTTACCGTTTTGTTTGTTGTGATTCGTGCTGAAGCAGGGCTAAGCTCATGTTGGGTCCACGGCAATTGACGGGAGGTTAGTCTACGTGATACGGACTGAGTCCAGTTAGTCTGTGCACATCTACAAGAAAATTATTGATTGTCGACCGTATGGTGAGATTGAAGTTCAAAAAATTTAGTGCCAAAATCATATATTTAGGAACGTTTGCAGTAAATTGAGGGATCTCGTAAGGAGCCGCAAAGCGGGACCCGTAGTTCATCGTAAGTTGATAGGAAGCCATATTTTGAGTATGAGAAAAAAAAATATTATAAAAGCATCGGCCCATTGGAATGAAGAAGATAACTGTGATAAGTTAAAACAGCTTAGTTTGGATATTTTAAATATACCATACCATGCCTTCGGTGAACATAAAAATTGCCCAACCTATTTGTGTGATGCGAATAGCAATAATAATGTAGCCAAGTTTGTCATGTAATCATAAAAAAGATAGAATCTTAAAAAATAATCATAAATAGAATTATCATAAAAAACAAACTCGTCTCTTGACCAGAATCCAAATTACGAGGCGTCGTCAATTATGGCCAATTACGGCAAACACAGCTAATTACGCCTCGTAATTTAGAACCCTGGTCAAAAGACGAGTTTTTTTTTTCGAAAAAGAATTGAATCATAAAAAGAAACTCGTCTCTTGACCAAGGTTCTAAATTACGAGGCATAGCCAATTATGGCTTATTACGGCCAACACATCCAATTACGCCTCGTAATTTAGAACCCTGGTCAAGTGACGAGTTGGTTTTTTATGATTCCATTCCTTTCCCCCCTTCTTGATTAGTAAGTGTCTCAAAGTTTTTTGCATTTGGATTATTCATTGAAGCTACAGAACACTCCGAATAGCGAGCGTTATTTTATAACCACAATGTATATATATCAAACTGCGTCGATTAAAACTTCTTATTTGATTCGTTTTTTTATGAAAAGATAATTAAACCAATAATGTAGATAGATTTTGGGTGCTGTAAGGATTTATTTTGTTACTGTTTTCTTCCCTCGTACAAAAAGGACATATAAGTAATAATTATTATTAGCTGTGAAATAAATATTATTACTGTTATTTACAAAACCCATTAATATTTTAAAATTGTATACTGTTTAGTTGTTCAAACGCACTTCCTTAGCTAAAAATATGAATGCCTAATTTTGCTCTTTGCAAACTTCATTTATTTTTCAATCACGGCCTCTATATGTTTTCTTATTTACTGTAATTGTTCGCTAATGATTATCTACTGATGACGAGCCTAAAAAATCTAGCAAGGTTTTAAAGTTATTGAAATTTTCGTACAAGGTTATAATTTGGGGAACCATACGTACGGCATTTCGCAGTGCTTCTTTTAACTTTTGTCCTACTTTTTTCAAAGAGTCATAAAATATGTAAAATGTCCTGATATTTGAGCTGCAAAATATGTCCTGCATAGCAGTGCTTCACTGTTAAAAATGGGTTCTCAATTTCGAGAACAATGTTCTCATTTTTGAGAACATCATAGGTTCATAATAGCTCCGAATACATTGTTCTCAAAATTGAGAACATGCGTTATTCGAATAAGAGACCATGCATGTTCTCATTTTTGAGAAAGCATGTTCTCGTTTTTGAGAAAGTATGTTTTTATTCTAAAAAACCTCCAGTCTCATTTTTGAGAAAGCATGTTCTCGTTTTCGAGAATCTATGTACTTATTCCAGAAAACTCATGTTCTCATTTTTGAGAAAGTACATCCTCGTTTTTGAGAAGATGTGTATTTATTTTAGAAACTCCACGTTCTCATTTTTGAGAAGATGTGTATTTATTTTAGAAACCCCACGTTCTCATTTTTGAGAAGATGTGTATTTATTTTAGAAACCCCACGTTCTCATTTTTGAGAAGATGTGTATTTATTTTAAAACCCCATGTTCTCATTTTTGAGAGTTATTTCTCGTTCTTGAGAAAGTATGTTTTTATTCTAAAAAACCTCCAGTCTCATTTTTGAGAAAGCATGTTCTCGTTTTTGGGAAAGTATGTATTTATTCTAAAAAACCCACATTCTCATTTTTGAGAATCTATGTATTCATTTTTATCAATTTTTTCTTCGTTTTGAGAACATACTGGCTGTTCCATGCTTAGTATTTACAAATATTTATCATCAACGGCCAAGATGGAAAAATAATTGAACGTTGCCAATATGTAAAACACTATAAAGAGTTTATTTGTTCATTAAAAGAAATTAGATACACAAGTTTCATGCTTATTATATATTTATTCATACCATATTCAATATACATATACAAAAGACATTAATTTTTTAATCAATAAAATTTAGAAATCAGGCAAAATTGAAAAATTAACATAACCGAAAAATATCCAATTACAATATTAAAACAAAAGGCATAAAACATAGCATATCATCCAACAGATAAGATCTGACACTTTATGGTTATGTTACTTACATACCAATTAAAACTAGGAAGGATCAATTGTGGCCCAGGGATATCACCCAATGGCAATATATATGGTTCACTTCAACTTTTGAATGTTACAGGCTAATTCCCTTCTTGACATAAGGCAACTTTCTTTGCTCTTAAAAAGTACTTAATGTTAATTGACTGTTGAAAATTTGCCATGGGGTGATGCACATAAATGTCTTGATTATAAAAAGCACTGAAATTTTCATTCAAGAGAAAATACTTAAAATAAATTGGGTTAAAACATGCCGTGAAGGACATGACAAAATTGAGATAGATTTTCAGTGAACTTTATTACCATTTGCTCTTAACTGGTATGCATTTCAAGTCTAAAACTTTTTCAGAATCAATATAAGATTAAGATGTGCCAACCAGAAAGAAAAAAATTAAAATTTATAAATATGTAGTAAAATATTTATTAGCGTGACGGACAGGACAAAGTTTGATGTTCTATATTTCACCTAAATTTTAAATTAAATTTTCGAATTTTTTACGAACTGTTTATTTTGAGGTATAAAAAGTGAAAATAAAGTGTCAAGAATTTTTGCCTAGCAGATTTTGTTTACAATAAAAAAGCTGAAATTAAAAAAAATTATTTCCATGGCGCATTTTCGTGGAATCAACCTACATAGTTCTCGTTTGTGCTAAATGACACCAAATTCATTGTTAGTACAGCAGGGTTTGCTTTTTAAAGAAATATACTGAGTATGATCATTTAAATCATATGAGTTTCGGATATGCAATGGCAAATAGTTATATAGGTCTTTTACATTAATCAATGAAACACTTTCAGTGGATGTAACTACATATGAATGGAAATGGTAATCAAAAACATTACACTTAAACTCATTATATACAATATAAGCATTTTCATTATATAAAAATGAATCACAATTTTTCCAAATAACAAAATATCATCATCACAATCAATAAATACAGTCATGTGTTTCGAATATACAGTTCCATTATAAGAAAAAGCTGCAAATCAATAAATCTGTAGAATCATTTGTAATTTCAAAGCTTAAAAGTAGATCTCGATACCCCAATGTGTTTATCTTAACAATCTTACTATAAATATCGAATCTAAAGATGACTGAAGGGATACTGACAAGTCTTTAATAGTGAAATAAACAAATCCTAATTTATGGACACCTGTATGGGACCCAAGGGGATTGACAAGCTCAACTTCATCAATGTAGAGCTCTATTACAATGGTATCTAAAGATGTAAATATAGAGTTTCCAAAATAATACAAACCATCATAAATACTTCGTAAGCAATGGTCTCTAGTAGTTTTTGCAAATTTATATTTCTCAAGTAAGTCAGAAAACCCATCTATCGATACAATATGTGTCAGCATATCAACAATTGAAATGTACTGACATGTATCCTGTTTAAGAACTTGAAGTGGGATTCATTTTTAGTTTTTGGCTCATCCCTAGTACCCAGCACAATTGAGGTAGGTTCTAAATATCGACGATTTTCCTTAAAAAAAGTTATAAGTTTATACTTAGTATCCAAGTTTCCCATAAAATTCCCATAATCATCAAATTTTTGTACGATTGATTCGGCATCTTTTTTTTATCTATTTGTTTATCGTGAATGAGCCTCATTGTTTCATACTTTAATTCTGTCGTAGCATCAGAAATCAATTCAGAAGTACTCTTAATAGACGATACAATGTTACTGAAAGTACAAGATGCTTTACTGCATTAATTACTGCAATAGTTCAAAACACTCTCCTGGAAATCAATTTTTTCTAATTACACTAACATTGTCTTCAATGTCAGCTGCAATAGTTTCATGAACCACCTGAACTGCTGCTGGAGCTATAGTTATTTCATTGATATCAAGTTGGGAAGAATTAGTGGGATTAATAGAAATTTCATTATGGTGACCCGTGCTTAAATGCCTTTTATAATTAAATAATTTGTTAAACTTTATAATTGCTATCACAACTCGTGCAACCAAAAATTCTATTGATGGATGACGATTCTTAATATGATCAGTAATGGGAATGAAAAAAACCCTTAAAATTAACTCCTGCCATATTGCAGCTATCTATTTCTATTAAAACCAGAAGGCATTTTAAAAGATATACATTTATAAGGCTAAATTTTAAATTTAAGCACAAAAGTTAAGAGCTTTAAGCCAATATAAACAGTCGGTTTATTTTAATTCAATCACACAAGATGGTAATTGTTTTACCCTATCACACTGATAAAAACTATCATTCAAAAAATGTCATACATTTTGGCAATAAGGGGGAAATTAAAGATTAAGTATCAAAATAAAGCATAAATCTACTGCCTTTAGCAGTGAATTTGTCTCATGTCCTCCAGGGTGTACACTGAAAAAAATTATTCCTCAAATTCTACCAAATTTATTTGGTAACTGATATTTTGTATCGGTTACCAAACATTATTGGCCCATACCAAATAATTTTACTGCACAAAACCAAATATATTTGCTTAATACGTTTGCAAAATTTGGTTCACTGTTCCAAAAAAATATTAACCCATACCAAATTATTTTGTAACGACTACCAACTTATTTGGTAAAGGATTTTTAGTCCCATTTACCAAACTTTTTGTTAACGACAGCATTCCATGACGTCACAAGTCAAGGAAGAAGAAGAACATCGCTCAGCAACAATTGTTGTTTATGTTGTCGTCGGCCGCTATTTAGAATTTCACAGGTAAATTTATTATTATTTTAAACATTTTATTGTATCCGTTATGCCAGTTGTTAATAAATAGACTTACTGCATTCGGCAGTATATAATTTCACTTTTTATGGTCTTATCAGTAACAATAAAGTGTACTCGGGTTTGTACTGCAAAATTCGATGAAGTTCAAATAATTACCGTTTTGAGTTACTGTTATAAAGTGTATGTGTAGTGTTTGTCAAATTCCTTTTTTTTAAAGTTGTATCACAATACGGTAAAATCCTCGTCGCTAGCCAAAAGATTTCGCCTAGATAAAAATGTCGCCGACCGGCTACTACGATTAACGATAACCCTAATCGGTATCTCGTGATATAATGAAAACTATATGTTTGACATTAGTGGTTTGCAGCAGTTTCACAATTTGTTTCTGATTGAAGACTACTTTAGGGTACTGCTAGCGTATTCGGGCCGGTCTCGATTTGGCGGCTTAACTTTTGCAGTAAAGTAGCGAATACGTACTAGCCGAACCGAACGCCAAAAGTCGCCAAATAGCAATCGGCCCGATTACGCTAGGTTTCCCTACTTTATTAACCTGATAATTTTCGATTAGTTTTTGGTTCATTTGTCATGAAAATTGTCTTATTAAGAATATGCATTGCTTCAAATTGATCTATAGGGACTGGGGAGCCTGGTAGGTTAATAGCACTAACTTAGCATGCGGAGAGTCCCAGTTTAGGATTCGGGCATCGGCCAAATAGCTGCTGACCTTTAAAAGCCTTGTGCAGCCAAAAATCAAATTGATCGATAACTTTTTTCTTAAGCTTAGGGCCCGAGCATCGCCAAAATAACTGCCAGCCTATAAAAGGCCCTTGCTGCCAAAAATGTCCAGCAATAATACCCCGTGTAGAGGTAGTGCACATTAAATATCATCTAAAGTCCCAATGCTGTTTGCAGTTTTGTTTTCGCTAAAAAACATCAGTATCAGAGCTGTATTGTAGGGTCTATTGAAAGCCGTAACACTTGTTTGTAGAAGCAGGCAATTTTAATTTGAAAGACATTTTGTTTGGGTTCGTCGACATTCCATTGTTTAGTTTCGTTATAAATCAAAACATGCTCGAGAAGAAGCTCAAAATAGGATTTGCCCTGGTGCTATGCTATTTGTTGAATCTTCCTTTTCCCCTAATTATTTATTAATTATAGTAGAATTTTCCCCTACATCTTCTCAAAAAAGAAGGTATATCCCTGTTCCCAACCATGATACAAATCTACCAAGCCTTTGGCAACAGAGGCACTGCCGGATTATTATTAACCCTTAGTCAATGTACAGATACTTTTCAAGCATGTGTCATCCTTGACAGAATTTTGAACATAATGGGATCTCCGAAGCTATATTATTTTTTTAATCGCTAGCCAAGAGATGTCGCCAAGCTCAAAAGTCACGGAGCAGGGACTAGGATTAACCCTAATCGGTATCTCATTGCATGTAAAATATATTTTTTACGTTTAAAACACTCATTAATTTTTTTTTATTGAAGGAGTTAAAAATAAATCCTCCCACTATTATTAAACATTTCAAGATGTCCAATTTTCTAGATACTTAATATGTATTTTATATTTTTTAGAATATTCTTGAGGTTTGCAGAATGACTGGAAGGAAGAAAAAATAACTCAAGTACTCAGAGTGGGTCGAATGTTAAATTATAGTTAGAAGTCGATAAGTGGCCGTCGATGTTTTACCGGACTCGTGTACCTGCTCGCGGTAACAAAAACTCTTACAACTCTCCTGCATCTGCAGTCAGACGGAATGGTCAAAAGACTGAACAGAACAATTTTGAACCATCTATCGCTGTTCACTTATCACAATCAGAAAGATTGGGACTAGAAGCTGCCTCTATTTCTTCTGGCCTACAGAAGTGCAGTTTGTGAGACTATCACCATCCCAGATGCTAATTTGCCGAGAACTGAGACTCCCATGAAACCTCCTATTTGGACGACCGCCAGATGTTGAATATCTTGAAGATCTCAAGGCTTGGTTGGAGGATGGTGGCCAGAGAGAAGATCAACACCTCATGCATGAAGGCTAGATATGACACCAAACCGGTGATTCTGACCCCCCGGACCGTGTCCCCGTCGTCCTGGACAAGCCCAATGGACCACAGTGGTCCCATACTCCTATGCCAGACGCCATTCCGAACCCCATTTCCTCGACTGCCTCGCCCCCCTCTTTCTGGATCCTAGCTGAAGCCTGGTCTTCAGCCCGTCCCAATCCCAGAGGACAACCTACTCTAACGACAAGACCCCAAGCCAACTTCTGCTGTTCGAGGCCTCTTCCGCAGTGACTTTTGTCCCCCGACCATCTCCACCTCTGGTGCACACTCGTGTGTCCCCTCAGGATGTTAAGACAGATGAAGCAACCATTCCCCCAGTCTCACCTGCTGGCCCACTGATGCCTACTAACGGGCCACTCAGCATCACCACCACTTCGAAGGATGCCTGGACAAGCACTTTCTGCGAAACCTCCTTCCCAGGTAGAGCTGAGTGCGATGGTCACCTTCAAGACATCCATCAAGGTGGTCACCTTCAAGACATCCATCAAGATGGTCACCTTCAAGACATCTACCTCATCTCGCATGACACTGACCTCCTCTCCCCCTTGTCAAGTCCGGCCCAATGTATCATCCCCATCCCAGCCGCCCCCGAGTCCTCACCCTCCACCCGCCTTTCCAGTGACAGGCCAGGGCCTGTTTGGCTCCAGCAGACTGGCTGCGCCCCAGCAACTGCCGGCCACACAGCGGGGCAGACCACCGGGAAACGGCAACCGCAACAACGTCCCCAAAACTGCACGCTGTCCAGAGGAGGACTTGGAAGATACCCCTGTCAGCTGGCATCAGAAGAGGGGGCACTCTGTCTCCTTCCCAAAGGCCCGCACCCTCCTGGCTGCCCTACTGTCTATGCCAGCGGAGCTTGGAACATGATGCTCCAATCCGTCACGAGGCATCTCAAGTTGGACCATCTCACACCCATCACCCACATAAAGAAATGGTGCAGGCTGTGCTCAGCCATTAATACCGCCCTCCTTGCTGCCGTAGCCGGGGAAGAATTCATCAAGCTCGTCCATGATCTGTATGCCGGAACCTCCACAGCCTTCATCGCTGGCGATGTAGTTACTGACCACTTGGAGGATGTTCGCCAGAGAGAGTATCAACATCGAAGAGCGTGAACATAGCTCGGATGTTTTTGTTTTTGAGAAATGGCGGTGCTCTAAAAAGTTGCAACGGTTAACTTGTAAGTGAGATTCATTTGCTAAATAAAAGAATTGTTCTTGTGCTTTAAGAGAACTCAGAAAATATCAAAAAGTGCATCATTTTATCCTCAAACTTTTTTCTATTACAAAATATTTTTTACTTATCCCAATAGATGTCAGCCCTAATTTTTTTTAATTATGATCAGAAACATGATGATGCCAAATGGCATCACTGTCGAGCTAATAGTGTTAAATTCCAGAATCTTTTGTTTCTATTATAGCCCAACATGCACTAATAAGTCTCCTGCTTTTTAATGGGATAATATAAAAAAAATTGCACTTTAAAATATAGTTCATCTAAAATTTTTATGTTTATTGCTGGATTGCATGTAAATGGTAAAATGATGAAAAATTTTTAAAGTTGAGCATCAAGAACTATGTGTATCTATTTAAAACACATATTTAATGTTTGCATCACCACGTGATACATTATCCCCAAATTATTAAAAGATAGGTCCACTAGTAGATTTTTGGAGTGTGAGATATGAACCAAAACATTAAGCATCTAAAGTATAAGCTAATTCAAACTGTTGTAAAAATAACTAAAACACTTGTCATAAAATATCAGCTGAAAATGTGTGAGCGGTTATTCATGAGATCTTTTGATGAGCAATTGTTTATAGGAAATGAGAATATCAACATCCAATATTAGTGTTTTTTTATGTGCATTCAAATTCAGATTTAAAAATTTTATATGTACCTATTTGTCGTTGAACTAATTACATTTAATGGTATAGGTTACAAACTCGTATATATTGTTATTTCTCGTCAAAATGATGAGCTACCACTTCTGCATCAGATAATTGAGGATACCAAATTTCTGATGCAGCAGTTGCTTGTATAGAAAACTTGCTTACTTTCAGTTTAGATACCTTGTCTGGTAAGTAACCTTTAAACATTGGGAAATCATCCGAATTAATTATTTATATTTTGTCAAAATTATTGTCGTAACCAGGTCTTTTACACTGCCTATTGTGTATACTTAGAGTTATGTGATACGTTGCATTCCATTATGGGTTAATATGTGTGAATTCATCCAGACTATATTATATACTTTTTTTGCCAGATACCTGGATTGATTAAATAAATTGTTATGTAAATGTTGTCAGTTATTGTTTATTTTTATAAGGTAACTTTAAGTACAAACAATCTTCTTTCATTGCATACTTACAAGATGCTAAAATAGTATTAATGCAATATACTTTTGTATGTTTCATTGTACCAAATTTTGAGCAAACATTAAAAACAATTTTAGTTCATTAGATAATTTTCTGTCAAAATGTGATGCGAAGCAATTATAATTCTGTAGAATTCATTATGTGAAAGTCTATAGCTAAATTTTCAACTTATTTATAGTATTAGCTATGTTTTGCCTAATAATAATTTATAGTCATTGATTTAGTAGGCGTAACTAAAGTATTTTGTGAATTTTATCACATTATTAATTAATCAAAAATGTAGCTGTTTTTAATAAAATTTGTTAATTTATATTCATTAATTTAGTAAATATATTACCACATATTAGCCTAATATGTGGTAATATATTTACTAAATTAATGAATATAAACTAACAAATTTTATTAAACACAACAGAACTACATTTTCGGTAACTATAATAATTTGTGATAAAATTCACAAAATACTTAAGTTACGCCTACCAAATCAATGAGTATACATTACCAAATCGTTAGTAAACACAACAGCGTCGTACTGCGTTAAACAAAATATTTGGTAAAATTTACGAAATACTTTAGTTGCACCCACCAAATCAATGAGTATAAACTACCAAATCGTTGGTAAACACAACAGCGTCATACTGCGTTTTACAAAATATTTCGTAAGATTTACTAAATACTTTAGTTACACCTACCAAATCAATGAGTTTAAGTTACCAAATTGTTAGTAAACGCAACAGTGCCTTATTTGGTAAAATTTACAAAATAGTTTTGTTACATATACCAAATCGTCATCTGTGTCCGATACCAAAATATTTGGTAGAATTTACCAAATGCCGTTTACTGAATCTTAATGGTAGCATTTACCAAATCTTTATTTGTCCCCTATTGCACCAAAAATCTTAGTTGCTTTTACCAAAATTTAGTACAGATTACAAAACTTTTTTTTGAGTGTATGTATGGGTGGGCTGGAACATGGGTGGGCTATGTATGGGTGGGCTGGAACTTTTCACCAACAGCCAGGATAAATGGCTGTGTTCTTTCCCCACCAAGAGTTCTCCCTTCCATCACAAAGACATCAATTCCAGCTCCTACCTATAACACATATAATTGTTTAAATAAGAGCTGCATTAATACTAAGATGTACGAATGATTTACAAAATTTCAAAATGTATATTAAATATGCGACTTAAATGGAGAATATAAGGACACCTCTCTTTCATACCAACTTACTAGTTGGAAATGGACCTCGATAAGTGTTTGAAAAACCGTTCAACGTGAATAAATGTATATAATGTCATATTTAATATCTAATATTCTAGATAATAAAAAATATATAAAATTTATTACTTTACACACTTTTAATTTAATATCTATGTTTATGAAACTTTTAGTCATTTTTAAAAAATTTCAACTTTATGTAAAATCTTTTAATCATTAAGCGATATTAATGTGTAAACTAAGAAAAGATAAACTTTAAAAAGGTTCGAGTTTTCTGTATTTAGTAAACATAGGGCATATTCATGCAATTTTTTTTTGTCTTATTATAAATAATGCTTGGAAACATACAATTCACATGAATGCAACTAATCTTTGTATATGTTTTTCATTTTTGCTAGGAATGCAAGCACAGAATACCAAATTTGGGCGAATACAGAATATTCGGTCTACCTTAACCAATTTTTATTTTTTTGTTAGATCTAAGTCAGCTGTAGTTGGTATTCATCAATTTACATAAACATACGAGTACAAAATCACTCAATTGTAATAAAATATGTTTAATTAAAGCAACATACTTTAAAGTAGAACTCGTTTGCTTTTAAAAAATACCTTTTAGAAAGTGTTACTTGGTAATCACAACACAAAAACAGATGAATCCAGAAGAGTGTAAATGAGGAAAAAAAACAAGGCTTACAATATTATTATACTATTACAATATTTATATTTCAGTGAAAAATTACATTTTTGATATAAATGGTTATTATCTTTTTGTTCCACTCACTGTTACTGTTTCCTTAAAGATACTTGTTTATTTACGACGAGTAAATTTTGATTTAACATTATAAATAATATATTTAAAACTCGAGTATCAGAAAAGAAAACAAGTCCTGTTTGAGAATTTTTTTAGATTTTAGAAGATGATAACAATGAAGAAATCTGAAAAATAAAATTCACTATAGGGCCGAATAATAAAGCTTTTCGGCCAAACCTAATACTCGGCTAAAGTAGCCGAATACTGAATGGTAACCGAATATTCGGTGCATCAAAGTCATTTGAACTTATACTGTAACATCCAGTCCGATGGGAGAAATTGGTACCCCCCTGGGTTGTAAATCTGACAACCCTGCAAGAATAAAAGATATCTACTACTTACTTTCTGTTGAAGGTTTTAGTTGAATAGTTGATCTTCACCAAATCCTTAGCAGCTCTTTGTCCACAGTTTCGGGCTTGTATCAGGATCCAAAAGATCAAAGGACTCTTCGTCGATTCCCTCACCTATAGAAAAACAGAACATTGTTAAATACACGGCTGAAATTTTAATAAAAAAACCTATCCTTAACAAAAAAGGATTTCAAACATGTTCAAAGAATCATGTTGACTTATGAATTTCTTGGTGGGGGGGGCAAGTTTTCCAAGCACAGCGACCTCAAGTCTATTGTACTCAACTAGGGTTGCACCGAATACCAAATTAGCCGAATACCGAATATTCGGCCTGCATAAACCATTTTTTTTTGTCAGATTCAAGGTGTATTTAATATTCATTAATTTTTATTCAACATAAACATATAAGTACACAAGCGCACAATAATTTTAATACAATAGAGCTAGAGAAATTGCTATTACATTTTTTAGAAACACAATAAAGTAGTACTCGTTTGTTATTAAAACAAGCCTTTTAGAAAGTGTTTGAAACTTGGTAAAATCACAACACGAAAATATGAAAACTAAAACCGAAGAATTTAGATCCGTTGTAGAATGAAAATTAGAAAAAAATAATAAAGCCATGGATTACAATATTGTTATACAATTAAAAAATTTATTTTTAAAATCTTTTATGGAAAAAATTACAATTCTGATCTATAATATAGTAATTATTGGTTCTTTTAAAGCTTTAAATAGACATGTTTATTTAATGAAACATAAGTATAGCTTGATTTACCATTGTAAATAACAAAAACAAGGATTAATCCTTCACCAGCATTTAGATACTTTTAAAGGCCCACATGGGCAACTTTTTTATTGCTTTACCAACTGTAAACACCTGCATCACATTAAAGATGGCAACTTGGCTATTTTTTTTAGACAATATTATTGTTTAACTTTTTTAACAACCGAGGGCAATACATGTAGTCGATAAAGCCCGATCGAGGCCTACTTGCTATCACGACTATATTTCAAAAAAGAAACAAATCCAAGACTTAAGCTAAACTATAGTAATAAAATAACATCGCAAATAAAATAAGATACGATTTTATAGACGTAAATGCCCTGAAACCAATCTAGCCAAGCTCATAAAATAGGCCTAACATTTAGCATTTTTTAAAAACAAAAGTAAAACATGGTAAATTTAAGCAAACTTACTTTCAAACTTCTCGAAGTAGTCTTCGAACTTCCATTCTTGCAGTAGTTTAAACATTTCCATGTTTCTTACAGAATTATTACAGAAAAAAAAATAAAAATACACGTTGTCTCTCTTCTCTCCGGCTTCTGTGCTGTTGTTGGTTGATTGGTATACATATATTTTCAGGCTTGTATGCTTGCTAACAGAGCCGCTTAAAAACCTTCGCGTCAAGTTAGACAGTCACAACACAACACTCGCCTGCACACATATACATGGCAGATGCTGCCGTCTATCGCGCGCCACCTCCACAATTTAGACATGCGTCTGAAGGGAGGGAAATAGTCTCCAGGAACCTATACCGGTAGAAAACTGAGCAATGACAGCCCACAGGACTTTCGGACCCAACAGATTTAAGGAGCACGTACTACGCATATACTCGGTGAGTTTTCAGCGACCAGGACTCAATCGCGGGACCTTCCGATCTGTACATCAAGACACTGACCACAGTGCGCCTCACAGCCCCTCTGTGCTGCTGTGTTGTTATTAAGTATCACTGCGCGAAGAAGTAACCCATTTACTTACAACAGGAAGTAGTTCTTTTGATTCTTTCGTTATTTGACGCTTAAATAACGAATTTATAGCATAATTAGGTACAGATGAGGTCTTCTTTACGCATTATTTTTCATATATCAGACGTATTTGGGACATGGTGAACATATTGAATTTTGAGAACATGCATGATCTCAGATTCGAGATTTCAGCGCATTTGCTTTCGAGAATATTGTTCTCATAATGAAATGAGAACATCCAAGTTCTCATTTTTGAGAGTTTCATTTTTAACAGTGATTCTTTTAACTTTTGTCCTACTTTTTTCAAAGAGTCATAAAATACGTAAAATGTCCTGGTTTTTGAACTGCAAAATGTCCTGCATTTTTCGTGACGATTAAAATTTCTCCATTAGAGCCATAAGCAGGAGTTCTTTGTCCACAATCCAACCAGAATAAAATGAGAGAACGTTATATACTTTCAAATTCTTCAATCAAACAGTAGTGGTTTGCACTACTTTACAAGAATGCGTCGATTACAAGGCGGAAACTACTTTTTTGTTTTGTAACATTTTACTACATTGTTGTTGAAGTTTTACTATGTCCTTACATCCCTAGTTCCTCTAATTGTCTACTAATGATTATCTGCAGTATGATATGAGTTACATCAATCTAGCAATTCGACTAATTATTAATGGCATTTTCAAATATCGATAGCCAATAACTTTTTAAACAAAACAAAATCAAAGTATTCCTTTTCATGAAAGAAAACAACAGAAATTATTTTGTTTCATTACTTTTTAAATTAGACTAAAAATAGTTTTTTGATAAAAACGATAAAAGCAAATTATCGAAAAAACAAACACATATTTTATTGAGTGAAATTTCTAATCCAACAAGGACCGACGACTGAAGCTATCAAATCTCTACTTTCGCCTGGCCATGCGAAAAACCCAAAGACTAAAAACAAGTTTTGCTATCTTTCTCCGGTCACTTGAACAAAGGGAAGAGGGGTTGGATGGGCCACATGTTATGCCTCCAGCTTTTTCTCGGAATACGGAGGATTGAAATCTCTGTCCCCTAGTGTGTTTGATTGACGCAGTCAATCATGATGTCCAGTTCTGTGGTTGGTTGGATTTGGGTAAATTTGGGTCTTAGTGAGGCCAGTAAGCTCCACCTACTGAAAGCTGCTTTTGCGTAGCTTGTGGTGAGATATTAGTTTCGATATCACTAATGACACCTCTTAAGTGACAGATTCTGTTACAAACCACTTGTTTTTGTTATGTAATGGTCAAATATAAAATTATTTTTAATGCAATTTTCAGCAAATTTATGTTTAATATAGTCTATAATAATAAAAGAAAGAGTCAGTCTGTCTGTCTGTGTATGCCTGTGGATCGCAAAAGACCTACATAGACTGCTCTAAAAAGTTCGAAATTTTTAATATAGATTCCTTTTAATACCTACGTGTGCACCTGAGGCTTAGTTTTTTTCATATTTGATTGTGATTTTTAATTAATATAATTACTTGCCCTAAGGCTGCTTCATCCTCTATTACTGTTTGCTATTTTAAGTATGCATGCGTCAATACGAATTTCATTTTGTTTTAATTTTGAGTGTATTTTCACAAGTAAGCATGCCTCTAAAAGGAAGCAATGCGAAGTTAACGGGTTCCCAGTACGGCGGGACCATACTGCTAGTTTTAAATAAAAGTTACGCATGATAACTGCAATTGGAATGCATACTTGTATGAAAGTATTGATTTAAAATACGTATCTATATTTGAATTTCTTTTTAATGTAATTTTTTGTTAATTTAAGCCACTGTTCCTACGTAAACAATCGCACGATAAACTCGACTTAAAATTAAAGATTGAAAAACTGTTTACTTTAATTATACTTAGATAATATCATAGGTTCAGGATTTATTAAGGAAGAGGTACAGAACGTCCTGGTTTGTGTATAAAAATTTGATTATTTTTAAATTTCATTTCGGCATTCATTAATACATAATATTGAAAAGTTGTCAAATTACAAATTAGCCAAAAGGCATGTTTAACTTTGTGAGTGGCAACAGTTTCGCAAGAATGAAAATAAGATCTTGATTGGTTAATCAATGTAATGGTTATGTTATCAATGTAAATGTTATGATAAAAATCGTTTCCAATATTAGTCATAGCAATTGTACCTAATTATTTGTCAAAAAGTAAAAGAAATTTAGCAAATGTCAATGAATATCAGACTTTGTGAACAAAAATTATTAAAAATAACAAATTTTTGTGTTAAAAAGATAAACCATAAGAATTGTTTTGAACAAAGTAAAAGGAAAGTATGTTGTGTCAGTTTTTTATAGCTTCTAGTTTTTATTGTTATTAATACCATAAAGTAGGCTTAAAAATGGTTTTAATTTTTATATACTTTATTAAACAATTTGATTATCATCTCAACTTCCTATTGATATTCACCCTGTAAAAATTAAAATAAAACTCCAAAACATTCTCGCAAAAACGGCAAAAAATAGACCTAAATAGACATGTATTGCAGGATTATATTTCTAGGATACTCAATTAAAAAAATAGTGCTTAGGGTAATCCAGTAAAATTCAAAAACAATTTGAAAAAACTAAATCAAAACGTCCAAACAGGGAAATGCCAAGCACTAATGGTCAAAGTCATATATTGGAAATGACCGACACACAGCTGCATTTAATTATCGGCCTTTCTAGCAAACGCAAAACTGCCCAGTGTTGATACTTGATACTAGGACTGGCGAGAATAATACATTCTTCTCCGAAAGCGGCGCCAACCTAATCTCAGCTGATTGGTAAAAGACCAGGGGAGACCCGGACTTCATAATTGACTCAGCTCAAGTGTTCTCCTTCTTTGGGGGGTCGTATGACGAAAATTATCTTTCATTACAATACCAATTCTCAAAGTCCCAACTGATGGGGAAAACATGCCAAACTTGCAACCTCCGAAAATTTCCTAAGAGGGGAAAAAATAGCGTGGCAACCGTATTTTGGCCAAGTGTCGTGTAATCGTGGTAAGTCACTTTGTAAACTGTCCAATTTTTGATTGATGCACTAAATCTGGGGTTTACAAACTGCGGGGATGGAGAAGGAAAATGTCTAACTTATTGGGAAAATATAGAACAATCTGTTGATATGTGTATGACTGATGGCACGAAAATGGCAGAAAATATTAAGTTTTTTACACACAGAAAAAAATCCTAAACTTTCGACTCAGCAAAATTATCAGTTGACCCATCAACTGAGTAACTTAACATACCAACATAGTCATTCGACTAGTTTCAAAAATGATAGTATTGATCAAAGTCATTTGCATCTCACGAATCTAACAAGTCAGTATTCATTATAACTGAAAGAGTAATGAGTCAAACGACTAAGAAATGCTCTGACGACTCACATAGCAGGTAATTTAAAACTTACTAAAATATTACTACAAATCGTTTAGGTTAGGCTTGAATTTTCGTCACACTAGAGCTACGCGAGGGCTATTGGCGACGGGCGTCGTATTTTAAAACCACAGTCATGTGACGAGCCGACACCTGAGTAGGCACCCAACGCAACTGCTAAGGGCGACATCGTGCGCAGCGTTAGGACTTTGAAGGATATTTAACTTTCACTCCCTTACACGGGGTATTATTCGTCGGAGATTCTGGCTGTACAGTGTACAGGCCATTTACAGGTCGCCAGTTAATTTGGCGATTCCCGGACCCAAACCTGGGACCTTTCGCATGCTAGGCGCCTAGAAATTGGAGATTGTCAAATGAATCGGATACAAAAAAAAATAGATCGCCTGACTAGCTTTTTATTCAGTTTACAGTCAGGTAAGTTAGTCAAGGGTGAGAAGTCAACTCATTGATTTTCGTTAGTAGCGTAAGTCTTTTATTTTCTGTGTGTATGAAGCGAACATGGAATCGTTACTAAAGCAAAATGGAAATAGAAACCTTAGCAAAGCTTGAAATAAAGTAAAGATTTTTTTAAGTAAGAGTGAATGAGAACTTTATTAAACAAATATTTTTTTAAAGATTTTTCAGTACACTCTTAAAACAAACACTCCCAATTTACCTCAGTCTGAGTGGATTTCACTCCTCCAGACTGGAAAATGCACTTCTCCTTTTGGAGTGGATCCTTTGTGTTTTAAACCTCCGACAGGATTACTCCAAACGAGTGATTTTAACTCAGTCTGAGAAAATATGCCTTTAGGGTATCAAATGCATGCCTTTAGGGTATCAAAAATGCACTTCTCCAACTGGAGTGGATTTCACTCTTTTGTTTTAAGAGTGTAGCTGATTATAACCTTTTAAAATTATAATTTTTTTTAATCCGCAATAACTGCAGTTATACATTGATAAAAATTTTATATATTTTATTTAATTTTTATTACGTATTTTTTACATTTACGTTGGTAGTATTTTTTATTAAGCCTACAATTGGAAGAAAGTAAAGCACTGTTTTTAAAGTAGACAACATTCATGTAAGTAGTATTCTGCTGTATGATTCTTTTGATACAAAATTGCTATAGAAATGCTCATTAAAGCTATGACTGAAGCAATATCAAAATTAATTATTTTGGTTTAACTATATGCTAAAAAAAATATGCTCAATATGATTTATTCTAAGTACTGCATTAGTTCCTAAGCCTATATACCACGCATTTCTCTTCTCAAAGTGTAAAATGTTAAGGTTCCTTAAAGTAAGTTATCCCGTGTCAGTGCTTCACTTTCGAATATTCGATAACAATATTTACCAAATAGAATATCTCGTTATTTTTATACAAAAAAGAGACATCACGTGTTATACAAAAAGTTTATTACGAATGTTACACATAAAATAACTAAAAACAAAGAAAAAGTTCATAAACAACTTTCTATGCATCTATATCTGTATTTTAATAATAATAAACTGTACATAAATTCCTGAAAAACAATGAACTCATCAGTTCTTGTTTGTGCCTTAGGACCAAGGAAGACCACTTAAATGTGTTTTGCACTTTGGGGACTGGAGCATCATATAGTATGCCCTTTTATATTTTAAAAACTCATTATATTTACAATATTTCATATTACAGACTTCAAATATATTAAAATATAAAATCATTTGTTTAAAATAACAGACTTAATAATGATTTTTATAGTAAAACCGTTATAGAAATCATTATAAAAGTTTTAGTTACTTATCTTGCAAATTAAAGGAGTATTATGTTTCATTTATTGCTAATGAATCTGATTTTTATAAAATTAAAGCTAATTGAGAAAACAATAAAAAAGTATTACGAAAAAAGCTTAAGCTTAATTGCATTACAAAACTCTGCTTCAAAATTCATCAGCACTCTTTTGATGAATAAAAGAGCCAAGTGTATTTGTAGTTATGTGCGCAGAAGAGTTATTTACTTGGAAACAACCAAAAAATATACATGTATAGACGACACTTAATGGGAACAAATATTTACAATGATTGTGTAATACATTTGAAAGTTTATTTTTATAAACATATCTAATATATACATATGACCACACTTTACATTTACACTCCTGATATCAGAATAACCAATCCGATATCAAATGCCATTTACAGCTGTACAGGTTGCTCCGTTCATTGAAGAACCTTATCACAGAATTTATAACTGTTTATGGAAGTACATGAGGCAAGTTCTTGTTGCTGCAGAATGTCTGTGCTTTGAGTCGAATTTGTATATCATAGACAATGGAAAATCTTTAATTTTTGGTAATTTTTAATTTTTGAAAACTTCTTTTAAAGTATTTTTTTAATCCTGAAATCCTAACTATTCAGGAATTCTTCCTTTAACTTGACTTAAATTAAGGGAAATAATTTCAGACAAGGTAATATCTGTTAATATCTTTAGATGCTAATATTTTACATTTTTTTCTTACAATCTGAAAATGAGCTTTAAAACAGTCATAACTTTCTTTAATTTTGTTATTTTTTTAAAAAATTAGTTGAAGTTTCTTACTCTTCAAAATAATCCCGAAAATTCATCTCAATTAATTCCTCAACTATCTACATCGAGAACCACAAAAGTATATCATTTGATTGTACAATATATATTGATATAACAACTGATTGACTTCATTCGTTCATTGACTTGCCTTCTTTTAAAATATAAATAACGCTCTAACTCCCCTGAGGCACCGAATCAGTACCGCACAACCACAGCAAAATATATCCTTTGAAACTTTACAGTACTTATTTTAGACTTGGAGACCAGCCGAAGAACTTCGTAATTTTGAACCGTGGTCTAACTTTGACTTTGGGATCGCCCTTTAGAAACAATGGAAAACTGAAACTGCCACGCCTGCAGTTAAGTCAAACAATGTATGCGTTTTCACAAACAAACCCAGTTAGAAGGTAGGTTGGTACACATATATTCCGGCTTGTGTGCTTGGTCAGAGACCCTCCTATAAACCTTCGGTAAGTAAGACAGACCACATACAGAATTTTTGCTGACACAGAGAGAGAAGGTACACCCAGGGCGAAGGCGGTAATCGAGCCCGCACCCGTTACAGTTCTCAGACTGTTAGCGTAATGGGCTGCGATCCAACACATCAAACCACTTTCGGATTGTCCATCGATTCAAGAAGTGTTCGTTTCCAGTTGCTGCTGCATGTTGTGCCTGAAGTCCTCGTAGAGTCCTTTGATGCGCCGCTCCTCCGACTGCAGCCACAGACTGACGAGGTCCCCACCCGAGTCTGTGGTCGGAGTGTGATGTCACTGCAGCCGGGTCCAGTAATTGTTGAGGTCGTTGGTCTGGCCGGGCACTTGGACTGGCACGGACACGCCGGGAGAGATCAGGCCTGGGAAAGAGAAAAATATGAATATTATATTTTGTTATTTTGAAAAAAAATTATGAATTTCTCGATGCGAATATATTTTAGGAGAATATTATGAGCTTATTCTAACGTAAACGAAATTGTTTTTTATATATAGTTTCCCGACTTGACCCATTTACCCCATTCCCAGACTTGAAACAAAATATAATAAAAATGAATTAGAACAAGATCTAGACAACTCAAGACCAAATTTGCTACACGCAAAAACGAATTTAGAGTACTGAAAGTTAACGTTTGTATTTGGAACTGAACGTGTTAGTGATATTCACCAAGTTTTCAAGGAAACAAATAAAAAGTGTTTTAAAAGTTATAGAAGATATAACCAACTACCGTTGTTTCACCGTATTGATTATCAACACTTTAATATTAATAAATGTATTTCACTGTTAAAAATTTTGTGCTTTGTTTCACCATAATAATGGCTCGTGTTCGTATGAAACTTTTTTCAGGCTTTGGAAACAAATAAACCTGAGAAATGGTTCTATCAAATACCGAAAATGCTGCGAAATATTTTATTATGCAGACGTTTCAGCTAGGAACCATTTATAGCAGCAGTGTAAAAAGGCAACAATTAACGTAAAACCTATTAAAATTACGACAAGGATACAGGACAAAAATTGGGAATATATATGATTGATCTATTAGTGTAACCTATATATAATTGTTTCCTAATGACTTTGATCTGTATCTGAAAATGAAAAAAATATCACAATGTTATTCCCCATTTTCCAATAAAATGTTTTTCTCACCTGTAGACCCTGCGCTTCCGTTATTGGTGAACTGGCTATTAACTGGCGGTTGCATGTGTGATTGTGCCGTTGGACAAGCTGGAGGTCTCGTGTAGTTGCCCAGGGACAAGGGGTCGTAACCTCGTCCGCCGCCAGGGGGCAGCATGCACGAGTAAGAGGGTGTTTGTTGTTGAAGGCAAGATGAAGGGGTCATGTTTGTCGAGTAGGTTGGCATGGTGGGTAGGGTGCTGGTGGGAAGATAAGGAATTTATTAGGATTTGTGATGGAAATGAAATTTAAGAAATTAAGAACTGTTTTGATAGTTATTTAGGTTCCTTTAAATGATCGGATTGTTCACTTGAAGAATTCATTTTGTAAATTTTGAATGGACTAGTATATTATGAAATTCATTCTATAAAGTTTTTAATTTTTAGGTGTAATTTTAAAATTAGTCTTTTTTAATTATTTAATTACTTCTGTTTTCAAGTTTCTATCGATTAACTTTAATATTTTCGTATATAAAATATATGTCAATAATATCGAGTAATTCCAAAGCATACTACTCGAATCCAATTCATTTTAAACACAATATGTATTTAGTTAAAATACATATAGCAGATTATAAAAAGATTAAACAGATAATAGATACGGAAGCATATAAACAAAAGAAAGGAGATGAAACGATCAAAAAACAAAGTAAGAAACAGTTTTTAAAAAAAACACTTAAACAGAATGTTTCATTCTGATAACAATAAAGCAAAAAGTACATAAACAAACAAAACAAAAAATATCACCCTGACACCACACAATATAATACAACTTCCTTCCAACACCATTCTGGCATCGGAAAGATGACCATACAATATCGTGTGCTACCAGAGATACAACAAGACACCAAGAGACATAGAAATCATACGAACCCACACCTGTATGTCTCAGCCATCGTCGGCGTCTGCCCTATACCCGGGTATAAGGAGTTAGGGAAGCCGGAGTTGAGGGGTAGCCGCCCGGGCGCAGAAGAGGTGACGACAGCTTGCTCCGCGGCTCGGCGCTGGTTGCGAAGCTTCTCCTCGCGACGCCACTTGGCACGACGGTTGGAGAACCACACCTGAGAGAAACGAGAATAACGATATAATTTCATTTTTTTAATACTTTTTTGTCTCTTATAGGGCTGCTACTTCGGCGGCCAAGCCTTTGCAGACTCGGCATATTCCCCAGAACTAAGAGAAATTATTTTGTGACACCATCTGGTCGACTCTCGCTACGAATTTCGACGCACATTACAATGAATTTAAGCTCTCTGTGCATGTTAAAGTTTTTTTTCTACTATTTTCCAGTACACTTACGTATCCGATCAAGTTCGAGATCGTGGGCTCGAGCCCCGGCTGAGTCAGTAGATTTTGAAGATGGAAAAATCATTGGCCCGCATGTGATATAGTTGGTGAAATGACAAAACAAGAAACGTGCAAATTCTAGATATTTGCGATTTTTAAATTATGTGGGTTTATCAGTATCCAGTTTTCCATCCCTGTGCTTTTGCACATTCATGTTCTTGTCATTTTTTTTTTATCTTTTTACATATTTATAGTATTCTAACTGTGATACAAATATTTCTATAAATTAGCCATTTGAAATGGTATTTTTAAAAAACACTATTGCTTTTACCTGTATCCTTGCTTCAGGGAGATCGATTTTAGCAGCTAACCTTTCCCTGGCAAAGACATCTGGATAATGCGTTCTCTCAAATTCTGAAACAGATATATTCAGACATTAGTTACAAAATTTATTATAATGGATATAATTAATTATTAATGAGTATTGTTATGAATATTTTTTATTAACAAATACCAAACACAGCGTTTTCATTTGATTGTAGCTAAAACTTTTTATTTTTCAGTAAATACATCGTTATTTTTTGAAAATACCTAAATAAATTTAGATCATTAACTGTTAAATTGAGTGAGTCAGGAATATTGGAAAAAATATGTTACGCGTATTAATAAAACGTTTATTAATAGTTATTTCATGATATTATGAACAACTCCAAGTACAATTCAATCAGTGTACGGCGAAGATTGGTCCCGCAAGTAAAAGAATTCTGTAAAACGTTCTTTCCTACGTAGATCATTACTAGACAGAAAAACAACGATGCGGTGGCAATATGGGCAAAACGCATGCAACTTCATCAACTCGTATACATTTTACTATAAAGTATATGCACTACATTACTGTGCCATAAATATTAATTGCATTACCTTGCCTCTCTGACAATATTGACAGTATATTATGAAGTTATTTACCATGCACAAATATGCGATCTATCACTATTCTTTAAAATTTAATTACATTTGCATGGCTCTCATATAACATTGACAATTAGCTCGATGCAATGAAGATTAATTAACTGATTATTATCAATTGTACGTTATTTAAAAGATTAAAATTACGTTATTTAAAGAATAAAATTACATTATTTAAGACGTTATTTAAAAAATCAAATTACGTTATTTAAAACGTTATTTATAGAATCAAATCACGTTATTTAAGACGTTATTTAAAGAATCAAATCACGTTATTTAAAGAATCAAATCACGTTATTTAAAGAATCAAATCACGTTATATAAGGAATCAAATTACGTTATTTAAGAAGTTATTTAACGAAACAAATCATGTTATTTAAGACGTTATTTAAAGAATCAAATCACGTTATTTAAGACGTTATTCAAATAATCAAATTAAGTTATTTAAGACGTTATTTAAAGAATCAAATTACGTTTTTTAAAACATTATTTAAAGATTAAAGAAGTTATTTTAAAACTACATTATTTAAGACATTATTTAAAGATAAGTTATTTCAAAACTACATTATTTAAGACATTATTTAAAGATGAGTTATTTCAAAACTACATTATTTAAGATATTATTTAAAGATAAGTTTTATCAAAACTACGTTATTTAAATATTACTTTATTTAAAGATCCGTAAACTCTATGTATCCGTCACATATAATATTTTTAAACCACATCGATAATAAGGTATCGTACCTTTCTCCAGTGCCTCTATCTGCTCCGGCGTGAAGGACGTCCTGTTCCTCTGCAGTTTCCTCTTGAGCCTGAGCCGCGCCGCGGAGTCCTCTTCGCCGCTGCCGCTCTGGTCGCTCGGCGTAGACGCTTCCGTCACGCTACCCTCTGTTGGAGGAAGGATTTAGGGTTAAAATGGGTGTTTGGGTCATTGGTTATTGATACGCTATTTGAGAATAAATAACTGGGGTTTCAAACTGTTTTAAAGATATGATCGATTTGTGTTAACATGATTACTAAAGAGCTTAGTGAAATAACCTGTTATGCGACATTTTTGAAAAAAAAAACTAAGATTTTTATGTAAATAAACATTTTATTTCATCTCTTAAGGATAACAAATTTCCCATTTTTCATAATCTTTAAGTTAAATATATTTTCTACCATATGCAAGAACCGTTTTAAAGGGATCAAAGTGCAAAACACGAAAAACTTTAAATGCCTTTTTCTCTTTTTCATTTATTTATCACCTACACTCTTAAAACGAACGAGCGATTTTAACTCAGTCTGATTAATTTTCACTCCTCCAGTCTGGAAAATGCACTTCTCCTTTCGGAGTGGATCCCTTTGTGTATTAAACCTCCGACAGGATCACTCCAAACGAGTGATTTTAACACAGTCTGAGTTGATATTCATTCCTTTCCAGTGTCGAAAATGCACTTCTCCAAGCTAGAGTGGATTTCACTCTTTTGTTTTAAGAGTGTAACACGTTCTTACACTAAGTTCTTTAATTAAGAGTACTAATGGCATTCATTCTAAGATATTTTTGAAAGTATGTTTTTCTGAAATTCAATTGATGTGCTTTCTTTATTTTTACTGTACTTATATTTTTACTCAAAGAAACTAACAACTCATCTCCATACCAACAAGAAACCTTCTTTAAGCAAATAAAACCCTGTACAACCTACATGCACCCTTTTATTTTGAATGCTTCAATATGATATTCCTTATCAGTCTATGGCCATGAGTGGTAAAGTGGCATGTGTCTCCCTGAATTAACATAACAGAAGAGCCCCTATTCCTCGGAACGGTGACAACATAATGTTCCACTCCCAAACATTAAAACCAGCATTCCTTTCCCCCCCTGCGGATATTCTCCGATAAATCCATCCCTCTCTCCCGAAGAAACTTTTAAGAAAAATTGGAAGCGTCTCGAAGAAATGACATTTCTGCGGTGTTAACTGTCAAGCAAAAGCGGTCAGCACGCTCCCCTGAACACGACCGACGAAAGTTAGTAACGATTTTTAAAAGAAAATAATAATACCAAAAAGATAAAGAAGAAAAGATACATCACAGATAGATGCCTATCTTCCTAGACATATATCTATATACATGCGTATAATGAAAAGAATGTCAACTGTTTACTGCCATCTGTTTTTTTTTTTATAAATATAAAATCCGGCATGGTATGTCGCTTTCTAACGATAAACGCCGAAATAATACTGGATTATTGTTTGTTTTGTAAAAGTTTTTTTTCTTTTTTCTGTGCCAACCTTAGTTGGGTTTAAAGAATGCGGCTTTTCGCTCCCCTATAGTAAGAGAAAACGATTGCAATTTCTTCAGTCCCGGTGTTTTTCGATTTCCAATGGATGTTTCTTTTTTTTAAGTTTTAAGTTTGTATTTCTTTTTCTGTTGTTGGTATATGATGATGATTGTGACAGTCGTTATAGCAGATATAGTGGAGGTTTCTTTTTATCGCTGTTATTTCTTTTCATTTTTCAATTTCGTTTCTGGGGATCGGAGAGAGGTTTTTTTTATCCTCGTTTTTTGAAACAGTTGTTTGCACTTCCCAGTTCTGGATTATTGGAAGTCCAATTGTTGCGGTGGTTGAGAGATATTTCATGAAAGAAATACAGGAAAAGATATATAAATGTTGCTTTTCAGATATCAATTTATGCTGGAATCCGATTGCACAAAGGGATGGGGTTGAAGGAAACTTTTCAATTGTTAACTGGATTTGCATGAATATTTAATTAAGCTTTCATAATTTTTTAAAGAAAACGAAACACCATTTTGATAAAAATATACCAATAAAATAACCAAAAAAATTAATGCTACATATTTCAATAAATGTTTCAATTTTTTTTATTCAGAAACACCATTCAAACAAAGTATTGATGATCCATAAAAATAAGTTCGATTAATTATTGTAACTCCGTTATTCTTATTTGCATTTCCCAACATTAAATATATTGTATTTCAATATTTCATTTATTTATCCTATCAATTAGAAAACATTTAACTACCATAAACAGAATTTGAAATAAGACTACAATCAATGAACTAAAAACAGAAACCTCTCAACCAGTGACTATTCTTTGACATAAATGACAAAAATAACTATTTACATTTTGTGCATTTAAATTTTAATCTTCAATTTGTTTTTAACGTATAAATACGTACTATAAGGTAAAAAATATATACTGAACTGATTCAAATCCCTTGTCCTTTGATAACATTAAAAAATATCTCTAACTTACACACATTGTTTCCTATATTTCTCTTAAATAGCCTTCTAAGACTAAAGAAACTTGGATCGATCGTAAAGTTCTATTAAATCGAACTAGATAAATCTCTGTTATAAACAAGGCTTACAGAGATCTCAAGATCAGCAATGGCCTCTAGCCCTTTCAATAGCCATCCCCTTCTGGAGAGGTCAAACATCTACAGCCCTAAGCAAAGGTCGAAAGCCATGGGAGTTACCATGGAAACACTCTTTTGATGTGGTCAGCATCAATAGCTACGGGTCTCAAATGGATAAGATACTCCTCTTTGTGATTTCTTGCATTGAGGTTTGTTTCTACCAATGTAAAAAATAAGCAAAAATTCTTAAAATATATTTAATTGTATTTTAATGTTGATTAAAATAAGTGTTGGAAAATTAAAATTTTACATATTAGTGTTGAATTAAAATAAATTTTTAAAAATTGTTTCCCAATTTTTATTTAGTTATTGTAAAAATAAAACTTTAATCTAAAATCATTTTAATCTAGTTTTAGTGAGCAATGAATTATAATTAAAAATATCGATTCATCAGGACATTTTTATATTGTCAGCATTATATAAAAACAACAACTCGATTAAAATACGATATTTCCTCTTTATAGTAAGATGGGGTGAAAATTTTAATTAAAATAAAACCACTTTAAACAATTATTACCAGGAAAAGACACATTATTTTTTCAAATAAAGCGTTAATAACTTCAATTATTTTAAGCTTCATTGCCTACATGTTGAAAAGATAAGCACATGAAACAAATTTGTTCCGAAATATCTAATACTTATAGCTTAATACCGAATCTTTTCCCCACAACATTTTACGAGCCCATAGAAGCTCTCGACAGCAGAAAGTCGCCTTCTTATCGCCCTGGAAGTTGATATACGAGTCATTATCGCGCCAAACACATCCGAAAACTTCAAAAACTCTCGTTAAAAAGCCACCAAATCACTTCCCCCACGCGACATAAAACTGACCGCATTTCTGGGACAAAACATTCAAACTTCGACTATCTCTGAAACGGAGGGGGAGGGAGGGAATGTAATTTACACCTCTGTAAATTACATTCCCTTTTTTTTCTGCCTTCTTTTAAAGATAGCTCCCTATCAACAGTAGACACACGTAAACCAAGGGTGGTTTTATCACGGAGGACTTTTTCGGAGGATCCATCCTATAAAAGTCGTCTGCGAAGGGAGGGGGGAGGTTGGAAGATGGACAGGGTCGGATTTTCACAGAGTGACAGTGGCGGGGCCCAACTGAAGCGTAAGACCCGATAAGGCTCCGTAGATGAAGGAAGCTGTGGCGGAAATTTACAGGCAGGTTTAGTGCATCCAGTGTCTATGCACGTGGATACATACATCAAACCCAATGCAGTATTTTATATAAAGAAAAGTTAGAGTAGGTTTCGTTTTTTAAACGCTTCTTTGAATAAATATATCCCTTCTTCCAAGATATGGGCACTGCCGAGTCGAGATATCTCAATTTCTGTAGATTTTTTTTTTCCTTTTTTCGAGTTTAAAGCCAAGTCTGTTGAATGGAGCCTCCATCCTATTTCCAGTTGCATGGCCCTGGATTTGAATAGCCTCTACATATCCCGACGCTTATGGATAAAAGTATAAATATAAGGCACACATGGCTGGACTTTCGATAAGAAAACGCCATTTTCGCACATGGGCTTGGAATTTCCCGGGAAAGGAGGAAAAACTATTTTATTTTCATAGGGCTAATACTTCATATGGATGTATGTAAACGGATGTCGCTTTTTCGTTTTTTATTTTGGCAGCCATCTTTTCAGAATAAAATCGATCAGTTAAATACCCAAACGGATGGGGCTTTTTTTCCCTCTGACCTTAAGTCCTATCTCCGGAATGTATGCGTGAAAACGATTTTTATGGACAATCAGAAATTTCTACTCAACCGAATGTCCAGCGGATCGTAAAAGAGGCGAAACAGCGGAATTTATACAGCGGACAGAATGCGAACGGGATTCTAAGATTTTTTTCTTGGCCGTTTTATTTCCTTTCGGTTATTTATTCTTTGAAAGACTTTTTTTTTCTCTTCTTGTTTGTTTGGGAGTTTTTGTATGTTGTTTATATTTCGAATAAATCGGAGTTTATTTTTAGGGAAGGAAATATTATGAAGACTCAAATAAAATCTACAAACTATTTGTTCGTCCAGATAATGAAATGAATTGTTACAGAACAAAAGTTAATTTATTTAATGGAAGAATTTTTAAGTTATAAACCAATTTTTTGAAACCTAAGTAATTAATGTAAAATGCTCTCAACCATATATGAAGATGATAAAACGAAACGCTTTTAAAATACGTGGATAGATATTTTTTTATAAAAGAATAAATGTAAAAATTGAAGAAGCAAACTAAAGCTACACACTATTTCCACTATACAAGGCATTTCAATACTTTCCAATAAAACTCACAAAATTGACATCCACCGATTCAACTCAGAAGTACATACTTAACACAATCAGAACTCTTGTAAACTTTAATTCCTCTTTACCACTGACGGCAGGCAAATAAAATCATGGTTTCCCAAAAAAAAATGGCATTACAATATTCTCCTGTAATTAAAACTGATAAACTGGACTTACACCAATTCACCCAAATATACTCCTCCTGTAAACCAAACTTCCTTCAACTCACTGTCTCCTCCTGATCGGGAAACTAAAACTACTGTTTGCAAGATATAAAGCATTACGGTACTTGTAAACTTTACAAAACTGATTTACACCAATTCAACCTTGAAGTGCAGACTTAACCCAATCTTGAAAACTTGTAAACCGACATTCCTTTAAACCAATGTCTTCCAGTCCTGACAAGCAAGTACAAAATTCCTTAGCTAAACATCACTGGAATGCTGTCCTGTAAAATCGACAAAACTGACTTACACCAATTCACCCAAATTCAATCCAATCATAACTCCTCCTGTAAACCAAACTTCCTCCAACCCACTGTCTTCTAATCCTATGTGTGCACTCGCAATAAAAGCCCTTATCTCAGCCCATTTCTGAGGATGACTACTCCATTTTCTTACAGGAATTGTAAACTGACCGGGAAACTAAAACTACTGTTTCCAAGATATAAAACGTTGCAGTACTTGTAAAATTTGTAAATCTGACTTACACCAATTCACCCAAACTCAACCCAATCATAACTCCTCTTGTAAACTTGTAAATAGAAATTCCTTTAAACCAATGTCTTCCAGTTCTGACAAGCAAGTAGAAAATTCTTAAACAAAATACCATTGCAATACTGTCTTGTAAAATCAACGAAACTTACTTACACCAATTCACCCAAACTCAACACTATCATAACTCCTCCTGTAAACCAAACTTAACCCAATCATGACTCCTCTTGTAAACTCGTGAACCGAAATTCCTTCAAACCAATGTCTTCCAGCCCTGACAAGAAAGTAAATATCATTAAACAAAATATCATTGCCATGCTGTACTGTAAAATCGACAAAACTGACTTACACCAATTCACCCAAACTCAACCCAATCATAACTCCTCCTGTAAACCGAACTTCCTCCAACCCACTGTCTCCTCCTAAATCCTATGTGTGCCCTCGCAATAAAAGCCCTTATCTCAGCCCATTTCTGATGATGACCACACCATACCCCTTTCGGAAACCACCTTTATTCATTTTGGATGCTTCTTATCTTTCCCTCATGCTCTAGTGGAGGGTGATGCGATGTTTTGGGCCCGCGCTATCTCTTCGCCAGGAAGTTTGTGGCCTTTTAATGCCGGAGGAAAGGGTTGGATTGAATATGATGGAGGTTGAAAAGGAGATCCAATTGAGTTACAGAAGAAGTATTATTAGTTATTATTTTTAATGCTGATGTGATTGCGGTATCTTTGGTTTTCTTGATGTGTGTGTAGGAGTTAGCTAGAAAAATAATGGCGTTATTTTTTTGGGGCGAAAAGAATTTGATTGCTTGATTTGTTTGTTTAAAAGCTTCTTCAAAATAAGTTTTAACACAGCTATGTACCCAAAAGAATTTCGATCTGCATGAATATTTTAAAAGACATAAATTTTATTTGAAGTCATTGATTATGTATCAGATTCAAAATAAATTAGGTTTAAAATGCAGCAAATAATTTGTTTAATTATCTTCGCTATATCAAAATATGTTCATTTATAAGTGTTTCAAAAACATGTAAATTATCCCGATCCAACAGTAAGAACTGACATTAATAATTAATATCATATGAAATAAATTAAACTTAAAAGTGGAAATGAAATGCATATGATCTTGAACATATTTGCAAAGTCTTTAATATGAAAACATCGAATTCAAACACAAGGTTTTTTAAGAAATCGTCAATTATACAGCCATCCCACTCCCCCGGTAGAGATCAAACAATGATTCGTCTTGGTATCAGACATTCCGATGATGTCTTGTGGTGCCATCTAGTGCGGATATCTGTGGACTTCGATGTCAAGACACAAGATATTTAAAAGGCATAACTTACATTATTAAAACAGCAAAAGTTTAAGCAAATTGTTTAATGCAAAATTAATCATTCAATCAAGTTTGAAGAATTTTGTGTTTAAGGAAAACAGCTTACCAAAAGAACTTTTTTGAAACTACAGCTCACCTAATTATGATCTTCATTGTTAGGGTGAACCATTGAAAACAAAATTTATAGGGGATGTTCCTCGAATACGAAACACTTTAATCTTTTAATAAAAATATATCCTCAACGAATTTACGGGGACTCCGAGTATGGAAATAAATGTTCCTCCGAATGTGAATAAACTCCGATATTGGAAAATAAATGTTCGTTGAAGATTTGAGAAGCATTGACTGACGTCGCTTGGCAATCCAGCCGAGGTGTCGATCTCCTAACTTTAGGAAGTTTTTTTAACATTGTTTTGTACTAGAAAAAGTAGAACTCCCACCCATTGAGGATTATTGAGTCACCCACTTAGCCGCTTTCGAAGGTAGACATTGGTAATTGGCACAGTAACCCAAAGCATTGATAACAATGGCATTGGACACATCAACAGGCACTGGTTGTGTTGCCAATAGTGACAACTAAAATGCAACAACATAATGAAGAAGGTCTAACTTTAACATGTTCAATGACAATATTGCCAGAACATTAGACACATTAACAGAAATTTGCAACATTGTCAGAATTAACAACTATAGAGTGCAAACACATACTGAAAGTGGCCTTAAATTTAATGTGTCCAATTCTAATGTTAACTGTTAATGTGTCTAATGACAATGTATTAATGTGTCCAGGTCAATATGGACAGTGCTAGTGTTACCAGAATATTGGTAACATTGCTATTTGCAACAACTGCAGTGCAGCAACATACTGAAAAGCAGCCTACCTTTCTTGGTGGTGAGTCCGTTGTCCAGCGACGTGATTGTCGGCGTGATGGGCGGCACGTAGGAGGGGGCGATGCCGCCGAACGTCGTACCGCCGGAGTACCACGGGTTGGGCCGGGGCCAGCCCTGCCCGTTGAGCATCCGCAGCTTGTCGTAGACGGCATCTTGCGCCTGCACCTGAGCCTGCTCCTTCTGCGCTGCCAGATTCCTAAGCACTCGGTTTATGGACGACACCTGACACAGAAAAAATATATAATTTAGTTAAAAATTTAATTTAACCTTTTACTGTAGAGTGGGCCATAATGCGGCACAGACGTATATTTAGACCAACACTATTAAAATTTATGGCGCAAGATTGCACCGGAATCCTGGAACTTTCTAGCTGCCACCACTATGTCGAGCGTGAATGTACCAATTTTGTGGTGAAACCATAGCTGTCATACACCGTAATAGTGGTGAAACAACGCTCCAAATAGTGGTGAAAGCTAGAAAGTTGCGGGATTCCGGTGCAATCTTGCGCCAAAATCTTTAACAGTGTATAAAACAATACACTCTTAAAACAAACAAGCAATTTTAACTCAGTCTGAGTTAATTTTCACTCTTTCCAGTATCGAAAATGCACTTCTCCTATAGGAGTGGATTTCACTCTTTTGTTTAGTTAAACCTCCGACAGGAACTCCACGGCAGTCCCCTACGCTTTAATATTTGAACTGCGGACAAGTGGCGCAGATGACACCAGAGCTTTCAAACAATGAAAATTTGTGCTATTTGAAAACACAAAGTTAGATGTTGTAAAGAGTTAGGTGTGTGTAAGTTGTATCAAATATATTTTTTCTAATAAATATCTTTCCTACACTCCTAAAACAAACGAGCTATTTTAACTCAGTCTGAGTTAATTTTCACTCCTTTCCAGTGTCGAAAATGCACTTCTCCTATAAGAGTGGATTTCAGTCTTTTGTTTTAAGAGTGTATGTTTACTTTTCAAGCACTTTTCATGTTAGTAAGAAATGTCGATCGATACTGCTCATCAAGCTAACATTTTGCAGTTCTTGAGAGATACACCCAATATGTTTCTTCACACAAACCATAATCGGGCTAAAATTACCAAGCTGTGTTAAAAAAAAAAAGATTCGTACTTCATGTTGATCTGTTATTGACTAATTTGTAAATAGAAACTTAAGAAATTAAGAGACGTATTTAAATGTTAATTTTGTTAGCACTGGTGTTTTCCCTTTGCTAGTGTGTTATTTTCAAAAGCATGAGAACTTCATTTATAAGTATATAGTTACTATAATAAAGTTCCATTCTTTACTTTAAATCTTAACGAAAAATAAATTTATATAAAGTAACGTATGAATAAGAACAATTATTTTGTATACATAATCAAGCTTAATAATTAAAGGATCTTGGTTAACTGCAAACTAAAGTTCATTGACTATTCTAAAATAGACAAAACTAATAAATGTACTCTCTAATTTTTAGCTATAAAAAGTTTTGAAAAGTATACTTTAAATCAAAGTATTTTATCTTAATGAGTCCATGATTACTTTAGATTAAGTTATTACATGCCTGCCTACTTTACAAAAGCTGCGAATTTTTTATAACAAGTTTATACTAGAGAATGCCGTGTGTCCATTAAAAACAGTTGCTAACAAAACAAGCTTAAAACCGAACTGGGTCCAACATGCGTAAACACATTTAGTGTAAGCCTAAACTAAATACACTAGGGAAAAAAATATTTGAAATGCCATGGGTAAAAAATCGCTTTCTCTATATTTGTGAAAGTTAGCGTAAAGCGTGAAATTTTTAACGATTTTCTTTCCAAATAAAAAACAGAGAAAAAATGAGTGGAGAGAAAGACCCCCTCACACTATTTTGATTTTAGCTTTTATGATGAAAATTTTTCTCAGATACCTATTTTTCAATTTTATTCACTACCTAGTGGCAGTCTGTTTTCCGACCATTTTCACAATGACAATTCTTGCTAATTAAACACGTGGAAGAAAAGAGTGGAAAAAAAACTCTTTTTTTTCGAGATTTTTTTTTTCATTTTTTACTCTCTTGCAAAGAGAAAAGTTTCGATCCGAAAAATCTTTTTCTAATTTTTTATTCATTACTCCATCCCTCTCTCGCTGCATATTCAATATTTTTTTTTATCTTTTATTATCATAGTTCTTTTTTTTTTTAAATTTTTTTAGATCCATCCCATCTTTCTATTGTTCTTGGATAGCTTTCATTATCACCGTTAAAAATAATAAGGGAAAAGAATAAAAAAAGGGCAAATTGGGAAGACTCAACACAAAAAAAAAATTAAAAAGAGTTTCAGCCTAAAAAAAACGTTACAAAGGAATGGAACGTTGAAAAAAATTTAGCTAGAACAAGAAGGAGGAGGAAAAAAAGCAATAAAAACAATGCCGATAATAAAAAAGATTAGTGAAGGAAATTTTTCAGCCAATTAAAAATGCACTCGATAGCACCCTTTTGGGTTTAATTGTGTAAGCCTTGTTAGGTACGCTCAGTCGCATAAGCCCGACGGCTGACTAGTCACAGACGGGTCCTTTTTCAATCGCTTAATTCGTCGAGTGCTGATAAAGTCTTCTTCTGCTCTTAGTATACACAAAAGAAAAGAGGAAAAAATGAAATGAAGAGAAAAACTGGATTTTTTTTTATCTACCTTTAGACTAAATTGAGACTTCGTGTATTTGTTATCTGGATAAAATCGTTATTAAATTGTTGAAAGAAAGATGTTTAAGGAAGGGTCCAAAGTAAAAAAAATGTTTTATAAAAAAAAAATTTGACATTAAAAAAATGAGGGTTCTATTGTTTGGATTGAGTTCACGAATCGTTGTAGGGCTTTCTTTTATTTAATAAAACAAATATTTTTCCAGGAATTTGTTTTGTCAAAAAAAACGGCATTTATATTCATAGTTATAAATTGTACAAAAACTAATTATATTAAATTACATCGTTTAAATATCATTCAATGGTCAGCTTTTCACCTATATAAATGTTATACAAATACACATTTTCAAAATGAAACAGGATTATTTAAATGCATTCCAAGTCATAAAAATATTATTAATTACAAAGTTTACATCTTAAACTTAGTATAAATAATGTTTCATTCCTAAACAATATCACATAAATATCCCCATTACTCATTTAACCCTTCTTTACCTTATATTATACAAATACACATTTTTAAATGAAACTGGGAGGATTAAATGTATTCCGAGTCATAAATATATAAATGTTTACAAACTAAAAGATTGCATTTTAAAATTATCATTACGATGTTTCAACCCAAAACAACGTCACATAAATACCCCCATCGCAAGTTAAACCCACTTTTCGTCAATCTACAAAAAAAAAAGTCGTTTTCCACTTCGCACAAAAAATCCCTCGGAACCAAACTGGGGAAAATAATAGTCACGTCCAGGAAAAAAGCATCATTAATACCGATAAAAAAAACCCTGAGTGAAAAACAAGAAGAAAAACCTCAGAAATAAAAGATTCCAAGAAGAGGCAAAAGCCACTCGTTTGAAGAAAGTGGAATCCTCCCGAAGAATATCCATCTCTTTCTTTCCTTGGAGATAGCAAAAAGAAGAAGAAAAGTAGAAAGCTGATGAGACTCTAGACTTCTTTTCCAGCAGATGATAAGTTATAATCCAAGTAAAGAGAACGCCTTGTGAGACTTTTAGAATCGCTTTCGTTGATGTCCCTCCCACCTCCTTGAAGCGCCACTTGATGTTGTTCCTTTCCTTCCATTTGTCATGGAACAGAAATGAGGGAACAATGGAAAGTTCTATTTCTTTTTTGGGGAGGAAGTTCTGTGATGGGGGGGGGGAGAGAGAGTTTATTGTTTAGCAGGTGGTAAAGTTGCAACAATTGTTTGAAATTTTAAATAATTTAAATTAATGGTATATCATATGTAAAATCAAAAACCTTTATTCTTTCATGTCTGTACCTTGGAACAAAAAGAAGGTATATGTGAACAAAAGGAACATTAATATTTTAAATGACTTTGCAAGTTGAATTTCAATTTTAACTAATCATGTATTTTATGATTGATGATTTTCCTATGATTATTGTTATGATTTTTAATTATCGTATGATTATTTTATGATTATCGTATTATTTATTGATGTCGAATTCCTTCCAAAATCAAAAATCTTTATTTTTTTAGATAGAAATACATTGGCACAAGAAGAAGGTATATGAACGGAAGGTCCGTTAATTATCAAAATTATATTGTAAGTTAAATTTTAAATTTTGTACTAATCATGTATTTATCAACCGTTAACTCTCAGCACACTGTTGAAAACTCCCTCTACTTCACCTTCACAGTGGGATGGTAAAAATTCTTCATCATGTGCTGTGAATTTACATGGCTTGTAAAATTGATTGTGTGTTACTGACAAAGAAGTATGCTTCAATAGCAGAGATAGCTAAGTAGAGATAGAGCAGAGATAGTAAGTCAGCCGCTGTAAGTCAAGAAATCATCACTTCGTTGTAAACAAATATTACAACACTGCGGTGTAAAAAATAAGGGCAAAATATACTGTACTTTTTCTGTATTTATAAAGCGTAATTGAAAATAGAGGAAATAATTTTAACGTGGCAGGTTAACTACCTGACTGAGATTTATATAATTTGCTTCCCCAGAGCCTTTGGGGGAGCAAGGAGTTGAAATTAGATTTGAAAGAATTGAGTTTAGAGTTGAAAGAGTCGAGCTTTGAGTTGAAATGTGCATAGGAAGCCTTAGTCCACTAAAAGCTGTCACGCCACCGTGTTTAGTTTATTTTAAATTTATTATAAGATTGCCTTTTTTTAAATTAAACCACAAATGTACTAAATATTCCAGACAAACAATGAAAAAATTATTTTTGAGCCATCAGACTCATTTACTCTAGTAGAAAATATGTTGATACCATCAAATTCAAAATTAACAAAAAAAAAACCAACAAAAATACCTTAATTCTTATCGAACTTTCTCAAGACCCTTTAAAAAACAAGAATATCTCGTCTGCTGAAGAGGAAAAGATGACAAATGGGGGAGTCGCTCAGAGATGGTGATTTCGACCGCCCTCCTTTTAGCCTCTGACGCCCGCAACTCAATCACACAGATAGATAGGGCCTGTCCACAAGAGGGCTATCGCACACACTCAGTAAGAAAAATGATGCTTGGGGAGGTTAGGTTTTGAATCATCTTCGCACTAGAGCTACACGAGGGCTATTGGCGATGGGAGTCGTATTTTACAAACACAGTCAAGTGACGAGCCGACACCTGAATAGGCACCCAACGCAACCATTAAAGGCGACATCGTATGCAGGGTTAGGACTTTGAAGGATATTTAACGTGCACTCTCTTACACGGGGTATTATTCGTCGGATATTTTTGGCTGCACGGACCGTTTATAGGTCGGCAGTTATTTTGGCGATGCCCGGACCCGAACCTGGGACCTTTCGCATGCTAGGCGAGTGCCTAACCGACTGGGCTCGCCAGGCCCGGTGCTTGGGGAGGTTAGTAAAGCAAGTTGGAGTTTAATTGGTGAGTGTCGTAGGGTTACGAAATGTGATGAATTACATACAGAAATCCGTTAAGCTCAGTTGTGTTCTAACAGATCTAGCAACAGTGGAGCATATGTTTTACATGAAATACTATTTTGCTAACATATGAAGAAGCACATATGATATGGGAGCCACCATCAGAAACCGCTATGAATCTATATAAGATGTGACATTTATTGTGTTGAACAGGCGGAAAAATTGTCTTCACTGGCAATTGTTGGAGGCACCCACCTTCTCTAATTAAAATCTATTGGAGTAAGTTGTACATGTAACTCCGTACATCGTGGAAACATCCTTTACTGCAAAACAAACGTTATACACTTATATGTAAAAAAATATACCACAAAATGTGCTGTAATTTCATAGAATTTATTCAATGCACTTTCATTTTACTCTGTCGAATTAGAACATGAAAGTTAGTTATGTGTTATTGATTGATGTGTTTATAAACTAAGACAAGCAAATTGTTTTAGTACAACCTTGACACTGGTACTTATTTTTTTTTAAAAAAACCTCATCTTATGTTGAATAACAATCTTTTCTATATTTTTTTGTATTTATTTGCATTTTAGCGTTTTTAAGTAATACTAAGTTCAAATCAAATTTTCATTTATCAGCAAAATTTTAACACAAATACTTCAATAATTTCAATATAAATCGACATTCAAAACATCAATTATTGATATTGATGTCATCTCAGTCGATGCTTTTCCTACATTACCATTTTACAAAAACACAAATTCAAATATACATAGCAAACACTGACGAAACGAAAAACTTTTATGAACATAGCCGCATTAGAAAATAATGTATTTCCTTTTCGTACCTTTGACTGTTTTTTTTTAAACAAAAAGAGAAGAAAAGCAAAACAAGTCGGGGAGGAATCCCTGCTTTTCCAATTAATTATAACATCGAGGGTCTGTTGCTACATCCCCCCAATTCTCTCGCTCCTCATTGGTGCATTAAAACCATTGGTTGGAGATCAATTTCCCGGGCATTTTCGGGCATTGCGTACCCGAGCGCTCTTCGATTACACGGGCCGACAGCTTACGAGCGACTGTGTCCACAGAGCGCCGCTGCAATAGAGGGATAACAAAGATAGAAAGTATTGTACTTTTTAACTGTTGTTTTAGATGGGAAAACGACGTGTTTTCAAATTGTTTTAGATTAAGTTAGGTTTGAATTAGCGGCTTTCGGCGACGGGCGTCGTATTTTAGAACCATAGTCAAGGGACGAGCCGACACCTGAATTGCCAACCAAGGGCGACATCGTACGCAGCGTCAGGACTTTGAAGGATCTTTAACGTGCACTCCTTCACGCGGGGTATTATTCGTCGGATATTTTTGGCTGCACGGGCCGTTTATAGGTCGGCAGTTATTTTGGCGATGCCCGGACCCGAATCTGGGGCATTTCGCATGCTGGCGAGTGTCTAACCGACTGGGCTCCCTAGTCCCTTTAAATTGTTTTAGAAGCTTTACCACTTAAATTTTTGTATTGTATTCACATATAAAGTAATTGTGCAGTTAGCTTATAAATACCACGCCAAAATATCTTATTTTAAATTTCATTCATATATATTTATTAATTAAATATAATACAAAAAAATATTAAACTATTTTGAAATCATATAAACTACTTGTTTTTCTATTAATGCTTATTTTTTCGGAAGTTCTATACCCTAGGTTTAATAAGCATTGTAATAGTAGCTTACGTCGCGTTTGACATGCGCTTTGTGGAAAAATTACCATAAATACGAAATACGTTAATATAAACGCATAGTGGTACATTAATGTAAGTGTGACGGTCAGATAACAATCATTGCCTAAAGAAACCAAAGCTTTATTTCTTGAAAACTTCAAATTGTGACCAGTGTTGGTTTTGAATTAAACTGACAGATTTTTGTACATCAAATTTTGTTAAATTTTTTTCCCACACAACATACATTTCATTTAGAAACCCCACAAACAAAAAAATATTTCGCATTTTACTCGATTATAGTTTAACACCAACTTATCAAAGTGTAGGAACTAAGTACAACTGTTCGTCAAACGAAGCATCATTTGTTGTAGCGAAGCGTATCCCCCGGTTTTCCGCTCTTCCCCCATCCAATTCGCATAAATACACACAAAGGGAAAGATGCGTAATTGAGCTCAAGACAGATTGAAGAAGAAATCGCTCTTTTTGGCTTCATTTGTTCCTGAAATGACGCTGGAGAAATAAAATAAAAGCCTTGAAATTTGAAATTGTGTGGAATTAGTTCAATTTTTTTTTCATTTTCTTTATTAATTGGCCTAAGAAACGAATTCGCAGGGTTCATTTTGAGCTTGGCTATTACAATCGCAAACGTAAGAATTTAATTGAACTCGATTACATATAATTCAGCTTCGACAATTAAATAAGTGTTATAAATAAAATACTAGAAGTGTTACAACGAATGTATGAAAGAACAGAAAATTTATCAGACACACGTTCATGCTTTAAAACATTTTTCATTTAATTTTAAGTTTTATCGACAGTGTCATTTATAAGTAATTATTATTGTATAGCTTATCCGGATTTACGGTAATAATCAATCACTTCGCATCGCATACTTGTCTAAAAAAATAATAAACGATTTACCAAAATATTGAAAATAATATTAGACCAATGCCAAAATGTTCATACTTATTTTGTATTAAAAATATTTTTTATTAAAACTTTAACGAATTGGCTTTTTAACGATACTACCATCTGTAAATAAAACCAAACAATTTATACTAAAAAATGGTTCAATATCAACAATGAATTCGCTTTTTTACATTCAAAAGATGTAGATGCTATTACGAAACGTTATGCACGTTAAGTTTAATATTTTACATGAATAACAGTAAACAAAATAATACCATACACGAGATTCACACAATAATGTTATTTTTTTTTATCCTAAACTAGTTTACTCGTTTATAAAAATGAACCAATAAAAGTTTTTCTAAGACTCTCGACTCCAATTTCGATCGCGCTTCTCAAAACATGTCACCTCCATTTTATTCAAACCTAACCCTTAATTCAACCACACCTCATTCGAAATTCTACAGCGCAGAAAGAATAAAGAATTGGCGGGAAGCGGAGCAAAATAAGAGCCGCGACATTTCACCAGTTGCCGCATTTAGATTGATTTTGGCGATACCTAAGCAAATCAAGCTGGAGTGTAGTTTATTATTTTTTTTTATTCGCTACTCGTGCAATTTTACCACGACAAACTAGCAGTCTTTGCGTTTTTTGTAGGAGAAGCGTTGTTCTCAATTTCTGTTCTTTCACAGAGAAGGGTCTATTTTTGAATGATAAATGTTGATATCAAGCCCTCTTGCCCTGTATTCAGGATGGGAAACAACCAACACAGAGGCATATGGTCTACAGAAACTGTGGTAACTGCCATCTTTGAGTGTCAATCTATGGATATAAATCTGAGAGAAATTTTTTTTCTTGCGTCATTGATAGACTTGTATGATGATAATATCAAAAAAATTGCAAAAGCAGAAATAAGGACTGGTGAATTCATTTGATTCTGCTGTGTCATACACACGACCAAAAAGGCTTAACAGATATTTAAAATTGTAGACGAAAATGCTGGATAACACATAAAAAATTATTCTAATTTTACCAAAATGTATAAATCTAAAGCAGTATAGGTATTTGACAAACACGATAGAATCTAAATCAAAGTTGCCTCCAAACAGTTAAAACCATCCATTTTTGAAGAAACCAAAAGAAATTGAGTTCCTTACTAATGATTTACAATTAAACTGCGTTTTTTTTTTTGTTTTTAACATCAGAATTTTATTAAAATTGTTACGAAGGCCATAAATAGACAAAGTAATAACAAACAACCTAGACCTACCTATCCATCTTCATTGTAAATTTATGTTTTCATTACGCATTGAGTCACATGAACAACTCAACAAAATAGCGTTTTAAACATCAGTGAAGATATGTGTGCATCCAATCGCTGCTAGTTAAGACACATTGTAAACCGGTACACCACTAGAAATATTACATCATGTGTAAATTCACAGCGCAGTGTGATCTGCGAGGACAGCAGTTTTACTATCACACTATAATGAAAAATTACGCGAATATTTTACATTATTGACATCTTAAAAAATAACACAGAAAACTCAACTTATAGTTATTCCGCTGTCACGGACGCCAAGTGGAGGGCTGATGAAATAAAGAAAAAAAACCTGATAAAATAAACCGTGGAAGAAAAAAAAACTGGATTCAATTTGGCAACCCTACAGCGCAAGGGGATCACGGAAAATAAGATGAAAGTGTAGGGGCCCAATTCTCCGCTCCCTCGCCGGAAATCAAGGATCGAAAATTCAAATGAGCAAAAATACCGGGAGAAAACCGTTCCACAAGAATATTGGGTTGACACAAGTGGCCAAGATTTGCAATGGAGATGCACCCAGGGAGGGGTGTAGGCCCACTGGGGGGTGTAAAGAGAGGGAGACTCCATTATAAAGTCAGTTGGTTGGGTTGATTTAAATGTAACTACACTCTAAAAAATGAATGCTCAAAAACGATTACATTTTCCTTAATTTTGACGATTCCATTAATGAAAATCGTTTTCCGGATTTCGTTTCCTCAAAGTGAGGAAAATTGAATCGTCATTTTTATGAAGATTCGAATTTCGTCTAATCTAAAGAAATATTTCGTCATTTTTGAGCATTTGAGTACAGCAATGAGATTCAGTTTCCTCAAAATCAAAATACAGAATCGTCAAATAAAGATCGTTAAAGTGAGGATTCGCGTTTACTGAAAAGTCACGTGATAGTTTGACGAAATAATCCCTGAAATTAACGAAATGCGGCTTGAGGATTAATGAATCGTCAAAAGTGAGCGTATTATTTCTGAGAGTGTAATGTGTCTGGTTTGAGGGTTTTTCGGCTGCCTCTTTCTAACGGCAGCGAACAATTTTAACAAAGCAATTTTTTTGTGCCTCGTAGTTTTGGATCATGATCAAATGACGGCTTTTGCACTTGCGAAGGCACCCAACGAAACTTCCTGTGACATCGAAGTCTTAGTTTTCGGAGTATTCCACAAATCAAAAGACCACTATCTCAGTGTATCGGAAATCCTTGTGAACTAATTGGGAATTGTTAGATTGTTTATGTATTGGTGGTGGTCTAGTTAAATATGCTATTTGAATGAAAAAAAACAGGGTATTTAGAACAAATTTTATGCACATGATTTGATGCATAGTTCAAAATTTTTGGGCAAAATCCTATACGTATTTATCCAAATTGAACAATGCTAAACAATCTTGTTAGAAAAGCACAATCTGATATCGTCTTATTTTGAGTCTTATACTTACTCGAGTGCTCATTTAATCCAGTATCTCACTGCTCCATAAATTATCTCCAAACAACTAGTAAACTTAATTAAATATTATTGAAGTTCCTCATATTCATGTAGCTATAATGAAAAGCACTAGTCTGATTGATATGGTATTTGATAGGAACACTCGTTAAGCAATGCAATATCATTTTGAAAATAATCGAACGATATATGTACTTATGGATAAAGGAGCACTGGAATAGGATGTAAAAATTGGTCGGCAGATAGCGCTTCTCCCAAAACATTATGCTGCAAAGTCCAATATAATGTATCCATATATGAGACATTGCTCCACGAATTAAGAAGAACATGATACTATATTTAGATGTATTTTGTTCCATTGCTGCATTAGCACCTTTTTCTATGGCTTAATAATTAGCTAAAAACAAACGCCATCCTCTCTTCTCTTCTCCGTGTATTTCTGTTAAACTGTAAATCTCTGCTGATCAATGGTTTTCATATAACGTCCATTTTACATTAGAAATTGAAATATAAAATTCTTACATATTAGTATTATTTCTTAATCAATAGTTACTATTACACCATTAATACAGTTAAGATATTATTACTATTACTCCATTAATACAGTACATTAGTACATTACAATACAGTGCATTATAGTTACTATTATTACTCCATTAATGCAGTTTTGGATATAATTTTGAATGTCCATCAAAAAACCTAACCTAGAAATAACTATATTTTTATAACTTAATTGTATGACTCTCAATTTCGAAACAGTGTTCACCTTCTACAACCAAGTGACTGTTACACTTCTATCGAACCAATGTGGGAAAATGGCGACGGTGGTCGAGGATAAACGAACGCAGTCTTCATTTGCATCCCGAACACAAAGGTCCAATTTGTGGACTGTCTGTCTTTTGACTAAGTGCTTTGTTCGGCCTTGCTGCTGTTGTGTTTGGTTTTTCGAGGTGTAGGGATATTTGTGAGGGGTATATTGGAGAGGTTGTGTTTTAGGTTTTGAATTGTAAATATATTAAGAGACGGGTTATTTTATTTTTAAGTTTGTGGTGGGTTCGGTTTGTATGGTTTTAGGTTTTGTTGAATTTAAATACCAAGGTTGAAGTTTTTTGTAAGTTTTATTGCAATTTCGCGGCTCAGTTACTTTTAAACTGCAGGGAAATTGAACAAATAAGAAGAATAACTCTCAAGATTGTTGATTTGTAGAAAGTGGTAAATTTTTAGCTCAAAACTAATCTCAATGAGGCTTACCATGCTTTCTATGCCTTCAAATACGAAATAATTTGAAACAACAAAATGGAAATGTAGGGTATATCAAAAAATATATAAATAAATTCTCTCTCTAATAAATATTTTCCAAATAAAGTTATCTCAAATTATAGTTAAAATAAATATAAGCTGTGTTATAAATAAAGTGCACTTTCCAAAAATTACTAAAATATATAATATGTTCTTAAGGCTTAAATAATAAGTAAAACGTTTTTAAAAGCAACTCGCATTTCCCAATCCCATTAACACAAACCCGTGCTAATTACAACTCTCTGTCAGCAACATTACTCAATCTTCACATCCTGAGTAATATAAATGTGAGTCAACATAAATCAAAACCTGGCGTAGATTAAGTGAGGCCGGTCAAACATAAATCTAACAGGATTGTCGAGGTCTCATTACCATTCGTTTACCGAGTTTAACCGATAAAAGTGCTGGCAAAACTGCTAAAATTGGCCGCTTTGTGATGAGAGTAAATGGTTCAAACGTCGTTATTTGACGTCCCGCCTGAAAACTCGTCAAATTACTGATGACAAATTTACCTAGTTGACAGCAACGAGTTGTTTGACGGAGGCGTTAAAGTAATAAATAAGCCGATGAGGTTAGGTCTTCAAAGTGGAAGTTTCAATTAGAAAAAGATGGTAAGGATGGCTCATAAAATTGATAAAGGCATGGATAATGGGGCCCAGACGGCCGAGTGGTTTGGATAGCAACATAGCAGACCATTACGCTAGAAGTCTTTGTGCTGTAATGGATGCGGGTTCGATTCCCCCCTTCACCCTGGGTGTACTACTTTTCTCTGTGACAGTAAAAATTCTTTCTGTGTCTGTCTTACTTGACGAAGACTTATAAGCGGGTCTCTGATGAAGCACACAAGCCGAAATCTATATGTGTATATGCATTAATAATGAAAGTTTAAAAAAAATCCACCAAGAATAATATTATTTCTAAATTTGTATGTTAAAAATCCGTATAAAATGTCTCGTTTTTATCGTCTAAGTTTAGCTTAGAAATTGATATAAAAAGAATAAATAAACTACAGAGTAACACTTACGAGTGCACACCTTTTAAGATCTTACTCCAATGCAATATAAGTATTTAAAAGTAATATAATATTTAGAGGATAAAATTAGGAGTAAAGAAATATTAGGAAATAAAATTAAGAAAACTTTTACCATTAAATTGTGTTGATGAAATGATTTTATATGAGAATGGGGATCCATCCATAATTTGTAAATATGACTTACTTTCAATAGTATAAAGTTATTCTGACGTCGGCTACATTTAGAAGTAAAGGATTTACATCTTTTTACATGTTTTTCGACACAAACATTTTGTTACCCCGTAAAGTTAACAACGAAACCTGGGACATTCACTAACCGACATCTATAAAACGAGAAACTAATTCATGGTACTTTATTGTGAAATGCCCGGGTACTTCTGAAAAAGCAGGCCCAACAATCCAACAACCCCTTCAAAAGCCGAATCAAAGGTACACTACACGGTCAATCCATATACGGGGGCGGTGAAGAAATAACGTACAAGACCAGCATTCAGGGTCAACAATCATTCAAATCATGAACATAACAAGACATCAAAAGCCTTTAATGTCTCCCCCGATGGGCGGATATGCTTTTCGATCGCGGGGCCATTGAAGAAGTTATAAAGATCTAAAGCGATCAATAAAATATCTGTAAGAAAGTGTCGGAATAAAGAGTAACAACACGGTTCGGCGCTGTTGCACCGAAATATTCCTTTGTGGTGCAAGGACCCTCGCTTCTTTTTACCTCAACAGGCTTGCTTGACTTCTATGGTCTTTGTGAACTGAGTCGGATTCAATTGGTGTCGACTCAAAAGTGTCCACTCGTCAACTCCCACTTTCAATGGGGATATGGGGGGAACGTATCCATATGTATCAGGGCTTTTCTGTTAAGGGGTCTTGTAAGTCGTATAATATTTTTTTTTGTAATCTACTGTTACATTTTTGATGGATAATGTATTCTTTAAAAAGCGGTAAATATCATATAATATCCTAACTAAACATGTTTTTATTAATTAAGGAATGAAAACTGTGTACTGTACATTTCAACCGTGCCATTCTTCTAAATGGCATAGTTACACCATGAAGAATATTTTTTATTTCTAGAAAAGTGTATATACATATATTAATATATTTAAAACCTATAATTGTTTTATTTTACAACGTTGAGCATTTTTCAAATTACCTGTGTGGCTATTTTCTACTTGTAATTTAAATTTTTAAATAAATTATTTTTTTGTTTATCGCATTAATATGGTTTAGAATTATGTTCCTACAATAATTAAAATACAATGATTTACTAAGTAAGTATAAAATAGTCCTTAGTTTTGAAGTTACTCACGGTATTACATTTAAGCAAATACAAGGCCATATGTTACAGTATGGGCAATGCGTGAATGAACTTTTATCAAAAAAAAAACTTATTATAAAAAATAAACTTCATATCACTCTGGATATATTCGCTTTCTTATTTGTTTTCGATACATAAATTTTATTTAAAACCTAGCATTTTCAAAAACAATAAAATTTAATCAATACAAAAAATTATTAAATACGTTTTCAACTTAATTCGATTGAGATTATCCACTTGCGCATTTAGCATAAGAAAAACAAATCCACTATATAACCCTAAATTTTCTTAACCCAGCATTCAGTGCATAATAGTAATAATAACAACTATTTCAACACTACATCATTATATATGATTATAATGGTGGGATTTTAGAAAAGATTAAAGCATTCTCCTGTGTGCATTTTTTTTCTCAGCAATCCATCCCGTTTATCTAATATCATTCAACAAAAAATATAGCAACTATTCCATCAAAAACTAATTTATCCAGACATTCACCATTTACGCAATTACCGTAATGGAAAACAAATCTATTAAAAAACCAATATATGTATCCGGTATTCATGAAAAAAATTGAAACGATCTCATTTTCATTTAAACTATTAAATCCATTCCTCATCCACAAGTATCATTACAAAAAATTTTTGCCATGAATCCATTCTATTTATACAATATTCAACATAAAACTAGTAACTATCTGATCTAAACCCAATATATGTATCCTGTATCCATGAAAAAAAAAGAAACCATCTCATCATCATTTAAACTATTTAATCCATTCCTCATTTACACAATTATCATTACAAAAAATAAATTTGCCGTGAATCCCTTCTGTTTACAAAGTATTCAACATAAAAAGTAGCAACTATCTGATCCAAACCCAATTTGTAAATCCAATATTCATGAAAAAAAACCTTCCATCATCATTTAAACTATTTAATCCATTCCTCATTCACACAATTATCATTACAAAAAATAAATTTGCCGTGAATCCCTTCTGTTTACACAGTATTCAACATAAAAAAGTAGCAACTATCTGATCCAAACTCAATCCATCGCAATCTCGTTTATTAATCCTCCCTCTCAACAGCCTAATTGATGATTGAGCCACACATTCTCCAAATATGATTTTCATTTTTACCCCACCCTTGCATAAAAAGCCCCTAACGAAGGGGGGTCCAAATCATCACCTCTTACATATCTCCAACGACAACACATCATATCCATTACCCATGCTGGTATTGTTACCACCCCCAACAAAGCATGAGTAATCTTAAGGAAAATAGCAGTATTTTCTTTGTCACCTGTTTTTTCAAAATGAGGAGTATGTGACTGTTCTTGGATTAAAATTCCGATTGTTAAATAGGATTAAAAGCTTGTTTAGATAATGCCAGGACCATAATTTGCATTTTAAATATATACCAAAAACATTTTTAGTTAAGTGATTGGTCAGCGTAGACCATTTTTACTACGTCACATATTAAAACCCTTGCAAAACATTGTTTACAATATGTGTTGGAAAAAATATGATAATTGGGCCTTTTATACCAGTTTTTAGTACATTGTAATCAGTGTGGGTTATTTGTATAACAAGATTTTCCGTTGAATTTAATTTTAAAAAGAAATCTTTCTTTTTTTTTTTTTTTGCTCAAAATTTCTACTTGTACTGGCAATTTTTGTCAAAATATAGATCTTAATCCAAGCTGCTTGAATTTTTCTATTTTATTAACGGTTTTCCAGTTTCTGACACTAATAATCTTTACCTGTCCAACTGAACAAAGGTACGTTTGAAAAGTATAATAGCAGATAGAACAACTTCTTTTCATAACAAGAACAGGAACTGATAACAGTTACTTGATAAAAAGAACACAACCCCACATTCATTGTCCTCCATTCTCCACCCTTCCCCATTGTAACGCAGGCGCAAATTTCATTAGGAGTTAATTTAATTTGCTATCTTCTAAGGTCAGCGGAAGGCTTAAAGAAAAATTAATAAGCACAGATGAGCTGTCATAAGCGAACACTCCCCCCTTTTAGGGGTGGTTTATATCTTTTGGTGTTCTATGTAATTCTAGAAATGATTTGCAGAAGTGTTGTTGTTATCTTTTTCGAGTTGTTTTTTGGTTCACAATTATGTGTTTAGATGAGATAGTTTATTTTTTTGTAATGGGTACATAATATAACGGATTTCCTTGCTAGTAAAGTTGTTTTCCATTACGGTAATTGCATAAATAGGAAAATGTCTGGATATATTAGCTTTAATGGTGAGATGGTTGCTGTATTTTTGTTTTGATACTGTTGGATAAACATAATGGATTGTCAGTGGATATGTTTTTCATAACGCTAAACGCATAAATGGTCTTGGGAAAGTAATGAGTTTTCTTAGGATGTTTATTTGGAAAATGAGTAATTTATTAAAGAGGTGATGAGTGGATGAAAGAAGTACAACTTGCATGAGACACTGTAATCAGAAAAAAAAGTTCAATAATGAATTTGGCTGTTTTTATGTCTCAAAACCAGAAATTGTTTGACGATGTTTCGTGTGTGAACTATATGTTTGCTTGTTTCCAAGGAGCAGTTTAAAAACCTGGGTGATAACTTTAAATGATTTTTATTTGTTAATGGAAAATTTCCTTTTTTTACTACAAGTGTAGTATTTCGTACGAATACATAAAGTGTGACTTGACTTCACTATATGTTATCCTGTATGTAATTATTAAAATTTATGTTTAGTGATGAACTATTTGAAAGGAGTTTACTTTTAACTAATAAAATTTCTTTTTCAAGTAATGTTTAATCTTTCGTCTTTTGCTCTCTTACATTTCAGTGATACATAACTGGATTTTATTCCCATTTACGGGTACTCATACTAAGCATGTAATCTGCAAAATGCTTGCAATTCTTTTATAACCCTTTACTTGCTTTCTCACTTAATTCGCTATTGGAGTTTCAATTAACTAATCACCGACAAATGATTTTTAAAAAAATCAAATACACTGATTTTTGAGAAAGGCCCATTATTTTTAATTAAATCTTGACAACCTCCTCCTCCGCAAACCAAAATATTAATTTATTCTTTCAAAATATCTGACAAAACAACCATTCATACTCCCATCCAAATCTAAAACAAATCATACCAAAACTAGATTTCACAAGCCAGCCCCTTGTATAAGTGTGCACCTAAGCGCGTCACCAATTGTTCACTTATTCACTCAAGATCGCAGACTTAACAACCATTTATACTCCATCCAAATTTAAACCATTTACACTAAAACTATACATTTCGCACGCCACCAATTGTTCACTTATTCACTCAAGATCTCAGACTTAACAACCATTTATACTCCATCCAAATCTAAAACAATTCACACTAAAACTAGATTTCACACACCCCTATACAAGAGTACACCTAATCGCGTCTCCCATGGGTGCCATGGCAGGGGGTTGTTCCAATCAACTGATATACCGCGCGTGATACCAATAGCCTAATTTAGGGGCCGCTGCTTTTAACCTGTTTACCGCCCCGCGACCGCCTAGCCATCGACACCGCGCGGTCGATTCCCCGCAACTAACCGCCGAGACGCGGTCGATATAGAGGGGAGAATGTGCTTTGTTTGGATATCGTGTAGAAATTAGTGATTTTTTTTTTTTTTTTTTGGATTTGAGTTTGGTTTTAGTTGATTGAATTTAGAGTGATTTGTGAGGGTTTGGAGTGGTTTGAATTTGGAGTGATTTGTAATGAATTGAATTTGGATCGCAATGGTTTGAATTTGGAGTGAATTAAAAGTATTAGAATTTGAAGTTAATTATAGTAGTTTGAATTCGGAGTGAGTTATAATATTTTGAATTCGGAGTGGGTCATAATGATTCGAATTGGAAGTGAATCACAACAATTTGAATTTGGAGTTAATTATAATTGTTTGGCTTTTTGGAGTAACCTATAATGGTTTGGTTAGCAATTGATTTTTTATTGTAATTGTAATAGCATTTCATAACGTCAACTTGCTCCCTAAAATCCAAGATGATTATTTGAAAATTTTTATAACGGGAGTCAAAATATGTCACAAAATGTTTTTCAATAAACTATCACACCATACGTCAATGTCCAAATCCAAGTTGAAAACAATATTGGCCACAAGTTTAAAAATTTTACCACGCAGCACAACATCTAGCATCAAAACAACTAAAATTTGGAGGATACATAAATTTAACGGCACTAGACCCAAATCTATCGTTCTTTATACAGAAGATCAGGTTCTGGTAAAAGACATACAAAAACGTATATAAAATTGGCCTGGAAGTATAAACTACAATAACAACAACAATGAATTGGACCATTTTTGCTGTGAACTAATTACTAGTCATTTTCAGTATGGTTTCTTATAGGTTAGAGTAATTGAGTACTTGCAGCAATTGTCCAATTCATTAGGCTAGTTACTGCAATTTACCTGCCCAGAAATGATCTCAAGTTCCAAGAATTGGAAAAATGGGCGCTGGGCAAAAGGTTGGTGGCTCGACATTTCATTATCACTTAACGAGTCTTATTTAGAAATTCACATAGGGTAGACTGACCAGTGAGTGAACAGGCCCCAGTGAATGAACATTTGGTAAATGTACTTAAAAAAATAAGGATTGAAAATCATTCCACTACATGGATTGGCAACACTGACTTTCTCCCATGTAGTAGGAATCCATCTCACATATGGTTGGTTGTCCTGGTCGTCTGTCGCCAGGAAAATGCGACCCCTATTATACGTGGATGACGTGACTCTACCGGCCACCACTTCACCGGAACGTTACGTTGACTCAATACTGGAAATCTAGCGAACTCACTCAACTTGCTCTGCTGTTGTTTTGTTTTTCGTCTTTGCATGTCAAAAATGGAAAATTTAGGTTCTTCGTGATTTCTCACAAAATCAATCAGCATTTCATCCTCGGCAAGCGTAAAACAACTCTCGCCTTCCGTCATTTCCTCAAATTTTTAATTTTTGGCAAGCACACCACGCAACCGACTACAGCAAAAAACGTTGTCATCAGGATTCCCCCAACGCACTCAGCAGCAACTCAATCTGGCGGTCGTGTTGAGTTGTCCGGCAACGCTCCCGAGGAAACCACTCTAGCGTAATCAATGTCAGTAGAGTGTATGACGTCACTCACCGAGGAACTCCGAGGAAACGGAGGCTTTAGTTGAGTGAGTTCGCGAGGTTTCCAGTTTCGTGACAACGTAACGTTCCGATGAAGCGGTGGCCGGTAGGATGACGTCATTGACGTATAATAGCGGTCACATTTTTCTGGCGACAGACTCCGAGGAAACCAAGGCTTAAGTCTACCCTAACGTAAAACACATCGGACACAAATGCAAAATAACAAATGGTACTCACACTTGGGACGCTATCGTTGGTGCAGGCGCCTTCCGAGAGCAGCCTGTCCCTGATCTCCCAGGCGAAGATGGACGGGCACTCCCGCTTGAAGTGGGCGATCTTCGCCACCACATCAGGCGTGGCCACCCGAGGCTTGCTGCCGCCGATAGCCCGAGGACGGATGCTGCCCGTCTCGTAGTAGCGCCCGAGGATCTTGGACACGCACCCGTTGGAGACCTGCAGGATGCGCGAGATGTCGCAGGGCCGAGCCCCGGAGTGAGCCAGCTCGACGATCTTCTGTCGGGTCGAGTCCGGCAAGGGGCGACCGTTCACGTACACGCCGCCCAGCTGGTTGATGCCGCTGTGGCCTGCAACATCAAAAGAAATAGTTGAGGAATTGTTAGCATTTGTGTTGTTTAATGTGATTTCAAGTAAAGTCTACACTCTTAAAACAAAAGAGTGAAATCCACTCCAGTTGGAGAAGTGCATTTTCGACACCCTAAAGGCATGCATATTTTCTCAGACTGAGTTAAAACCACTCGTTTGGAGTGATCCTGTCGGAGGTTTAACACACAAAGGATCCACTCCAAAAGGAGAAGTGCATTTTCCAGTCTGGAGGAGTGAAATCCACTCAGACTGAGGTAAATTGGGAGTGTTTGTTTTAAGAGTATAGAGTATTTCCAAGTAAAAAGATAATAGTTGGCCATGCAGTTATAGATTCCTAGGTATTTGAACACTTCTTCATTGGGGGAACTTTTCACCAGTTCATCCACAATCTAAAATATTCATACTACTTTGGATGAATCCACAATTAATACAATCTGTAGTAATACAAATTGATCAAGATTAAACGAATTAGTGATTCCATGATGGCAAAACTTACAGCTAAGAAAACATGAAATGTATCTCTGTTATGCGAGTGAAAGCTAATGGACTTTCCAGACTATTTCAATCACTCCAACTCCAAACTAAGCATATCAAAAAGTTTTTTGATGCTCATTAAAATGAAGTTCCAAAAATTATTTTCCACAGACTCCAATTTAACTTGAAATCACATAATCCAAATACAAGAACGGCACAACCTCACAACTCTTTCTTCACCAACCACCTCATACCAACTGGCAATATTCTACCCACCTGCCACCAACAGGGAACTCCTATCTTTACAATCAGACCTTCAGGGGTTTCAAGCAAGCCGACCACGTAACATTCATGCAAACAAAAACAAAAAGACAGCAACTAACTAAAAAATGCCTTCCTTTGTAGATAAACCGCCATCCTTAACGTGTTTAAAAATATCTACATTATTCATTATTAACCACGTTGCCCTATGTACATTGTACAAATCGCTTCCTAAGTGTGACAAAGTTGTAAAAGAGATACTAAATTGATTTCAAGTAAAACTAATTTTTATAATAAAATAATATATAGTAAGGGCTCTACAATCTTTTATAATTTGTCAGAGCAAATAGTAATGGGAGATGCAAATTTCAACCTTTTCCGAATGGCAAGGGACATGTATGCTGCTGGAAAAGAAATTTAAACTTTTACCCAAGACCACTTAGACTCTTTACTCAAAAATAGCCATCATGACACTAACACTTGGCCCTATTTAAGCAAAAATCTATTGAAACTAAAAAACTCAATCCGTCATAGCAAACGTACCAAAACTACCAAACTTTATACATTAAAAAAACCAATTTATTGATACCAAAGCAAATGTGCAACTTCAATTAGTCCGAAATTTCCCTTACAACTTTGCCGATCCAAAGCAGCGATATCCTCTCCCAAGATCTAGGAAAGATTTGTCGTCGCGAGGCATTCCTTGCTAGTGCGTCTTATACCAGGCTTGAGATGATTCGTTCTGAAAAGCGTGAACGCGTCTTGCTCGTACATCAGAAGGGCCGAAGCCGAAACAGGGGGAAGTCTGATGCCTGCCCCTCTCCCCCTCCAACCTCTCCTTCAATCTTGGGCATCATTCTTTCCGCTTGTCTTAACTCCAACTAACTACTTTTCTTAGGAGGGAAGCATTAATCTGAAAAGGACTAATGACCAAAACTTCTGTGTCGAAGTTGATGACTTCTGTTGAAGTATCGCTATTACTAATTGGACCAAGACCTACAATCTTAAAACGAGCGAGCGATTTGAACTCAGTCTGAGTTAATTTCACTCCTCCAGTCTAGAAAATGCACTTACCCGGAAGGAGTGGATTCTTTGTGTGTTAAGCCTCCGACAGGATCACTCAAAACGAGTGATTTTAACTCAGTCTGAGTTAATATTCAAACCTTTCCAGTGTCGAAAATGCACTTCTCCAACGGGAGGGAATTTCACTCTTTTGTTTTAAGAGTGTACTTTTTCAATCTGATGTCCAACTAAGTTTTCTGTTTATTCGAAGAAGAAAAATACTAATAGTCAAAGCCCCGTTTCTTCTACTGAAATCGTTGTATTTGGGAATAACATATTGTAAGTTTTTAATCAGTATTGCTTAGGACATGACCTACTGATTATGAAAACTATAAGCTCAAGCGGAATTCAATACCACGTCCTTTGGTTTTGCTATTTTACAACTGCCAACCTTCTATAACTGAACCTTTAACTAAAACGCCATTAGACTAGCACGTTGAGTATCATCAATGTCTCCATCAAATGTATTACAATCTAATAATATGAATATAAAGAATATTATCTACATTATAACTAGTAAAAAATGGTTTTAATTGATTATAATTAAATTTCATTTAATGATAATGGGCTCTTTTCGGAATAACATATTTGAAAAAATGTTTTATTTTTGATGAGTTAGAGGCGTATGAGTCTTTCAATCCTATTTTGGGATTCTCCGGGCTATTATAAGAGCATTGCATTGTTGAATAGGATAATCAAATAGCGTTCTGGTTTATTTGTCAAGTTGATTGAAATAAAGATGAATATTGTTATACATTTATATATGGTTTTATTTAGTGAAGAAAAAGAAATATGTTAATTAAAATGCAGTTTAATATGTTGATTAAAATGCAGTTTAGTATTTTGCAGGCTTAACGCTTTTTAATGTAAAACGACATAATTTCTGAAGAATTCATAATTAAACTTTTGATTTCGTACTAGTCAAAAATACTATAAATTATAATGTTGAAAGAGCTATTTGTTTAGTAACATGTAACATTTAAAGCAAAAAATATTATTTTTAAAAGATATTTCTACTTATTAAATAGTTTTGAAAAATTAGTATATAAAACGGTATATAATAGCTCAAGTTCAATCATTTCAGCCAAAAAATGTGGGTTTTAAAAAGGTAACTACATTTCTGCAATAAATGTAGTTAATATTTTTATAATTTTCTTTGAATATACACATTTTTTATTTACTTCTCCAAAAAAGTTCTGTTATCAGTTTCATCTTATCAAAAACATTATCCAAAAACACTACAAACAACTGAATAAAAAAAGTTATCGGTACCATACATAAAGGAGAACACTGCACGTATTGTCCACCAACTATTTACAGTCTACTGGGCACCTCAAATCCAGATATTGAAGTTCACTTTAGGACCGGAAAGTTTTTAGGCCTTAGACCACGTACACATCCTTGAACACATTGGACCAACAGACAACTCTGATTCACTCATTTGATTGGAGGATAGAGCGCATGGGCATGGGAAGCCAAATTGTTGCCAATTCGCTTTTGTGTCTGTTTATATTTTGACAGATGGAATTCGTTATTTTGAAGAATAAAACTTATTCTAAAGTTGTCGTGGAATCGTAGATCAATTAGTAATTACTAGAAAAACTTAGAGATAGAGGTGAATTGACTTTTTTTTTGTGGGAATGTAGGAAGAGTTGATTTAAATTAAAAAATATTTTACCTTGAAATAGGTATAGAAAACAATTCCTATTTTTATAAGCTTGTATATATTTTAAATTAATATTTCATTGGAAATTACTTCATTTTTATCTAAACAATAATGGTAATTTAATATTTAGAAGAATGAAAATGTTTTCTTATAAACTGTTAGTTCTGTTATTTATTTTTCTACATTAATAAATTACTGCAATCAAAATTCTAATCGAAAAAGAATTACAGAAAAAAGATTTAAATACAATTTAAATTGTTTCAATGAAATATTTAAACAGCAAAAATATCTTTTTCTTTTTGAAGTTGAAAAAAAAAAAAATTCAATTGGCAACCTACAACTCAAGAAAGATGTTTTGAAAACAGCATACACTTTAGTTACCATTTGAAGTTTAATAATTTTGAAACACTTTAGACTTCCAAAAAAATCCGGTCTAGGTGGAATTTCTCACCAGTAAAAACTGCTACATGCAGATCTTACTATAGAAACAGGACTTATATTAAAAATGGTCCAACTCATTTGAAAATATTCTGTTATAAAAATTCACGATTTGCACAAAGTTAGTGTAACGAAATAAAATTCTGATTTCAGATTATAAATTGAAAAAAAAATTGATGCATAACACTAAGAAATATTTGTCACAATCAATACAATTAGCAAATATATTTTAAATATTGATTCTCCATATTTTTTCACCAAGGAAATATTTACAGTCCCATAAAGTAAAAAGTGAGAAAAAGTGAACATAAAATAATTCACAGTTTCTTTTATCATGTTATATAATTCAATTTTGGCAAAGTAGAGCATTTTCTAATTGTAAACAATTGCTTGAAAATGTTAATTTTAGCTTTATAAATAAAAGTTTTAAGGAGTGTTAATGTAATATAGGTTTTTTATTAATCAATAGACAAAAGATATTTTAAGATTACTTAAAATTAAATTACAGTTTTCGTTATGTCAGAATTATAAAACTTTTTGCGAATGACCGCTAAGACGATTTCGGGAGTTTTAGTATAATACGTGATAAAGTATGCTCTGAAAGGAAAAAAATTGCTATCAAAGCGAGTATTTTCGCTAATTTCCTACATAAAATGTCTGTTTTCCAAACCTACTGCAGTTGACTATATAAATTACAGATCAATATATTAAAACATATTTTCTAGAAAAAACAGATAAATTTTCAACAACTGATACAGATTGCAACTGTTAAGAACAGAATTTTTTTTTATTACGAAAGGAAAATTTAAAATTTTCGAACATCATGACCGTGGTGGTATAGTTATCAAAGCAACCAGCCCTTATGCTGTTAACGAGGAAAGGTATATTAATCCTGGGGCTCCTTCTTTACTTGTAACGCATCCTGAGCTACAGAAAGAAAAAACTATAACGTACGAATATAATGCGGTTTGCTTACACCTGAATAGTGACCTTAGTTATCAATCCGCCAAGGTTGACATGATTCTGTGTATACAATCTTGGATATATACAGACGTATAAACCCGTCACCTGATTGTCAAGTTTTCCAGCAGCACACATTACTTAGAAAAAGTTATAGATTGATTAATTTTATTACATTTTAACACACATATACAAAGCATAAAGAAACCATTAACAACCATCTACAACCGAAAAATATTTTTTTTAATTTGAGAAATTAAATTTCAGTTAAAATACTTAATCTATATCTCATACAATGAAAACCATTCCGCCAAGGTTAACCTGATTCTGTCTATACTCTCTAAGGATTACAGACGTAAAAAACCCGTCACTTGATTGTCAGGATTTCCAGCAGCGCACGTAAATTTGAAAAAGTTATAGATTTCATAATTTTATTACGTTTTAACATTCAAAGCATAAAGGAGACATTTACAACCATCTACAATCGAAATGTATTTTTTTTTTAATTTGAGAAATTAAATTTCAGTTAAATTATTAAATCTAAATCTCATTTAGTGAAATCAAGTTTACGCTTTAGCCAATTTGCCATCTCTCAGGGAGTAAATGGCCAATATTAAGTGGCTTTTATTTAGACCACTGTCGAAACGAGCTCTGGCAATATTCCTCAAGACCGAAAGCGAGGGAAATTCCAATCTCTTTTTAAAATAGTCTTCGATATGGGATGAAGAAAAGCCTAAAGGGGGATAAAAATAATAAAATCGAGATAGGCGACCGTTTTTACCTCCACTATCGGGATGGGAACAATCTGCATTTTAGGAATGCCAAAGAAGAGGGGAGCATTTTCTATTAAAGATTTTTTTTCCCCCTTTACTCCATGGATTTTTTTTTTCTTAGAGGGGTTGGATAGAATTTTGAAAAGTCGATGGAGGTTTTGTGGGGGAGTTTCTTGAGAAAAAATATTGAGAGAATGTGAAATTCAAATGCGATTATCGATTGTAACCTGATGGTATCGATTTGGGATGGTGATGGCTATAGGAAATGATTTAGAGCGATAATGACTGTTTAAAGTAAGGCTACAGAAGTCTTTGACGAATATACTGGGAAAAGAATTTCTATTTTTTTTTAAAAATTCAATTAATTATTTTCTATTTCTCAATATCCAAAATTACATTTTCTCCATATCGGCCCTCTACCCCAAATTTATTAGATTGTTAAAGTAAAATAAAAATTATAACAGGCATTAATATAAGTTAATAATGTAACGTTTAATTACATAAAAATAGGAAAATAAAACATTTTCATTTAATTGTTCAATGCTTTCATTTCAAGCTTTAAAACTATGCAAAAAAAAGTATGCTATATTTTGGAATAACCGAGTCTAGACTGTTCTTTAATTACTCAAATAAGATTTCAGTTCAACAAAGACAAACAAGTTTACAAAACAAGTTTAAAATTAATTCATATTTTTTTTAAATTTATTATAGCATACAGAAAATTACATTGGAGTTATGCCCTATTTATTTGAAGAAATTGTAAAAAAATCAATTGATAAATATTCATAAAATATTTGTTTCTTCACTTAAAAAAACCACAAGCATTCTTATAATTCAGCAACAAAAAATGGTTGCTACCTTAGAGGACCAAAATTGTCCCTAAAATACCTCCGGTGGTAAAAAGAAGACTTCACCAATTTGCCAAAACAACTAGTCGTCGTCACTTTGTTTGCTTAGTCGATATCTTGTGACTCTTTCCTCAAAAACAATCTTCATAACCACTCCAACCCCCTACCATTTAATAAAAATAAATCACCGGGTTTCCCCAAAATCGTTAATAAAAATTATGCTTAGCGCCCTCTTCCGCTAATGAGAGTTCTTACTCTTGCAAACAAGATACGTCGGCAAGGGTCTCTTTACTACATCGATCATAACAGTGTTAAAGATATTGTGCTTTCTATCTGCGAGCTTGGAAGCTGGGATAGCTTGGTTTAGCAATGATGTGGGGTTTGAAGAGTGAAGATTTTAAGCAAAACTGTGGAAAGGAATGGTTTTTAGCTGATCAGTGAATAATATTTAGTTGGGTTTAAAATTTTTCGAAATGGTAAATTTATTTTAAAGATAAGTTAAACAAACAAAAAGTTTTTTAGGATCAACTACTATAGTAAGTAAAGGCTAATTGAAACAAAAGTGTTTACTGTTTCATATCAGAAAAAAATTCGTATTTTAGCTAAATCTATTGTTTGACCTTATAACAAAAAGTATATACTCCCTGAAACTCCTCAAACACTGTAAAAAATGTTTTTTTTTCTTTAAACTGTGAGGTGGTATGCCAGAAAAATTCCGTATGATTTACAGAAAAAATCTGTTTAACTTTACTAATTACCGTTAAAATCTGTTCAAATTCCCTTTAAAAATCCTATTGTCACTGTAAACTATAGCGAATTTATATGGGAGACCAGCTGACAGCTCTTATAGTAAAAACTGCACAGAAACAAAAAGAGAAAAAAGAAACTCGGGCAATTCCCTATTTCACTATATCAATAAAAATCATGTCCTAGACAAAATACAGCTCCAGTCCCCTATTACGTCGATATTCGATGGGAAAAAATATCCCCAATCCAGGGGAGTGACCCCCCATTTATGGGGGTGTTGTGCAGCTTTTAGACTAGGGTGGGAGCCCGAAATAGCCAGCGGTCAAGCACTGATTGCCGGGTCCCCTGTCGACGGACTCCCCCAAAGGTCAACAGGCCAACATTGGCCTTGTCGTCCAATGCGCGGAAAAGTGACCTAGTCCAACTTTTTCTGGAGAATCGAGTGAAGTGTTCAGTTTTAGTTGGACAATTATTTGCTTGAGTGTCTTATTTCTAACTAGACTAAGTAGACTGCAAACAAGGGATTCAAATTTCGGGAAGAGAAAGCAAAATGTACCACTTTATTTAAGAGTAATATGGAAAGTTTGGCAAGTTACTTTGTAAACGGTTTGAACTTTAAGCGTTAAATCCAAACTGAATGAACTTTCTGTATAATAAAAGATGAAAACACGTATAAACTTGGTCCTTTTATTAAAGAAATATCATTCTAATTTAGCATCATATTGTGATGGCCATGGTAAAGCTGTGTATTTACATGTGTTATAAAATTTATTGTGTGGTACGGTGAAATCATTTGTCTCACTGGCAAGTGGCAGAAAATTTGACGTAACTTTAGTAAATTGTTCATGTAACGATATACGCGTCAAGAAAACAACAATTGCTTGGGGAAAAAATTTACAACACTGTTATGTAAAAAAAATATATGTTAAATGTGCTGCAGCTTTACAGAAATTGTTTACAGTGTAGCAAATATGAAATGTATGAAGGAAAATGAAGGTTTTTCATACATTCTCTAAATTCTAGCCTGTTCATTGACGAAATAATACAGAATTGTACCCCAACTAATGGATTTAGTTATTGATTTTGAAAAACCAAAAATTTTGAATATTTAAGTAATTTTGACTCATGAAGTTGTATTTGTCAGATAAGTCACTTTTCAACCCACTCTAAGATATTGTTCTGCTGTGCGTGTCTGTCCGTTCTTTGGTTCGAAGGTGGTTGCTAAATTACAAGGTTTTTGTGGATGAGAAAGATGGGATGATTATGATTTAGTGCACAGTTTGTTAGTTTTTTTCCTTATAAAGGGATATTTATGGATATATGTTAGTAAGTTTGGCAACAACTACATTCAATGCACAATAAAACTCGTGATGCACTCACAATGTACAACAACTTGTTTTCAATGCACAAGAAAAACATTTAATAACTCATCAAGGCTTTTTAATGATTTTTTTTGTAAGGTTATTTCCATGTCCAAAAAGTTCGTGTTAAGGGGAAAAACAAAAGTGTTACAAATATCCAGATTTTGGAAAGAATAATCAACTATTGTGTTTTTGTGCTGCATAATGGTCTATTGCTAGTTGAGAACAAAATTGCTCTAATGTTAAAGATTTTTCTCAAAAATTAAATAATAAATTTGTGTTAAGCGTCGTACTTATAATAATGAAACAAGTATGTATAAAGATCAAATTCTCTAGAAATTTCAAATTGTGTCTATTACACTACACTTAATTAAAGTATTTCTAAAAATGTATATGTGTACCGTATTTGGTACATCACTTCGGCTATAAAAGGTCAACACACATTCAAAAACATATTCGCTCTCTACTCCTTATTAAACTTTCAACTTATTTAAGCCCTAATCTGGCAATTTATACTTAATCAGTCGCCATATAAGACTGCTTTTAATAAGCGCCGAATTCCCTCGCCTAATTCACAAAACGAAATTATTTAAATGATGTCATTAATTACGAGCAGAATATCGCGACCCAATGGCTGAATAGACGAGAGGCAGTTGATGGCAAACTGAGGCGGAAATACTTTAACGCAAGCTTAGGTCTCGAAATAAGCCTTCATTAAATAACGAAAATATCTCTCGCCATATCCAATACGGCCTGAAGTAGCTTGACAGAGATGTAACTAAAAATGTCCAAAGACAAATGTGCCAACATTTCTCTGTATAATAATTGTAGGGTAGGGTTACATATACATTCCTTCTTGTGTGCTTGATCAGAGATCCGCTAAAAAGCCTTCGTCAAGTAAGACAGACACAGGCAGAATTTTTACTGACACAGAGAAAGGAAGTACACCCAGAGGGAAGGCGGGAATCGAACCCGCACCCGTTAAAGCTCGCAGACTGCGAGATCCAAACTACTAGGCCATCCGGGCCCCTCTATGTAGTATTGCTGCACAAGCGGTATTGTCTCATTCTTTCTTCTTCCTTTTACTGTAAAATTATAGTACATATTACGATTAATTTTCTTACATTACAGTGATATTAAAACTTTTTTTTAAAATATTTCTTTAATCATTCGAGTTATTTGATGACTTGTTTTTTTTTTTTAAAAAAGACTTAAAAATGTAAAGACAAATGATTGTTACTCCTTTTCAAAGCAGAAACTTTTTTTAAGTGTAAGGAACGTGGTACAAAATTCTTTATTGCAGCCAAAATTTACAAGCAAAAATTAACTTTTTGCTAAATTAAATCCTTAAAAAAAATATAGCTATAAGTCATGTTTTTAAATTTTACTTTTTTATTTGTGCTTACCTTACTATGCAATTTAGCCTTTATTTTAAAAATAATTAATCACAAATTATAATGCTGGCCGACTAATTTGGTTAATAATTTTTTACAATAGTGATTAAAATAATTATTACGAGAATAAGAGAATGAAGTATGCTTTTTTATTAATTGAAGCATTTTTACGTAAAAAAAAAGACACAATTTTTTAATGGAATACAAATTTTACATAGAATTCTGATATATTCACAGTTCGACAAATTGCTCTCGTTTAGTTATGATGAGATACTTATAGATTTAATGATTCTAAATATTAAACACGATTTGCTCAAAATATTAGTATAGTGTTAGTTACAATGATATCAGAGGATCGCATGGCACTCCTTCCGCGTAATCAATATGTTCGACGTTATACGCAACTTTGAGTCTTCCCCAGTATTTTAATTAGTCTCCTTAACTTCTAGCAGAACATATTTTTGCGTGAACGCTCCGCTGAAAATGGAATGCTCATTTCATACGCGCGTCTTTTGAAAATGGCGGCCCTTCGGTAGATGCACGGAGTAAAGAAGAAGATGGAGATGGTTGGCGAGGTGAAGCCTTCAGAAAGTAGCCAAGCAACCCTAGTAACCCAAACAAACCGCTCATTTAATTTTACACTCCATACCACCCCAACTTGGGTAAAAACAAAGAGTAAAATGGCAGAGGGGAAAGCGCAGTTGAGCGCATGATGATTGGTAATATTTACATACAAAATGACCTGTATACAATTGAGCCCAAATACACTTTTCATTCTGATAAAATTGCGAAATTTTCTCAAATAATATTCAAATCAGTTAGACCTTAAAAGAAATTATTTTTTTAAATATGTTTTTTGGATGGATTCACAAATAGTTTATGGAACTCTTTACATGCGCGGAAGGATCTTCTCCATAGCATATTTCTATTTACCCAACTTAGGTTGGCAAAGAGTGCAGTTCATGCTAAAATGCGTCATTTTATTTCTTAAAAAACATTAGAAAAAAATCAAAAACTACTTAGGGTGCAGGTGTAATGACTGGTAAGAGATCTGAATCTACAGTAATTTCCTTCACAGGTAATAAAAATGCGTTGTTATTTAGTTTATATTACATAGCCAGAAATCGCCAAGTCGATGTCGTACGCTCATACAAACTCTACAGTAAAATAGTGCCAAATTCTTCGCCAAAAGCGCTTTTTTGGGCTTACTGAAAACGATCCATAGCATCACTTGGTAAAACGGTTTCTAGATTGGATTTTGCCCGGCGTCATCTTCATCTTCCTCCTAACTTTAAGAGTAGATGTAATATTTGTTTTAATTTTGAGTCCCTTGTGTCGCGCGAACCAAGCAGCGCGAGGATTAATTTTCAATAATAATCTTTGAAGGCAGCAGAAAACATGGACGCACTTCGCCGATTTTTCTAATTAAAAACGGAACCCAGGAAAAAGGAGAGAGATTGATGAAAATAAAAACAGCCGAGAGGAAAACAAAAAATTAGGATGAGAATTAAAAGAGAGGGAGGGGGAAAAAGTAGTGACGCGGGGAATATGGGAAAGAAGCAATTGTGTCGCAATCGTCATAACGAGAGACTTTTGAAATGAGAACGGGGGTATTTTTTTTAAATACATCAAGTGGTTTTGATTCAAAGTGAAGTGAGGAAAAATTTGGAACCTGTAAAAAATTGCCATCTGAGAACATAAAAAACATTTTCTACTGTATAAATTCACAATAAATTAAAACGATGAATTTAAATGCTTAAAAAAAGGAATTAAAACTGTGATTAAGTTTTAAGTTATTTCAATAATTAAAACTGCTTTTACGGGCTGGGGAGCCCAGTCGGTTAAGCACTCGCTTAGCATGCGGAAGGTCCCAGGTTCGGGTCCGGGCATCGCCAAAATAGCTGCCGACCTATAAACGGCCCGTGCAGCCAAAAATGTCCGACGAATAATACCCCGTGTAAGGGAGTGCACGTTAAATATCCTTCAAAGTCCTAACGCTGCGTACGATGTCGCCCTTAACGGTTGCGTTGGGTGCCTATTCAGGTGTTGGCTCGTCACCTGACTGTGGTTCTAAAATACGACGCCCGTCGCCAATAGCCCTCGTGTAGCTCTAGTGCGACGATAATTCAAACCAAACCAAACCAAAAAAACTGCTTTTACATCGAAAAAAAATTAGATGGGAAAATCGAGGATCATTAAATCGAGGGGCACCAAGACAATTTAACAAGCATAGCAGGGAGGCCGGATAGCTGAGTGGTTTGGACCATTGAGCTATTAGTCTGAGCGCTGTAACGGGTGCGGGTTCAATAGACATTAAGGTTATTTTAGTTCATTTAAATGAATATTATCTTAGGACTTTATGCTGACTCTTAGATAGGAAAAAGTCGTTTCCGATAATGTAATCTTTAAAAAAAATTATAAATAGAACTTTACTTTTTATTTTGTTTTTAGATTGAAAACAACATAAAGTGTATAATAATTTTTTTTAATGTATAGTAAAAAATATGTAGTTATATGTTTAGATTTCGATTTTTCACACACATTTATGCTAAATTAATCCTTCAAGTTCACACACATTTATGTTAAATTAATCCTTCGAATATTTAAGTTCCTGATTACAGAAGGCTTATTTTTTTAATGTAAAAAAATACTGACGAATACACTCTTACAAGAACAAACTTTTGCAAGGATAAGATACTTTTTTATAAAAAAAAAATCCGAAGGACAAGGGAAATGGGAAAATAACTAAAAACTGAAAAATTCATCTTACGCATCGAAATTATTTAAATATTTTTATGACCTACACTTCAGTTAAAACTACTGACTCACACCAAAGCCCCTTATATGAGTACATTGTTACGATCCAGTGCTTAGATTCCAAAATGCGAAAAATATTAATAATTAAATGAGGAAGATAAATGAAAAAGAAACTGCTACAAAAGCTGAAGAAAGAAGATATATTAATTACATAAATTAATATGTGCAAAGGACTCCTGAAAACTCTTGTTTTAATTTTTTCCCCTAGTTTTCGTAAAAGGAAAAAGTAATTTCTCAGTGACTAAAACGAGATTTTAGTGCTTTTTTTCCTTTAATATTTATTTTCTTTTTTTGAGAGGGTTTTTGTTGTTTTTAATAATTCCGTTTCATTTTAATCTTTTTGGGTGAGATATCTTTTTAAAGCACGCTGGGGGGGGGGGGATCCCCACTTTTCTTTTCTACAAATTTATTTCTGAAATGTTACATTTTAAAGCATTTATTAAAGCTTTATTTAATGTTAGGGTTGTACTAAAGTGTCGAGTGAAATTAATAAGAGAAAGAAGTATGCTTTTTTATTAATTGAGGCATTTTTACGTGAAAAAAAAACGATTTTTCCATTCTTACTTATTTAAAAGCATCTAATAAGAGTTTTATCTTGCTTTCGTTAAACATCAGGTATTTTTTTTTATCTTTGTGCTTGCATCCAAAAAATGATTTTTGCCTGACTTACGTAAAGAAATGGCTAGGCATTTTCGTTGCAATCTAAAAGATTTTTTTAAAAAACTAGAAAAGAAAAGTGTATATTTTATGTACAATACTTAGTAATCACTTCTTCAGCTACGTTTTCGTTAGGAATTTCATAACAAGGTTTTATATTTTTATGCTACAGCAGCTGTGTCAAAATTGAAATCTTTGGTTAGATAGAAATGGTCAATTACGATAATCTCTACATTAATTTGTATTGCTAGTGATGTTTCGCAACACTTATATAAATAGCTACTATAATGACTACTATTGCCATAAAGTTAAACTTTTGTTTGTATTTTATTAAAAGGATATGGCACAAATTGTGTACCAAGCCGGTCACATGAGGTGAGCAAAATTAACCAAATAAAATAACCAAACATTGTGTAATAATCTATAACAACAGGTCATGTGAGGTGACCAAAATTAACCAAATGAAATAACCAAACATTGTGTAATAATCTATAACAACAGCATGTGAGGTGAACAAACTTAACCAAATGAAATAACCAAACACTGTGCAATAATCTATAACAACAGGTCATGTGAGGTGAATAAAACTAACCAAATAAAATAACCAAACATTGTGAAATTGTTTATAATAACAGGTCATGTGAGGTGAATAAAAGCAACTGACCTGGATCCTGCACGGCAATCAAGGGGATGGGGCTGTATACGCTGCGTCTGGAATCTATAGGGGATGACATGCACAATTTCAGCCTCGCCTCACATACATGCATTTCATAAACAACAATACACTTTTGAATAAAACAACATAACGTAATTTCAATAAACAGATTATTTCACTACTAGATTCATAAATCGATATTATCCGAAATTTTACAAAGATATTTTAGTTTTTTACTATCAATATTGAATATTTAAATTTATATACTGCTTTAAAAAAAAGAAGCAAATGATATTCTTAGCAACATTTGGGTAAAATATTTTTGATTTTAGAGATTTTTTTACGGTATTTGGCCATTGAAATTCAAAAGACAAATTATTTAAAATAAGTAAAAAAAAACTTCACAAGGATCACTTAAAATTTATGAATTATTTCTTTCCATTAATAGGGATTAAATTTTCAGAATATAAACATTAATTCGCTTTTTCTACTTAAAAACGCAATTAGTGACTACATTTAAACCATTGAAATTGTAGAATTCGTACCATTTTAATCATACATGATTTATGAAATTATAAAATTACATTTATAATTATCTGGAAACATAATAAGAAAAAATTTCATGATAATAATTGTTTAGTTACAAATTTATATTTTGATATCAGGAAATCTAAATATTATTAAATTTAAAAATTTATAACTCAACACCATGCAGTGAAAGCAATTTTACACTTCAGTCAATTGACCTGCCTTTCATAGCGCGAAATTTTCTTAGTGATAAATTAATAGTTTAATAAACTAGGTTACCATTACGATCAGATGGTAACTACTCATAACACTGTCTACGAGCCCATATCTAGTAATTCTAGTCTAACATAAGTTACTTAAACTGACCGATATTGGTTACATTTAGGTTAGCAAATGCATACACTTCGTACCACCCTAACTTGGCTAAAAAGAAAGTGTAAAAATTCAGAGGGAAAAGCGTGGTTGGTTCATTAGTTGAAAACTCTTGTAGTAAGGTAATATTTACATGAAAAATTATCTGAATGCAATTTAACCAAAATACACTTTTCATTCTGATAAAATTGACAAATTTTCTCAAATAATATTGCAATCTGTAAGACCTTAAACGAAATTAATGTTTTAAGCATGTTTTCTGGATGGATTCCCAAATAACTTATGGAACTCTCTGCATCCGCGGATGGATCTTCTCCAGAGCATATTTCTATTTACCCAACTTAGGTTGGCAAGGAGTGTAGTAATTCTAGTCTAACTTAAGTGACTTGAACTAACTGATATTGGTCACATTTAGGTCAGCCAATGCATAGTCCATTATAACCTAGTCTCTTGTCCCATTCGACCCAAAACGACACTCCTTGCCAATCTAAGTTGGGTAAATAGAAATATGCTATGGAGAAGTCTCTTCCGCTGATGTAAAGAGTTCCATAAATCAATTGTAAATCCATCCAGAAAACACGTTTAAAACATTAATTTCGTTTGTGGTCGAACAGAATTGAATAATATTTGAGAAAATTTGGCAATTTTATCAGAATGAAAAGTGTATTTTGGTCAAATTGTATTCAGGTCATTTTGTATGCAAATATTACCTTACAAGAGTTTTCAACTAACAGACAAACCGCGCTTTTCCACCTGCCTTTTTACTACTTGTTTTTACCCATGTTAGGTTGGCACGGAGTGTACGCCGAAACCGTAACAATATTCCCACAGGGTCCTGTACCGGGGGAATAGTTTACATGCCGCAGTCCCCACCGGATTCATAAGAATATTTATCGCTTCCCCCCGCCACAATTGAGAGATCTCATTAGAGTAGTGCTGACATGCGTCATACAAGAATAGCTTGCCAAGTGAACAGAAACCAGGGTGTTTATGACGAATTATGAGTCCCAACACCCCCGTGGAGGGGGGTAAGGGGGCCGTTATTTTGTTATGGGGTAGTTTGTAGGTCTGTTTCGATCGGGAACGAATCGAAGTTTTGTTATGGATATAAAAATTCCAGATTCATGGAGTAGCGTTACACAAAATATTTGAAGTCAAGTTATATAAATAAGAAGTTTAAACAAGTTTTTGTTTCGTTTGCTACACCAAATTGTTGGCCGTAAGTGCTGCTTACAGTTTTACGAGTAGCGTTACGCAAAAAAGTATGGGGTATCGTAACTTTGAGATATAGGAGTAAACTAGCTTCTTCCCTTGCATAACGTTAAGCCATAAAAATTGTCTCCTGTTCTTGTTAAACTCCATATGTGTTTTTCTTTTGAAGATTTAAAAAAAATCAAACTACGGAATAATTTTTAGTTAGTTATTTTTCCTTGGGTGTAAAATTATTACTTAAATTAATTTCGTAAACATTTTCAAAAAGTGAATCGTCAAATTAATGTCATAAATTAAAAAAACAATTTAAAGATTCCTTTACATTTAGTACTTAGAAAACAATGTCTTTGAAGGCTATTCGATTTGATTTTTATGTCAATTTCTTATGTGTAAATTCTAAATGAATATGTATAAGATGTCAACCAAAGGTTAAATAATCTGTTTGTTTACTAACTGATTTAAACTTTTTTTTTTAATTATTGACATAATAGAGATTTTCTTCAAAATTCCAGCAAAAGATCTTCGTCAGATTTAATTAAGCAGTATTTCCTAAGTGCACAATAAACAGAACTAATGCCTTTTTTTAATTACATAAATTAACCATTACACCCATTCGACTGTTTTTTATACTTCGCAACATAATCACCCCTAATTTAGTTTGTCGAATGCCCCTTTTCAGACCCTCGCTTCCAAATCTTGTTCGCCATATTTGCCACCAACCGCTATCGGGGATACATTTTAATCTTGCGTCACACACACCAAACGCCCTTAGGGGAACACAACGCCACACGCAATGGGCAACAATGCACGGACAACGCCAAAAAAATAAAAGTCAGTTAGGAGCCACAATGTAATAAAACGTTACTGGGAATATTATTAGTGTTGTAGTAACTTTAGTTTCGTTAGTTTGAGAGAAATGTAACTAATAAATGGATTGATGGAATTAAAATGTTTAAAAATGCAAATTGTAATGTAATTCTTTTTTTTTTTATTATTCAAGCACAAGTTTTTCTGCAAATGCAGCTACTAAGGTTTATTTATTTATAAAAGCATAGGCTGGAAAATCTGAACCAAATCCTTGCTCACCTAAGTGTAGTTATTTTTAAGTATTTCTTCGTTTTAAAGAGAAATTGAAATGATTTTTTTAATGATTAATTGTAGAAACTGTTATTGAGTTATTGACAGATTTGTATGAAATTATATTGCGATTTTACATAATCTCTCTGCAGATGCATTTATTGGTAACTAACTACATTTCAGATACATTATTTACAATATTAAGTTATAACATTCTACAGTTTAAATTTATCTTGTTTGTCATTACACAAAAACTCTTTTCATTTTCTAAAAACAAAATAATACTTTAAAAATAATCACAACCCTTTATTCACCCCTTGATTTGACAATGAGGAAAATAATAGAAATGACCGTCTCATTAAAATGTATGTAATGGATATTCTACAAATGTACAATTATTTTAAACGGCATATTTAACCCTCTGTTGCATACTGTTGCCATATTTCAACAAGTAACATAATCCCCTTTATTCTATTAAAGTAGAGCTCCCTCTCGACAAATCTGTGTTTTTTCATCTATTATATTCCATTTTGAAGTTTTAGTTACTAATAACCCTCATAGATGATGGTAGTAAAAATGTATTCAAAATTAAAGAGTGAAGTTATTAACTGTTGTGAAATTACGCCTTTGGCAGTATTCGAAGTAATAATAATATTAGTACTAAATACAAATAAATGGTTTTGAAGAAATAATTATAGTTCAAGAGGGTTATTTTAATATATATTTAGTGGTTTTCTAATCATTCTTATTAAATTGGAATTTTGTAGTTGGTTTTTTGTTGGTTGGCAAAACTTTTAAATTATTAATTATTATTAATTTAAATTAATTAAATTATTTCAATTCCAATGCAGTTAATTTTTTTTCAGTATCTCTCTCATAATATATGAGTATAAAGGATACAAATATATTTTTTCGGAATGAAAAAAAAATCATGCATTACAGGGTTATTAACAATGACTCACAACTAGTTTATGTCCTTGTATGTGTGAGTTACAGCTTTGACAGACTAATAAAGGGACTTGTAGCTGATCTCTTTATCAATATCGCTTTGGAGCCCCGGGCCCATTGATAAATTTGCATACTCGAGCTAAATGGGGAAGGAAGGATGGTAAGAGAGGTTTGGGAGGAAAATCAATGGATTCTTCCTCTTTTGGAGAACAGAAATTTGTCGGTTAATCGAAGAGAAAACATCTTGTAGGGTCTTGGAAAGTAGAGGAAGTTTTCGTGAATAGTTTGAAAGATTTTTTTAAAGAAATAATAATGGTTTAATTGTATCCAAGCTTGTGTCAGTAAATCGAAGAGGTTATAGTTTGTAGAAGGATGGTTTTGTGAAAGAAAATAAAAAAATTGTGGTTTAAAATGGTTAAAAAATCATTATATTCTAAATTTGCTTTCGTAAATTGAAGAGAAGCTTGAAGTTTATTGGATTTGGGATTGTATAAATAAACTTTGTAAATAGTTTCAAAATTTGATGTTTTTGTGTTTCAGAATGTTGTGATAGTTTAAAACTTTGTCAATTAAATGAATAGAAAGTTATTCTTTTTGGTCACAGAAAAAGCATAATTTCCGTTAAATTTAAAAGAATAAAAAAAGTTTACGTCATGATTTCTTAAAGGAATTAAAGTAAAACTTAACATTTAGTATTTGGATGAAATGGCTTTATGAGGATAAAATTATATTTCCTATGAAAACAAACAAAAAAATAATCTATTTATCATTCTGACGCATACAAAAATCTAACCATAATTAATATTATTTTTTGAACAGAAATACTAGAAAAAATAATTTCATCTTTTTGATTGTACCGATTCATAAAAATTATAGTATATTTTTTAACAAAAATGACTTTATAAAACTTATCTTTAGCTTACTATCGTAAGCTTATATTAGACTTTATAAAATTATCTTAAAATAACGTTAAAATTCAAAACTCGCCACAACAAACCTCCATTCTTACCTTAAATTATTTAAATCTATTTTTTGTACAAAAGATTTATACAAATAAAGAATTCGGTGTTTTTTTTTCAAAACTTAGTAATAATATATAACAAAACTGAATTGTTAACTAATATTTAAACTTTATTACAATTTTTTAAATTAATATTTAAACTAATTCTAAGCAACACGAAATCTTATGCAAGTCAAAATCAAACAAAAAGTCCCTCAGTTGAATTGAAATGTGAATTTCATACATAAACTTCTCCACCCCAAACACTTACACCTCAACATTCTCAAAGAAGCGTTCAATTTAACCCAAACCCAAGCATTTGAGAAATAATCACGTAAGCCATGAATAAATTCATGAATAAAGAAAATAGTGGCCTCGGTCCTAAGAATTCATTTATCATAGCCCGCTGACAGCCCCCATTGCTTTTGGTAGGAAAATGCGCTAAACGCACTCGATTTCCTGTGTGCAACATGAAAATGAATTAAAAATATCAACATAAAACTGGGGAAATAACTTGTGCATCACTTTATTTTTGCTCCGGTCATATTTTTAAGGGAAAATCACGCGTGTTGAATGAAAAATTGTGATGGAAATGTTAGTATTAAATTTTTTAGGTAATATTTAAATGTAAAACAAATGAACATAAATGAATAAATGTACAACATAAAAATAAACTAAATATATAAATTTAAAACTGGGAAATAACTTGTGCATCACTTTATTTTTGCTCCGGTCATATTTCTACGGGAAAATCACGCGTGTTGAAGGAGAAATGGTGATGGAAATGTTAGTATTAAATTTTTTAGGTAATTCTTAAATGTAAAACAAATGAACATAAATGAATAAATGTAAACATAAAAATAAATTAAATATATAAATTTAAAAGTAGGGAAATAACTTGTGCATCACGGTTTTTTAGAAATTAGATAACCACAATATTAAAATTTGTAATGAATGAAACTGACGAACAGTGTGTTTTTATTTGGAAATTATTTGTATTTAAAAGACATCATGTTAACTTTTAATTAAAATACTATTTTCGTTCATTTGTGTGAGGTTTTCTATTTTCACTATTTCCAAAATCATTCAATTGGAATATAATCATGTGTAATGCTATAAAATGCTACATGCCAGATAATTGTATTTGTTTGGTTAGTATTAAAACGATGAATAGAAATTGCAATTAAAATTTCATTTAAATTTTATATTATGATCGTTTTCAATGTATTACATATTATATTTAGTCACACAATAAAGATAACCGAACTTTACAATAATTTAATTTACTTTAATTGAATTTTTTATCTCTTAATCATTCGTCTTTTAAACATAATTAACAATTTCTCCCACGGTGCTTAATGTCATTGATAATTTCATGAAATTTTGATACTGTTTCACGAATGAAATGCTTCAAACAAAAATGGTTGACAGCCAAATTCAAAGTATTTTCGAACTTTATCTTTTTTATTAACAACTAAGCAAAGAAAAACTGAATTTGCCTTACGCTACTTAAATTTAAAAATGCATAATTTATATTTATAATTTGCATGTTTAATATCTATTAATACACATTTAATCATTTAAAAGAAAAAATTTAATTCTTCATTCTTTTTGTTCGGACAAAAGCTTTTAATTTGAAATTAAAAATTTGCGATTTTCTTATTTCCTCAAAATATAACGTCGTTCAGATTTTCTCAAGCACAAATATTTTTAGATATTGTCCTCATATATTTAATAATATTTTAAAATCACATACTTTTCAATTGATCTTCAATGTGCATTTGGACCGACAAATATGGAACTGAAATTATAAATTTTGCACATTTTACGACACATTTTTAACCTTTAATTTATTTACATATAGTCGATACAAAACAGTAGATGGAAAACAAAAATGAAGTTAAAAGAAAAAACAAATTTTGCAAAAAAAAAAATATTCGTTAAAAATAGTTATGTATTTCAATTTGCAATCGAATTTGCTACATAGTTTACTGTATTGTTATTTATATTAAAGAAAACATTCATTTTATAAAAAAAAAACATACGTTTTAGCGTTTCATTTAGTTGTTTATCTATTGCTGTTGAATAAACTATTTCGAAAATTCAAAGCCAATCGGCTATAATTTTTTGCTATTAGTCTCAAACATAGTTTTAAAATTGTTTCGGTACTTCATTAGTTTAAATTTACATAAGCTAACACAACTTTTACAAGTAAACATTACTAAAACTACTAAAACTAGCATGTTTCCTGCTTCCTGAATTCTTCTAGAATTTTTGGTTCCTTGTGTGTTTTTTGTATGCATTGTTTGTTAAATGTAAACATTTCTAAAATCAAACTAACACTATTTTCTGATTATTTATAATGTTTTGCTTCTTTATATATATTTTGCTAACTAGACAAAAAAAGTAACTGTGGCGATGCATAGTTTAAAAATAAAATATTACAAATGCATTTATCTCTTAAGAGTGAGAACATGTTAAAATTATTGAATTTTCTCTAAATAAAAATAATACACTGTTTTCTGCTTATTTACAATTTTTTGCTTCTTTATATATATTCTGCTATCTAGACAAAAAAAATAACTGTGTCGAAGCATAGTTTAAAAGTGAAATATTTCAATTGCAATAATCGTAAGAGTGTGAACATGTTAAAATGATTGAATTTTCTCTAAATAGAAAACAAACTTGCTAATTAATTTTTAATTAGTTACATTAATTACCTTTGTGTGGCATGGCGTCGTCACTGGTCCCGGTACAACCCTGATATACTGCGGCCCCTGGGATTGTAAGTGACGAAGTCTGACCGGGGACAGTCAGGTCTCTGAAAGAAAATTTAATTTAAATAGTTTGCATATCAATAAATAAAAATTAAAAATTAAAAAAAAAACTTTAAAACATTCATATCTATAACGTGAACTGTTGCAGTGTTTTTTCGAAAATGCCCATTATGAAAGATTTTGATGGAAAGAGAAGAATACTATGTGATGTTTTATTAAGGATTCTCATTACATTTATGGGAAAAATCATAGTTCAAATGAGCGAGAAAATTTCATTTTTTGGAGGAAATATGGAAATTTCACAACCAATGCGTTTTTCTTTAACTATAGTTTCCTTATGCATATTTCCGAAATATCAATTTGAAAATTTTGATTGTCTAATCGAATTAATTAAATCCTTGAATGCAATCGCAAATTTAGATTGTCTAATACAATCTCATTGTTTATATAAGACAGTAACCTCTAATTCAAAATTACTATAAAGTAAAAAAAAATAAGGATGATCAACGGTAAATGTCGATTGAGTATTTTATTAAATATATCAATCATACTTTATTATATAAAAACTGTTTTTATCACATCAATGATCAATGGTAAATGCAGACTAAGTGCTTATTACTGCTTATTAAATCTTTCAAATTCTATTTATCATTTAAGACAAATGTTTTTCTTACGTTAGGAAATCAAACGTTGGATACTTATCTATTTTATGGTAAATCACTGAACAAAGAGTCAGATAATCCATTATTATCAAAACTACGTTTAAAATTAAAATAATAATATTTATTTATGAGCTAGCTACTTCAACAATATAAAGATTAAACAATAATATAAATACTTTTCTAGCATATTTGTGAGTGTGTTTATAACCACATATAGTAGTAAGTTTAAAAGCATCAAGAACATGCTATAATTTAAATGAAACATATTAGCCACAAATTCAGCTTAATAATAAAAGTTTTAGCTATATTTACAGCATGTCGGAAGTTTTAATATGCCTGACATAAAGCTACACATTAAGTTTACAAACAAGAACCTATAGGGGTAAGTGGTGTACCTTGGACATATGTGTACCTCGAACCTATGCTGATTCTAGCTCAATTTTCTGAGATATTGAAAAACCACCACATGCAGTTAAAGTATTTGCTAACAGGGGTCTCAGTGAAGTTCTATCTGTTTGTTTAAAAGGTCAATTTATTAAAGAGGTTTCGAAAAACTAAATTCACAGTTCAAAAGTAAATTTTTGTAAGATTCTTTAGTGTATTTTTATACTCAAACAAGTAGTGTTTATTCAGAAACGATGGTTATGCAATATAAAGCAAAGTTTTAGCTATAAAACTGTGTGCTTGAAATTAAATTAAGTCTAACCTTAACATGGTGATTAACTATTTTGTTTTTACTATCCAAGTGGTGTACCTCGAACCTAATACAAGTGGTGTACCTTGGACTGGTCCAAGGTACACTACTATAGGTCTTATGTGCTTCAGATTGTTGAAAACCCTTTTTAAACTTCAAGTAAATTTTTTCCTTTGAAAAATTAAGTACTTAAGCTATTAATATGCAACCCTGATTTGTAAAATTATGTAGAATGGACATTTGTAAGAAGTTTTTATTTGGTGTGATAAATAATTTTTCTCTAGTTAATTATTTAGATTTATGGTAGGCCTATAAAATTGTAATCATATTGATATAATATCGAAAATAATTATTGCATGCGCATCTAAAAAAATGTTTTTTATGATTAATATCTAAGCAGAACATCCTTTTTACTTTTAGGTACAGTTGTATAAACATAAGGGAAAATATTTGAGTTGTTTTTCCAAATTTATGACAGAAAGATAGTCAAATGTTTTTCTATGGCATGAAATGACAGTTTAATTTTATGCTGCATTTTAACGGATAAACCTGAGAAAGATCGCATTGCAGCTGAAAAAGCCAAAAGGGCACTAAAAAAAACTAAGGCAATAAAAACCGTTACTAAGCCAATTGACCTAACATAACCAATTACTACAATCTTGGCTAGAAGTAAGAGGTTGTAAAATGTATTTTTGAATTTTATGTGGCGAATAAATAGTGGTTTTCGGACTGTTAATAATTGGTCCAAGGTACACTACCGGTTGGACCAAGGTACACTGCCGGTGGTGTACCTTGGTCCTAATTACAATTTTCTGTATTTATTTTTTTAATAGTTGAAATCATTTAAATAACATGTTAAAATAAATATATGTTGTATATAACAACATAAAGTATTTAGTAAAAATATTTGTATTCGCTTTTTGCAAGTCATTAAGAAATTAAAAATTGAAAAGTCAAAATAGGTCCAAGGGAACCCACCTTCCCCTAATATAAAAGTTTGGTGTTAATTAACAAACTTTCAAAACCATTCAAGTAGTATAAGTTCATATACTTAACATTAATAACATTGTATGTAGTAGTTAGTTTAGAAACGTTTACAAAAAATCGATAAAAAAATTAAACAGCAATATAAATCAATGACGCAATAAGATTTTAATAAACAAACATATGTAAACATGTCATACTTTTATTTAAAAAAATAAATTATGAGGTGAATAAATAATGTTCTAAGATTGCACAACTAATGTTGTATTTGTGACAAGAAATTGAATCTATATATATAAGATAAGTAGTCCTATTGGTTTTCAAAATTTGTTTAATATATAATGTATTTTTTTAACTTGAGGCAAATAAAAATTTGGAAGGAAGTTATAGTGCAATTTGTCAAATACAAAAATATTTTCGCATCACTGCTTCTTGCATTTTATGCATAACTAAAAGTTCAGTAACTTAATTAAGTTTATGTAAAGTTATCTAATACTGTATTTTTAAAATGGTAAAAAATATTGTTATTATATTATTCTTACTTCGATTTTTAAATGTTCAAGTAACTGAATTACATGTAATTACAAAAAAAAATATTATTTACTTAATAGTATTTTCATATTAATTTTATTTTACAACCAGACAGCACATAAGTTTTTGGTAATTGAATTTGAATGTAAGAAATATTTTAAAAGAAATGACTCTAATTCATCTACTTAAAAGAAATTATTATTCAAGTACTACAAATTCGAATTTGTTAAGCATTGTATTGCAAACATAAAAAAATGCATACTTAAATGTCAAATTTAAATTAAATAAATAGAAGTAATGGTTTTGATATTTAATACTCAAATTTTTAATTGCTTTAAATTAATTTCTATAAATTTTATTTGTTAAAAAAATTTATATTTAAAATTGCATATCACCACCAAGTACATAATAGTCAATGACGACATAGAAAAAAAAATTAGAAATGATACAACTTACCGTTAAGTTATATAAACAAAATATCGAACTTTTTTCCCAACAATTATTAGTCCAACAAATCTATTAAATCACTTTTTAAACACCACAACTTCAATCAGTGATCACTTCACTTCACAAACAAATACTTAACAAAAAACATTGAACTGTTTCAAGCGCCCCCACGTGCGCAAATTTCGCGCTAAGTCGGTCTCGTACGCTCAATTAGTGTGTATCCACACCGCTCTTCTCTGGATCCTACGCTCTATCTGCTCGAGCTCAAACATCGCAAGTGGCTGAAAATATCGCCGATACGAGTAGCGGCCCTCAAACATGTGACGTCACGGGGGAGTTGGGGGGTACGGGGGTCGGACGGTTCCCCCCCAAAATACATTTTTTTGTATCCCCCTAATATATGTACCCACTTTTTGTAGGAGTATTTGGGTAGTTGTAAATTTGCGAGCTTTGGCTTTGTGGACATTGGGCACTTTGTTTATGATGTCCGACAATGTTTGTTGCTACAAGATTACCGAAGTAAAGGGGATGATATTTTTTTTCTTTGACTGAAATAGAAGGTTTTGCTTTAGTGTTTTAAATGTTTATGATGCCGTATGTTATGGGAGAAACTTTATTGGTTAAAAGAGGGCGAGCGTTGATTTACCCAATGATTTATATCGGAGGTTATAGATTCAGTAAATATTTCAATTTGTGGTATATTTTCAAATGCCTTTTCTTTTTGTTTTGTTATGGTACAGATTTATTGTTTGATATTTTGTATTGTAATTTTTTTCTAAAATCATACACTGACTTCTGAAATCATTAAATATCGTAGAAAAATTATTTATTTAAATCTTGCATGTCGCAAATTAAAAGTATATTTTAATGGCTAACATCCATTTGATATATCATATTCTACTTTCAAAACTTGCTGAAAAGTTATCAATATACCTTTTGATAATAAACTTATCATAAAAACAATACATTTTGAATGAATATAATTTAAACTGAAGTTTTTGCATAACAAAATGTAAAAGTATTGTTGAAGAAAAAATCTAATCTTTTGAATAACTAAGGCTGTAGGTAATTACGAAAACATATTCAAATGATCTTTATAAAACCTTTTGTTTGGGTGTAATTTGAAATATTATTTTTAATTTTCTTCAATGGATTTTGATTGTTAATTTTATGTGTTGTCTGGAAGGGCCCGGGGCCCCTTGACAACCAATATATTTCTGTGAAATAAAAAGTTTTCTTCTTCTTCTTCTTCTTCTAACTATCTTAAACATCAAATTTTAAACATTTCATTTCAAGCAACATTTCACGATTTGCATATCCTTATTCAAAGGTACTGTCAACATGATCTCGTATGTTTATGCCTCATTATACATGTTTTAGGCTCTCATGAATGACTTAAAACACCAGAAATATTCCCGAGGCGCCATTCCAACCCCAAATCCCCAAATTATCTTACTCCAATCCACCCATATCATGCCATCTTCGACCTACAGGCGCCTTGACCATCCAAAAACCCTTTTGTCGTCCTTCTTTTTAAGAAAAAAATATAAGGAAACCGACGACAATCTACTTTCCTGTACCCTATGGTCACTTTCAAGATGACCATATGCCGGACACCTACCTATACCTGTAGGAAATCCCCTTTGAATTCGCCGACTCATTATCGGATGAACATATACGAGGGACCACCCGATCTCATGCCTCCTACGATGCAACGGGAAATGAAAGGGTAGTTTTTGGTAAAGTAGGTCTGGAAGTTGGTGTATTGGTGAGAAGAGGGATTAGGGCGATGCAGTTTGGGTTTGGAATGAAACCAAAATGATGATAAAAAAAACTGTTTCATATTTTAAATAAAGAAGTGCAGTGTAGTTAAGTACTAATTCAATACTAAAAGTAAATTAAATTCAGTACTTCTTCATTGCATTACATTAAGTATTTTGAAAAAGTATTTTGATTTTTTTTACGGCACAAATGTTTAATAGTAATTATGAAGATAAAAAAAGCTTAAAAATTTAACAGAATTCAATTTATTTTGAGGCTTAAAAATTAAATTTTTAAATAATAGGATTGTGCAATTATAATAGTTTGATTCCTTCAAAAATAGTGTGAATTTTTTCAATTTTTAGTTTTTTTATGATTTGAATTTATTTTTAAAAAATATTAATCCTTATAAATTCAAGTAAAGTTTAATAAGATCTTAACCTTGTTTACTAAACTTTAAGGAGGTAGTAGTATGCTGAATTGAGAATTACATCATACTCATTGCACCAAAATAAAAGCTAAACAAAGCTATAAAACAAAGGCCGACTAGCAGGTATCAAAATCTGTGAATTCAAATTCTATCTATATCATTAGGGAAGGTATACGTTTGAAATATGCTATAATCCATAGGATTTGGTCCAATTGTCATGTTTCAGGTCTTAATGGAAACAGAAATGCTTATCAAATTAATTGAATCTTTAGTTTTGATCGGTGAATCCAAGTCCGATCTGAACCGATGACTAATCGGAGCACCGATCGCAAGAAGAAATCTAAAAAAAACTTCGTCCCCTAAAGCAACCCAATTAGGCAAGTATTACTCAAAGACCGTTGCTCGCTCAAACAAACAAAAAAACAGAGAATTAAAAAAATATCCCTCTGATTTACCATCACAGTGTGGTAGTAAAAGTTTGTCATTACCCTGTACTGTAAACATACAGATGATGTCAAACTTATTGTGTGGTGCACTGCCGTGGACAGGTAAACTGCAGTAATCGCAACAATGAGTTGTACCACTTTTGATCTGAAATTTAAAAAAAAAATCCTGTATGTTTTCTTAATTGTTAGACTAATTGAGTGCTTGCAACAATGGTCCAAATCATTATGGAAGTTACTGCAGTTTACCTGCCCATGGCAGTACAGGAAAATATTTGCCTCACTTACAGTAATTGAATGCCGGCTCGCTGGCACAGTGGTTAGTGTACTAGCCTTTGGAACTGCTGGGCTCGGGTTCAAATCCCGGTAAAATCATGGATGTTTGTGCTTGTCAATAAATGTTGTTATTTGTCTATGTGCTTGTGTCGTCCTTCTTTGTGTGTCTCTTGTGACTGTCTCTTCTGGCGAGCTGGGTAATGGGCTATAAAGCTTACACTCTCCCCTCTAGAGGGCGCATTCCCTGTAATTTGTCATACAGTAATTGAATGCACCCATCTTCACACAATTGGAATACTTGTTCATGTGACTCATTACGTCAAAAAAAACATTAATTTGCTGTCAAAGAAACTTTACAACCATGTGATGTACAAAATAACAATATGTGCCGTAATTTTACATGCATTTTTTTACAGTGTGCTCCATGTACAAAACCAATAGTCCGACCACCAGCGACCCCATTAACAAAGACCTCACTCCACCCAAACAGAACCGGACAACAAAAAAAGGGCATTTTCCACCACACTGTCCTTCCAATCGCTTCCGCCGGACACCTACAAAAAGGGCGGCATTTTCTGGTCTATCGAGCCTCCAGAAAGATGGCGGCCATCTCGATACATACACGGGGATCGAAAGAGGAATTTTAAGTGCTCGATGGGTTTTGCTTTTGTTGCGTGCTCTGGCCGAGCGGAATGCCGGTGATCAATCCAGGGGCTTTTAAGGGGCCAGAGGGAAATAAGACACTTTCGCTTGGGTTTTTTGGTGTTGTTTTTTTTAAAGGTGGGAATGGATTGGGTGGTGTTGAGAATATATCATGTTTGCATCTGAGGTGTTCGTGTGTAGGAATATGGTGAATATTTTAAAGTAACGATAATAATGTCTTTTGAGGTGAAATTGTAAGATTTTAATATAGTTGTTTATGGAAGATTTGACTCCACTCTAACGACGAACCTTTCCGATATGAGTAAACAATTCTCAAATATGAGTATGTCGCATTGTTAAAATGACTCTGAATAAATATTACCCCAGTTGGAAACTTGCATAGAATCATTTTGCGAAATTGTGTTGAAATAGACTTTGTGTGCTCCTCTTTGAAGATATCGCTGTTTTAAAATTGAGTATGTCCCTGCTTGAAAATTTATTATGTTCTTGTATCAGATCTTTATTTTCTTTTCTCAATTTTAAAACAACGGCATAATAAATTTTGAAACAAGGGCACATTCTGATTTGATACATATATTCCAGCTTGTGTGCTTGTTCAGAGAACCACTTATAAGCTTTCGTCAAGTGGGACAGACACAGAAAGAGTTTTTACAAGCACAAGAAACACGCAAAGAAAGGACAACACAAACACATCGACAAATAATAACATTTATTGACGGTCACAAACATCCATGCCTGACCGGGATTCGAACCCGATCCCAGCAGCTCCAAAGGCTAGCGTTCTAACGATTGTGCCATCTGGGCGGCCAAGGGCACACTAAACAATGAGCACATAAAGTAAATTTCAACTCAATTTTGAGGCATTAACATTCCAAATATGTACACCTTTAGTTTTATTATTGAGTAAATGAATGGTTTTTAGAAATGAGACTCTATGCAAGTTTCAAACTTGAGTAATAATTACTCGGAACCATTTTGAGTAGGCGACATACTCAGATTTGGGTATTTTTTAATCAGTTTGGAAAATGCGTTTTTAGAGTGTACACCAGCCATTAATTGACCAAAAGGCGTGCAAAGGAAAAGTCTATCCATTATTGATCGATTAAAATCGCAAAGAATCTGAGTAATATGTGTCTTAATCTATCAACCAATCGATGTTTAAAAACTAAAATACACAATTTTCAAATGCTTTACTACAGTTTTGATAATGGTGTAAATCAACTCATTGTAAAACTTATCTAGAAAAATGTTAATGAATATAACAGAACATAAGAACTTTTTTATTACTATTTTCTTCCACTTTGGTCATTTTAAAGCTCCGAATTATCTTTATATTTAAATGTATGATATCTTACATAATTTTTTTAGAACGTAAGGAATTCTTTTCACAAACAAATAGATTCACAGGGAATTGTTCTACAATATTATTTTAGAGGACTATGTATGTCAGCTACTTCATGAATTAAAAAATAAAAGTTGAGGATAAAAAAAGACGGAATTGCTAGTCAAATATCTTTAATGCAGATCATTAATCAGACAATACATAAAAAACTATTTCCCAGAAACATATAAATCGATAAATAATATTTCATATTCCTAATCGCTATCGTCATAACGTACCAGATTATCGAATGCCAAAAGTTATCGAATAATTCTTCTAATTACAATCCCCAAAATCTTCTTCTGAAGACGTCAAAAAGAGTTTTTAAGAAACACCCCCATGTTTAAGCACTGGCCGTTATTAGACAGCTACCCTCCTGTAACATTAAACGACACAATGGGAGAGAATGACTAACGACTTAACTGCAGCCAAAAAACAACTCCGCACAACAAAAAGACCCGCGAAAAAAGTTCCACGAAGAAGAAAATCGTTTCGATATCACTTAGACATTTGTCATCTTGATGAACGCGGAAGAATGATAATATGACAAGAAATAAATAATAATAACGATAAAAAAGTGACGCTAAAAATTGAAATCATTTTTGGCCCTCCGCTTTCCTTCAACATATGCGATAATGAATTCCAGATCTAGGAATAATCAATGCATAACTCTATCGATTTTCGTATCTTTCCGAGCGCATGCTTGGTGACGTCACATTCCGTTTCGACCAGTGCGTGCTCGTTGAGCCGAGATAGATAAGCCAATCAGATCCTTCCAAAAGGCCTTTAATGTACAGAAAACGATAGAATTTTTGTAAAAATTATTATTATCGTTTCATTTTTTTTTATTTCTTTCAAACTTCTTCGGGGGTGTCCCTCCATTTAAACAGGCAAACCCATCGGACCAACAGTAACAAAACGCAAATCGTGAAATTACGCTATTAAATCCGAGGAAAGCTGTTTCCGCTTATAACGGCGATAACGACTTTTCAAATGGATCCATTTGCACTAGAAAAGGGGGGGGGATAAGAACAATCTAATGATTTTGAGTCAATTCTCCCTTTTGTTCGCCAGGAGCATTGGAAAGTTGAAATGAAAAAAAAAAGCCCTGACTCTAATAAAAGCAATAAAGGCCATTAAAGAAACTGATTGGGTTTGAATTTCGGGTTGTGAGAAATTAGAATATGAGTCCATTTAGTTTCTTTTCTCTTAAAACTTCGCTTGGAATGTATCGAATCGATATTTTTTTTTCATTCTATTTGACTCGAGTTATCGTTTCAGCGCTCATTAAGTGTTCTTAAAGGGAACAGTTCTTTGAAGTCGCCATTTCCCTTGAAATGTATTTTTCTTTTGTGCTCCCATTCGAGGTTTTTATTTGTTTACTTTTGCACTAGAATAAAGATTTAACCAACCAAGACACAGCGCCGTTGTTCTTTTGTTTATTTCTTGGAATGGAATCGTTGCAGAAGTATGCATCGAAATAACGTTATTTCCATTTCTTTAAGCTGGATATAAATGCTATTTTTTAGATTCAGAGATGGAAGAAAAAATCTAAGTACTTTTTATTAGTTGTTTTGGCATTCATTCTAGACGAAACATTAAAAACACTCGTTACATGTAGAACGTTTACCATTTTCTTGATTTTCTTTTTATGCTTGTACTTCCGTTTGTTTATTTAAAGTTTCTTGAATAGTTTGTCACAAAATCATTCGTTTGGATACTTCATGAAACGTCTGTTTTTCATCACCATTATGTGCAGATAAATCTTAATAAAAAATTATTTTGAAAGCTTTAAATCTCAATAATTTTTAAACTTGCAACACGTATTTTGCTTTTCTTAACTTTTAAATTGTTTATTAATGTCAGTGTTTAGCCTATGCTTCTCCCTTCTAGAGGGCACATTCCAAGTTAAGTTAATGTGAGTCTTTATTTTTATAGGTGTGGTAATTTTCAATTAAATATTGTTTCAGTACCAGTCATTTTTTATCCAAAAAAACAATCAACCAAAATCAAAATGAAGAACCAACTATCAATCTACAGTTACGTTTTGTTGGTTAAATTACGAAGAAAATAAGTTTTTATTTTGTTAACATTATTCGATCAAGTGTGACGAAAAAGTATCTGAGTATTAAGAAATTCCCTACTTTTGAAATTTCTAATAAGCACATTAGTTACAAGTATTGAAAGTTTATACATAATCTACTCGTTGTTGCGCATGGAACATTTATCAGTGGTTATTTGTGTTTCAATTTAGAAGTACTCTTCAATACAAATATTTTAAAATTATAAATTCGTTTGTTAGTACGTGAAAAATACATTTAAAGAAAAGAAATATTATTCATTAGAAATAAACACTTCATTTCAAGCGAAAAATAAAACAATATTTAAAAACCACAATTCAATAAATGGGAAAAAAATTCGGGATTATTTTCTGGTGTAATCACATTGATATAAATTCCACCAATACTGTTTGGTATTTATTTCACAGAAAAATACTTTAACTGCAAATCCACTACCTACACTCTTAAAACAAAAGAGTGAAATCCACTCCAGTTGGAGAAGTGCATTTTCAACACTGGAAATGATTGAATATTAACTCAGACAGAGTTAAAATCACTCGTTTGGAGTGATCCTGTCGGAGGCTTAACACACAAAGAATCCACTCCTTCCGGGTAAGTGCATTTTCCAGACTGGAGGAGTGAAATTAACTCAGTCTGAGTGAAATTCGCTCGTTTGTTTTAAGAGTGTAACAATACATAACACTTTTACTACATTGGTTTGACAAAATGCCAGTTATAATCGACTTTTTTTAGTAACATTGGGTTGAAAATAAGAACGCAATTGAAGTATTTAAAAAAAAACCTGACATAAGTAATTCTAGTTTAAAGCTTAATTTTTAACAATTACCTCAAAAACGTCTTTTTTAAGTAACACCCCCTATGGCATCAATACAAACCAAAATAATTTTGAATTTTATTTTATATATGTAGCTGGTGAAATTAAAATATTTTGAGGTCTAGAGACGTAATGCCGCTTTAGAAGTCACGATAAGGTTACTTAGAGTGCCAACTCAGGTGTTCACCTCTTCAAGATTTCGTGATTAAAAATTATGAGAAATTTCACTATAGCCCTAGTGTGCAACATTTCTTCAAACTAAACATCATTTTGAAATAAATATCACATACCACTCTCCCAAACCATTGAAAATCCCCACAAAAAAACTCAATCCCACTGAATATGGATTTAACACTCTCAACAAGCCGTCCTTTCTCCCACTGAAGGACTTGACCAAAGGTCCCATGTAAGACATTCACAGAATCTCTCTGAACTTGCCGAAACGAGTGGAGAGCCCGAAGATTATGCCACGGTGAGTATTTCTTAGTCTATTAAGTCTTTCTAGCTTTATCTTTAGCAACTACAAAATAAACACACGCTATATAGTACCAATACAAACATAAATCTTTTTAATTCTTATTTCATGTATGAGACTGGGAGAAGTTTAATCGGTCGGGGTTCAAAGACATTATGCCACTTACTAAGTCGCCACAAAATGATTGATTGATGGTTGCTTGATTGCCAACTCAGGTATCCACCTCGTCATCTGATCATAGTTAAAAATCGTTTGCATAGCCATCTTGTTTTCCTAGTGCAACGAAACTGAATCTTATTTCCACAGAAATATCACATACCACTTTCCCAAACCATTGAAAATCCCCCAAAAAATTCACAATCCCACTGAATATGGATTTAACACTCTCAACACAACCAAAACTCTCAACAAGCCGTCCTTTCTCCCAACTGAAGGACTTGACCAAAGGACCCATGTAAGACATTCACAGAATCTCTCTGAACTTGCCGAAACTCACGGAGGGCCGGAAGATTATGCCACAGTGAGTCAAAGAGCCCGCTGCTAATCCTGCTTTTGTGCTGGGCGCCTAATCCCGAGGTATCAGAAGAGAAATCCTGAAAGTGTGCAGGTATTTTTATTTTGGAGAGTGTCTGTCTTGTTGGAATGCTTTTTGGTTGGATTTCTTCTTTTGGGTGTGATTTGTTGGTGGGATGGAATTTAGGGTGGTGTTTTGGGAGTGAGTGTATGTATGTGTTGTTTGATATTGATACTCTTATAAGAATTTGGTGTAAGCTGTGTATCTGCCCAGATACGCAGTTTACACCAAACCACATTTTTAAATGCCCAGCCATGAATGCCAATTTGAGAGACATTGAAGTTCTGCCATCATTAATAGATCTTATGACAGTTATATAAAAAAAAATTGCAGACGCAGTCATCAAAACATGTGGTTTCATTTAGCTTAACTTTCAATTTTCGGCAACGTCATAGACACGGCAAAAAAAATTAGAATTTTGTATTAACGTGAAAATAACCTTTAAATTAACGGAATTTTTTTCAGAAAGAAATGGAATGCGTTATTTACTGAAATTGTACGAAAGCTCTGTTGCATGACATTGTCCGTAATTATGTACAGGTCTCACAATATTAACGCTTCACTGTGGTGTTTTATTATTAGCTTTTCAAACAAACACAAAATACTTTTTTTAAAAAAATTGACTCTATCTAATAACATTAATACATAATATCTTATATTTATACATAAAACAACTAAAATATAAAGTTAAAAACTTAAAACTTGAGAATCTAACTTGTTCTTGTACAAGTTCAAAATCACACTGATAAGTTGTGCTTTTGAGCTTTAAAATAAAAATAGTATCTCAAAATTGTCATTTATGTACAGTAGCAAAGTACTGCCTACAGGTACGTAGACAATATGTTTGTATTTCTTTTAGGTTTGTTTAAAAACACGTTGACAAATTGAAATCTTTTATTATAAAGACGTTGAATCCAGCATTAGATTTTTCCACTTGTAAAGGGAAAAAGTCTTGTTCATAAAGTACAAAAACCCTTACGATGCGATTGTTCAAATACTTTTCAGAATTTTTATGTCTTCATATGTCCTCTATAACTGTCAAAAGTCGCACAAACATCCATTTTCGGATATCAAATCACGGAACACTTTTTTTACAAATTTTTGGCACTTACTGACTTTTCTAACCCATCAAACCTTTCCATCTACAATCTCAAGAAAAGAGCCGAAAGTCTACTGCTCCCAGATATATCAGATCAGCAAATTTAAAGCAGAATATCATATCACTTTGTCGAATAGCAATCCATTCAAAAATAAGCGGCCTTTTCCAAAACTGATCTTTTTCGTATAAAGCACGAGAGAAATGATGGATTGTCTGCTTTTAGAGAGATGACAGGGAACGGCCGGTTTCGGATGGGGAAAAAAATAGGGATTTTCGACGTAAGGGCAGCGCCATCTACGTGTAGTTTTTATAACTACAATTGTTTGGCATCAAGGTTTGATTTTTCTTTGTGATGTTTCTTTTTTTTAAAGTCATTTTTTTATTTTCAAAGAAAAATTGCTGCGCATGATAAATTGTCTATCATTTGACATGAATTTCAGTTTAATGCTTTTCTTGTATTGTAGAGTAGAAAAAGATGAAGTGTTGTCCCTTCTTTTATTCATGAAAATAAACCACGAAATTGGCTAGTATAACACACAATTTTTAGAAATATAAACTGTAAAAAAATCAATTATTCTAAGAAATATAGTTAATATAATATATTTGGAATCGGTATATTTATCTTTCATATTTTGTAATCTCTATGTTAAGAAAATGTTGTACAATATAAATGAAATTTATACGCTTATAATATCATTCATTTGTAAAAGAAAAATATTATACGATTTTTAAAAAAAGTGAAGCATTTATCGAAGGCAAACGATTATATACTGATAAGTCTAGATTAACCACTCAATTTATAGCCCGTTTCCTATGATAAGTACTAAAGAATCCTTGCAAAAGCACATTAGTATTAATCATCAAAGAAAGCGTTAGAGGGAGTGAGTTTTAATAACACGATTACATTGCAACTACCACTTTACAAACTCACTTGAGCGCATAGATAAATGTTAGGGTATTATTGCTTAACCCATCTCATATAAAACTCAAAACGTTGGCAAATTTTTTTCGGGTTGAAACTTCACAAAAGCATCCAAAAAACACAAGAAACCAAAGAAACACAGGTGATAAAAAGGTAGGGAAACGGCTACGTAACTATATCACCTTTATTTCTAATCCAATCAACACACGCCTCTGAACTTCACCTTCCAAGCCACTGGTCCAGCATAAAACCCCCCTCTGAAAAAACAATTGACCTATATCACCCCTTTTTTCATCCCCCTTTATAACGAAAAAAAATCCCGATAAAAAATGTGCATGAATGACTAAAAAGAAATAAAAAATGCTGACGACTCCGATTGTTGGGTTTTTAGAAGAAAGCGTTAGGGCGGTCCCTTCCGGTTTCGGGTTACGCGGCATTTCCCCTTGCCGGCCGCGGCTATCCTTTCCTCTCGGAGCGCGTCGAAAAATCCGATAGGTGCGGTGATAGGGTGGCATCCATTGCACTTGGGTGGTTTCGCAGTAACTGACTCGTGTCTGTGCAAAGGCTCGATATAGACATAAGAATGAAAATGCAATATAACCCGGTTATAGCGTCATTCAAGGGGGTAGATGTTTATGATATGATAAATGAGTAACGTTCTAAACGAGGTTAGATTTTAAGTACAAAAAATCAAGTAAAATATGTATTCATATAATTAATCAAAGTTATTAAATGACATTTATTGAAAAGATTTCAACCACCTGTACTATTAGTAGTAGTTTAATCTACATAATTAGTAAATAATATCTTTGTAACTGCGGTCGTTGTAACCGAAAATATGATTGTATAATTAGTTTTTTTTTTTTTAGTAAGCTTTATGCTATAAATAGTTTTCGCACTTTTTATCATTTTTCAGTCTTAAACAAGATGCTTCCTTTAGCGTATTCTCAAGTTCAATAACATTTTTTACTCGACTATTCCGCATATTATAACCGGGCTCTTTAGTACTAGAGAAAAATTTCAAAATTGTATAAATAAATGAATTTTTATTAATATTCAACTTTTTTTGTTTGTCTAATAATTTCCATATCATCTCTTCAAAATTAAACCCATTTGTGAGTGTGTGTTTATTTAATTTATAATGGATTTTAAAAGTGTTTTTTTTTTATTTATTTATAGAAAGCAACTATACACCTTTGCTCATTTTCAGGCAGCTCGGAAAATTAAAGATCTGTTTAATAGATTCATTTGAGATTTAGAAAAAACAATCGAACTCACAAAACAACCATCCGATATTCATTCTTAGTTTGATTAATTATGAAAACAATCTATTGTAATAGTGTAAATTTCTATAATAAATTACTAATAGCTAATTGAAAAACCAAAAAATATAAGAACATTATTTCTTTACTTATGTGGTTTGAATGAAAAACTATTTGGATAAAATAATTTTTCAACTCTATTGGATATCTGCCTGTTTTTTATCTATATCTTTAAGTAACAACTAAATAACATAAGCTTAAAATTATCATTGCAAATACTTATTTCAATATATGATGTTCAGTAGTGCAGTAAAAGGATAACATAGCACTTGTGGGTGGTTTCAAGGTAAGTGTACTGACTATTCTCATGTCCCTATACAGGATCCCAAACACTCTCACATTAATACAGTAAGATCTGGTGGTATACATATATATTTATTTGCCAAATAAAACATATTTATGAGAAAAAATATTTCGGTAATAAAGCAAGTAAATAAATAAAATAACATTACCTTCACTTGTTAAAATTTATGCTAGTTTTAACAAAAAAAAATGAGACACTAATAATGGTGTCTTAAATCAATAAAGATTGTACTTTGATTTTCATACACATGATTGTTATATATTTTTCTTGGTCGAAGTTTACACATTTGTTATCTAAAAAATCATACGCAGTGAATCACATCACTTTTAAAATTATTTATAAATAATGATTGAGGGCAGACATTTTAAAAGTTCAACACAGGAAATTAATGCAACTATAAAACTTTTGATTTGTCCAAATTAGTCAAATTAGATTTTTAAAAAACAACTTCTGTCATAGTTATTTATATTTTAAATAAATTATGTGTATTTAAAAAATTGCAGCGTTTTAAACTAACAGAATACATGTAATTTCAAAGATCTATAAAAATACTTTTGTTTTACCTCTATAAAAGAAAAATACCCTTTCGGGTGAATGCATGAACGCTAATTGGACGTAGGTACAAAACAAGTTTTGCAGATACTAAAAAAATGCCCTCTTGTGTTAGTTTGTGAGCACTAATTAGACGTGCGTAGGAAAACAAGTTTTACAGACACTAAAAAAATGCCCCCTTGTGTTAGTTTATGAGCACTAATTAGACGTGCGTAGCAAAACAAGTTTTACAGATACTAAAAAAAAAATGCTCCCTTGTGTTAGTTTATGAGCACTAATTTGACGTGCGTAGCAAAACAGGTTTTACAGATACTAAAAAAATGCCACTTTGTGTTAGTTTATGAGCACTAATTTGACGTGAGTAGGAAAACAAGTTTTACAGATTGTAAAAAAATGCCCCCTTGTTCTAGTTTATGAACACTAATTAGACGTGCGTAGCAAAACACGTTTTATAGATACCAAAATGATTCCGTGTTGAGTTTATTCAGAGAAAAGGCAATGTATGCTTTGATAAAAAAAATTGGAAGAAAAAAACTAACAGAATAATCAAGAAAATAATAAAACATCTTGTAAAAGTAGCAAGTAATCTGTAAGTGTGTGTAATCTTGTGTGTTGAACAAATAATCTGGCGAGTTGGCAAACGCCGCCTTTCTCCACCCGTGGCAATTTTAAAGAAAATTTGCCCGCGGGGACAATGGCTTTTCACCACCCGTGGCAATTTTAAAGAAAATTTGCCCACGGGGACAATGGCCAATAACCGTGAGTTCATCTACAGCCAACAAGGCCACAAATGCTCTTCGTGAGGTCACGCTATCCGTCCCGTTCGTATTGTTTGCCCCGTTCGGAACCTTTCATATTCCGAATCGGTTTCGTTCCTCTCTTTTGGAAAAAGGCGATAACAAACTAGGTGAAATTGCTTGATGCCACAGAGAGCTTCCATGACCTTATTAATTGAGTCGGCCGTGCGTTCACCAGAATAATGGCATCGTTGAACGCTGGTTGCCATATCGGCAAGGTTGTCGCGACTCTATAAGAGTTAGTGTAACTCCTATCAAGTGACTCTAACCAACCCTGAAGTCGACTCTCACCATGAGGTGATGCTCCCTATGCTAAAATGCGGCGCGCGTCAACGAAGCGATACGGAGGCCCGATTTGGCTCGGATCATCTCACAGCGGATTAAGTCAACTTCTTCTGCCACAACAGGTGCGCGGTAAAATCGTGATAGCCTCTTCACATTTCCACAGCCAGTCGCTCCCACACGATATTATACATGGTCTTGTAATTTTTTTACACTGTTTTGGTTCAATGGAGGAGTGTTTAAGTCATTTCAATATTTTTATATGCATATTTTCGATATCTATATTAATCAACTATGTAGCGAGAGCCTCTTCACATTTCCAGAGCCAGTTGCTCCCACACGATATTGCGACCGGTCGTGTGATTTTTTACACTGGTTGGTTCAATGGAGGAATGTTTAAGTCATTTCCATATTTTTATGGGCATCTTTCGATGGTATGCCCAATAGATATAAAAATCATTTTTTGATCGCGTAAGTATAAAGGAATCTGTTGAAATCAATGATTGAAATTATTTTTATACTTTAAACTCATCGTTGCTTTATTGTAAGTCACTAAATGTCGCTTTGATGTAAATGTGTTGTAAAGTACTAATAACAAAACTACCATTTGCACCCAAGTGTAGAAATTGGGTAACTTAAAAATTATTTTTTTTTACATAAGGACAAGTTACGTAAAGGAACATATCAATAATTATACATTATACATATTTGAATAATTATCTTCGTAATGCCCAAATGTCGGTTAAAAAAAACAAAATTGTCATAGATAAGGAAAGTTAGGTTACAGAGCACATACAAAACAAAATTGGAATAGAAAAGGGAAGTTAGGTTGCAAAACACATATACAGAAGGATTATATTTTCAAAATCGCATCTTTACAATGCTCGAATTTCAGTAAAGAATATTTCTTATAATTGAAACATTTCGTCTCATTGACATCATCATTAATTAAGTTTATATATTATTTAACTTAATTTCGAAATTTATATTTGGGTGTTTGTCTAATAATATGCAAAGTTCACAAGCGAAGTTATAAAAAATAATAATGAGTAGCAAGGTTACAAACAATAAATACGAAAGATGTACACCATGTGTAAAACTTAACAAATTATTGTACACACAAAAATATCTGTGGTTGTGTGTCTTCAGTATCACATGAAGAGTTTAGTTGTAAATCTGACATTCTCTAAAGTGCACTGCTAAAAATTATGTGCTTGTTTTCTCCATAATAATGGTTCCTAGTAGCTGCAACGGCTTTGTGGTGAAGTGTTTCACCATATTTTCGGAATTGGGTTGAACCGTTTCTCAGGTTTTTGTTTCCAAAACATGAAAAACGGTTCTACTGAATACCGGAAATATGGTGAAATATTGCACCACACAGCCGTTGCAGCTACTAGGAACCGTTATTATGGTGAAAGCAAGAACAAAAATTTTAACAGGGTACAACTACGATATAGGGTTCAGTTCATTCATTTTCGTCTTCTGATAATGGTGAATTAAACTGGAAGAAATCGCCAATGACGGGACGGACCCTGTGCCTTAGTTATGCTTTAGAGAATGTAAGTTTGCATAATCACCCTTCCCACTTAAACCATGTCTAAGTAGAAGTCTGGATGTCTACTTATTATTTTATTTAAGTTATGCCTAAACGTGGCAGAATTGGGACATATTTGTGTAAGTGCGATCATGAAATGAAATTAAATGTACTGAAAAATATTTTATGCTGTTTTATGGAATGCAAACTTTGTTACAATAAGTCCGAAAGTACAATAAAATGAAAGTAAACTATTGTACAATCTATAATAATAATTCGTAAAATGGTTACATCATTGGAACTTGAAATTATAAAGATATTTTTATTCATTTTAATACGTATCCTAAGAAATTATAAAATTATTGTTAACAACTAATTAAGGTAAACGTACAAAACAAGTCAATTAAATTAATTAACTCATTGTTATGCAATACAAATTTTAAAAAATGAATAATCTTTTTTTAAAAAGACATTAAATTCGAAAAATTTCAGACTCCAATACACAATAAATTTCATAGAGGTATAGTATTGATAAAATATTTCAAGACAAAAACACTTTAGTTTTTTGTTTAGATGGTTTGTTTACATGCTACATACAAGAATATGTAAGGAGTACTTGTATGTTACTTCAGAAAAAAATGAATACGTTTAACAAAATAAATTTGCCTAAACCATGTGTTGACAACTGTATTATTATTTGAACATGCCAAGTCAAGTTATTTACTTTTATTTAAATATTGGCTTAGGAACTTTTATGCAACAGTCACATCATAGATTTATTTAAGAACATGCTTGAACAAGTTTTAAAAAAAACCATTTAATGAGTTTTACGTTTTGGCGCGAAAGACAATTTCAAAACAAACGTGCGCGCGTGTCAGCATGCGTTGCCACTTCGCGACGACAAATATCACACACAAAATTAAACTTTCACCTACCTGAACAGGGACGAAGCAGCACTCACGGCATCAACGCTGCGCAGGCCAATTTGCATGGGGGTGGGTGGTTACAGGTCCCTCCAGGTATGACCCCCCTCTACAAAGTGCATTCAGATCTGTACCTTAATACTTTTTTTTTTTAAAAAGGTACTTAAAAAAGTACTCAACCACTGGAACAAACAAACAACTAAAAAAAATTCAAAGTCCTAGTGTGTGCTCTGTCTATCCAGTCACGCCTAAATAAGACGCGCCTAAATAGTGTGAAATTCTGCACCCTCTCCGAGGTACCTACACTTCCCCATCTGGAATTGGAGCGATGTGCTAGGCTGTCTCGGGGGTCTTGCCCCCCACCCCCTTTTTCCTAACGCCACGGTCGCCCCCCTCCCCTTAAGTATCCATGGTAACGCCTCATCGATTGCTTCCATGCTTCAATTTGGCTGACCAATGAAGCGAGCGGGGGGAGTGGCGGTGGGGATGGGGGGCGGGGCCTTTTTTAGTAGGCTGGGAGAGCGGGATTGAGTGAATGAAATGTTTGGGTTATCCTATAGGAAGAGATGCTTTGTGGTATTGCTTTTGTTTTTATTCGTTATTCATCCATTTTCTGTAATTGTTCATTGCTTTTGTATAATATCCGTTATTTAGCAGTTATATATTTATTATTATTTCCGTCTAATGTATTTTACGTCAAGAAACTCAGAGGGAAAGCAATCTTTACAACATACAAGATAATAAATACAACAGAAAATTTCTGGCAGCCAAGTTACACGAAAATATTTGTAACACTACGAAGGAAGTAACTCAGCAGATTTTCAACTAACAAAGCAATACAGAAAATACTCAAATTACATATTAAATTCAAATGTACCAGGTCACCTCGGACCGAGCCCTATATCTTATTTCTGAAAATATGTGAGATTTTTCTTCATGTTATCAAGTAAACAACAGTGTCAGAAACACATGGGCCAATGCTCCAAGACATTGAAGTTGATTTTTTTAAACAAAACTCTTACGAAAACATCGAAACACTCATGCATAATGTTTACAAAATCTCTAGGAAAATTGAAAGGCAAAGTGTTATGTTAGGGAGAAAAAATGGAGAACTGTCAGTAGAAAATTTATATTAAACTATTCTCAGACATCAATTCAACTGTCTCTTTTCCAAAAATCACATTTCATGAAAAACAATATCTATAAGAGAAAACTGTGAAATTTTTAACTTTAATAACAGCTCTCGTTAGTTTATCGAAAACAGATGAAAAAGAGGTCACCGTTCATTCCTTCCCGTCCCGGACTAACTCCGATCATGAAATCGCGCGTCGTGTGTGATGGGATTTGAATTATATGGTTTGGTGGATGTTTAGAGCGGCTCTGAGTGTCTGTTTTGACTGGGCCGATTACGCGCCCAAGACCGAACGCGCCCTAATCCGACACAATTGAAGGGAATCATTCATTCACTACGGAAGAATTGACCCAACACCCTTACACAAGAATCGGAGACAGTGTTGGTAAATAAAGGGGAGACTGCACGTATGATTGGGTGATTGGGTTCAAATTAATCTCTTATGAATTGGTACATAATCAGAATCGGAGACATAAATGGGATTGGTAAATAAAGGAGAGACAAGTAAGGGGAGGATGATTGGGTTTCGATTGTTATATTATATCAATAGGTTCATAATCTATTGAATTGCTAAACCTTGAAACTATAAATAAAATTCGCCCAACACCCTTATACAATAATCGGAGACAGTGTTAGTAAAAAAAAGGGGAGACTACAAGTATGACTGGGTGATTGGGTTCATATTAATCTCTTATGATTTAGAATTGAAGACATAAAGGGGAATGGTATGTAAAGGAGAACAAGTAAGGTTTGGGTGATTGGTTTTGCATTTCCATTATAAGAATAGTTACATAATCTATTAATAGAAGATTGCTAAACCTTGAAAGTATGAAATACAATTCGCCCAACACCCTTACAGAAGAACTGGAGGAAGTGTGGTAAATAAAAGTGGGACAACACGTATGACTGGGTGATTGGGTTCAGATTAATCTCTTATGAATTGGGACATAATAAGAATTGGAGACAATCGGCTGCTAGTAAATAAAGAGGATGCATGTATGATTGGGTTTAGAATAATCTTATATGAGTTTGTACTCATTACCCTTTAATATAGAGGAATGCAAAACATTGAAATTTCCTACATCACATAAAATAGCCCCCAACACCCTTACAGAAGAATTAGTGACAGTGTTGGTAAATAAGTGGAGGCTTCACGTATATCTGGGTGATTGTGTATCCATTAACCTTATAAATTAGTACATAATAAGAATTGGATACAATAGGGTGCTGGTATTTAAAGTGGGGACGACACCTATACATAGGTGAATGGGTTTACGCTATTTCATTTTAATGGGCATAACTTAAAGTTTAAAGGATTAAAATATTTACTTTTTTTAAATGAAAGATCTCCCATAACCCTTTTAAATAATAAGAGACACTTATATTTTAGAAAATAAAGATGTGGCTACGTCTATGTTTGGTTGGGTATAGAAATCTCGGGTGAATTGGTACATAAAAAGAATTTGGGACACTTGATTGTGGGTAAATAACAAGGAGGTGTTTTTTTTTACGATTTGAAATAGATTTATCTTTATAAATTGGTACATAATCAACGAGTAAAGAATTACATAACTTCAAGCTTACGCAATTATTGAATTGGAGACACTCGGGTGTTGGTAAATGCAAAGAAAACTACATTTTCGTTTGAAATATTGAGTAACAAAACCTTTGTGGTTTTTCTTTTTTTTTTTTTTTTAAAAAAAACTTTGTTAAAATGAAATATCTTATATTTTGAATGAATTTCCATTGATTCTGTATAATTATTTTATTTTTACCGTTTGGCATTAGGAATATTAATCAAATGTGAAAAAAATTACTCGTAAATAACCTCAAATAAATTATTCTTCTTTCCAATTTTATATAAAAAAAACGAACGGTGTCGTATTCAATTAAATATGACATTGGCCCTTTGTCTGCAAATGTGTAAACTAGATTATAAAGTTTCTTAAAATGGTGTTATTAGCTTGTTTATATATTAAACACACCCAAACAAATAAAGCTAAACCTTTTTAGTTAGGTATAAATTTTGAAAAAAATAATAATAATATCACATGAAAATAACTACACTGCTACACATTTTATTGACGTTTCAAAACCTTCAGATACAGAAAAAAAAGTTTTATTTGAAAAATACTTTCTTTCTTCTTAGATTTTGATGCCAGATTTTTATGATGCTTTAAAAAACACTTTACTACAACCACATATATTATTTTTTGCAAAATTTTTGCTTTTTTGAAGACATTTTAACAAAAATACAAAATTGTAATCCTAAATAACATTATGCAAAAGTATAAAATATCTAATTCAAAATTCCATCGAAAAGCACAAAATTAAATTCCTTTTTGAAAATGTAGCTTTATTTGTTAAATTATTTACATTTATTTATCTAATACTGTTTTACTTTATACTTAAAAGCATCAATGTGAAGTCATTTTAGTCAAATGACTCCTTCCACATTTTCTGGAAAGTAATCAGCAATGTTATTTAAAATAGTTTTTTAAATATATTTTTTACTAATATTAACCATTTATTTCCGTATTCAAAATACTTGACACAAAATGTTTATTTAGTCAGCAACTATTCATTTACCAAATTTAAAACTAAAACCAAAAAGGTTTTCTTAAGCGAAATAGATAAATAACGATTCGACCATAAGTATTCAATCCTTGCAAGTTTGCTTCCGAGCAACAATATAACATGCATAACAAAACCCGTTTTACAGAATACTAACTGCAGTTCCTCAAAGGAAAACAAGTATTCGCAAAGGCAAAATTTAATTTATTTTGACTAATGAATATTGAGTGATGAGTAGTATTGTTTTACTTTTCGACATTTTCGGTCTAAAATTGACAATTTCTATTCACGCACTTTTTCTTATTACAAATTTTACTTAGGTATTCAGACTAATTATATTAAAGTTAGATAGTCATTTTATATTCATATTTATCATCATTTTTAAACGGCTCTCAAAATTTAGGAATTACAAAAAAAACTTCAACAATTAATGAAAACTGAGAATATATAACCACTTTTAAATAAAACGCATTAGATTATTTAAAATTAGACAATTCAATGAGTTTACGAAATCATTTCACTTTTTGCCAAGCATTTTCATCCGCCTTTTAAATTTGTAACTGCTAAAGTAAGATATACTACGAGTTATATTTTTTAAAACAAAAGAAATTAAGGTATTAATAACTTTCGTTAAGTTTTCAAAAAAGAAACATTATAAAAATATAAATGGCAGTGAATCTGCATTTCATAAAATTTAACGATTTTTTTAATAGATGGTTTAACAAATTTTAGCAAATCATAAACTGTTGTTTATCAACTTCCGATGTTTTCTAATAAAAAAAACGTGAAGAAACTATGCGAGGAAAATAGTATCGTATTTCAAGAAAGAATACTTCATGCGCCATCTAGTGTGGATAAAGTGTACTCTTTTAGGATCTAAAGGGTAAAAGATAGTGGATAATAAACTAACTTGCTCTGTAGATAGAAGAGCAAAATCAAGACTTTATCAGAAATACTAGTTTTATTTTGACACTTAAAACTGTTAAATATTGCTTTTCATGTTGGACTAGTTATACAAATACGTCTTCTTTTCTTCATATCTAGAGGTGGTTTTTTTTTCGGGACACGAAGTGACTTTCATGGAATTTTCCTACATAAATTTCTAAAAAACATAATTATCATATAATTAAAACATAATGCAAAAAGAGTTTTCAAAAATTTAAAAATGTTATATGTTAATTTGATAAAAATGGGTTCTTAAAGTTTTGCCACATGTGGAACCGAAAAACTTATTTTGATAATTGAAAAAATGGTTGTGTTACATTCCTCTTATAATCGGAAGGGATATTTACAAATTTTCTTTTGAGAATAACTAAGATATATTATCCTGTAACTGGTCATTGGAGACTTTGTATCGTTGAATTAACGTTATCAAAAGTGACCAATAGACGCCCCAGATCACCATGCTTAGAGAGAATTATACCTTAGTCATGTGTTAGAGATAAATTTTTAAGGATACAAACCTCAAATTTCAAAAGGTATTTAAAATTATTTACTCTTTGAAGGATACAAACATATAAATCTCTGGAACCTTCCTCATGAAAGGCGGGCGACTGGGCTCCCCAGACAGTGGCGTCAGGTTTTTAAGCAAATGCACATAATTTGAAAACATAAAAAAGTTTTATAATTTTACTAAATTGTAAGATTTGTAGTAAGGAGGATATAATTTTTTTGTCTGCTACAGAAATACAATTTTTAAAAATTAAGAAATTATATTTTCAATTAAAAATTTTAATTTAATATTCTAACAGGAAAAACAAATTAACACTTTAACTAATTTGATCTTCTTCAGAGGGTTAAGGTATTTGCTTAAACTTTTGTTGGTGTTTTCTCACATTTAACAAATTACGTTAAAGAGTATCAGCATCATAAATTTTCGAGGTAAGCTAACTTGAGGTAACACAAACTATTTCCTAATGCGCACACAAAAAAATTAATAACATAAAATACTAAAAAAAAACTTTTTAAGGTTGAACATTTATCATCTTATCATCATTAATTTTCCAATTCTTAAGTAACTTGAGTTTTAGAGTAAATCACGATGCAATAAACTCCCCTAAGTGTTTTCTTTTTTCCCCATTTCCACCAAAGTTACTTCCCCAACTTTTATATCCCCTATTAAATTGGTACTACCACACCTTTTTCCAAGTCCACGTTGTTGCTCAAACTCAAAAGTTTTCGTCAACTAACAGTCAAACAATTTGTCTTCCGCCGTCCTCTTAGCGGCAACGTGATTGGTAAAAGACCCCAACCAGCTTTAATTTGGTGTGTCAACCCTGTAACTAACATTTATGTAGAAAGTTAGTATCACATTTTACACTTCACAAACCTTTATTTACTTTCATAGTTTTGAGTTGCAAACTACGATCCTGCACTCTCAGAAATAACACTGTCATTTTTGGCGATTCATGAATCCTCAAGCCTCATTTCGTTAATTTTGAGGATTGTTTCGCCAAACTATCACGTGACTTTTGCGTAAACGCGAATCCTCGCTTTTACGATCGTGATTTGACGATTCTGTATCTTGATTTTGAGGAAACTGAATCTCATTGTTGTACTCACATGCTCAAAAATGACGAAATATTTCTTTAGATTAGACGACATTCAAATCCTCATAAAAATGACGATTCAAATTTCCTCACTTTGATTAAACGAAAACTCGGAGCATTTGCCATTAACGGAATCGTCAAAATTAAGGAAAATGTAGTCGTTTTTGAGCATTCATTTTTTAGAGTGTGGGTTCTTCTTCTTATTATTTGATTTGGGTTTGTCCGGTATGTGGCACCTCTACTTTTGGGTAGCATTTTGTACCCTACCCCAGACCCAAAAAGTTCCTTAGCTCCATTTGTTAGGGTATCCTACTTAAGTGATAAAGTCAACCAGGTCCCTAATAGAGCTAAGGTGTTACTCTTTATCATTAATTAATCAATCGAGTATGGGCAAGGGCATCACATTCAAATATGAAGTGATGTGCCGTTTCCTCTTTGCTATAACATTTACGATCCTGGGTTAATAAGAATAAACTACTTTGGTGGGGCAATCGCAGAGGCAGTTAGACAGCCCTGATAAAAGCACAGAACCATCATTTTATGTACTAACTCAAAAACAATTTTTAAAAAAATGAATGAGTTAAATATAGATTATGCGGTATACCATTTGTATTGATTATATTGAACCTGCTGTTTTTCTTTGTTTCTAAATGTAGAGGGAAAATAAGCTAGAGGATATACGTTTTTAAAATGGGCAGGTTTAAAAGTTTTGAGTTGTAACAGAAATTCTAAAAGAAAATGAATTATACCTCGAGCCTCAACTGATGGATTAATGTCCCATGGAAACAGCGAACCTATCGGAGCAGTGATCGAAGGTAGTGCATGAAGGAAACCTGGAAGACATTACGTCACTTGGAACAAGCCAATTCCATAGTTGTCCTTAATAATTGTAATCAAACCACATAACTTTGTCGATTCCGTTCTTGCCTAGCCATCCTATAAAAGGCTCGTAAAAGAAGAAAGAAAAAGAAGCAATAACTAGATGTAACCATTTGGTTAAGTTTCGTGCTGGTCCAGTCGTTACTCACAAAATTGAAGGTGAGTCGCTATTATCCATTGTATATCTCAAATGCGACTTTAATACTACCAAAACCAAACTTAATTAAACATCCAATTCAGTCATTAAAGTCAAAATATTTATTTACCATGATATCATCCCAACCAAATCAGCTTCGTAACTTTGTTACAGAGAGAAAGAGGAGCACCTCCAATTTTTTCTTCTCTTTCTTTTTAAGAAAGAAGACGTTCCCTAGGAAAGAGATTCTTCTGCCTTCGTTTTACGATGTCAACTTCTCCTTCCACCGAGGGGAGGGGTAGCAAATCCCCCCTCCCCCTTTCTGGTGTTGGGGTCTTAATTAAGGTCTGTCCTTACGGTCGGATGGTTCTCGGGACAGTTAACGAGTCCTAATTTCCTCGCAGACAACGACTGGCTTCGTACTGACCTAATGGGACTTCCATCAGAAAATAACTGCTGTGGTTTGACAGCATTGCGGATTTCACAGGGTGTACTTTCCATACTCAATCTAACGTATGTATCTAACTATAAATCTAATCTCCCAAGTACAGCTAAAATATACAAGGTGGCCCAAAAATAGAATTGCTACTCTTTGGCTAAGATACGCTGTAGTACGACTTCATTTTAGCCAACCAACAAAACTAAGCACGATCATGACAAATACCTGTTCTAAATAATCCAAAGGGGTTCTTACCAATGGTACAACATTGACTGTTAGGCTACTTTTGGGCTACCCTGTATAGTCCGACAGAGATTCATATGTATTAGTGTCTATTGATAATGGTATATTCAATTGCACGAAGTCGCTAATGAGCAGACCGGATCACATATCTTTGTTTTGCTTTGGAGAATGGGTGTTGTCTAAATACATCCTTCACTAATTGTGTATTTGTATCAACATTAAAATTAACCAAACGTCCTTTAAATAACTAGTTATCGAAAAAAATTGGCAAATTGAAAATTTTAGGGAAAATATTAAAAAAAAATTAGAAAAAAATGGATAAAAAGAAAATATATAGAATATTTAGATGTATTTACTCAACCTCGTCAGGGTTTGGTTTTAGCATATGGCTGAAGAGATTGGCTTGGACATCCATAAGTTTATGTCTCTAAATTATAAGAACGCAATGTTTACATTCTACATAAAAAAATATTTGTATCTGAAACTGATTGAATGCTGCGTTAATTAACATTTTCAAAACCAAAGGTTACGTTTTCAGAAATTTAAATATCTCATTGGATTTGAAAATTCAATATTTTCTTTAAATGATCTAAATAAACAATTTGATTTTAACAACAAATAATGCGGTGAATCTTGTTCTTACAATGATATTTATATTCTTGTTCTTACAATGATATTTATACTACTTTTTTATTTTTTTAATACAAATTATTACTTTATTTCTTTATTTACTTTATTTACTTTATTTACTTTATTTCTTTTAATACAAATAGTGTCAGTTACAGCATTATCAAGCTGATACAATACATGTCCGGCTGTCTTGTATACCCCACAACAAGGCAAAGTTGCAGCAGCACTGGGTTTTAATGATTGTTACCTGATGATTATGGGATGCCGCCCCCTCATGAATACAAATTACTTCTGACTCGATGATAATTACCAGCCGCATACATCGAAGCAAATTGATCATTAATACGATTCCGAATACGTTTCCGAATACAAATACGCTTTCGAATACGAAAGAATTCGCAATCCCAGTTGTCGAAATTGATAGGTAGTTTTGTTCACATGAAATGTAATGAGATTCGGTGGGTGACAAATTTGAAAGTGAAACACTGTTATCTAAATTAACATGAGGACGACGTCTGTTATCTCGGAAGGCGCTCTTTTAACGCGTCAAGAAGTTTGCGCGGTAATGTGGAAATTTTAATGCGGCACATATAGCATCGTTTATCAACTGCGTAAAATCGTTTAGTGTTGAAGGCTAGTTTCTCTATGTGAAATGAACGTCGTGTTATTAAAAGCGAGTGCAATTAACTTCTGTCAGAGGAATAACATATATTTAATATATTTATACTTTGTGTAAGGGAAATATTGTTGAGTTACAAAATATTTTCGAGTTGCACAAAAATTTCACGTCATAAAAGTTAAAAGTTTCACAATAAAATTACTAAAAATTTCAAAAATACAAATGTTAAATATTTCACATTATGCATGTTGAAAGTTTTACAATACAAAAGTTAAAACTTTAGAAATATTATTAAAAAATTCACGAAACAAATGTTAAAATTTCGCAGTATAAATGCCAAAATTTCACAATACAAATGTTAAAATTTCAAGCCGAGTGCGCAAGTAATAAAAATAGTCTTATACATATGTACATTTGGTATAAAAAAAAAAGAAACATTCTTTGAGTGAAAGAAATTAAATCTTTTTATTGTCTTTCTGACACTGCTTATTTATTAGCTATATTTTATTAATATAATTAATGTCACTGTTTGATGCATAGTTTTCATAGAAAAGTAATTTGATTGAGAGTGTTTTTAAAAAGTGAAGTAATATTTTTAAGTAATAAATCTGATTTCCCTATTGCTTACCTTCTTTGCTTTTGTTAAATTTTCTTGTTTACATATTTAATTGAAATAAATAAAAACATATTTAAAAAATGTGAGCCTTTTGAACAAACTTAAACTCTAAATATGTGTGTTCTGATATTAGCTCTCTATAATACTAGTTCTGGAATAAATATTTGAGCTAAAAGTGCCCAGCGCGCTTCCTGCCAGGTAAAGGAAAAGTATTACATTATTTTATTTTATTACCATATTTAAATATATTTTAAAACTTTAACTAAAACACTGGTTCTATAAACAAATATTCTTATTTTCTATTAAATTAATAGAAAATCCTGCAATAATTAAAAAAATGACTTTTAAAATCTTACAAGAAACCCCAACTTGATATTGCATGCATGCAACGCTTTCTCAAACAACCAAAATTCTTTAGTAGCAAACTAAAAATGTTCCTACGTACGACCCCCAAGATTCTAACGGCAATTCTTAAAAGAAAATCAATGCACAATGGACAACAAAAACTCATTCTACTCCCCCAATTTACAAAGTCAAATATTTTCAAAGACGACAGAATTCTTCTCATGCAAAAAAGCCGCGACGCACCTGATTGTCAAAACCTCTAACATTCCACCACTCAATACCACTAAACGGGTGGCCCTGTCTATAGGCTCCCAATATCAGTTTGTAGAAGCTGTAAGTAGTATTTATGCTCAATGTGAGTTTTATATTTGTATTTGCACACTACTCTTAAATCGGAACAAGTTTTGGTAATTTTTTGTAGAAAGTAATGAATTATAGACCTGCCAACCACGGCCAACTGTACTGAGAAGGCCAGGGAATCTCTCTGTGACGTCACACTGTCCGGTTGACAGCTATTCTGAAAGGGAGGAACGAAATCTGTTTGAAACCTGAAAAGTTTGTTGTGCAAATGGGTTCATACTTTATTCTTCGGAATAGCTGACAATCCAAACTGGACTGAGAGCTTGACGTCACGAGGAACTTCTGGTGGCCTTTAAGTTGAGAAGGCCATGGTCCAACTCCGCTGTAAAGAACCCTCAACAGAATTACTCACTCAGGAGAAGCATCATTATTCATTATAGCCTCTAAATTCGGTTTAATTGTTTTAAAAAGCATAATTGTATGAGGTTTTAATTAGGAAGACGTAAAATTTTCCATTTTATGCCATGTTTGCCATAGGTATGTTCGAATTCAATTTAAAATCTCCTTATGGTCACCATTATAGTTCAGATTTCCAATCCTATTTCACATACAAAAATACTCGTTATATTTGTTTCAAACCGAGGCGGTGGACCAAGGATTTTTGAATCTTCCACCCCACACGTGAAGGCAGCAGAGCATAATAGCCAGAGTTCGTCCATAATCACATAATGATGTCGCCCACAATACACAACTCCTAACGGTGCTTCTTAATCCAGCCGCGATAATAAAGCCACGCAGCATAGCTCACTTTTTGGGTATGTTCCCACATCGTAAGGACTGGATGGTTAGGTAATGTGAGGAGAGTAGTTTTTATGGATTATTGTTATTTCCTCAATAGCTGCTTGGTGCAATGAAAATATTTTAGGGGCAATTGATGTAGTTCGACCTTTGTATAAGAAACGTCATTTAAGAAACAATTCGTTAACTATTGAAATATGGTACGAGCTAGAATTCTTTTTGAAATGTCTTGAATCAATTCAATATACCTGTTTAGTCCAAAAATCTATTGGTAATTTAGCCTCGTTAAATTGCCGTTTAGTTGTCTTTAAATTACATTTTTAAAAATTTTATTTTTTATTGCGACAGGGTCTCCATTACGACGCCTCGAATGTCAGATAAAAACTGTGTGTACTAATGTAATAATAATTTCAAAGAACTAAAAATATTTCAAAATTGCACTTTTAGACAATAAGATAATATCTTAAAGAAAATTTAGTCTACAATTTCTTATTAGAATGAGCTGTTCTTAAAATGTCTCAAAAGAATAAATTGCAAACACATGCATTTTTTAAATTGAAAAAACCCACAATATTTCGTTTATAACAACTGTGGTTAAGATCAGTTAGTTCTGATCTTTCACGTCACTAACCACATAGGGATCCTAATCAGAGAAACCGCAGGTTGTCATACACCGACTTCGGCAGGTAGGCAAACCGAACCTTGAACCTCCACTGTTCCTTTAAATGAACTACCCTTACAAGAGAAGAAACCAATACATAAAAAAATAATCATGAAAGACTTCTCCCTCTCTATGGGAAATAGCAAAGGACCACCCTCTGCTTACTAGTTGAGGCAATTCCCCTCCGCCCCAAACAACGAACCAAACTTGAAAAGAAATAGCATCGTCTAAAAAAGCGATTATTATATATAAAGAATACGCCTATATATATCCATCGGAATCATAGAAACCAAGCTTATTTTACCTTGGCTTTCTTATTTCTGCGTTGATGTCTTGTAGCGTGGGGAAGGGAAAGTTTGTGGGAATGAAAGTTACGGAAACGAAACGGAGTTTGATGCCACAATGGTAGGGCATTCACTTTGCAGGTACACATGGCTTTCTGAATTAAAGTGTGATATTTAGTGATATTGTGAATTGGTGGGAATTATAAGGTGTTATATTGAGGCTATTACTATTCAATTTGTGACTGTTTGGGGTTTGTAACGGGAGTGTAGGGTATCAGGAGGGTTATTTCTCACGGGTTTTTTACGTTTGTGAATGAGTATTCAAACTTTGATGCTTAAAACTCATTCAAATACGAAACCCCGTTATACTAAAAAAAATTAATTAATAAATAATTTTATTTTTGCTTTTATTGGCACATTTAAGCAATTTAGAGTTCTGTTAAAACTATTTTTTCTACTAAAGTTACGCTTCTAATATCGATCAAATTCCCAACAGACAAGGTTTTATAATTTAAAAATTAACCTTCAAAAATGTAAGGCTAGTTGAAAACAATTTGACTGCTTCAAAATATGAAAAATATATGAAAAATAAACAAATTTTTTTTTTAAAAAAAATGTTTCTTGCTTTCCACTTTCATCCTGCAGTCCCTTTAGTATTGTAATTTTACAACTTTAAATGCAAAGAATTATGCCAGTTTTATTAGCAGTATAATGTGCTGGTTACATCCTATGGTGCATTTCGTCGCTGGAAAATTAAATGTAAATTGGATTTATAAGCAATCAATCTTAATACTTTAATATAATTGATTAGAGTTATGAATTACTCAACAGCCACACCAACAAATAAATTTGCCTTCTATCGTTGTAAATCGCGACTATTAATACAAACAGCAGCACAATATCGAATCCATCTAGAACAAAAATAAAAGAATACAAAAGAATTCCACTCGCTTTTTCCTCCTTCTGTAAATTCCGAACTTTCCGGTCCATTTGTTTTTACGACATACATAAATGGCCGCTAAAGCACAAAAACGGCCTGGACGAAAAGATGCACATTCATAGGGGCAAAGAAGGGTGGAAAACTGCCCCTTCCATAATGCCCCATTTAATTGCATGGCATTTCAAAACGTTCCATCCCTCTTTGGATAGCCAAAGAGCTGTAGCCATATATAGCCCAGAAAAGAACACACAGTCCGAAGATCAGGATTCGAATAAGCAAAGAATATTTAGGGAACAGATGCGTCAAGCTATAGTTTTTTTTTCTGCCTTTGTTTTCAAGGTTTGACATAAAGTTAGTATCCTTTTAGATCTGAAATTGAAAAAGCACATGTAATTTTTTTAACTAATCAAAGTTTTTTTTTAACCGATAGAGCCTAGCTTTTTAATTTCTTTGACGATTAAAAAAAATTCAAGAATTACAAGTTTGACCAGGTAAGCCTGAAAGTATGAATTTTAAGTTAAATCAATCTGATGAATGTGCTGATAGGCATTATCAAAAACAGACAAAAGCATTTACTACTTTCATTCCATTAAACGGGTATTTTTAGATTACAAAAATGTAAATTCGAAGAAAAATACCTTAAGCACGAACGATTTGAGTAACACAAATCAAAATTCAAAAACTAACAATGGAGAGGTATTTTGTATTCATGTAAATTACAGATTTTCATGTCTTTAATAAGGACCATTGTTCTGTTTTAAGTATATTAAAGAATTATTTGGCATGAGAATGGGAGTAATGTAGCACTTAGTCAAACTGATAGTACTTTCACAGTTTTTAAATGTATGTCTCTGTGCCTAATTTAGGTATAGCACTATAATTCACTAATAAAAGGTCTTTTGGTAAAAATAACATTTAACACTTCAAAAAACCCTTTAATTTCACATTCAGTGATTAAATGACCAATACTCTCTTGTTTAAACTCCATTGGAGAAAATTATTCATGTGTCTCTGTACGTCAATAAAACAACAATTGGCTGTAAACTAAACAATACTGCACTGTAATGTAAAGCAACAGTAAAATGTGGTCATTTAATCACTTCATTAATTTTCCAGAAATATCTTTGGCAAACTTTCTAACAGTTTGAATAGTTCTTTAAACGAAAGTATACAACACTGATTAATAACCAATTTTTTTAACCTTCTCTTCATTTCATCAATGAATAGGTAATTTCTTCTTTAGACGTTTCTTCTTTAGCATCCAACCCCGAATATATGTGTAAAATAAAAATAATAGTAAGTAAATAAGGGTGGGTGGAAGCGAAAGACCGAGGATTTTTATGAAAGTAAATCTAAGTAAGCGTCCGGGATTGGAGACCGACCGTAAAAGACCATCCTGGAAGCATAGCAATTTTTCACTGAAGTATCAGACCATATTGCCCGAGGCTTTCTCCCCTTTTTTTTCATTTAAAATGCCCCGTCTTACATTTTTTTTGGAGTTGTGAAAGTGATGGAATGGGGAGAATTTAAGGGTACTTTTTTTTAAATGATGTTGGATGACCGTTGGAGGAATATTTTTTTAGATAGAAGAGTTATTGGTAGGGCGATGCACGTGTACAAAACTAACAAAACAAAGAATAGCGGTTGGTCGAGGGGATTCTGGTTGTTGGGTAATTAGGTGGTTTTGTCTTTCTGTATTTCTTGGCTTTGGGGGAGCGGACGGGGGTGGGTTTGAATTTGGGTTTCGGGGTCGGTGGGCTGGGGTCGTTGATTTTGGGTATTTGGGTTGTTTTTTTTTTGTTATTGTTTGTAGTTTGGGTGGTGGTGTGGGTGGGGCTCGGGAGAATAATTTTTCATTCTAATTTTTTTTATAAAAACATTTTACAAAAATCAAAAAAAGATAACTAATATATAATTCTAATAAAAATGGTTTACAATTAGCATATAAATTTAATAAAAGAAAATAACTAATATTCTACTTTAACATTCGTATATTGTAAAATTTAAAAAAAGATGAAACAGCATTCAATTATATTTAAACTTTAAATACAGATTTAAGCATATTTATTTGTTTGTATTAAATTAAAATCTATATTTTTATAATGTAAATAAACTCAAAAAATATTCAGAAATAAATTAAACATTACTAAAAAAAAAAATTTTTCTCCTTTAACTACACTTGGATACTCGAAATTGAAGAATAAAAAAGCTTTGGAGTTAAAAACAAAAAGCAAATTCTTTGTTTTAGACATTCTCTATATAATGTTTCAGCATCCGACAAAAAGCGATAAAGGATTTTGGTATAATTTATTAATAAACTTTAGAATTGATTTAATAAATTAAATTAGGGATTTGTTTGCCATAAAGGATTTTTGGTGGACTTTAGACAAGAACGCATCACGTGGTATAATCAAATTAAAAAACTCAATTCAGAAATTCATGAATCAATTTTATTGAGAAATAGTTAAATAATTTATTATATTTTATTTAAATTTTCATTAAAAGTAAAAAAATATAAATTATTTTTAATTTTTTTAAAAAATTTAAAATTGAGAATTAATTTTTTGAATGAAATCTTTAAAAATGCTTTTGATAAAAAATTTTTATTTCATGCAAATATTTTTTTAATCTTTAAATTCTAAATCGAACAAAAGAAAAAAAATTTTTGTAAGAAATAATACATAAAATAACATAAAATTTAAAAAAATAAAATTATAAAATAAAAAATATAACAAAATTTTTCATATTTTTTTTTTATTTTTGTAAAATTTTTTTTAAAAATACCTTTATCATAAATTTATATTAATTTTATTATAAAATATTATAAAATATATTCCGAATCAACTAGAGATTTTATGTTTTGTAGATAAACTTTCAAAAAACATTTCCTGTTTTAAAGTTTGATTTAAAAAAAAAACTTTATAATTTAAATCAACTTTTTCAACAAAAAATGTATTCCATAAAAAAAAAAAAAAAAGGTAAAAAAAAATAACGAAAATAAATTTCTACAACCTACAAAAAAGGTAAACAAACATATTAAAATTTAGATTCACTCAAAAACATCTGCATTTATTTCAATAATTGTCAAAATCAACAATTTACAAAAACCTTTTTAAAATTTTTAAAAAAATTCCTAATTAATTTTTACAAAATAACTTTACTGTTCCTTTTCAGCTCACAAGACATTCATCAAGAAACGACTCACTCTGTCAATGTCACGACGCCATCGATTAAAAGCAGTAATTAGATACTAATGACTTTATACTAAGCTTAAATTTGTGTCATCCATTTAAAGTAGAATAGTTAAAATATAAAAAGGGAAAAAAGATGAAATTTTATAATTATTTTTTTAATGTATTTTCTTGGTTACACATTTAGAAATTTTATTTATTTAAGTTGTGTGTTGAAGCAATTGGAAAAATTTGCGAATGTAGAAATAATGAATCAATTTTGGAAATGTGAGAATCGAAAACTATGCAATGCTATTTTAATTTTTTTTTATTTGAATTCTTGTTCAAAGTCTAGAACGAATCGATTCCATAATTCAGATTTAAATTTTTGAATCTTATTCATAGTTAAATTGATTTACATTCCTATATTTTAAATATTTATAATTTTTATAAATGCATAAATGGTAATCAACCCTACACAATAACAAAAAATTATTTTTTCAAACCCTTTTAAAAATATTTCATTGGTGATGAGTAGTCCTATTTTGAAAAATGTAAAAAGATATACTAGTGTATTTAATAAAAAAATGACGACAATGAAAATTATCGATAAATTTTGATACTAACCATAATCAGAGGAGATTTTATTAGATAAGTAAGAAATAAACGAACGATAAGGAACAACCATATCCCTATTCACTAATTTGTTCGAGCGTAACAATGAAGTCGGGCTTACTTATTATTTTCAAACTCGTATGTTCCTCCATTTTTTTAACAAATTTGCCAAACATGAACTTTATTAAATCAAACTAAAACTAAATCATTCCTGTATTTTGCCAGAAATAATTTACCGTTTTCACATTTCTACAAAAATTAGTCAAAAGTCAAAATTTTGGATCATGACTCTTAAAACAATTAAATAAAAATAATTGTTTCAATAAAATGATCTATCATATCAATTATGATATATAATATTATCGGGAGATAATCAACAATATCAATAAAAATAAAATGTTTCTCTAATGCTAATTTTTACCAATTAAATTTTAAACAAATCAGTTTGAGCCGACAACCGACATTTTCCTCCTCCACCTCCACTCACTCACTCAACATCTGCTAAGTCCTTCGATCAACAAAAAAAAACCGAAAAACTCTACCAAGGAGCCCAAACTTCACACAAGCCGAAAAACTACAAAGCCCCACTTCACCACAAAAAAAACCCTCGACTCAACAAGCCCCGAAAAACTACAAGAGCCCACTTCACCCACAAAAAAACCCTCTAACGAACACTAACGTGGACAGACACTTACAACGCAAGACATTAAAATTGTTCAAAAAAACCAAACTCTGATGCCTTTTCCCAGCGAGCAGAGTAATTGAGTGTAAAATCGCTCTATGAGATGGAAGTAACCGGTCCGCTCCGTGTAAAGTCACAGGCTTCAAGAAGAAGGACTCTCTGTCGAGAAGTCGGCTGGGAGTCATAACGGTAAATGTCGAGTGGACTCTTGTGGATGTGGAGGACCCCCTGTCAGAATGAAATGGATTTCATTTGGATTTGGTTCTAGTGAGGTTACGTTTTTAAACTATTTATGTTAATACGCAACTGCATGGATTTGATTTAGTGAGGTTGTGGTGTAATTATGTCTTAACTAAGGTGTAATTATGTCTTAACTAAGGTGTAATTAGGTCTTTATCTATGTTTATCCGGTACTTGTGTGCATTCTGAAAGTGCAAGTAATAATGTTGCTCAACTTAGTTTGTGCTAATACTCCTCGTTTTGATGGATTGGTTCAGAATTTCGTTTAGTGAGGATATGGTGTAGTTCAGTAGTTAAATTATTTCTATTCATGTGTTAATTGCTTATGGAAGTGGTAATTGTTGCCTCAACGTAATTGTGCATAGCTTGTAAAATTGCTCTATGAGATGGAAGTAACCGGTCCGCTCCGTGTAAAGTCACAGGCATCAAGAAGAAGGACTCTCCGTCGAGAAGTCGGCTGGGTGACGGGAGTTATAACGGTAAATGTCGAGTGGACTCTTGTGGATGTGGAGGACCCCCCATCAGAATGGCATGGAATTCATTTGGATTTGATTTAGAATTTGGTTCTGGTGAGGTTACGCTTTTAAACTATTTATGTTAATACGCAACTGCATGGATTTGATTTAGTGAGGGTGTGGTGTAATTATGTCTTAACTAAGGTGTAATTATGTCTTAACTAAGGTGTAATTAGGTCTTTATCTATGTTTATCCGGTACTTGTGTGCATTCTGAAAGTGCAAGTAATAATGTTGCTCAACTTAGTTTGTGCTAATACTCCTCGTTTTGATGGATTGGTTCAGAATTTCGTTTAGTGAGGATATGGTGTAGTTCAGTAGTTAAATTATTTCTATTCATGTGTTAATTGCTTTATGGAAGTGGTGGTAATTGTTGCTCAACGTAATTGTGCATAGCTTGTAAAATTGCTCTATGAGATGGAAGTAACCGGTCCGCTCCGTGTAAAGTCACAGGCATCAAGAAGAAGGACTCTCTGTCGAGAAGTCGGCTGGGAGTCATAACGGTAAATTTCGAGATGACTCTTGTGGATGTGGAGGACCCCCCGTCAGAATGACATGGAATTCATTTGGATTTGGTTTAGAATTTGGTTCTGGTGAGGTTACGTTTTTAAACTATTTATGTTAATACGCAACTGTATGAATTTGCTTTAGTGAAGGTGTGGTGTAATTAATAATTATGTCCTTAAATTATCTATGTTTATACGGTACTAGTGAGCATTCTGAAAGTGCAAGTGGTTAATGTTGCTCAACTTAGTTTATGCTGATCCTCGTTTTGATGGATTGGTTCAGAATTTCGTTTAGTGGGGATATGGTGTAGTTCAGTAGTTAAATTATTTATTTTAAGTGTTAATTGCTTTATGGAAGTGGTGGCGAAAGTTGCTCAACTTAGTTGTGCTTAGCTTGTATAATCGCTCTATGAGGTGGAAGTAACCGGTCCGCTTCGTGTAAAGTCACAGGCATCAAGAAGAAGGACTCTCTGTCGAGAAGTCGGCTGGGTGACGGGAGTTATAACGGTAAATGTCGAGTGGACTCTTGTGGATGTGGAGGACCCCCCGTCCGAATGACATGGACTTTATTTGGATTTGATTTAGAATTTGGTCCTGGTGAGATTACGCCTTTAAACTATTTATGTTAATTCGCAACTGCATGGACTTGGTTGTGGTGTGGGTGTGGTGTAATCTTTAAATTATCTATGTTTTTACGCCTACGGTACACTTGTGGGCATTCTGAAAGTTCAAGTCTTTAATGTTGCTCAATTTAGTTTGTGCTGATACGCCTCGTTTTGATGGATTGGTCCAGAATTTTGCTTAGTGTTGAGGATATGGTGTAGTTCAGTAGTTAAATCATTTATATTTATGTGTTAATTGCCTTTTGGATGTGGTAGTGAATGTCGGTCCACTTCGTATAAAGTCAAAGGCAAGAAGATGACGCTGTATAGACACTCTGTCGAGAAGTCGGCTTTGTAACGGGAGTTATAACGGTAAATGTCGAGTGGACTCTTGTGCATGTGGAAGACCCCTGTCAGAATGGCATGGAATTCATTTGGATTTGGTTTAGAATTTGGTTCTGGTGAGGTTACGTCTTTAAACTATTTGTGTTAATACGCAACTGAATGGATTTGGTTAAGTGAGGGTGTGGTGTAATTATGCCTTTAAATTATCTATGTTTATACGGTACTTGTGTGCATTCTGAGAGTGCAAGTTATTAATGTTGCTCAACTTAGTTTGTGCTGATACCCCTCGTTTTAATGGATTGCTTCAGAATTTCGTTTAGTAAGGATATGGTGTAGTTCAGTAGTTAAATTATTTATATTTATGTGTTAATTGCTTTATGGAAGTGGTGGTGAATGTTGCTCAACTTAGTTGTGCTTATCTTGTAAAATCGCTCTATGATATGGAAGTAACCGGTCAGCTTCGTATAAAGTCACAGGCAAGAAGAAGGCGCTGAGGACTTTCTTTCGAGAAGTCGGCTGGGTGACGGAAGTTATAACGGTAAATGTCGAATGGACTCTTTGGATGTGGAGGACCCCCCCCATCAGAACAACATGGATATGGTTTAGTTGCTTCTTAAATTATTGATTTTATTTATGTTTTGACACATTGTGGAAGTGTCAGGATCCATGGAGCAGTTTTTATTGTTGATATGAAGTGATTAATTATTCTAGAACTTTGATTGGTTAAAAGTAAATTTACTCTTTTAGATGTGGAGAACCTCTGTAGATGTGGATGTCACAACGGCATGGATTTTATTTTGATTTTTGTTCAGAATTTGGTTTAGTGAGAATATGGTGTCATCAATGGTAAACTCTACTTAGTTTGTGCTGATACAGCTTATTTGAATGGATTTGATTACGGATTTGGTTTCGAATTTCATTTAGTTTTTGATTTAGATTTAATCACAACGACATGGATTTGTTTTGGATTTGCCTCAGAATTTGGTTTACCGTGGGTTTGTTGTAGTTACGTCTTTAAATTGTTTATGTTGCAAGTGATGCAAGTGATAAATGTTGCTCAACTTAGTTAGTTCTGATTCACCTCGTTTTATTGGATAGGTTTATAATTTGGTTTTGGTGTGGTGAGGATATGGAGTAGTTGTCCTTAAAATCTTTATGTTTATGCATTGATTGCATTCTGGAAGTGAGGAATGTTGCTCAACAAAGTTTGTGCCAAATAGTAATCTCCACAATAGTGGTATTTAGAATTAAGTTACTTTCTGTATTTTTATTTTTTGCATATTTATGATAGTGAATATTACACAACGTAATGAAAACAACGTGTTTTTTTTAATCATAATGGATAATACACTATTTTTTGTAGTTCAACTAGAATTAATCAGGATTAGAAAGTATTTTTTACCTTGTTTAATGATGAATATCTGAATTTATGTGTCACTCAATGATGGATTATACCCTAAATGTATTAATATGCAAAAACCTTTTTTTTTTTTTTTTGAAAACCTATGCAAAGAGTAAAGGTACGTTTGCTAAAACCTAAAACAAAAATAGTTTGTTCAACGTTTCTTAAATGATCTCACTCCTTCCGTAATAAACACACACGTTTTCTTTCCCCTTTGCTAAAATTACCAATCCACTATTTGCTTATCCCAAGTCTCTGCACTTTCCCCGTTTTCCGTACATTTGTGCACACAAACCGCACGCGCGCATATGAATTCCGTATCACCCGAGTCTTCAAATCAGCTTAACGACGTGGATGAGAGAGAGAAGACCCTGTTGTTATTTTAAACTGTTCTTTGCACTAATATGTGCATTTTTTAGTTCATTAAATAATTTCTTTAACCCTCTAATGCATTATGTTGCCATATGGCAACAAGTAACCTAATCCACTTTATTCTTTAAAAGTAGAGCTCCCTATCGACAATTCTGTGGGGTTTTTTCATCTATTACATTCCATTTTGAAGTTTTAGCAACCCTCATAGATGACAGAAGTAAAAGTGTATTCAAAATTAAAAAGTGAAGTTATTGCTGTGAAATTACGTCTTTGGAAGTATTCAAAGTACAATAATATTAGTACTAAATACAAATAAATTGTTTTAAAAAATAGTTATAGTTAAAGAGGATTATTTTTAAATATTTTAGTAGTTTTCTAGTCATTCTTATCAAAATTGGAATTTTGTAGTTGTTTTTTGTCATATGGCAAAATGTTTAAAAATTGAAATTATTAAAATTCCAATTTAGTTAATTTTTTTTTCAGTATTTTTCCCATAAACCAGTTACAAAACCAAACAAACCTTAGTTGAGGTATTGAAGCGAATTCAGTGTACCCTAAACTTAGCTGGCAGGTACATAGATACTATGATCCTTGAACCCAATCTTTTGTGAGAATAAATGTTACAGTTGCGGGGTACAGACACAGTACTGCAATCAGAACTGTATTTTACTGGAAAGGAAATAAGCGTTTTAGTTCAGAAAACTAGAAACTATAACTGAGATACCTAGAATTTATTGAATTTATTATTTATTCAAACCACCAATTAGTTTTGTCAGGGGGTTTTATAATTTATTGCTTCATGCCTTGTTTTAACCCTTTCAGTCCCAGTGATGCCATTTGGCATCATCACTTTCAATATTTTTTTCAAAATGTTTATGTCCCGTTATGACATCCAAACACACATCATTCGATTCTTCACACTTTGTTTAGACAATATTTTACATTAATCTCAATAAAAGTCAGAACTACTATTTTTTTTATCTAGAAAATAGTCAACAAGCGTTTCTCCTGATTTTTGTTAAGTTCACTTCAGTTCCACATATTTAAAACGCAATTTAAACTATTTCTGTTAAAATAATTATTAATTATATAAATTTTTTTTAATAAAATGGTTAGATACCTTAAAATATATAACTCGAAGTGTTTTTAGGTAATATATATATTTTTTATTTTGTTGTTTTCCACAGTTAAAGAATTTTGGCATTGTTTCAAAAACCATATAAAAAATTTAAATGAATTTTTTTTTTCTTATGGAATTCGCATATTTGACCTAAAACAAGCTTATTTTGTGAATATCAGATGTTTCTGTAGTGTAGTTAATTCTTGGGACTGAAAGGGTTAAACACTATGAATCTTGAAATTAAAGCTCATGGTCATATTTTTTAATCCAGAGGCTCAAAACATTTATGCACCGCATTAAGAAAATATCTCTAGAACTATCTATTTCTCAAATGTAAAACTCATAGGAACCAGAAATTCCACAACGTATATTTTCTAGATGTTAGTGGTAATATATTTTTTCTCCGTTTGCATGAATAATATTTTGTTTTAGTTAAATGCTTTTGCTTCTAATGAAATTCCAACATTTAATTCTTTTTCATTTAGAATGTATATAAATTCTTATCTTACAAAAAATTAAAACTAAAAACCACTGTTCTCCACAGTGCCCCACTCCGCCACAATCCGAAAGTTAAATCAAACCTCTGCGTTTGTTTGAGCGGCCGGTCGCAGCTTGGAACTGTCACCAAGCAAATCACGCCACTGCAAACACGGCCACTCTTTTATTGCGCCCCTTGCGCCCCTGTTTACGTCTTGGATTAAGAGCGAGGGGCGCATTGTCATTCAAATGGGAGGCTAAACACGGGAGCCGGACTAAATGATGTATTCTAGTGGGGATACAATAATTGTGTATGGTGGGGCTTATTGAATTTTAAAAGTGCACTAAAGAAGTATTGTTTGGGTGAAGGTTTGTTTTATGTGTTTTAGTGCTTTATTGAGGGGCTTAGTAATAATGGAATTCGAAAGGAATTTTTTAGTGCTATTACTCTTTAACTAGTTATTTTAATATTAAATATGACTTTGGTTTAAAATGTTTATTTGAAAAAGCATACTCTTCTCTTATATAACATATAAAAGTCTTCTTATATCTTATATCATAATAAGGTCAATTAGATATCGGATATGTGTAATTCTACATATTGTATGCTTCAAATGATATTTCAGTTATTTACTGTATTTTATAAATTACAAAAAAGTAAATTAGTTCATACATTCACTTTTAATAACTTTTTTAGATACCCGTATATATAATTTTTGCTATATTAATACATTTCATACATTCACTTATTTAGCAGCTTCCAAATATTTACCTGCAATACAACCTGCAATTTATCTATGCTTTAATATATTCACCTAATACCCTTTTGTATATTTACCTAATTAATACATTTTGCCTATTCACTTATTTAATATTTTCCACACGCTAAATTAATGCTATTCATATATTTAGCTCTGACCTTTCATAAATTTTCTTATTTAACTTCTTTTATACTGCCACTTCATTAATACTTTTATACATTTATCTGTTTAATATATTTTATAAATTCGTAAATACTCTTCATACAATAACCTTATTAATACATTTTGTATATTCACCTATTTAATATATTTCATGTGTTTCCTCAGTAAATATTTTGATTCACCGAAATAGCACTTTTCATAAAATTTCTTAATATGTAAATATATTTCACATGTTAATCATTTTTCTATATAATTTTAACTAACATAGTTCAAACACTGTATAAATAAATAAACATCTTTAAATTCCAGACAATTCTGAACTTTTTTTTACGTATTAGAGTCAGTTTAGTCCTGTATGACGACAAACGAAGAGCTGAGTGGAAGAACGTGCTAAGTGACATTTTTGAAAAAATTGAGATTTTTGTGTTAATGTTTATGTTATTACCTTCTTTAAACATAAAAGCCTTCAATTTTTTAGAAAACATTCGATTTCATACTTTTTTCGTAAACGAAGTTGGTTGGTGTACGCGTTTTCGTTAATTTTATCAATGGAAGAAAGTGCTAAGGGCCCTTAGCATTTTTTTCCTCCGAAATCGTCCGATTCCGGAACGATCGTTTAGTGGAAGAAAGTGAAGTGACATCGTTCGCGGAAAATTTCGACTTCCGCTTGCATTAATAGCAAAACAAATGGATCTTTTGTAGTTTTAATCAAAAAGAATTGAACAAAATGTAATTAATATATACTAATTAACTTTATTTATAAAATATAACCAATGAAATATAATTTATATTGCTTAAAACCTGGTTTTAGTGCATTTAGCAAAGCAGGCGAAAGTGCATTTTTATTTTACAATTATTCGGAGTTAAAGGTTTCACATTTTAAAAAATATCGTCTGATTTTAATGTCTTCTGATTTTTATTGTAATAAACATAGATAATTTAGCAGCGAACAGATGGTATCATTAAAACAAATGTGCACCTGCTCTATGGAGATCGCAGTTCGAGTTAAAACAACATTGCATCCATGAACATTCAAAGCATCTGGCTTCTTAAAACAATGAATTATGGGTACAAAAATAGTTTAAAGCCATTTTGCGTTTGATCTCTAAAGCTATAGAACGCATTTTGTGGAATGTAATAAACTCCTAAATTATTAAATTGGAATTAAAAAGCAAGCGGAAAGCTGAATTTTTGCTTGAATGTGCATGCAAATAGCAGCTTATATGGTAAGTACAAATTTAATCCAGATGCTGTTGCTTTGTTATGCAAAACTAAAATATTTTTATTATAATTGATGTAAAGATAAAGTAACAAAGTATAAAACATTATAAGTTCTTAATATTTATTAAAATATCGATGACTTAAAAAAAGAACTATGCATCACGATTGTAAAAATAAATTGTTTAAACGATCATGTTCTATTGCTGTAGAAATGCTGCAATTTAAAGTATCTTTCTTAAAAATGATTAAACCCTTAATTGAAAAGGAGAAGGGAAAACCTAAATATCTTTTGGATCTATATTTTGCTGCACAACTTGTTTTTACTTTTTTTAATATCAAAGTTTGTTTTTAAATTCGATTATTCTTATCTATAAAACTATTTAAAAATTTATTTTGCGAAAACTTACATCTTTAAATTTAATATTTATTTTATTCACATGGATTTATGTTTCTTTTACTATCTTTTTGTATACTTTTTTATTAAGTTGATTTGTATTATTATTATACTAAGTATTCAGTTTATAATTTCAGTGATAATGTGGTTTTTTTTTAAATATTTTCAAGTATAAACTTACTCATCTAACATTAAGCAAGAAGTTCTAAAATAACTTATATATAACCTGCTTTCTTTTAACTTAAATAATCAAAGAAATCGTTACAGTAGGGACAGACGGACGAACAAAAAGTATAAAATATGTGTCTAATATCTTTAAAAAACTAGGGATGTGTAACACTGTATTATATTCAATTACCGATTAATAAATCGAAACGCTCATTTAAAAGTCATTATATACCTTATAAAGTATTTTCAATAACGTTCTAACCTAAAACGTTCTATGGCAGCTACTCCTTTCACATATGAATAATATTGTATAAAACTTTATTTTCACGTCCGACTAGCACAGGGAGCACGTGTATCAAATTTGAAGTCCGTATCTATTTTCGTTATTCAGCAATACTTTTAAAACCAAAAAAGTTTAGAGCAGCATCTTCTTGCACATGCGCAACTTTTTCGAAATCCTTATTATGACATCCAACATGAACTAGAAACCCGTGTACGAAATTTGAAGTCCGTAGCTCTTTTATTTCGAACTGTAAAGTAGTTACAGACAGACGGATCAATGTAAAAGCAATTTTTTAGAATGAGCACCCTCCAAAACGTGCAGAAAGCACAAACGCTTCACTTTGTATAATTGAACCCATCGCAATACTTTTATTACCTTATGTTTTATATTAAGCAATTGATGGCAATAACTTTAAAAATTGGACGGGTACAAAAGAAGTTGGGAGTAAGACGTACGGACAGAAACAAAATGACAGTCAGACGTACAGGGAGATGGCCAAACACTATACATTGTAGTGATCTAATTTTTTTACGTTCGAACCAAAAAAAGAATTTTCAAAATCAGGCACTTTGGATCGGAAATTGAAAGGAATATGGACGGACAAAATGATGGACGGACAGGCAAACGATTAAAAAGTATAAAAGATATCTGTGAAGATCTATCTTCTAAACAAAAAAGGAATTTTGAAAATCGAATTGTTAGAACATAAATTATGAAACTCGTATGGATCAAATTTACCTAAAAAATGTCACTTGGCACGTTCTTCCACTAAACGACTGACAAAATCTGAAGCATTTTGGAGGAAAAACATGCCAAGTGCAGGGGGCGTCACGCGCGTTCCGTAAATGACGCGTTATTACGTAACGTACGACTAAGCCAAAAGACAACAAGTATTTTGAAGAACTAAACTAAAATATCATGCCGAAAAAACTATGATTTTGTGAATGACAGAAAAGTTGCAAACTAAAAACTTTGAAGCTCATTATCTCGTTTTCACCTTTTTGTCACTTAGCACGTTCTTCCACTAAGCTCTTCAAACGTGTTCTTAATAAATACTTTACAAATATTTATCTAATTCTTAAATTCATTCAATTTTTCAAACTTTTTTCCATTAGAAAATATTTTTTATTAATCCCAAAAGATGTCAGCCCTATTCTTTTTTTAAATTATGATCAGAAACATGATGATGCCAAATGGCATCAATGGGACTGTTTGGGATAAGTAACTATCTTCATTAAATTCCACCTAATACTTGACTGTATTTATGTATCAGTGTCCGTTTCGTCTTGGATGTTGACAAACGTGATATGTCAAAGGGAGCCGCCCCGGTGACAGCACGGTAAACACGTGACGTCGAATCACGAGTGATTGACACATGATCGCGATCACGCTTCAGGCACAACAGGTGCCTTTTCATCTTACCTGATCGAAGTATGTTGTTCGTATCAATATCTAAGCCCTGAGAAAAAATGAAAACATATCTTTTATGATGCTTTGTAAAGTCTATCTGTTGATATCAAATAACTCTTCCAATAAAGAGATTTTGAATTGGGGAAAGTTTGAGTAAGGGAGATATATATTCACTAAAACGCCGATTCAACGTCATTCTATTTTGGTATGTTGGTTTTCAGGCTTGTGTGCTTGGTCAGAGACCCGCTTATAAACCCTCGTCAAGTAAGACAGAGTAAACATCGATAAAAAATAATTTTATTATATTTAACATAACACTTTTATTTTAAAAAATTTGCTTACCATGTTTTCTTCAACGACCATTTTAAGTCTCTGAAATGGTTTCTACTACAGAGCACAATATTTAATCTGTGCAAATACGTAGGATACATATGTTTTATCCTTCAAGTTCTAAAATTTATTTTCTTTGTTATTTTTTTGTATTTTATTTATGTTCGACGGTAATTTTTCTCGTCTTGAGACTAACGGTTCGACTGGAACGGAAATAAAGTTTCGATTGGTAAATCAATGAACCGATTTTACCGAGTCTTAAAACCAATCACCAAATCCACCAACAGAATCCAGGGATGACTACGTCACGTGAAACAAGCCCATATTTCCTAACCATTGAAACACAGACTACACACAAGCCATAAACTTATAAAATGAAAAACGAAGTACAATATTCCCCCAATTAAAAGTCATCATCGACACTCAAACCACGAACAACAACCGAATACCACTTTCATTAGTTATAATGAGACCGGGGCATAGAGTCAAAAACCACTCCTCATTCAAAAGCACCGCAATGACTTTCGATTCCACTTCAGGCAACAACCGCAACCGCCACGTGCACAGCCCCCCATCCATCCTCCAAATTAGAATTGGAACATCCACAACGGAAATAGAAGCCCGAAAAAGTTCTTGACATGCACTTTTCAGTGAACAGTCAAGCACCGAATTCACATGGCACAAAAAGAAATTTGCCTTATTGTCCACAATCCCCCCTCCACCATCCAAAGCTTCAATTTCTTTTATTGGGGATTTCGTATTGGAGACCTTCGGCACTTGTCGCAAAGAATTTCCTGTTGATTCTGATGTCTGTTTCTTTGGTTGGACTGGTTCGTATCAATAAGTTGACGAGTTGGTTTCACTGAATTCTAACTGACACGACACGTGAATGGTAGTATAAATTAGTTTCTGAAATGAGAAATATAATGGTAGACTTATGTATGTGAACCACTAAATGTAAAAACGGGTCACGTTCAACGAAGGGTTTTCGTAAAAGCTTCTTTTTTTACTAAAATGTTTAATAGAAGGACCGGAAGGGGAAATTCACCGATTCACTTTACCTTTTTTTACATTTAGCCATTCATCTACCAATGCAAAATTCTCCATAAACCCAGTTTCGTCATACAGATGACTAGCAAAATACATTTCTGTACTGCACAATCAGCAAATATATAATAAATACTTTAAAATAATAAAAATGTCAATTACAATGACATCAAACCAAAATGTAGCAAAGTGTTTGTTGAGTATGATTTGGTGGATGTAAATAAACGCCCTTTTCTCATTGAGTTGTCAAGTTGTTTGTTGGTTGTAGTTTAAAGAGAGCTACTGTTGTATAATGGGAAGAGGTTCTTTGAGAAAGATTTCATAGCGATCTGTATTATAAATATGGATATAAATATATTGGTTTCTTATTTGGTGCACTTGTGTGTGAAAGTAACGGAAATAAATGTTATGTGGTCTATTTTCCATCTTCTTAGAAATGTTTTCTACAAAAAGTCAAGATTTGGTTATGGAAGTATCTCCTGTATTGTTAACTTATAGCGGATGTTTTTGTTTGAAAAATTCTTTCTATATTTAGAGCATCTTCCTTTTGCCTTTGAAATTATATTTAGGAAGGTAATTCTATTTAATGCTACTGCAAGTCGTATTCTATTGCATTTGCGTAATACTAAGCTTGTGAATTTTGCTGATAGCTTAAAACATAATTTTTTTTATAAATTAAAAAAGACTCTAAAGATTTATTTATTTAAATTGGAATTAAAATTTGATTTAAAACGAAAGTATCAGTGCTATTGTATGTAAAGAATTTTATTATTTTTAAATAAATTGCAATAATTCATAAGAAGAAGTTATTAGTACAACGACCCCGCGCATTCATGATATTGTGGATCGGTTTAAAAAAATCGGAAAGCGGGCAGAAAGGGGAATAATAGTTAATCCTATTTTAAAAAAATTACAATTTTTAATTTTTTACCCGATTTCAAACTGACCATTGAGGACTATAGTTAAAAAATTAAAAGGTATTAGTAAGTACTAAATGCTAACATACCTTTTAAGAAGTAAAGAATCTAGTTGAAGTATTAACAGGTTTTGAAATTAAAACGCTAGAATGATATATTTAATAAGTAATTTTATGTAAAATTTTATATTAAAAATGCATGAGTATAGATGATAATTCTTTTCAATAGTTATGCTATGTTTAATAAACATGCTTTTTAAAAATAACCAAAATATGTTTGTTTGAAATAAAAAAAAATAAAAGGTAAAAGAATTTAAAGGTAAAAAAAAGTTTTGTCCTATTTAATATCAAATTCAAAAATTTTACAAACATAAATAAGCAGTTTGTTCTTTAAACGTTTTAAATATGAAAAACTAAAATAGTATAACAAGTAAGTTTTATACTTATCAATTATAATAACATGACTACAAATTTCAAAAGAAATAAAGAGTTTATCCAACGTTCACTTTATGTTTAACAAACCTTTATTTTCCATCTGCATAGAAACCTATAACTAGAAAAGATTTCCACAACAAAACATCTTCAAGAAATGGAAACATCAATTATTTTCATGTATGATTTAACGAATTCCTATCCATTTTTGAATTTCCCCGAATACAGTTACAGGTGACTCACTCTTTTTATCCTTCCCCAAGGGTATATTTACCTTCTCGTCTTGTTGTTTCACATTTGTGTATCGGCCCATAAAATAGGTTAACGGTATCCGTATCTCCTAGCACGCTTTCACGTATCGGCGAGTTTCTCTAGCCTTTTAAACTCACTGACGTCGGAAGGTTTGGTTTCTTCAGAATTTAAAAGGACGAAGGAGGGTATGGAAGAAGGATCCAAAATGTGCTAAGCATGTAAAAGCACAATATATTTGATTTATTCAAATACAGTCTACGGAAAAAAGATTATTTAAGGAAATTGATTTTAATGGGCACATTGTGAAAAAAATAGTCTGTTTCAAGGTTTTTCAAGTCAACTAATTAAAATTTAATTTGTTTTTAATTAAGTTTTCCCAAATAGGTTCTCAAATTCAAAAAAATAGACGTATCAACAATAATATACTGTAGCAACTGAAAAAAAGAATACGAGGGAGGGGATAATATAAATTGTATTAATTTAGTTAATTCAACTGTAAAATTGTGTGTTTCAGCTTAATCAAAGTAATTAGATATGGTATACATAAAGTCCATAACAACTATTTTAATGAAATTTATCACCATCATTAGCGCAATGTTTATCAGAATGGCTAAAAGTTATTGAAATTATTTAATTAACTTAAAATTTGAAAGCGTTCAACTGTATTTTTTATTTAAATTAAATAACTTAACCAAATTTAAATATACTTCTCCTATACTTCAACTTATTCCAACTGTACCAAAGTATACTGCAACACAAACTTCGGAAACGTTCTGACCATTCAAACCTTTCCTACAACTAACATTAACGTCCACTTCGCAAAATACTCAACAGCACATACAAACTTGATCAACAGAGTATACGTCAGCCACGAAATCTTCAAGGTAGATGCTGGAAACTGATTTAATCCACCACAGCACGCGTGGTCAAAACGAAATCACTGAAACATCATCTTGAAGTACACATACCCCCACAAACAAACACTTACTTGCAGTATTTCCTTTCTGCAAACTTTTGGTCCGATTGAAGTACGTTTAGCCAAAAAGAACTAGACGTCAACATTTTGTGTTCAGATATCCTCTACTAACTTCGGTTATTGTAGACCATAAAAATGAAACTTTATTCTACTCTTAAAATGAGACTTAACGAGACTTTAGCTCATTTTATTGTTCACTTATGAAATCATCTATAAGGTAATGTGTACTGTAAATTCTGTAATTGTGTGTGACCTATAAATGTGTCTGTAATGTTATTCTGTTTAATTTCTGTAAAACTACAGCATATTTGATGCAACTTTCACAACGCTTTTTACTCTATTTGATTGTAGCTGCTGCTGTAAACAATTCACATTGCTGTTGCTGTACCACCTTGTAGGAATATGAATAAGGGACTCTTGCTGGTAAAAGTGACTAAAAAAATTTTTTTACAGTGATATGTTCTTAGAAAGGCACTTGAGTCAAAGTTAAACAATGACCTGCTATACACCATAATGCAAAAAAAAAATGCCACTATACCTTTACTTGGCTATTGTTTAGTTAAAATAGATTTTGTTCTTTGGATCCCACGATAAAAATTTATTTGGTGTTGTTTTATTGAGACGAAAGATGATTGTTTGCAAAGAACCAAGGGACTTTCCAGTGACGCGTTTATGGATTTTGGGGCCATAGGCGGCTTCAGAATTTGCCCCCCCCCCCCCCCCCCAAAAAAAAAAAACAACCAGAAATTAGAACTTAAAAAATCTTAATACTTGTACAAATAATAAAGCATGATGAATTATGAACCAGTTTGTAAATTGGAATTCTCCCCCTTTTTTGAGCATGAAATGCTAGTGACGCAATCGGGGCTGAAAAAAAGAAATGGTCGGCTAAATATTACAAGAGACAAGAATTACACTTATACTTTTAATGCCCTTACATTTACATACTTATTTTTTATTTACAACTTTTTCTTTCTGCATTTTCTTTTTGCAAATTCGTTTATCACCTCGTCGAACAGTTGCATTGTCAATCGGAATTGTTAGATACATATGCAACAGCGGTTTCCACTCTTGGAAATGTCGATTTACAAAAATTGATATCTATTATCTAAAATATCCCGTCAAAAACAGATTTTGTAATTTTTATTACAATAAAAGTGTTTTTTTTTTTTTTGTTTTTTGTTTGGTTTTCAAACAAATCGGGGGCCAACAAATCGACAAACAGTACATACATATTTGAAAGAATTAGGATTATTAAGAACATTTTATTATACGTAGTATTAAGAAATTTTGAAATTTGGGGGCCCTCACAACCTTGGGGCCACAGGCGGCCGCCTCTAACGCCTATTGGTAAACGCGCCGCTGGGACTTTCTTTTCTTTCTATATGTCGACACTAAAATATACATTGCACCAATAACTCATGTAGGTTGGTTCTTCTCGGATAAACGTCATCCAATTGACTGGGATGCGGAAAGGCCCTGCGTCAAGTGGGTTGTTAGCGTGGTCCGTGGACCCTCTAACACAAGGAATCCCTCCAGCCTGCATCAGATTTGTATTCTTAAGTCCCATTGAAGCCGGGGCACGTTTCCTTTGAGGAGGGGGGGGGAGTGCCCTGGGGAGCGTATAATTATGTTCGTTAAAGCTGGACTACACCACTTAAAAACGTGAATAAGGGGTGAATTTGTCTGACCTCCCTCTATGCCTGGAAACCTATCATCGCGCCATTGAAGACGGGGAAAGGGGACTTTGCCGCACTGCTGGCTCTTTTGAAGGGTGCCACGGGCGGGCCCCGTACCTCTTTGAGGGGGACCCCCTGCTGCATCGGGCCCCCAAAGGATCGTACGACTGGAAATAATGTCCCGAGTTTTATTTATACGGTTTTTTTATATCTATGTGTGGCCCTGGAATATATTTTTTATGGCAGATCCAGCTCCTGGTTGTTGGCTTTTGTAAAGGAGTGACCGCATAATTGTATGGTCGGACATGGCGGAATATCACTTCGTTAAAGCTGGAATACAGGGGAGGAGGAGGAGGAGTCTTGACGATTTCACACCGTCGTAACTAACTTGAAAAGCGGCGGATTTTTTTTATTTCATTTGAATATCGACCAAGTGGAGCATGGATATATTCGGATATAAAGGTTGCATTGGGGAAAGGACTTGTACGTGTTCATGAAAATGAATTGGTGGATTGTTCGTGAGAGAGGGTGGCAGGGAATTCGTTAGTTCCGTGTCGCTTGGCCCTTACAAACATCGCCTCGAGTACTATCTGTCCTGTGCGTGCATCTGTGTTCTAGATTCAAAAGTTAAGATCGGGACTCCATTCAGCCCTCACTTGTACATTCAGCTGGATTGTGAGTTATGAAAACGGAAGTGAAAGCTGTGGGAAATGGTTTCGGGGTCTCCAATGACAATAGTTGCTTACAAGCAATCTACTTTGCCAAAACACACATATACTTAGCCGCTATCAACTCTTTCATTCACGGAAAACCTCAAAAGTTTTTTTTAATAAATGTTTAAAATCGAAAATACATTTTGGCTTAGAATTCTCATAGAAAATATAGCGATAAAAAGATTATTTAAAAGATTATAATTACGTTGTTAGATGCTTTGTGTACTGTTTATCAGCATATTTTGTTTAAACACAAAAACATAATATGTTGTAAGTGAGTTCTTTTGAATGTCCTAGTCAAAAAAATATGCATACGAGGGATTACAATTCTCTGCTTTTTTTGTTTGTTTAATGTACAAATAATTTTCAATAAAATCTTAAGTTTTTTTTATTGTATATAAAGTTTTGGTTTGTAAGTATGATTGCATAAAAATGCTCGTAAAGATGCAGGGTACAATTGTGTATAAGACTTGGATATATATACTTCAGATAATTAGTTTAATAAACGTACCAAGAATTGTGAAACGCTCTTTTAAAAAAAACTTGGTGAATTATTGAGCTAAACTACTCAAAAATGATTTCGAGTAATATTGCGTTTTTTTTTCCTGTTGAATTAAATTTTACTATAATTCAGGAAAACTTGTTCAGCTAGAAATGTACAAATATTTCCAAAGAATCAAATATTAGACTGAATATATTATTCCAAACTCTAATGAATTCAAGTTAAACTCTTGGAAATACCCTCACAAAATCAAAAGAAAAAAAGCAAGTTATTGAGTTATGCAGCTGAAAAATGAAAAGAAAAAGACTTTATTTGAATGAAATTGCTTAATTCCACATCTTTTAGGCAGCGAAGTTCTATATTTACTTACCTGCAATCTATTTGGCCCCTTTTATGTTTTATCGACGAACTCAAACAGTGACAGAAAAAAGTCGAAAATATTTTATTAAAAAAAAACTAACTGCGGGCAAGAAACTTTGCGAAAACTTTTCGTATAATATTTGCTGTCGTAATGACTCTGACAGATACCATTAAGGGTGGGAAAAGAATTACAATTTTCTCGGTTTTTTGAAGCTGTTAACTTTTTTCCCCCTAAGACGTTTTTTCCATACATTTTTCCTTTTTTATTTTCTTCTTTTTTCACCTTAAAAAATTCTTCTGTCTAATTACCATAAGCAAGTTACTTTTAGTCTTCCTAAGAAGCATCCGGAGCGGAGTAAAAAAAAATCTTTTTTCAAGGCGTTAAAATAATGGACATAAAAAACTTTGTAAGAACTTTTCCTTAATATCAAGAGGGGGAGAAGTAATTTTTTTCCCTTTTCTCCCGTGCTTTTTCCCTATAGGGTCAAGTGGGGTAAGTGTGATTGGGGGTAAGTGTGATAAACAGCTCTTGTAACTTTGGAAATCATTCTAAAAATCTGAAAGTTTGCAATATATAACATTAGACCACCTATAATTAAACTAAAAAGAAATATCGACCTTATTTTTTGTTTGAAGAAAGTTTTGAGCTTTTGAATTTAAGTGCAACTGTCTTCTTTTTATATGGGTTTTCCTATGTGGGGTAAGTGTGATGGATTTTGAAATGCAAATTCTGTACACTTAAAATTGGAATTCAAACATATAATTTTTTTTCTACATATGTATGTTTCTTATAATAATTCACTACCAATTTTAGGATTTGGAATTTACTTGAAGCAGAGAACGAATTTTCTTAATGAAAAATGCAGAAACCCTATCACACTTACCCCACTTGACCCTACTTCAACGAATAAACTTCGTAATCTGGCAACGACGTTTAATAACACTCGAGGAGGGCGACATCTGACGGCGTGGAGCCTTCATTACCGCTGGAGCCAGTAATTACTTTAAGGAAACCGGTGGAAGACACAAGATTGTCATCTAAAGCAAAAATTAATAATTTCCCCTCTTCCAAGGATATTACGCTCTTTTAGATAAGTCTCCTGGCCTTATTATGTCGGGAGAAAATTAACACCTGTTATTCTACTTTTTTTTTGCTGCAGCTCCGTAGTATTTCTGAAGAATTACACCTCATATGTGTTTATTACGTTTTCAACTTGGCGCGCTTATGGAATTAAATGCTAAAATTATTTAAGCTGGACTTTTTCTTTTTGCTCTATTTTCCCCTTCTTTTTCGAAATAATTCTGAATTAAAACTCCGCGTCAAAATGAAAAAAAAATCTTTTAAAGATGCTTAATTCTAAAAATAGCGGTTAGAGCTTTTAAAAAGTTTTCTTTAAAATTTATCATAATTAGCCGAAAGACAAAACTTTTAAAGTGAACAATGTTAACTAAGATATTTTTTTCTAAGTAAATTAATGCTTATTAAAGTTTTATGTTTAAAAAGTAAAATTCTGAAGAATTTAAGTGAATTGTTTGTGGAATTTGTGATTTTTGGGTGATTTTAAGTTAATCTATTTCTAATATGGAAACTTTTAGCGAAAATGTAACTACGAATTCGCATTTTGTTACATTGGTGATTTTCAACTTTTTGGCAATCCTCATTGTAAATTGACTTTTTTAAACTTTGCTATGATTATTTTTAAATTAGAATATTTGTTATTGAAAAACTATGGACGAGCTTCATTAAGCCTCCCCATTGCCTTTAAATAATTTTGAATGTATTCTGTATTTGTGACAACTAATGTTTTTAAGTATGTGTTATAAAATTAAGCTTTTTAATAACTTAACGTTTACTTTCCGAGCTTAATTTTTGCATTTCATAAAAGCAGCGATATATCAGTTAATATTGCCAGCTTATGGAAACATTGTGATATATTTTGTTCCCTTTGCGATACTTATACTTTAATTACAACTGGTAAAAAGATGATTTTTAAAATTAATAATCTTTTTTTATATTGTAAATTACTTATGGTCCATAAATTCTCGATTTAAAATCTTCAACTTAAGATAAAATCACGTATAATTTATAAAATTTTATAAAATTGTAATGAATTTCTGCGCCTACCGGTCAAAATTAAAAAGTCAATCAAATGAAGCTAGAAAATTATTAGTGAACTTATTAACATGTCATAAAAGAGAGAAATCCACTCCTGTAGGAGAAGTGCATTTTCGACACTGGAAAGGACTGAGTATTAACTCAGACTGAGTTAAAATCACTCGTTTGGAGTGATCCTGTAGCAGGTTTAACATACAAAGGATCCCCTCCTAAAGGGGAAGTGCATTTTCGACACTGGAGAAGTGAAAATTAACTCAGACTGAGTTAAAACCGCTCGTTTGTTTTAAGAGTGTAACACTGTAAAAATACGTCAATCGATTGAACAAATACCGAAATTGTCCCCCCTAAGCAACAAAAAAAACTTCGTAAAAGAAATTTCAGTACACTTTTTCAGAAAGTCCGAACACTTTTCGGACACAAAATAATTCAGCTTAGATCAGCCAATTTCCCCCCTTTCCCATCGATTAAAATGAGTCCGGTCGTCCCAATTGTATTATAAGGGCCCCTTGCTTTCTGTGGGCTTACCACAAGTATCAGACCTAATCCCCCTTCATAATGAAGTTATGTCTCCCCTTTCCGTTGTGCCCATAATCTGGCGATGATTCTGCAGGATTGGTGTGAAATGGGATTAGCTTCAGATAGTCGATCTCATGGGGTTAGACAGTAAAGCGGTCGGAAAAGAATGAAGAGGTATAGAGGAGTACCGATAGAAGAGAAGAAATGGTGTTACATATGAATATAGTTTAGATAACTATATGAACGATTAACTCATTGAAGGAGAAACCTCACTATTCAAAAATATACTTATTCGGCTTTAATTTATATAAATAAACGAAATATGAGCCAATGAAGACAAGAATACTGAACAGTTACGTTCGGTAAATTCGGTCACACTAATAAAAAAAATTAAATTAATGTTTTTAACCCTTTCAGTTCCAATGACAATGGCATCAACATTTTAGAATTTTTTCTAATCATCTATAGCCAATTAGGATATCAAAAAGCACATCATTCGATTTTTTTTTAAATTTTTTCGATTATAAAATATTTTTTATTAATCCCACTAACTGTCAGCCGTATTACTTAAAAAAAATATGATTAGTAACATGATGATGCCGAATGACATCACTGGGACTGAAAGGGAATTCCTCAGAATGATTTTTAAAGAGTAAAAAACGTATAATTTATATGAGCTGAAACTCTCGTACATTATTGACATAATAAAAATTACATAAGACCATTATGGTGATACGAACTACAGTTGAAGGTTCTAGTGGAAAAGCTCAATTCTTCAAAGCATAGCTAAAATATAAGGTCCGTTTAGTTATTTGGTGACTTTGGACATTTGTAACTGTTTTTATACAAAGTTTCCAATGAACTTGCCAGACCTTATAATCTTAGTTGTGCTTTGGAGAATGCAAGTTTTGCAACTACAATCTTTATTTAATAGGTTCTACAAAATATTTAAAAACTGAAAAGTAACATGTTTTAAAGCATTATAAAAATGTCTTTGTAGTTTACTTGTACATAGAATTTTCTCTTTGGTACATGTGTTACGTAAACTAGGCTCATTTTCTACCTTTTGTATACACAAAAAAAACGTGAAAAAACATCGTCTAATAAAAAAAAATTATATTTTTTTTATAAAATTTAATTTTTTTATATTGTGCTATTCTAACTTTTTCTTTTGGTTACTTAATGATTTTGGTTACTCAATGTTGAAATAAAAACCTAATATTTACAAAAAATATATAATCATTGCTCTTGATCGTCGCCAATGACCTCAACATCAAAATAGATGCAATACGAAACCGACACCCTTGAAAACCGATAGCGCTAAGCGGTGCTACCGAATAGATCGAAACAGCAAGCCGCAGAATTCTAATTACACTTCCCTCCTTTTCAGATAGCGGCTATTAATCCCTCAGAATTGATCCGAGTAACTGATACAGGATAACGCAGATGCTTTGTTTCGACCGATGATGAAGAGAGAGCGGCTGCGGTGTGGTGCCGACCACCCTTTTCTGGGATTGTGAATAAAGATTTGATGAGGGTTTGGGGGTGTGAGAATGAAATGGAATTGGTTAAGCTTTGAAGCCGGAATTGGTATCTACAAACCGAAGTGTCTCTGTATGTTAATCCAATAAAAAAAATGTAAGTGTAAGGGTCACGCTCAGATAAATAATTATAAACTTGCAGACGATTGTGTATAGGCATATGTGCGGTGGTATCAGTGAGTTTTGTACGAAATGGAAAATTATTTGTTTATGGAATTTGTGTGTTTAAAAAGTGAACTTCGTTCTTTGAAATAAAGTAGTTAGTAAAATAAGATAATTGTTTCTTTTGAGTTATAAATTCCATCACTACATTAAGTTATATTTCTCTGGCTATATTGAATATTTTTTACAAACGGTTTTTCCATATGATAAATGTAGCTGGCTTATAGGACTCTATAATCCCACTTTCCGAAATGATTTCGAATTTGTTGCTACTATTATTGAACTACATTTATTGGTATAAAAAAACAATTTTTGAAAATATTCAGAACAGACAGAGTAAATGTTTTTTCCATTGGATTAACAAAGAGGCACTTCTATTTAGAGACCCATTCCGTCCTAAAAGTATGAAGTCAACTACTTGGTACTGAAGTGAACACTTTTGGGGTTGTAATGGTCAACACAAATACCCCATACCAGCTCTCGTGACATAGTAATTAATTTGTCGTAAATTGTTCAATATTATTTTAACACAAAAGGGGTGCTTGTTTACTGGTGTCTTAGTTTTAAGTGGTTAAGTAAACTGTTAAATAAATCTTCTATTTTTTTATAAAAATTCCAAAAATGGAATCTTGTGTAGCTTTTTTTTAAAGATAATTTGTGGTTTATGCTTTATAAAAACCAAATATTTTTTTGCCAAAAAAGAACACAAGAAAAATCCAAAATTTCTTATTGAAACTGTTGCACGAACTACCTTGTAACCATTTTCTATTTTAACCAGCAAGACTTGGTAAAAATGAAATATAATATTTGTTTGTTTCGCTAGAAAATTATCCTGTCTTATCCGAACCCATCTCAATTCCCATCAGTGAAACTAAAAGCTTCTTTTAACTGATGTGGTGAATTCTGATTGCTCAGTGCACCTGTATTGCAGACAGAAACAACAATACAGGAAGGAGCCGACAACGTGTGACTCACAGTGAAGCATGTCATGTGTGTGTTAAAACTGGTTTCACTTGATTTTATATCATAAAATTTTTATCAACTCGTAATTTTTTAGCTAAAATCTTAATTATTACTCTTTAACAAATATACATTTTTGGCATTTTAATTTGGATAAAATTAAAACATTTAACACAAAATCAAAATGCAAAAAGAATTCACCAAACTTTTGATCGAAACTCTTTCATGAACTTCAACTGAATGGAATTCAGCTGCAGAGAGTTAGTCTCTCTGGGAGATAAAAACTTGGCTGAAATATTAACTTTCTTTCAAAACATATTAATAAAGTGTAAATTTTGCAGAGTTTTTTTCAATTATTTAAATTATATCTATTTATATTAATCTAAGCCTAGTTTAAACTGTCTACTCGTTATAAACTGTCTGTTTAATACACATTTTTGGAGTTTTAATTTCCTAGAAAATTGTATATTGACGGCGTTACGTATGATGAAGCTTCAATTTATGTTGGCCCAGGTGCAAAACTCGTCCCTTGATAACGGTTGAAAACTATGAGGCCAAAGTCTGGTATAAGACGCCCGTGGCGAAGCAGTTAGCTAGCTACACTCTTAAAACGAACGAGCGATCTTAACTCAGTCTGATTAATTTTCACTCCTCCAGTCTAGAAAATGCACTTCCCCTATAGAAGTGGATCCTTTGTGTGTAAAACCTCCGACAGGATCACTCCAAACGAGTGATTTTAACTCAGTCGGAGTTCACTCCTATTCACTCTTTTCCAGTGTCGAAAATGCACTTCTCCTACTGGAGTGGATTTCATTTTTTTAAGACTGTACAGAACTAAACAAACCTTATATGAGGTATTGAGACTTGTTGAGGTAAGTGTTCAAGGGCAGTTAAACTTCTCTCCTTGGCTAGAAATAGGCAGCCAAAAACGTTCAAACCCATACAAACGAACCGACACTCGCCCTACTCCCAAATGACCCATCCTCTCAACAGACCAAATCAATTTCTGCATCTCAATCAACCCCACTTCCATTGAAGTGCCCACCAAAAAGCACAGCAGATGCACCGACACAAAAAAAAACCCTGAAAAAATGACGAGATTTTAATCTTTGGCGGTTACGGTTTCAGGTCCCTCGGGTTGACGTCACGAAGGCCCACAATCCGTCGCGCTTTCCAGGGACACGTGCCCCGTTCCCAAACATTTTAATCGAAGGGGTCCTTTTAATCCAGAAAAAAGGAGTCCATTTCTGACTGTGGCCGCGCGTGTAAGGCATGCTTCCCTGCACCTTTTGGGATGGTAATGTCGGCTTCCCTGTTCGGCACACGCGGTCGTTTTCCGTAGTGTTGTTTTCTCCTCGGAGCAGGTGCACCGAGCAAACGGAATTGGTCACAGCAGTAAAAAGTGTTTAGTTTCACGGGAGGGAATTGTGTTGGTTTAGATTGGACACATTGGCTGGCTGGCAAATATATTGCGAAAGAGCCAAATAGCAGAATTAAACTGTAACCCTTTGAGGGATACAAACGTATGAAACCGTCACCTGATCACCAGGTTACCATGCAAAAATCATAAAATAGAGAAACTAGGGACATTAGTCCCATGGGGATACATGACCCAATGCCTTTTTCTCGGCATTTGAAAAGTTTTACTAGTTGAAAGTGGCATCACTTTTTTAATTTCAGTCAGCCGACCACATGGTGAAAAAAAACCAACTGAATCATTGCGTATGTGTTAAGCTATTCGAAGACATACGTTTTCATGCACTGACAGTAAATTTTTGATACCATAAAATTTGTGGGTCGACATTTTTTGGTTTAAATGAAATATTTTTTCAATTAGTTACTTGCATATAATAGTTTTAATGTATTTATTTGCAAGATACTTTGTGTTGGGTTACGCAAAAAAAAGTGCAACGAGGGACACTTGACCCAATTAAGGATATGTGATGCAAGTAAATAATACAAAAAGTAGACAGAAGCAGACCAAGTAAATTTTTCAAAATATCATGGCAATCCCAGAAGTAAATGACTGGGTTCTTACCAAATATTTTTAAAATATGGAACATAAGAAGATTTGTTTTAAAGATACAAGAAAAAAAATTCTGACTAGCTTGCAATTCAGTTTGAAACAAGAATCAATGGAAAATGTTTTTCACGTGGTCTAAAATTGTTAATATATCCTAAGTTAATATTGATTAAAAAGAAGCGATTATTCAACTACATTTGTTTTCTCCATTCCTCCATGGTTTTCTGGTAAAATAAAAGAATCTCCAGTTATGTATTCAAATAAGCCTTTACTTTTAAAATTGGATAATTTGTTATTGGTAAGAATAATTAATGGCTTAAAAATAAAAGTAATAATTTTGCCTGAAAAAAAGGAAATATTTATATACTTTATATAATGCAATTTTTGTTATAACTTTAAAGTATTTTTATAATTTTTAGTCATTTTACCAAATATATGCGTTGGGTCACCTATCCCTAATGAGTGGGTCATGTATCCCAATGTATAGAGATACAAGACCCAAAGCTAAAGTTTTATTTTAAATACTTTATATTTTACTACTATTGCAGTTTATGCTTCAGAAAAATACTAATATTTATTGGGATATATTTTATGAAGTATAAATTGACTGCATTTGCTCATCCATAAATAGTGCGTTTTTTAAAAGTTACAAGCCAAAAACTACAAGTGTAGTCTTGTGTCCCTGGTTCCCCCTATAGATAAAAGTTACAATTTTACTGAAATATAAAATATGAAGATATCATTTATAATCGTCTAAAAATATATTTTAAATAAAAATTTCTGTTAAAATTTACATTTTATTATTAGGTTTTAAAGAAAGTTAACACTCCAGCCAGGTTATTTATCTCTCAGAGGGACCAACTCTCTGCAGTTGAATCACATTTTATAGTCCATGAAATAGTTTCGATCAAAAGTTTAATGGTCGTTTCGTTTTTTGATGTTAAATAATTGAATTTTATTAAATTAAAATTCCTAAAATGTATGTTAGACAGACAGTTTATAACATGTAGACAATTTATACATACTAGGACTAAACAGTTTATAGAGAGTATATCTGTGAGTGTCTGATTAGAGGTTGGGTTTTTTTGTTTTTGTTTTTGTTTTGGTAAATGGTATGGTATGGTACATATATATTCCAGCTTGGGTGCTTGTTCAGAGAACCGCTTATAAGCTTTCGTTAAGTGGGACTGACATACAGAAAGAGTTTTTACAAGCACAAGAGACACACAAAGAAAGGACAACATTTATTGACGGTCACAAACACCCATGCCTGACCGGAATTCGAGCCCGACCCTAACAGCTCCAAAGGCTAGCGACCTAACGATTGCGCCACCGGGGCTGCCTTTTTGGTAAATTTTTTGGGGATTTAATCGTTTTCTGGCTGTTTATTTCTAGCCACCTTTACGTGCTTTAAAAACAGACAATTACGCATCTCTATTAAAAACCCTGGTCAAGTGACGATTGGGTTGGTTTATTGAACGAAAGTAATTCAGATCAAAGATGGTATGAAATAATATAGTTTAGCTTGTGTTCGAAAGAAATTAGTCTAAAATCTGTAGTTCCGTGTGTTATACAAATATAGTATTTTCAAAATAGATAAAGATACTTTTTATGTAATGTGAAATATCTTCTTCTAAACTGGACAAGTTGAAAATCCTTTTCATTTTATAAATAAATCAAACTAAAATAATAATTTCCATGATCATAAATGTTACGTTTTTCAAAATTATGTTATTTAAATATTTTTATGCTCACACTTATTTTATAATTCTTCACTTATTTATTTCTCTAAAAATTATTACTCCAATAAGCTTAAAAAGCGATGTCGTACAAAAAAAAAGTAATCAAAATCTTAATTTTACGAGGTATTTTTTATATTAATTTCGAGTGCACCTCCCACCGTTTTGTAATTTTTGACTGTTGAAGGGTCCCCTTTGTGCGTATATTTTTAAGGAGGGTGGTGCATGGGGTCACATTTCATGGGGTGTTGGCCACCTAATCGAGTGAACATCGCCGGCCGTTCGTTACTATAGAAACGGTGACAGGCCTCACTGATGGGAAGCTGACACAGGGTTGTAAAATTAAGATTGACGCCAAATTGGGAGATTCTCATCGCCAAAATGACTTCATTGTTAGGTTAGGCTGAACGTTTTCCGGCTGTCTATTTCTAGCCTTCATGGAGCTTTAATACAGCCAAAGTAAGCCGCGTAATTTAGAATACTGGTCAAGCAATCAGATCGACACCTGAGCGCTTCACTGTTGTAGAATATCTGATGCTACAGCACACTGTTATTCGTATTTGGGACAATTATTCTCTTAAGAGACGGATACAAAAGTGTGTTTGAACGCGCGGCTGTAAAATGCGCCGCACAAAAGCATACCTAATCTATGTCCGTGACTTTTCCATGTTCTACTAGGCTATTTGACTCTCCTGATTTCCGGCAGGGCAAAAATGGCCAAAATTACTTTTAAACAAAAATACAAATGAATATATGTAATACAATTGAATCAAATGTCATAGGAATGTCAGGGATGCATTTAAGATGGTTAGTCAACAATAAATTCCATGAACTATTGTACAGTATTTTTATTTTAGTAGCTACTGTATGCAATAATTTAAATTACTTCTCTTTATCAAGAATATCATACAAAATATTCTTAATTGGTTTTTTAAAAAAATAAAATTATTTAAAGATTGTATTTCGACTGGAATGTCATTAAAACAAATTTGTGCAAGATAAATTAAATTTTTAAAGAAAATATTCCTTTTAGGTTTAAGACTGATATAAATAGCATTAGGCCGGTCTCTGTAACACTCAATGCTTGATATGGAATCTGCACTTTTTTTCGAATGTTGATTCTCGTAGATCGTCTCTACAAATTCCAAAAAACATTTTCATCAATAGATTTATTGAATATAATAAGTACAAAATAAATAAAAAATATTCACGATGCTATTACTGAATGAACTTATTAGATACTATATTTTTTAACGCAATGTAAGCATCACTGTTAAGGCTGCTCATCACCCCCTTACCCATTCCTCCTTCGGTCGGGCTTGCTAATGGTAAGTCTATGGGGAAAAATGGTTTTTGTTCCGAAAAAAAAGCAATGAAATTATATTAATATTTTGATGCTGTTTTTTTTTAAATTCATAAAACTCCAATAAGGTTGTGCTAATAGAGGTTATTTTTTTTTAAAAGTTATTCAATTTTTTTTTCTAAATTTTTTTTTCTATTAAAAAAAGGTAAATAACGTTTTTAAAAACCAAACCCTAAAAGCACAACCTTATTGGAGTTTTATGAATTTAAAAAAACGCATCAAAATATTCCTATAATTTCATTGCTTTTTTTTCTGAACAAAAACCCTTTTTCCCCATAGACTTACCATTAGCAAGCCCGACCGAAGGAGGAATGGGCATGGGGGTGATGAGCAGCCTTAAAACTCTACTTCAGTTATACTCAGGGCCTGCTCTTCCATAAGGCCTGTTAGGTCCGGGCCTAGGACCCCCAAATTTTAGGGGCCCCTAAATTTCAGTTTCTATTATGCTAAATGCTGTAAATCCCCAAAATATCAGTAAACTAAAAAATAATTCGGATACTGCACTTTGATTTTTGCTCAATTTTAAGTGAGTATTTGACCTAACGTTATTGCTTTGATCGATGTTTGTAAGGAAGCCTATAAAATTGTAGCAAAAAATTTATACATGGGTCATTTAGCACCATCATTATTGAAAATCATACATAAAATTTTCAGTAAAAAAGCCCCCAAAATAGGTTGTGCCTATAATTTCCTAAAGCGGGCCCTGGTTATACTTTCACTTCCAACTGGAGGAACAGGGAAAGTATAAAAAAAAAAGTATTTGACAGCTCTATTGCTGTGTTATATATGACACCGCCCCACACTCCTTCAATTTCACGCTAAACTTAAGAAGCGAGCCAAAACACCACACGGACCAACGAAGCAGGAAGAAAATCGCCAAAAAAAAGCGAACAAACCCTTTTCAGAAAAACCATGTCCTAAACGCTGCAGGTGTGTGACATCAAACTACACTTCAGCAAACTCAACAAAACTTCCAGCCTCGTTCCTGTTGTTTCCTCTCCACCCCCAATATGCGGACATACAGACGCATATTCATAAATACAGACGCGTCTGTCCTGTCCCCACTCACGTATTCCGGGGAACAAAAAAATCATTCCGCTCGCCGAATACGTCCATACAAACCAAACCATGCGAATGTAAATGGAATACTCCGGGTCCTATGAGAAAGCACCCACTTTTTTTTAGGACCCCCTTCTGTAAATTAAGTTGTCAGACGTCACTGCGGAATGTATTGCTGGGGCGGACGGTTGTGACGTGTCGAACTGTGATTGGTCACACAACATTACCTAAATATCCATATTTTGAATTTTTCGAAAGAGGGGAGTCGAAGTGAAGTGATGGATGATTTTTGGGGTTAAGTGGGATTGTGGATCAGTGGAGAAGAGTGAGCAGTTTAGTTTGTGCAGATGCATTTTCAAGTTTCCTTTTATCATTATGTAATTTATGGAAATGGTAGTGTAATTTTAATTGTACAATAACTTAAAGTTATAAAATTAAATGTATATAAAAAAATTACTTATCCAAGCTACAAATTCTTGTACTGATAAAAGTTATTGTGAAAAATAATAACATTTACTGATTGCTTAGAGGTTATCTTAGAAGCAATAATATAAAAATATATTTCGAAAGAGAGTAATTGCCAATTTTCCTAAATATGGCAAAGAAAGGCTCTTGAATTCATTTCTGTAAAAATAATAAGGGGTTTCTATTCCTATTTTTTAATTAAAATAATAATTATATTAAAATATAAAAATTGTTTTAAATACCCCATTAGTGTATGCATTTTGTTTGGGTTATTATAATTACTATTCGGTAAAAATTCGTTTCATTAGCTTAATTATTTATAGATTGGGATAATTTTTTATGTGCAACTCATTTAACATTAAAGCCCCTAAACTTTGCATGTCTCTAACTCTACTAATAATGCGTAAAAACTAACAAAACTTGGTACTATTTCGTGTTATAATATGTCATAAATTTGAAATATAGACTCTAAAAGTGGTGTTGCTATTAAAAATTTTGAAGTTGGAAACATTTTTAATATGAAGACGGCCCCTTATGCAAACTTTGTGTTCATGCAATCAGCTCAGAATGTTATTTGTTCACAAAGTCAGAAAGGTTCGATTCTATAGAATGACTAACGCGGCCGAAATAATCACTAGTGGGTACTATTTTTTCCCACAACTGAACCTTTGTGTTTGTTTTTTTGTCATGTATCACTTATAGTAAAAGAACGAGTTTTACAGACTTGAAAGAGTGAAATGTTATAGAGAGGCTGTATTAAAAATTGAAAGTTATCAAACTATTTTCCATTTGTAATTTTTTACAATGAGTCCTTTATAAATAATATAGAAATTGTGAGTTTTTAGCAGAGTTTAGTTTTTAATGAATGGAACTTAAAATAATTATAAATGTGCCTTTTGAGATGATTTTTTAAAGATGTTAATGCGAAACAGGGGCTAATATTGAAGATAACATAATTCTATTGTACAGCACCCCTTTCTGTTCTTCAAAATGAGCAAATTTACTTACATATTTTATAGTTACATAATTATTTTTGAAAAATCAAATTTTTTTAATTTTTAAAAATTCCTAACTAATATATCTAACTAATTCTACATAAATTTTACATTTCATATTTCAAAATATTTACACTTAATTCTAGTCTCTCTAAGAAATACGCGACCTGCTGATTTACATACTGCTCCTTCCCGATGGTTAACATCAATTTGAAGGCAAAATAGAGAGGGGTCTTTTATAAAACCCTTCAAATGTCTAACCATATTTCTCAGAAAACACGCTTGATTTTGCTTATTTCCAAAGTATGCATCTATCAACAGTACAGGTACACGTTTACCAACTCGTATATGCTGCCTAAGATAGTCGCAAACGTTTATAAATTGCAATCCTAAATCACATGTCAGCAGCAGTATCGAGAATCCTCAGAGTCGCATTGAAGCTTTCAGGAAAATTGTTTGTGTCGTTTTCAAGGAAGCCAAACATAAAAAAAGAGGAACTTTACTTTCGGTCGTATAGTTTCGCAGGCCCAGATAAGCGAAAAGAAATTCTCGGGTGATGAGCAACTGTCATATCCAGGAAATTGGAAAAAAGGGCCCAAAACAAGAAATAGCTTAATTTGTTTTGACACAATAACAACCGATATTTCGTATTTTTTTAATAATACTTTATTAATTATATAATAGTTTGGAAGCATGCACTGCTCTTCACGTATATTTTCATTAAAATATATTCTTCTGAATATATTTTCGTTATTCTGACTTGTAATATCAATTATTTTTTCCCTTTTTTAATAGTAGCGTTTGACGATTTTGAAGCTCCTTTCAATGGTGTCTTTTATCGGAAAGAATTAAACTCGCCAACGAACCATATAACATTTTTATTGGTTGACTAAATGAAATGCAATAAATCCTCGCTACACATTTTAAAGTTCACTTTTCAATCATACTAAACACCGTTTTACAAAAAAATAAAATTTTGGAGAATTGACTAGCTAGAACTGCATGCAATATTACAGATGTTACACTTGGTTCCATGCATTCGGATGAGCAATTTTTAGGTTTGGAAACGAAAACCTGAGAAATGGTTCAACCAAATACTGAAAATATGGTGAAAACATTTCACCATACAGCCTTTCACTATACAGCCAATCGCCAAACTTTTAACAGTGTAGAGAGGGTTAGAAGTTTAATTGGTTTGGCAAATTAACGTTACACTAAAGCTACCCAAGGGTTATGATCTGAGGGCATCATAATTTTGAGCCATGGTCAAGTAACGAAATGTCACCTGAATCTACAATTTTTATGTTAGATAGGTAGTTACAATAGACTTAAAGTCGCAGTGCTTGGCGATCTTGCCCCCCCCCCCCCCACCAAGAAAATCTTAAAGTCATAAAGTCATAGATAGGTAGTTTCCGGATGTCGATTTCTGGCCTCCATGAAGAGCCTTATCGACCCGTAATTTAGAACCCTGGACAAGTGTGACCCTTTTTAAAATAAAAATTCCCAATTTGCCTTCAAAGCAGTAAACGGGAGAGTTTTGATGTTCTGTAAAATACGAAAAATAACTTGGAAAATGAACATTTACCCACTGGGTTCTGAATGTGTAAAATGTACTGAAAAACAAATCAATTTTGTTGTGAACTGAACTTGAGCTACGCTTGTCATTTAACTGTATCGGCAGGTCCGAGCCTGCTGATGTTGCTATAGCAACTGCTTGCCTAGATTCTACAGCTTCGAAATATGTCCTGTTCTGATTAAGTTACATTGTTTACTTATTCTAAGTTATAGTTATGTTCTTCACTAATAAATAATAATGTTCCTGTTCACCTGGCGTCTTCTTATACAGCCTACAGTACATCACAACAAATTTCAAGTTAAAACTTTCTCATCCCACCTCGAGGGAATTTCTCCCGAGATTCTTGAGTTGATCAGGGACCCTGGACCGGGTTATTGGATTCGTTGTATTGAATTTATACTTGGCTGGTTAGGCACCCCGCTGAAAAGAGGGACCACAAAAGTAATGGGGAGGCACGTCGCCGACTCGGAGAGTGTTACATCGGCAGAGATTTGGGATGCGTTTACTTGCTTTGACTTTTTGGAGAGAGTGATTTCCACTAACAGGGTATGGCGTATATGGGTTTGAGTTGAAAAATATATTCAAATTCGAGTTGGGATTTGGGAAAGCTAAGTATTTTATGAAATAAAGTTTGAGATGAATTTCATTGGGTGGTGTAAATTTTGTAACATTTGTGATATTTTGCTTCATATTTATTTGAAATGAAAACATGCATACAGGTAAATTCTTCGAAAACATGTTCAACATTTTATGTTTAACACATATCAACTAAGGTTAAGTACTTATTTTAGCTGTTACTACTTTGCAGCAGCCATTACCCAGCTGTAGGAGCCATTTGCTTTACACATACAAATAAAAGCTTGTAAAGCTAGGTCAAAAAGTTTAGGCCGAGCAAAAAAAAACTTATTCTACCTAAGCCTGTTATCGAAAATATTTAAAGTAAACCTAATTGCTTCCCCATATCAAGATCCATTCTTCTTCTCAAGCAGCTAATCTCTTTAACTCGCATGATAATAATTTTTTTAAAAAGAAACTATCTTAGCGCCAGAATTTCTGCTTGTGTAAGATGTATTCCAGGTAAAATAACATTAAATGTTACTGATTTGAATTCCTCTTCTACGACTTTTGAAGTTCCTCTTACATAAAGAAAGTAATTTCATCGATTTCGATATCTTCTTTTCAAGGCCTATAAAAATTACCACATTAAAACAGAAATAATTTATTACTACTTAATTTCCAATTATTGCTACCAGGCAAATATTTTAAGAAGGTTATGTTAAATAAAAATTTCTCCCCAAAAAAACTCTTTTTCTCGATTCAAGCCTCACGTACAAGATAACCCCTCCCACACATATAAGAAAGAACAAAGCTAACATAATTGCCCCCTCGCATCAAGAGCCCCCTCCTCCAGAGCAGCCCTTCTTTTATTGCCCCACCAAGGCATAAAAGAGACACCATACGCCCTTCTTAAGAGGGCGTATAAACAAGAGCAAAGAGCCCCCTCGCAATATGTAGTTAAGAGATCCAATGATAAAAACAAGAGCAGCAGCAAAAATCTTTTCCCGAAATCCGGTTGTTCTTCCAGTCGGCTTGAGTTTTATGGCGGGACAGAGCACGGATCTAATCCAGGTTGATGTAAGTCTGCCACAAATAACGTGGGGTCCCGGGCGGAATTCATTTTCTTAATGCCGGCGCCACACAAGGCAAGGCGAGCTGGAGTTAAAATTTTATCACCGCCATACGTTTAGCCGGAGTAAAAGCCCCCCTTTTCTGGTTCTGGAACAGTTTGGGTTATTCGACAAGAACGGCTCTCGCATCAGTAAGATTGTCACGAATCGGGTTTTGGCTGCTTATTTAAGTAACAGGGACCAAAACGGCAGTTCGCATTTTCAAATTTTCTTTTCAACTTTTAATCACTAAATTGTAAAAAAAAAAAAATGTCCGTCGCAGAAAAACTGATGTAATATCCACGTGACCTCCACTGCTAACTTCTTGACGAGCATGGAGGCCGCCATATTGTCAAATTTGGAAGGTTATGGGGCCAGTGTTTCCAACACTTTAAGTAGAAAAAATGTTGCGAAAAAATAAATTTAATTCTAAAATTATCAAAAAATATCATAATTATAATAGCTGTATTTTGGAATTTTTTAGAGGCTTTTAAAAAACTTGAAACGCTTTTCTAGTATTTTTATAATATTTATTTTGTAATTTTAGAATTAAATTTTATTTTTCCGTAGCATTCTTAATGTGATGGCAACGGTTTGGGGACAAAATATCGCGGCCGAAATATCGCGGGCCGAAATATCGCGGCCAAAAAGATCGAGCTAAAAATCAAGTTCAAATTTAAAACCTTACCCATTATACCCCCCTCGTGTCGTGACTAAATGGTCATAACAAAAAAATGCATAAAAATGAATGACTTAATATACATTTTTATAAAAATCCTGGCTCGAATAGGTAAAACCGGACTTCATCACAATTTACTAGATTAGTAATACAATTTTACCATCGAACTCCATTATATCTATTATAAAAATCAAGTTCAAATATAAAACCTTAACCCATTAAACCCACCTCGTGACTAAATGGTCATAACAAAAAAAAAATGCATAAAAATGCACGACCTAAAATACATTTTTATAAAAATCCAGGTACTAATAGGTAAAACCGAACTTCATCACAATGTACTATATAAGTAATACCATTTTACCATCGAACTCCCTCTCACTGCCAAACACCATAAAATCCACTCCATTTTTACTTTACGGCGATATTTTGGGCCCGCGATATTTCGGCCGCGATATTTTGTCCCATTACCGATGGCAACACTGGTAACTTGTCGTCACCGCCGCCACATTAAGAATAATACACGAAAAAATTAAATATGATTCTAAAATTACAAAATAAATATTGTAAAAATACCAGAAAAGCGTTTCAAGTTAAGCCACTAAAAATATTTCAAAATGCAGCTATTATTTTTATGATATTTTTTGATAATTTTAGAATTAAATTTTATTTTTTCGCAACATTTTTTCTACTTAAAGTGCTGGCAACACTATCTCCATAACCTTCCAAATTTAACAATATGGCGGCCTCCATGCTCGTCAAGCCGTTAGCAGTGGAGGTCACGCGATCTTCCACTCTAATACTTTAATTAAGATCTCTATGTGTAATATATATTTGAATATGGTGCTGGAGTTGGCAAGGATGGAAGTTCATTGAATCTAACTTTGTTGCCAGAACCAAATAATTATTCCAAAATACTATTTTTCAGCCATTAGATTACACTTTTCTCTTTTTATTTTATTGGAGGGTTGACATTTTCTCTGATGTTGTATAAATATATCTGTCTATTTAGCACGGTAAACCTACAACCTCCTAAAAAAAATATGAGAGGGAAATAAGATTACTGCAATTTTAGAAATGGGTGCAAAAATTCTGTTGAGTTAATAACTGAAAATTTTGAATGATTTATTGTCAAAGTTAAGTTCAATGTGATTAATAAACTATTTTTCATTTTTATATAAAATAACTTTCAGATACACACAATAATTATTCTCTAATATGATCCTAAAAGCTGAAAATTACTGTTGGAAATAATTACATTTGAAGCTGGCAACAAATCTATTTTATATGTAATTAACTACTATCCATGCTAGCAAAAACCGTGTTATGGGAAGAGTTTTTTTCGTAAATAGACATTTAAGTGATTAAAAGTTAAAATAAAAATCGAATATTTTGAAGATTCACTATGCTTCCTGTCCCCTTAAGCTGTACAAAAATCAAACATTGTTTCTGGCTGATATTATGCATGGGCAAATTCCATTTGATGAGAGATTAGAGTAGATCACTCTCAAATAAAAAAAAAGTTATACGGAAGATATATTTCTAGAAACGATATAGATACGATCTTCGATATAGTTTTCTAAAATATTGTCAGTATATAATGAGAGTATAAGTATATATAAGGCACATGTGAACAGAAGTAGTACAAAATAAAACTTCAAAACATTCTCTGAGGCTATACAGAATTAATGGAAAGTTGGAAAAGTTGCAATTGGATAAACAAAATTTAAATTTTTAATGCTGGATATTCGGTAACCACATATCTCGTTCGCTTGAAGTTTTTCACTTTTTATTATTTTATTACTTGTGCAGTTTGAGTTTGGAGTACACTCTTAAAACAAAAAAGTGAAATCCACTCCTATAGAAGAAGTGCATTTTCGACACTTTAAAATAGCAAAAATTAACTCCCAAATCACTCGTAATCACCCTAAATAGCTCCTAATCGCCTTAAAATCGCTCGTTTGTTGTTAAGATTGTAGGAGGTTTAACAAATCAAAAGAGTGAAATCCACTCCTATAGGAGAAGTGCATTTTAAACACCGAAATGAGTGAAAATTAACTCAGACTGAGTTAAAATCGCTCGTTTGTTTTAAGAGTGTAGATCATTCAAAATACAAATACTGCGTACGAAGGAACAAATCCTGTCCCTTTAACATCTTAGTCGAGCTAAGGCGGGGGCGGCTAATATACGCGCCAGAAGGCGCACTTTTCGAGAAAAGGGGGGCAAGGGGTGGTTTTGGTCCACTTGGCTGCGTCCGCGATCGTCCAGTTGTGAAATCGCGCCATTTTACCGACGGGTGCACGTTTCGGCTCCGTTTTTCCAAGTCACTGGCTTGTCCAAGTTCCACCTTTCCTGGCTAAAGGGTAGTTACGCTGGGGCACTTGACCAAGCTAATGCACAGGGGCCTAGCTGCTGGTGCCTCGGCTTTTATTTATTTAGTTAGTTTCTGCTCTCCGCCAGCCTTTTACCCAGAGAGCTGTTTAGTTTTATGCCTCTTGTTTCGATTTTGGGTGGTTCTTTCTTTTTGGGGTTTTCTTCTTTCTTGCATTTTCTTTTGTTTTTTGTGTTTGTTTGCTTTTGGGGAGATTTTATCTGGCGCTTTGTTTCGTGTTTTAATTTTGGTTGGGAGTGCTTTCCTAGTCGGGAGGGAGGAAGTCGTGATGGCCCTAAGTTTAAAGACGAAAGGGCAAGAGCTGAGATAGAATGGAATGAAACGTGTCAAAAACTTTCTTAAAATTTTGAGGTTTACTTATTTTTGGGCCTGTATGTATAATAGGTCCGCTTGTTTTTAATATATAAAGTCATTGAATGATGATTTCCATACACTGTTAAAAATCATGTTATATTCTACCAAAAAAAGTGGTTCCCACTATCAGCAACGGCTCCGAAAGTTTCGACAGATTCTTCGGAATTCGGTTGAATACTTTTCATGTGTTTCCGAATTCCAAAAAATAGTTCAAACTAGTCCGAAAATATCGAGAAACGTTTCACCACACAGCCGTTCTGGTAGGAACCTTTTTTTTACAAGAAAATATTAAGAAATTTTTAACAGTGCACATCTCAAATATATATCCCTATATGACTGACAAATATATATCCCTATATGGATCATTACAGATTAGCTTCTTTGCCAAGTAGTAGGATTTTTTATGTTATTTTGTTTACATTAAATTGTCTTGTTGAGAATGAGAAAAGAGTTTTTATTTTTCTTTGTTCAAGAAAATAGAACAAGTTCATCAAAATTTTCATTCCACTTCTTTTAAGCGCAGATATTTTTTATTGAATTTGAAAAGTATATAAGTTTTTACTATCTTCAAGTACCTAAAGCCAAATACTTAAAAATCGTCACTTGACTGAGGTTTAAAATTATGACGCCCGTCGTCAATGCTCTCGTGTAGCTCTATAGCAACGATAATTCAAACTAATTATCTTACTTAAAAAAATTAGAAGAACTCAAATCCATGTTCGGGTAGGTGGTTAGAGAACAGTTCCTAAAGATTTATATCGACATTAACTCATTTGACCAAAAAAGGTTCAGATTTGTATCTCTCTGATTTCTCGAATTCGTTCGAAAGGCGGGAAACCACCCAAAGTATGGTGTCCTCCCCTGAGAGTGCTTTCATTCTCTGCTTGTCTTCACTTATTTCCCGCAGCAGTGATTCAGTGTAACTCGAGTTTTCCACTTTGTGGGGGCTGAGCCGCATTAGGGTAGATCAGGATCTGAGATTACGTGGGGGGGGGGGGAGACGTCTCAATTCTGTGCATATATTAACAGAAGGATTTAAGGAACGGATTACTTGTTAGAAATGAATTTTGGATATTTGGGAACTGAAAAAATTCGAAGAGTCTAGATTGGATCCTCATACTTAAGTAATATTATTTTTTATAGCCGGATCGATTGTAACTAATAATTTATATCGTAACGATATTAGGATTTTTCCTGAAATTGAGTGTTTGATACATAATTAGACCTTTGAAAAACCTATCAATAGCAAATAAAAATGTGAACATAAAATATATATTGTAAATGTTCATCGTCCTTCAGATTTTTCTTCTGCCTCTTATGACAGATGACAGTGAATGCGCCCTCTAGAAGGGAGAGTGTAGGCTTTATAGCCCATTTACCCAGCTCGCCAGAAGAGACAGTCACAAGAGACACACAAACTTCTGCCTCTTAAAATTTTATGGTTTTTTATGACTGTAATATGACAAATGACAGTGAGGGCGCCCTCTGGAAGGGAAGAGTGTAGGCTCCCATTACCCAGCTCGCCCGAAGAGACAGTCATAAGAGACACGTAAAGAAGGACGACAAAAACACATAGACAAATAACAACATTTATTTACAAACACAAACATCCATGCCTTACCGGGATTCGAACCCAGCAGCTCCAAAAGGCTAGCACCTTAACCATTGCGCCACCGGGATGGTATATGACTATAATAAGTACAATGACTTATGACTTTCTTGGTGGGGAGCAAGTTCGCCGAGCACTGCGACCTAAGGTCTATTGTATTCAACCCCTGAAATGATAATAAGTACAATACATCCGCTTATAATCTAAAAATAATGCTTGAAGCTTGAAGATGATTTTTTTATTTCTAAATTTGATACAATTTGTTAAAACATCATAATGTTTATATTCCACTAAAGTTCTGCAAAAATATAGCCTATAATATTTAGTCTAGCATCAACTGGCACCCTAAATATTGCGTATTTCTCATTCCTCTCAAGAGCATTAGGATGCATGAGAGTTAGAGAGTGTGATTGCATCTAAATTCTTGCCAGAGATGACTTACTCCCGCACATGAATACCTCGTCCATCCAAACAAGATACCTGAAGCCTGCAATTCCACCTGGGTGAGCTGGCTTGACAGACGTGTAAGTGGTCCTTACACACAAAGACACGCAATTTGAAACAAAAACCGTAATGCTGAATCAGATAGTCCTCCAAGACCGGTGACAGATAGCGCTGATTTAAAATTATGTGACTAAATTTGGAGTTTTATCGAAAAAAATGTATTAAACAGCATCAATGCCAGCAACTCCTTAAAAACAAAGTCATTTTTATACAAATAACGAATGGTACAAGTCAGCTGCTTCGGTATCGATATTTTTGAAGAGCTTGAACATTCTCTTTTATACCAGCACGATTGTAATAGCTCGGTCGGAAAAGGATAGGCTCATTTAGAAGCTACATGAGGTAAACAATCCATCAGAGACGGTTATTAGGACTCAGGCTCTTTCAAAAACTTATTTTCATCAAATTTTGTTTAGTTATATTTTTCAAACCTTAGCCTTGATTATGAGGCATTTGAATTCCTGTAGAAGATATGCTAGTTCTCTTTCATCTGTAGCCTATTCCCCCTCCCCCAAACCACATATTAAAAGTGTAGTAAAAATAATAAAAAAAATTTTGATTATTTTATTCTATTACTTTTATTCGATTTTCATTCGATTTATCTAAGTCATTTCTATTCCAGCTCAAGTTTCGATTTAATCACTAAATCCCTTGCCTATGGAGTAGAAAGTATTGAAATACGAAACTTATATTAAAATTATTTAAACTCTATAATCATATAATCTCTATAAGATTATAATATATGGACAGCCGGAAGATTTACAAATACCATACGTTCAATAAGTGTATATACAAAATTCCTTTAATGCGATATTGCCTGGTACAGCTTTGTTAAATCAATGTAACCACCTCCATCCAATTACGGCTTTAATTAATGATTCAGGGCTCACAAATCGTCGACAAGTCACGTCACCTGGTGTACCCCCTGCACCCGCCCTTGTCAATACCTTACACCAGTGACGTACACGTCGCAGTTATGTAAGGTCATCTGCATGGCCACTGAGCGAGAAAATGGGAAAACGCGTGGTGCCGCAGGGCTGCCGGATAACTGAATGGATATTCGCCAAAGCATAAGAAAGTTTTCGCCAAATGTATGAAATATGAAAAGAAATTAACAATATTTAATTTTTTGACGTTGAATTTTGAAAAATATGGTTAAAAAAATCTTATTTATTCATTCAGGGCTTAAAAAAGAATTCAGAACTGCAAAATATAAAATGGAAAATGTAAATCCGTCAAAATTGTTTAACGATGTAAAACTGAAGAACAGACTGAAGTAAAAATTTATAGGGCTCCTTTTCCTGAACCGACTGCATCCAACATAAAAAAAAATTGAGGTAAACCCAAAACTTTTTAAGCTAAAATATTTGTGCTTTAGTTAATTTAATATGTGTAAGTATCATTGAAAATTCTTAAAAACAGAAGCCATTCTTTTCCGACGGACGTAATACTGACATTAGAGATCTCAGGATTTTTTTTATAGTAATTCATAAAAGACAATTAGGCGATTGATAAGTCGAATCGTCAATTTATTGTAACCAAAATAATAGCCTTCAAAAAACTTATTTTGGTTTAGTGTATAGAGACACTCACAATAAAACATAAAAAAATGGAGTAAAATGTTACATTTGATGAAACTGTGAAACACATTTACTTACTAACTAAATAAATGAATTTACTAACTAAATAAATAAACTTACTAAGTAAATGAACTTACTTATTAAATAAATGAACTTACTAAATAAATATAAAGAATTTACTAAACGTCGGCCATTTTCTTAGAGACAAATCCTGAACTTTTGAAGCACCCTGTAACGTAATTTTTTTTTTAATTTAACAGAAAAATACCATATATTTACAAACAAAAAAATCTTTAATTCTCTAAGTTTTGATTTTCCTTCAAAATGTGTCTTCTGAGAACAGTTTTTGCTTTAAAATTACAAATTAGTCGTGTAAAAAAAAACAGAAAATTCCTCTACATTTTATGGTATTTTTCTGGTACACAAGATGGCTGTTTTTATTCTGTAAAAAAAACAGACTTTTGTTATACTGCACATGACAAACACATAGCCAAACAGGCGATTCTCATCCATATCTATCAGCACCCCCAACACGGGCGACAGTAATTTGGATGTGTAGGAGAGGCCAGGGTCACTCCAAGGGAAGGGACCCCGCGCGTCATTTATTTGCCACCTAATCACATCAGGTGAGAGGCACGTTAAAAATGTCCCCCCTCCATCAGTCACGAGGATCTCCGATGTTGCAAGCATCAACGGATGCGGAAGATCAGGGGATGGTATATGCAAATTCCTCCCTCCCTCCCCTAATATTCCGGGCGTGGCCAAGCCAAGCGTGGTCGCTGACGCTCCGATGGGCAATATTCGGCCCGCTCTTTGGCGACGCAGGATGCTGTGAAGATTGATCAAGGAAGCGGCCGACTCGAAAACGAGATGAAAAATTAGGTAATAGCCCGAGAGCACACTTCGCCTTTTCGCGGTACTACTGTGGCAGAACATTGTTACACTTTTCTGGGAGATTTTCCGTCACAAGTCAACTAGTCATGCCAACAATAGGTGCAAAGAATCGAACCTTGCTTAAATGGGCTTTTGCGTTGTCATATGAGTGTCTGATTTTATTGGAATAAAAATTCTATAATAGGGAAGTGGTTAATACTTGAATATGGTCAATCAATTCCATTTTTTGCTTTTATTGTAGTTGTATAAGTTTGAACTGCATGATTTTTATATGTATTTTACAAACTGAACAAGACTAAGATGTTGTGAAGATTGATCAGGAAAGCGGCCGACTCTAAAACGAGATGAAAAATTAGGTAATAGCCCGAGAGCACTTCGCTTTTTGGTGGGTACTACTGTGGCAGAACATACTCGTCACTTAGTTGCACTTTTCCTAATATCTGGAAGGAATCGTACAGCTGGGGAAAAAAACGCTCCACCCCACGTTTCTCAGCTGCTATTGAACAAGGAACTTTGTGAAAGGTGTCATTTTTCAGGAAATAGCGTAAGGAACTGAGAACTGGCAACAAAAATTGTATAAGGGGTCGTCTACATATTAAAATGTGTACCAACTTTGAAAATTTCAATAGCAACACCCAATTTTTTTTACATAACAATGTTTAGCACCTTCAAAATACCCCATGTGTAAAAAAGAATTATTTACTTTGCCTTATTTGCTAAGCTATAAGCATTCAAAGTTGAACGCCCATAATGTTAAAAAAGTTTCATAAACTTTTATTCATATCTCCACAAATAAAATGAATTAAAGAAAGTTTTTTTTTTTCATTATATACTTCTTAATCTTCCAAAAACAAATCACACAAGTTTTTTCATCAATTTTTCAGTTTTAATAATTTTTTATTTAAATTTAAATAATAAAAAATAAAACATGAATAGCAACCCCAATTTTTTTTTACATAAATCGATAAAGTAGATCAAGTAGAACCAAAATCCCAAATTTTTTAATTCAAAAACAATTATTTGCAGAGTTATTGTAAAAAAACTGAAAAAGGCGAATTTTAGGGATCGTGTAAAAAATTAATTGGCGAATTCGATCCTAACTTGCATTATCGTTTGGTGATTGAAAAGCATTTGTTGATAAATGTTTATTCAAATTATTGATGTCTGAAAAAAAATTAAAAATCTTTTCTTATTTCAAGTGCATGCAATGTATTTTGTTTGTCGAATTAACTTTAAATTATATCGATTACTATGTTTTTAAATGTGTGTTATTTCCAATACAATTTCAAGAAGTGGGTATCAAAAATAAATATGCTAAAGTATAATTGGAATTCGTTTTTCAGTACATTTTATTGTTACCACATTGCTTATTTAAAATTATTAGTGCCCACACTCCTTGATTATAAATCATTGCCCAATCATTCTGAATAATTTTATTTTGCTTTCCTTAAATATCGTGTTAAGGTTGTAACCCTCCCGTTTTGAAATACGTGGTTTATATTACCGATAAAGGGCGACACATTTTTAACAAACTTTTTGCAGCAATATTAATGAAACAAAAATTTGCATAAAAATGTGAAACATTAATGCAATAATCATGGCTTGGTTTGGTTTGAATTATCGTCGCACTGGAGCTACACAAGGGCTATAGGCGACGGGCGTCGTATTTTAGAACCACAGTCAGGAGACGAGCCAACACCTGAATAGGCACCCAACGCAACCGTTAAGGGCGACATCGTACGCAGCGTTAGGACTTTGAAGGACATTTAAAGTGCACTCCCTTACACTGGGTATTATTCGTCGGACATTTTTGTCTGCACGGGCCGTTTATAGGTCGGCAGCTATTTTGGCGATGCCCGGACCCGAACCTGGGACCTTCCGCATGCTAAGCGAGTGCTTAACCGACTGGGCTCCCCAGACCCATGCAATAATCATGTTAGTCAATGTGATTGTAACTAATCGCATTTGAAAATCTGTTCGTTATAAATAACTATATATTCGACTTAAATTAAAATTACAACTTTTTATCTTCTAGTCTTCATTTTATTTCTGAATTTATAATTTCAAGACAAAAGAACATTAAAAAAAATCACAATATTAGTGAAGAAAGTTAAATTCTAGCATCCGTTGGCGAGATTATGTTAACCCAGTTAGTTTGTTGTTTTGAAAAGACGCAACCCAAATATTACTGTTTTCACTTTAGAGATTTCCCCCTAAACGAGTTCAAAATTAATGCTTTAATATCTCAGCAAATAATGCAAACTAGATAATACTTTTTTATACATGGGGTATTTTGAAGGTGCTGAACATTTTTATGTAAAAAAAATTGGGTGTTGCCATTGGAATTTTCAAAGTTGGTACTCATTTTAATACGTAGACGACCCCTTATGCAATTTTTGTTACCAGTTCTAAATTCCTTACGCTATTTCCTGAAAAATGACACCTTTCATAAAGTTCCTTGACCAATAGCAGCCGAGAAACGAAGGGTGGAGCGTTTTTTTTTTCCCCAGCTGTACCTTGCTTAAATGGGCTTTTGCGATGTCATATGAATGCCCTCTTTTACTGGAATGAAAACTCCATTGCTAAAGGAAGATGCTGTGAAGATTAATCAAGGAAGCGGCCAACTCGAAAACGAGATAAAAAATTAGGTAATAGGCAGAGGGAACACTTCACCTTTTTGTAGGTATACTACACTCTTAAAACAAACGGGAGACTTTAACTCAGTCTGAGTTCATTTTCACACCTCCAGTCTTGAAAATGCACTTCCCCGAAAGGAGTGGATCCTTTGTATGTTAAACATCCGACAGGATCACTCCAAACGAGTAATTTTAACTCAGTCTGAGTTAATATTCACTCCTTTCCAGTGTCGAAAATGCACTTCTCCTACTGGAGTGGATTTCACTCTTTTGTTTTAAGAGTGTACTGCATCAGAACATACCCGTGCACTTTTCCAAGAGATTTTACGTCACAAGTCAACTAGTCATGCCACCAATAGGTGGAAAGAATTGTACCTTTGCGTAAATGGGTTTTTGCGTTGTTATATTATATGAATACGATTTTAATGTTTCTTAGATAAATTTCAACAGAAAGCTTATTTACGCAAATACCAATTTTCTTACCAACCGTCGCGTAGTAAAAGAAATCATTTAAAAAATTTTATTTGGACAATGTTTGAATATATTGTTTTGTACGATTGTGTTCCGTTAACAACTAGACACACTTTCATAATTTTTTGTATTTTGATGTTATTCGCATGATTTGAATTTCAGATGAAATATACTTGGATTTTTAATCAAAAACATTCTTTTAACGACAAAATCTCCATGCGTTTTTTATTTTTGTTTTTGGGAGATCAAATCGAAGCATTGCTAGCAAATAAATTTTAATAATATTATCTCTTAATTCGCTTATTTCCGAAATCGTACATCTAAGACGACTTAAGTTAGAAATGATAACACATAATAGATACGACACATAAATAAGCTAACTCAGTTTGTCATTTAAAGATACACGGAGACATGATTTATGGCGAATTAAAAACGCTAAGCCTAACTGTTCATCGAATTACGCAGATCTTTTAGCTTGCTACTGCCACAGATCGGGAAGTAATTAAATTTCCCGCCTCGACTTTTCTTATAATGCGAATTCAGAATTCTGACGTTCCAATTCGTCTCTTCTGTTATTTAGGAACTTTTGCCTCGATCGCGCATTTGCCGCAAATTAAATCAGTCTTGTCTCCGCTTCTGGAGAACTTAATATTCTTTGAATTAATGTTTCGCTTACCAGAGCAGCGAATATGAAAATGGCGAAATTGCTCATGCCATATTTCGTTTTGCGTTTGCTAATGATTCCGGTACGTTAAAGAAGGCTTCATTGTCAGTTCTTTCCTCTTCACTTTATTTCGAATAACGTCTGCCTTGAAGTAGAATAATTTACATTTACATTAGTTAGAAGCAAAATATTCAACATCAATTATATTAAACGGACACTTTGACAGTAATTATTCCAAATCGACTTATAAGTCCTAATTTATAATTAACATGTAATGCATTGTTATTCATTGAACATATTTAAATAGTCTTCTGTTATTTCTAATAGATTACAAATTCATTTAAAGATATTGGCATATACGTATCACTCCACAAGCAAATCGCATCACGCATAGACTACTTAATACCTGAAACATAAACCATATCGGAATTATTTTGAAATATTTCTCAATTATTTTGTGACATTAATTGAACATGAAAAAGTTTTGCTGCATAAAAAAATATCCTTTCTTTCCTTTGAAAAAAAGTAACGCCCAACATTGTCTACGAATCTGTTGAGCTCAGTTAAAATTGGCGTTCTGTCACAGCTTTGCAGTAGAACGTTATTACAGTTACTAGACATGGAAAAATGCCAGATTATTTTCTTTTCTTGTAGGAAAACTGTATTAATAAAGAGTTTTACAAACCTCCACTTTTTATGCTTAAAAAGCCTCTAAAATTAATCAGATTTAAATTTAACTATAAACTATAAATTCTTCTAGAGTCGATGGCGCTACATTCAAAAGACGAACGCCCAGTGGTAATGACACACCTTGTATTGGATGCGAAAAAAAATATGTTTATTAAAATTTTAAAACATCCCAACACTGAAAACAATTTCTGCAAAATTAAAGCTCATTTTGTGATTAACTTTTACATCACAGTGTAACATGTTTTTTTTTACAGCAAATTAATGATTTCACGAACCACCGAGTCACATGAACAACTTACTCCAATAGCACTTAAAAACGAAGATGGGTGATCCATTCACTGACAGTAAAATAAATGTTTTGGCCGGAAATTTTTCTTCATATGAAAATTCCCAACACAGAGTAATAGCAGTGCTGTTACCATCACACTGTGATGGTAAATTAAAAATATATATATATATATATACAATGTACATTGAAGAAATAGTTTAGAAATGAATTCAAAATATGAAAAGACATAATACTTCCTTCACTTGTTTCTTCTAACACAATCGCCTCCCGTCTTTACTTCTAAAAAAAGATTATCGATCAAAACTCTATTGACTGCCAATCTATTAAACTTCCCCCAAAACCTTTTTAAAGGGTGGTAATGTGGCCGTCGACAGCGCACCATGGTAAACACTCCACCCTCGGCAGTTGTGTCTGTCCACGTGTTAGCGTTCACTGATACCCCCTTCTGGTATCTCTCTCTCTCTCCCCTCCGATTTTGCATTTACAGTTGACTGAATAGACTCTTTAAAAAAAAAAAGCACCCTTCACCCGTTTATCTTCATTGTAACAGCGGGGGAGTATCGAAACAAGGATCTGTATGGAGGAAAATGGGATCTGTCGAAAGAGGAAATCGGATCTAAATTTGGTTATAGCATTCATATGACCCTTATAGGATTTAGATTGCATGCGGATAGGAAAGTTATTAAAATGTCTGTGGCAGATAGAATCCTTATATGATGTGAAGAGTAAGCAGAAATAATGGTTATTTGATGTTTTCAAAATTCAATCATAAAAGAAAAAATATTGTTTGAAGTTTCGAAACAATATTGATTTGATTTCATCTACTTCAGTTCGCTTTTATTATGTATGTTTTATTAATTAATTAAAAAAAACAATTATCCTGAGTTTCCTGAGCTGAAGACGCTAACCATCCTCCAGAAAACAACGACCAAGTTAGCGAAAACTCTCGTTCTCTACAACAAAATTCGTACTTTCGAGAAATACAAACGGTCACAGTTGAAAAGAGAAAATTGAACCAAGTTTTGGTTGCACTTCGCGATTTTCTGATTTTACACTTTTGGTTCATCGTCTGATTGAACCATTATTTGGTGAAATTGATTAAAAAAAATGGGCAGTTTTCCCCAAAATTTGGTGCTACGTTGAACTGATATTTTTACAGTGCACCAAAAAAAAGATCGATTACAAAAAAAGAAGTCGTAATGAGATACATTGAAAAAAGAAGTAAATAGAAAAAAGCGAATGAAATACCAACTCAGCAGCTAAGCACTGAGCATTCACTGTGAAGACAACTGTTCTGTTCAGTAAAAAATTAAGCGAGAGAGGCCTTTATCGGCAACAAAAAGCTAAAAATCCTGCGTGCAAACGTGAGGTCACAAATTTAACTCCACAACCACTTTAAGACTCGCGTTTTTTAACACTCTAGTGTTACAATTTAAATACAGATAAATCGAAAACCTTGTGCTATCTCGATCTGAAAAAATAAACAACCATCCTTGTTTTTCTATCATCAGTACACTGAGTGTAGCATTGATCCATCAATTGCTCGCCCCGAAAAACCCAGCTAAGATTATAAAAAAGGAAGTAGTAATGACAGAAAAGTAGAAAAAAAGAAATAAGAAGAACAAAAACCAACTCAGCGTCTAAAGCACTGCTGGGCATGCTCCTGTAAAAGTGGCTAGTTAGGTGTAAGAAGTAAACACGAGAAGCAGTTGTCAAGTCAAAAAGCGAAAGATCCTGCGTGAAAGGGTGAGGGCACAAATTTAACTCCCCAACCACTTTAAGACTCGCGTTTTTAAACACTCTATAGTGATACAATTTAAATACAGATAAATCGAAAACCTTGTGCCATCTCGATCAAAAAACAAACAACCATCCTTGTTTTCCTATATCATCAGTACACTTAGTGTAGCAGGGATCCATCACTTGCTCGCCCCAAAAACCCAGCTAAGATTATAAAAAAGGAAGTATAGTAATGACAGAAAAGGAGAAGAAGAAGATATAAGAAGAAGAAGAAAAACCAACTCAGCGTCTAAGCACTGGGCATGCTCCTGTAAAAGTGGCTAGTTAGGTGTAAGAAGCAAACGCGAGAAGCAGTTGTCAAGTCAAAAAGCGAAAGATCCTGCGTGATCACGCGTGAGGGCACGGATTTAACTCCACAACCACTTTAATTCTCGCGTTTTCTAACACTCTAGTTATTTAATTTAAATAGATAAATCAAAAACCTTGTGAAATATCGATCAAAAAATAAACAACCATCCTTGTTTTTCTATCATCAGTACACTTAGTGTAGCAGGGATCCATCACTTGCTCGCCCCAAAACCCAGCTAAGATTATAAAAAAAATAGTAATGAAAGGAAAGGAGAGAAAAAAGAAATAAGAAAAGAACAAAAACCAACTCAGCGTCTAAGCACTGGGCATGCTCCTGTAAAAGTGGCTAGTTAGGTGTAAGAAGTAAACGCGAGAAGCAGTTGTCAAGTCAAAAAGCGAAAGATCCTGCGTGATCACGCGTGAGGGCACGGACTTAACTCCCCCCTCTTCCCGATTCCTCACGCCCAGTGAAGCTGCATCCCAGATGTATTTATACCAAAAGGGATGGCTGAATTAAAGCAATCCTTCACCACGCCCAGAGGAGGATAAACCAATGAGGTGAACATAGTGAGCTCTTTCTCTGTACGCTTGTCTAATTCTATCTCTTTGGGACCTCCAGGGCTGGGATTACCGATGCTTTGGTTACAGGGGGGAGTATTTAGGGTTTTATGACTGTTGTCTGGAGCTTAGCTTTTGAAGTTGCTGTGGAGACACAGCGATATGATTGCTTTTTGGAATGGCACAAAAGGGAATTTAATGGTAAAGGAGATTTTGATCTCAGGTTATGGGTCTTCTAGAGAAAAAGAAAACGTCTAATAAGAAATATTCTATATTTGTTTTAAATAGGAATCCAATAGTTCTTTTTCTATTGCCTGCATACAGCTAAAAGTTTTGCACAATAACGTTTTAAAAACGCATTAAAAGAATACTCCTTTTGCTGTCGATAAACTCATGACAGTTTGGGAATTTTAAAATGTCAATGTTTCAAACTTTAATGCAAAGGCATTAAATAAATTATATTTTGGGGAAAATGCATATATAGCCAGAGGTGACATTACCTTATCAGAATACAATTCAAATGGAATGAATCTTATATTTTAAATTCAATTTAATTTGAGACGATAGACGAAAATTGTATTTGCATTTTTAGCCCAGTGTTTCAGTATTAATACAAAAGATATCAAGTGTTTTGAACTGACCATGTGAGTTTACCGTAGGATATGTATTATCATAAAAATAATATCTAGATAAGGTATTTAGTCTGCATTGTAACATCGTAACATCTATATACATTAATGAAATTGATACTTAACATTGTAAAATTCACCCAGTGCATTTTTTGAAGGCATTGTTTTTTATAAATTAATTTGAAAAATTCATGAGTACAGTTCTCTAATTATCCGAACTCCAATGGTATAAACTACTCCATCACACTTGTCCTTTTGTTTGACCAAAAGCTATGTTGCTTTAAAAATTGTTTTCTCACATTTTTAACTTACATAGGGTAATTTTTTAAAATATACTCATTCTTTGGAAAATAATCCGATTATCAGAATTTTTGATTTTCCGAAGATATTCTGCGGTTATACCATAGATTCGGATAATTCGAACTCTACTGTGATTCAGATACATCAGGACACTCATTTGAAGTCAGATTTTTTCATTTCATAATTTACTTTTATTTTTTTTTTATAATTTACTATTTATCTATATTTTAATTGAAGACATTGATTATTTTAAATAAAGGATTTATTTTCTAAATAATATTTCATTCTTATTCTACTCGGAAGAAACAGGGATCTCAAACAACACATTTAATACTGCCAGTCAATCTCAATTACAAAAATATCACGTAGGGATATGTTCGCAACAAAACTGGAAGAACCTTATTCAGACATTTATCATTTATCAATCCTCACAAAACTACAACAACCTGACAAAAGACCTCCTGTTCCACTACAATACAAATTGATGCAAATAGCACTATGGCCATAAAAAAATTGATCCTGACTTCCAAAAATGCACATACTATTATTATTTTTCTGCCCGGGTTCAAACAGCTCGACCCAACAGATGGCAGGTGCAGTACTGAGTACAGTCAGAGGCCCACTCGAGACCCAAGTACCCTGTACTGAGCGTACTTGAACAAGTTGTCCCCCTGTCCCGAAATCGCTGTTCACGCTTCGTCAGAGCACCACTCGCAGACCTGACCACAACATGCTAAATACGAAGGATAAGAATGGTTACAGCTAATGGCTTCTGTTCTGTACGCCCCCTGTTTGGTTGTAGTACACTGCCTGCCGAGTAGAATACAAAGGATTAATGATAAAGGTTGATAGACATTGGGGTGAGGGGTGCCGTTTTTTGGCGATTGTGTGTGCTGTATGATCGGTATTGTCATTAAAATTACTATTTTTTTTTTGTGTACACGAATTATTTAATTTGAAGTCCCGTTAAGCATATCTTCATGGTAGTATAACTTTTAATTTAAAAAAAAAAAACATAAACATTATGAAGAGTGTAGAGGTTTTTTTAACCACAATTGGGTGATTTATCTTCTATCTACATTGATATCAATTATTTATTGCATTTTAGGAACAACAAACAACTCAAAACACATTTCATTTAATGAGAAAACATTCTGATAGAAAAACAAACATTTTAAAATCTTAGAGTCTTTATTTTCTAAAAAAAAATTGCTTTGCAACAATCTCATTGAATATATTTGAAATAATCTTCCATGGAAGCAAGCGTGACATGGTTTATTGAAAATTGTAAAGCTTTTAGTAAACGCAGGTTCAATTAAATTATTTCCTGTTGCGAAATCCGTTGGGTTTGTTTCGTTTGAAAAATTGAAAAAAACCTCACTAGAACTGCAAGAGGACTATTGGTGGCCAGTCTCTTAATTTCGAACCATGGTCACGTGAAGAAGCCGACACACTGGAGCCCCTAATACTCATAGAGTTAGGAAAGAGAATAGAGCGGTCCATGCATATGCGCAGTAACGCACAAAATAAGCAGGCTAGAGCGGTGCATTTTCGGATACCTCAGTTCCGGTTTGTTGTGAGCAGTAGCTCGAAAAACCTGACAGCCCTGCTTCAAACCATTTGAACTGATGGACCCCTCTACTCTTCCTTCCTAACTCTATGCTAATGCTGCAGTGGACAGGTAAACTGCTTGAACCATTGTTGTGTGCATACAATAACTCTAACCTCTAAGAATGTATACTAAAAGAATCATTACTTCAATTAAAGTATTGTCCAGGTCATTGTTGTGGTTACTGCAGGTTGTACCTGCCCTCGGCGGAATACAACCTCACAGGGGCATCGTGCTCCGGAAATCAGGTGACAGTAATTTAACTATATACTTGTTCACTTGAACGAAACTTAATAAATTTTACGAAATACAAATAATTAGATAAAACAACAACATTAACGATTTTCTATTCCATCATTTCTAGGAACTTATTTACAAATTACATGTCGTTTTGGGCGACAACTCCCATTTACACTTCAGCAGAGCAACCCCTCCGATCTCAATTCACCATCCCGTCGACAGGGTCACTCGATCGGGACAGACAAGGATCTCAACACCGCGATATTTTCGATGGGGCAGAGCCATTGAATGAGTATGGTACAGAACCCAGTCACTTTTTGGTCCCCCTTTACCAACCCCCTCCTGCCTACAAAAGGGTCGCTATTAAATCGCCATCCACCCCCATCAAAGGTAGGGATCGAGCCACATCTGCTACCGTGAAGGTCCGATTTGGGCCAGGAACATTCAAACCTGTTGTTTTGGTCCCGTTGAAATTTTCTTTTTTTCTATTTAATAGAAAGGGGCAGGCGAAGGTTTAATTGATGGAATAGTATCGATTGACGTCTACATTTTTTAGGCTTTGTTTTCTTGCTTGCAGCTGTTGCGTGTAAAAGTTTCCGTGTTAAGTGAATAGAATTGGTATTCACTAAATAAGATGAAGTGTTAATATAATATTCCAAAATTTCACAAGTTTTGAAAGATTTTACTTTTTCAGATTTTTAGATGTTTTAAAAGAAAAATATTTTTGTGTGTTAAAGTTCGAAGATCAATTAATACTTTTTGAGTATTTCGACTTTATGAGCTCTTCTTACTTAAAGTTATCAAAACTATATACTAGATAAATGGTAAATAGCATTCGAAGGAATTTTTTTTTCATCGTGAAAAATGAATTATATGTATTAAATTCAAATACAATCGGTCGAAAAACAGTAATGTACTATAGATTAAATAAAAATTGCAAATAATTTTATGCAAGTTAAGAAAAGCCTTTTTAAGAAACATTTTATCATATGCTTTCAACATCAAATTTGATTAAACTGAATATTGTATCAATATATGATGAGCACACACACATTCATCATATGTCTACTATAGAATAATATCATCTTATTTACTTTGGGATTTCTCTTGGGCTTCGCTTCTTCTGATATCCATGGAGGGATCTTGTTACGTGACGAAGCGTAGTTTCTTGCTCATTTACTTCTGGGTAATGTGGTTCCCCTTCAGGGACATTTATTTTTGTGTGCTTAGATGTTACAGAATTGTTATTATAAACGCTGTATCCAGTTGAATAATACAGTTAAAGCTATTTTTTATGCAAAATTACCTTATGGTTTTTATAAAGTATTTAATTCAAGGACAAGTAACAGTTTGTATACACGATACTTTTTTTTTCATATATACTCTTAAAACGAACGAGCGATTTTAACTCAGTCTGAGTAAATTTTCACTCCTCTTGTCTGGAAAATGCACTTCCCCGAAAGGAGTGGATCCTTTGTGTGTAAAACCTCCGACAGGATCACGCCAAACGAGTGATTTTAACTCAGTCTGAGTTAATATTCACTCCTTTCCATTGTCGAAAAAGCACTTCTCCTACTGGAGTGGATTTCACTCTTTTGTTTTAAGAGTTTAAGAGACAAGTAAATAATACCCAGGCATTATTTTCTTCTGAAAAGTTAGTGAAACGTGTTTTATAAATAAGTAATCTCAATTTTTTTTCTGTAAATAATTTTTCAAAGTTGTGAGCATATTTATTATAAAAATTGATTATTAAAGATTAATACAAATGCAATAGTTAGGGGTTGACTAGCGATAGCGAGCAAGAGACAGGATTCCCCAAAACAAATAAATTTAGCAAACGATAAGTATTTAGTATAAGTTTTAGTAAACGAGATAACTAAGTTATAATAAATAATTTAACAAATAATTATTGAATTTTGGATGAAAATTTTGAGTGAAGCAGTTCTAAATGACAGTTTTTGTAACAAAACCTACTTTTAAAAAAAGTACTTGAACTCGCTTCCAGACAGTTGATTTTCCTTGGGTGTACTGTTGTTTGGCTTTGTATGCCCGTTCAAGTTTCAACCTCGTAACTTGACATTTGTAAAGAAATTATTAGAAACTGTTATTAACAAAATGCCAAGTAGGTAGAAACCGTCACCTGACTGTCAAATTTTCCAGCATGGCACATAATTTCTTAAATAATTATAGGGTAGACTGACCAGTGAGTGAACAGACCCCAGTGAATGAACATTTGGTAAATATAATTTTAAAAATATGGATTGAAAATTATTCCACTATATGGATTGGCAACACTGACTTCCTCCCATGTAGTAGGAAGCTATCTGACAATGGTTGGTTGTCCTGGTCATTATATCCTGATGTTCATTCACTGGCGAACGTGACGTCTTAATCGTTCATTCACTGGTTAGTCTACCCTAAATATAATATTTTTCAAAATTTTATAATTTAAAGTATGATGGAGTCATTTATAAACATGAACTACATAAATTCAATTTTTAAAACATGCAAACATGCTTATATCTCATCAGAGTGTTAAAAAGAGCGTGTACGTGGACTTTCACGTTCATAAAAGTATTAAATTTATAGATACTTATTGATAAAATCTATTTGCAATATTTTTTCGGAAACAAAGAAAAACTGTTCGGGTAGCAAAGCTGGCTCGCTGCGAAGTAAATGACGAAGAAATTCAGCTCCGTCAAGAGGAATTCAAGACGCAGAGAAAATGATACATTGTTCCTTCCATAATCGTGTGAAATATATAGAGTTAAAGGGACTTGTTAATCAAAATATTTTTTCGTAATATTAAGATTTTCACGATGGTACCTCTGTTTTGCTTTGATAAGCAGTCGACCTCGTCAACTTTTCCAGATAGCCATTTTACAGATCCAGAGTTCTAAATTACAAAGCGTTTCTGGTGGGGAAAAGTCTGGGAATTTTCAAACAATGGGGCTCCTTGAACGTAACAAATTATCTCCATTCCTGGCCGTCATCGATGGCCAATGGGGCATAATAAAAATAAAACTATCATTGAAAATTATTAGTATTGCAAAATAAATGCATTAACCTGAGGGACAAGCAAATTGGCTGAAGTGTAAATTTGTTTTCACTGCATGAGACTAATTAAAATACTTTAATTGAAAATTTAATTACTTATTTTTTTTAAATACATACTTCTGCAGTAGATGGCTTTCATTGCTCTTCCATTCTTTAAATTTTAAAATTGATAAAAATTATTCAATTTATAAACTTTTAAAAATTGTGTGTGTTGTTGGCATAGTTGATACCCAGGTGACATGTTAATACGTCTGTATCCCTAAAGTGGGTTAAAGAGTGGGCAAACGAGAATATTCAGGCTTATAAATGTGTAGAGGCCTCGATAACCCACAATCTATCAAAAGGATCCTCAAGGTGGAAATGAGTTATATCGACTTATATACTACAATTAACGTTGTAATCTGGAATAGTGGTAGGAACACAGGCGGTTAATCACCGCCACCTAGCTGTTGATGGAATATTGAGGTTGCGTGTGTGGTAACCGCCACAAATGAATTGTATTTTATATTCAAAATGATAAAATCTATTTGTAATATTCTTTCCTAAGCAACACAAACGTGTTCCTAAAGGAAAGCCGGTTCGCCGCGAAGTAAATGAGCAAGAAATTCCGCTCCGCCACGTAACTCGATCCATCCCAGAGAAAAGAAGCCCAAGAGGAATTCAAGACACAGAGAAGATGAGTCCGCCAGGCCCAAAAGAAGAAAAGCGTCCATTGCTCCCAGACAAGATATAGCTTCTTTCTATCTAGATAATAGCATAGCTGTTGTTGGTCAGCAAACAATGGTAGGGTATATGATGAAGCCGGACAACAATTCGGAATGGTGGTGTCCCATTGAGATCTTTTGTTATGATTCGAATTTATGGTGGAGAGGATGATGTCAATACAAATAAGAAAATGGTAAACCAACATGCCAAAGGCCCAGCGAGATTGGCCAATATTTCACTTAACATTTAAAAGTGTAAAATGAATGCCTATCTTTTTTATCCCTTCAAATCGACAACAAATAGCGATTTTCTGAAAAGTGGAATATTATGATCAACACCTTCTATAGAAAAGTCATCTGCACTTAAACAATGACGTGGTTAAAGTAGTTCGATTTAATCAATAACAAAAACAAAAACACTGTCAAGACATTAGTCGCAAACCATTTTAGATCAATAATTGGTCAGAGTGAACTACTCTTACAACGTCACACGTAAAATGGTAACCTGCGAAGAGGTCTTGCGTACAGAAAGGGAGGATCAGACTAATATGACGTTTTATATTAATAATGCTAAAATATTCACAATAATAAAATATTAAACTTGAAGAGTAATATTTAAATTTTGAAAAGTTCCCAAACGTTCTGAAATTTGCTTAACAATAACAGCTAATTTTTTAATCGAACATTTAAGTGTTGCACATCAAAATAAAACTCTTTAAATTAAAATTTAAATAAATACACGTCATATTTCTAAAGCTTCATAGAAATTAATTTAAAATTTTTTGCTTTTGACTTTTATTTTTAAAAAATTTACACATTTTCTATAAGATAAGTGAAGAGCCCATTTACAGATTTCAAAGATAATATTACATAAGTTAATTTCTGATGCAACACGTATGTGTTTAATTGAAATGGAAATGATCTTATCTCTCAGTTAGCTTTTTAATTTTTTTTTGTTAAATTTTTTTCAAAAGCTATATAATTTTGAAAAATATTCAACTTTTTCTATCGAATTTAAGCATATATTTTTTTATTATAAATATATTACATTACTACATAACTATTATACAATAGATTCTATGAAATTTTAATTTAAAAGTGTTAAGTCATCTTAATTTTTTATTAATTAATTTGAAACTAAATTTTAATGTTTGATAATGACGACATGACTTCTTTGAGATATCAAAATATTTATTTCGTATTTTGAGTTTTATCCTATAAAAAATTATATTTTGGTAAAAAGTGTTTTTTTTTTAGTCTGAACTTCAATAGTTTATTATTTTACTTAAATCAAGTTGTAAATGCATAGTGAATGCAAACTTTACATTTTGATTTTTAAACACATAGCAATTAAAAAAAATAATGAATATGCCCGCCAATTTACCACCCCTCCCAAGTTCTTCGCAAACACAAAGCTTGTTTTCACTGCAACATAAGAACCCTTGTAGCACAAACAGTTTTACAGTATTTTTTTCCTGTATATTTTTCTCCAACGGATGTGTGTGTCCTGTCGGCAGGCATACCTAATATGGTAAGACAAAAAAAAAACATAATTGCATTAGTAAAAATCTTAAAAGAATAAAGAACAAAAGAAAGCACAAAAAGAAAGAAGAAAGCACAAAAATATATTTAAAATAATTTTTTTTATTCAATTAATAATTGTTCTGAAAAAATCATTTGTGTCACCCATCAAAATAAATAAATCTTATTAAATAATAAGAAAAATATTCTTATTGCGATTTTCACAATATTCATATTTCATGACTAGGACTACTTAGTAAGTAGTCCTAGTCATGAAATATGAATATTGTTACACGCCACAGGTCCGAGGATCGAATCCCGGATAGGGGGAGGTTGACTCAACCTTTCATCCCTTGAGTGGGGGGATAAAATGGGCACCAAGCATGCTTGGAAACTAAACACTGGGGGTTCTGCGTGAGGCTGACCACCTTACCGGGACAAATGCCGGGCACACCAGAGCCTTAGGTCACGAAAGCTGAAATTGGGACGGCAGGTCTTGGCCCAGTAATAGGCTGTTGCGCCGAGGAGTTTAGTTTACATAAAATACAATTCATTTATTTACACTACTGCCAGGGCTGTATTGGGGGGTATACGGCGGTATACGGAGCATACCCTGTGGTTTATTTGAAAAAAATAGAGTATACCCTGTGATTATTTTCCAAATTAGCGTATGCCCTTTAATTTTTTTAATGAGTTTGACACTTTATTATTATTTTCAAAATATCATAAACCTCATCATGAGAGGCAAGCAATCCACAGCTTGCAAGATTTCTCTGAAAATCCAAAATCTTTGCCTGACGATCTAAAAACATCTGCTAATGACAATATCAACTTTGCCCTGCTCAACGACAGAGTGTGAACGGGGCCTCAGTTTAATGAACATCATAATAACTGATTTGAGGGCATCGTTACTGGTTTCTAATGTTAAGTTTAATGTTCATTAATGCTAATGGACCACCACTTGATCTGTTTGAAACAAAGAGTTATGCAAGATCATGGTTGGTAAACCATCGGGCAGCGACTGATGTCCAATCAAAAGTAGTACGGGGGCGAGAAAGATAAGTTTATTTTATGTACAGCTTAAACCAAGTTTTATTTCTACATCTTGAATTACAGTTTAGGCATTTTTGTAAATTTTATTACCAAGTAGTTATTAAGAGTATACCCTATCATTTTTTTTATTAAGCTACAGTATACCCTGTGCAAATTTTACGAATGCAGCACTGACTACTGCATGTCAATAATACAAAAGATTATATGAACTTTTAACTTAAAAGTGTAATACCATCTTAATTTTTATAAATTAATTTGAAACGACATGACTTTTTGAGATATCAAAATATTTATTTCGTATTTTGAGTTTTATCCGATAAAAATTTATATATTTTTAAAAAAGTGGTTTTGTTTTTCATTAGTCTGAACTTCAATAGTTTATTATTTTACTTAAATCAAGTTGTAAATGCATAGTGAATGCAAATTTTACATTTTGATTTTTAAACACGTAACAATTAAAAAAATAATGAATAAGCCTGCCAATTTACCAATCCTCCCAAATTCTTCGCAAACACAAAGCTTGTTTTCACTGCAACATAAGAACCCTTGTAGCACAAACAGTTTTACAATACTTTTTTCCTGCATATTTTTTTCCAAGGGATGTGTGTGTCCTGTCGACAGGCATACCTAATATGGTAAAACAAAAAATATCATATTTGCATTAGTAAAAATCTTAAAAGAATAAAGCACAAAAGAAAAAACAAAAAGAAAGAAGAAAGCACAAAAATATTTAAAAGGAAATTTTTTTATTCAATTATAACTGTTCTGAAAACACCGTTTGTGTTAAACATCAGATTAAATAAATCTGATTAAATAATAAGAAAAATATTCTTCTTGCGATTCTCACAATATTCATATTTCATGACTAGGGCTACTTCCTTGGCCAATATTTAACTAATATTATTTGATTTGAATGTTTCACTGGTTTGCTGCTGCCCTCTGTCGGTGCTGTTTTTATAGGGAGGGCTGTTTTAAAAAACAAAAAATAATAAATACTTTTATAATGAAAGAATATTTTAGGATTTGTCTCAACAAAAAAAATTAATTTGGCATACATAATTTATACACAACTATTTGCCTACATGAATATTTTCAAATTTTCCAATTAATATGAGCACAAATCCGTATGAAACAAACCCAAAATATAAATTAAAATAACATAGAGTATAGGTGATTCGGCCATTTTTAGGTGTCCAAAACTAAAGTTTCACTAGGTTTTGAAATATTTAAGTGGTTTTAACATTACTAAAGTCTTCTTAAACTTGAAATTGATCAAACCAATGCAGATCAGGGAAAGTGTTTGATTTTTCAATGCTTTATAAACTCCCAAATAATCACTAACGTGTAACTTACATTTAGGTTAAACTGAAGATATGGTACATGATTAATCCATTTTATTAGAAAACTAAACAACTACAAGACTTAAATCTACTTGATAATTATAGTTGATGCTCTTCTCTATACCTCTTTTCTCTTTTTCATACACTATTGTTTTAATTGAAAAATAGATGGCACCACCAACCGAATCTTTTCATTTAAGAGCCAGTTTTTTTAAAAACCGAGCAAAACAGGCAGTCTTGGATAGTTGACATTTTTAATTTTGCTGAAAATTACAGAATATGCTCTTTATGGAAAACTATTAGACACGTATATTTTTGTTTTTGCTAAAAAAAAAATTTGTATTAAAGTTTTGAGGGTCAAAGTTGAAGATCGTCCGCTTTTTGAAGAAAAACGAACCAATTTCTACAAGCCAATACTTTTTGTGCAAAGAGTTAAAAATTACAGTGACAATTTTTTCGTGTTCTACTTGTTCCATAGTACATGTTCGGACAAAAAAAAAATTCCTGGTTGACATTTGTCACAAAGGTCCAAGGTCATTAAAAAATATTCGAAAAAAAAAATTCTGAACTTTTGAAGTTTAATATTTTCTTGTGCCAACAGTGAACCAAAAATGTTTTTGATCCAATTAATACGTAGTAAAAAGATGTACTCAAAAATAGCAAGTGATGTGCAGTGGCACTTTTGGTTGCAGAAATATTTGACTTTGAAATGGCCGAAAATCCAAAATTGCACTATTTCAAGGTCATTTATTCCTTGTGCCAACATTGGAAATGTATGAAATTAGCTGGAAAATAATCCGAATGCATTGTAGAAACAAAATCAATTCACAGACCTATGGGTATTTGCTACACTTTCGTTTAATGAGGCTCTAAACTTTGAAAAAAACTCACCATTTCGTACAAGTTTGTGATTTCTGCAAAGTTTACAAATCCTTAACTGCTTGTAATAACAGTAACCAGTTATTAAATTAGGTGGAAAATAATCCTTATGTATTGCAGAATTAAAATAAATCCACAGACTTATGGGTATTTGTTTCAATTTTATTTAATGAGGCTCTAAACTTCGCAAAAAAAACCAACTTTTCGTTCAAAATTGTGTTTTTTTACTAAGTTTAAAGCTCCTTAACTGCTTGTACCAACAGTAACCAATTATTTAATTAGCTGGAAAATAATCCTGATGTTTTGCAGAAATAAAATGAATTCACAGATCTATGGGGATTTGCTTCAATTTTATTTAATGAGGCTCTAAACTTTGCAAAAAACTCAAAATTTCTCTCAATTTTGTGGCTTGAAACATACCCATTGTATGTTAAAATATTGTAGTAAAATTTCTAATATTTTTTAACTAAATTTTATTGTTCCATAAATTTTTTGATATAATGAGAACAACAAATGTATATATATTTTTTTTAATTTGCTCTGCTACATTAAAAAAATTGCATCGCGAAATAAATACATAATTTCAACTAAATAGTTTAGCATAAATTGATACACATTGCATGGCAAAGCCATAGTTTCGCAGATGTTGCGATTTCAAAACTAAAGATCCATCGTTGGACTGACAAACGACTAAACAAACCTCTTTTTAAAAAAAAAAAATTAGGAAATGCCCATTAACACAAAAAAAAATCAACATTTCTAGGAAAATTGCATTTTGAATTTCCAGAAAACAGTAGCAGGAAGTTATTTGCAGCCTTCACTTTTTATGCGGCCTTGTGGCACGTGCCTTTAATACAGTTTTCAGCTGTCGAACGAAGTAGAGCCCTCTATCCCTACTGTGTAGAAAGAGATGCGACAATCGGGCCGAAAATTGTCCAAGCCGGGTTGCCACGGCGAAATCACCGGGGAGAAACTGGTCAGGCTTGCTTGAGCTTGGCAGTTTATCGCTTTTCTTACATATCTTACTAATCCTTCCCGGGAAGACTATTTAGTTTCGCCTTAACGTCTGCAACGACTGAAACTAAATGCAAGATTTAAATGTTTGAAATGAATTAAAATATTTTATTTAAACCCTTATTTAATAATTATAGAAACTAAATGACAATAAAAATTGGTAATTGACATTTATTTTAATATATATTACTCTACCACCACTTTACACACATTGATATCTTGTTCAAGCTTTAGAGTCTCTCTTCCCTATGAAATTAATTCAAATTATTAACAAAATTATCAACAAGGTATCAAACTAGACGTTAATCTAATGAGTACCTCTTTCAAAATCAAGATAAACACTACTACACTAACAAAAACATAAACAAGCTGGCAAAATACAAATAAATCTTCTTTTATTAATAAATAACAACAAAAAAATTACTCGCAACAAAAATTCCATGTTTACCAATACTATAAATAAGTGACACGATATTTTTAGGTTTTGAGCAGACGAGTCTGTTTACAAAAATAATCTTCGCCAAGCTACGCCAATAAGTAGCCAACTATAAAAGCGCGCGAATCAATGTTTGTACTCGTATTTTAAGAAAATACGAAGATTCTTTGTATATTTAAACGGTGAAAAGATTTCTACAGACATTAAGTGAATAAATAAGTTTTTTTAAAACGAAATGAAGCAATATTTTATGCATAATATGTTTTAATAGCCATTATAAATACATTCAGAAAGCGTACTGTTAAAGGAAAACTGTCTTTTTTCTAACTACTAAAGTATTTTTGAAGAAAATTATGGTTTTAGAATATTCTTTACACATTTAGGAAGCCATAAATAAGCATTAAAAAGTTGTACTTTCCATAAATTTTATGGATTGTGGACGATTGCAAAGGCTACTTTTTTTTCCTATGCTAACTCTATGAGGGACAAAACGGAAAGTGCCCGAGGGGGACAATTTTGGACCTCGACCAATCAGGAGCGACTGCCAATTTGTCGCGTCTCTTATAGACGCAGTAGTGATTTAGGGCTCTAGAACGAAGCGGAAACAGTGTCTCTCTGTTGCAGCTCTGTTGTGTAACACATTCCGTCATCTGAAAACGCGTATTTTCTAAATTTAATAGCAATAAAATTCCATGTTTCACTTGTAGGGGACCAATGCCAAATAGCACTTTCTCTAAGTGAAATTATGTAGGATGGAGCGAAATCAGAGGATAATATATATCCCTTCATGAAATATTTTACAGTTTTCTTATTGTACATTTTTACGGTATATTAATTGAATATTTTGACAGTACACCAATTGTATATTTTTACAGTAGACCAATCGCGTATTTTTACAATAAATCTTGTATATTTGTACATTTACTAATTGTATAGTTTTGCAATTACTAATTGTATATTTATGCATGAAATGCAAAAATATTTTTATTCAGAACTTCATACCAATTCAAAGTGTGTGATGGACTGATTTTCTGAATTAAAATTTAAAAAAATATACTGTGCATTTCAAAAAAATTCTTGAAACAGTTTTTCTTCCTTTTAGAATATTTTAGCCTTTTCCATTGCAATTACTAATTGTATAGTTGCATTCGGAAGAATTCTTGAGACCTTTTAAGTCTTCCTTTAACAACATTTTAGCCTTCTTCAAAGCACCATAAATAAACCACACTTAAATCGCAATCCGCCCCACCTATACTTACGCCCGCGCTCCCGAAATAAATATCTGACTATGGCTCTGATCCCTGCCTTCTTCACTAGTGAAGAAGGCAGTACTCTGATTTCAGAGACAAAGAGTATCTTATAGTTATGTTTTTTTATTTAAATTCTGAAAGATACCGTAATGCTATTTTACACAGCCCTGCTGAATACACTTTCGGCTTTTATAATTGCATTCACAAAAGTGGAACGCATTATGTGTTGCAGTCAAGCTTAACGTATAAAATAATACAAAAACAAAATGCAGGTTGGTAGTAATTAAACTGACGAATCTCAGGGCACATTTTCGAAAAAATTGAAATTTTTGGTTCAATGAACATATTCTCCTCTTTAAAAAGATAACAAGTATCCTCCCTTCATAAACTTTCAATTGAGATTTTACCGTTTGCACAGATTTTAACTTATCTAAGTACAAACTAAAAACTTTAAAGCTCATTTTCTCTTTAAACCATTTTGTCACGTAGCAGCACATTCTTCCAATAAGCTCTAAATTTGTCATGCATTAGGTAGAAAGGCTATTGACGACAAGGGAGAAAGAATAATGTATTTTTTAAAACATTTTTTTAAACAAATGCTGCAGACAATATTGTGATGTATCAAATTGTATGCTAATTGTCGAGTAAAGTTTGATTCAAAATGTCACTTAAATATTTGCTTAGAAGCTTGCCTGTTATGTGAAAAAAAATTTATCACAGACCAAAAATATCATTTAAGTTTTTAAAAAAAAACTTATATCCTTGTTGCTTACATTCAATTTCTAAATTCAGTTCTTTTCAAATCCATTTATGCACAAACTATGTTTATCGCTTGTTAAGAAATATTTTCTCAAATTCTATTCAACCAATAGTACAGAATTTTTCAAATATAACAAACGCATAGTTTTTCAATAAAACAACATTAATTTGTTTAATATAATTAGGAAAAATTTAACCCTGTGGTGCAAATTCTAATTTTACTTAACCTCATATCACGAGATTCTGATGTGGGTGCGACCAAAGAGTGTGCGACTGCGACGTAAATTCAACCAATTTAAATTGAACCATGGTCAGATGCTGAGAGTTCCACCTGAGCTGTTATCGAAGTCAGTATCTTTGAATCTGAGTATGTTTTCTTGCACCAGCTTTCTATGCATATCATTGAATGTAATGTGCTTGTTTCAGCACTTTGTCAAATTAAACAAAACAACCAATGAAATCGCAGTTCAGAGCGCGCGACTTTATAAAAAAGACCAATGGGCTTGTTTCAGCACTTTGTCAAAGAAAACCAAACAACCAATGAAATCACAGTATAGAGAGCGTGACATCATAAGAGACATTCCCATTTAAACAGTATTCATGCACTTCAACAACAATTTTAGAAACTGCAAAGTGTAAAAAATTTAAAAGGAAAAAATATCTTCTAACTGTAACCGCTTACTTTTACAGGTTAAAGAAAAAAATCAATTTTATTTTCTTCAAAAAAAAATAACCAGGGTTTTCGATTGTTGTTATTAATTTCTTTATTTTAAAATACTGATTTATTTCTTGTTCTTTTGTTTTGCACTTGTCCTGCGCATGCTATTTTTTTATAGAATACTTTTTGAAAAAAATTCCTTCTCGAATCGGTAAACGTGTGCAAAATCCCAGCATTTTGCCTTTATTCAACTGAGCATGCTGAGTGCAAAACGAGAGGAGTGATGAGTGCAAAACTTAACTTATGAAAATGCATAGTTTTAGGTAATATCTTTAATCCCGAGTCTTTATTTGATAATATCATTGCGTTTATCAAAATACTTATCACTGGTTTTCATTGCATTTAACAAAGTAAGTACCAATCGAAATTCGTCACTTTGTTTTCTTTTTCAAATTATCTTTGTTGTCACTATTTTATCTTAAGGTTTGAACCCAATCTTTTCCCAAGTTAAAAGCTAATCCAATTATAGCATGTGCTTTTCATTCAATAAAAGTTTTCTTTGTCACTGTTGTAAATTTTTTTTAAAAGAATTTTCAATTTTTTTTAATTTTCGTCCATCGGTAAACGTGTGCAAACTGTGCACTGAATTATTATAAAACATTAAATCTCTAAATTGTTTGCATGAAAAATATTTTATCACGACACCTAACCTAACGTTCGCAGTAAAGTTATTTTTTTTTACTGTAAGCGATGCTTTTTGACAATTAAAGTTTTCTTATATACTTTTTATACCTAGGCTTTGCTTTGGATCTAATGAATTAAAATAGCCAAAACCTACATGACTTCTTTGTAATAGTTGTGAATAAAGTACAATTCGTTTTGACTTTTGAAGTACTTAAACACAATACTATATATATTTTACATTTTATCTAACTGCAATAAAATAAGCTTTAAACAAAGAAAAAGTAATCACTCATCCTTTCAATCATAACATTATTGTATCTTCCTAATACTTATAATTTAAGCAAATTCTGAAAAGGTGCATTCTGAACTCCCTAAAGTTATCGACCTTCCCAAATTGGGTTTCTACATTGCACTAGTTATAACTGATTTTATTAGTGTTTTACTGTCAAATTAGATAAAACAATTTTATCTGCTGGCTGGAAATCAATCTGCATGACCCACTATCTTAATAAACCCTTTCTGCTACTGACCATGTCAATCATCTTTTGTAATCCTTGTAAAAATTAAATAAGCTAAATGTGGTTGGTTCTAAAACCCCCCTAAACCTAGCTTGTAAAGCATTTTTTGTTATAATTAATAAATTGATTTGCTTTGTTTCATAAACCCATGGCCCTTTTTAGCCTTGCTTTATTGCTGAGGATTTGTCAACCTTCTATTAGACAATTACCTTAAGCTAATAAATTGCAGCAGTTAGTTATAGCTCTTGTGCAACATCAACTCAACCAAAACATTGTATTAATTCTACTTCCATTATACAGTAAAACTTCTACAAGAGACCACCTCTAGAAAGCGACCACCTCTGCAAACGGGCAATTTTTCAAGGCACCGATTTTTTTCCCCTATACGCTTAATGTTAAAAATACCTCTCGGACAGACCAGACCAACCTCCGGTTACGACCACATTTTAGGTCTCATCCGGGGGGGATCACTTTTCCAAAAAGTCTTGCTTTCCCGCAGCTACTGGTCATTGTTTGCCCTTTTCGTCCTTTGAATTACCTTCCTCCATATTATCGCACGGAAGAGTTAACCAGAATAAAAAGTTTGAACAATCCAGCTCAGAGAGGAAACTTCTCAAAGAGACCACCCTCCCTCAACGACCGATTTTCCTCAGAACGGAGGGTGGTCGCTCCTGAGAAGTTTTACTGTATTAGTTTTCTTAAAATAACAGCATGGTCCAGCCTTAATTTGTTACTTCAGAGGAGAGCTAGAAATCTGTTTACCTATAATCCACTCATATTTGAATTAGTAGTAACCTTCTTTGCAAATGGCAAGGTCTTCCAGGGCGAAGGAAAGTTTTAGGAATTCCTGATTATTGATAAAGCTATTTAACGCTAAAAGTTTTGTATATATTATAGGAAACTTTTATATATATTAATATTTGCTATGAAAATAGCAAAATAATTGTGAACAAACAAAATATGAATAAATTTTCTTCATAACCTAATCTGTACTGGGCCTTTTCCTGAGTAGTACAGATTTTTGACCCTTCACTGTATTGCCCATTAACCTCTTCATAACCAAGCATTTATCCTCAATTCAATCAGGACATACTCTATGTCAGTTGTCCACTCTACAGTAAACAGCTGCATCTACAGCTTTGCTAGCCTGGTCTATGAGCTCCTACTCTATACCTTGTCTATTTACTTGGTTGAGCGTTGAGCTTCTAAAACACTTTCTTCCCCCATCCCTTCCCTTGGTTTTCTAGAAAACGGGGGAGCGTCGTGTCTCTAAACCTATAGAGTTTGAAGTTCTGTTGTGAGGTTGACAATTCAAACCCAAGTGGGAACACTCACGCCCTTTCAAGGAAAACCACATGCGGAGTAGGTGAGGAAAATGCTTTCAAAGCTCGCATCCAGGCTAGACAGAGTTTAGATATTAGACTTGGACTGAAGGGGTTAATCAACTTGATGCTTGACTTACATTAAATTATGATTTTAAAATGTATCTTATCTTAAATATTTTTAGGTCCTACTAAAGCTTAATTATGGGCAGATATTCCGGAAAGAGATGTCGCCTGATGAGCATGTTTACGCTGACCACATCATTCTTCTTCATAGAAATTATTGTTGGGTACATTACAAACTCTGTTGCACTTGTAGCAGATTCCTTTCATATGTTGTCGGATGTCATCGCATTAATTATTGCGTTTCTGTCTGTTCAAGTGAGTTTTGATTTATTAAACTTTTGAATATAGTTTAGTTATGTAGTAGATATAGTTAGATTTATTATAAAACCCTCACACTAAAATAGGCGCTATCTGTTACTCATGAAAAGTAGCGGGGAAGCGGGGCAAACAATATTTTAAATATAATGTCTGTAAACCTTTCCTCGTGAAACTGAGACCCTGGTCAAATCCCTACCTATATTATTCATATAAACATTTTTCAAGCAAAATATGTATTAAAAAGTATGTATTGCAAGTAGTTTTGAAAAAGTTACTGTTAAGTATTTGCTAAGAAGTGTGTTAATTTCTTGCAATTAATTTGTGGTCTTAAGCCCCAAAAATATATATATATTTCTGTGCTATAAATTAGTGATGCAACGGATACCATTTTGGCCGGATACAGAATATCCGGCCTGACTTTGGGCCGGATATCCGGCGCTTTTAGACTTCAAAAGTATAAAATGTTACATTGAGTAAACAATCACAGCAGTTTTACTTTGGATGGCATAGTATAACCACTAGCCTCTTCTACTAGCTGAATCTGAAACCAAATCCACTTATAATTTAATTAAAGATTTATGGCAAGTGTCCTATTCATAACTTGTCCCATTCAAGCCACAATGTCTCAATGATCATTTTTCTGTAGCAACTATGTTGGATCCTAGATTTAAGGTACTTTTTACACCAAAGGAAATTATGGAAGTGATAAAATCTTCCGTCTTAAAACTGATGAGAAAAGATAGCAGTCTACAGGATTCGCCAGAAAATAGACAACAAGAATCAAATCCAGAGTCTGAAGTTCTAAATGGTAACACTGATACTGATGGCAAGAAGAATTCAAAAAATTTCTGGGATGTTTTAAAGAAATAAGTACCACTGCGCAAGATGACCCAGAGAAGAATTGTGAGACTGAAGAAACCATCCTTAAAGAGTTGGATGAATGTCTTTCTAAACCTGCCGTTGACCGAAAAGTATGTCCTTTCTCATGGTGGAAAATCAATGCCACCAAAATTCCAATCTTAGCAAAACTAGTGAACAAGTACCTTTCTTCACCAGCTAGCAGCATATACAGTGAGCGACTGTCTTCAGAATCTGGACTCGTTTACAAAAAAAGCGAAACCGTATTCTACCAAAGAACGCATAATTATTACTTTTTTACGCCATAATTTACGTATCTTGAAACAAATCTAACATAATGTGAAATATCAATCCAATAAAATGTATTAAAAATTTAAAAATAACCAATTGACTGAGTAAAAATAGTCAGTTTAACAATTATAACAAAAAAATTATTGAAAAATTGTCAGTTTTAACAGGACGGATAGTACTGCCGGATAGTTGTATTATCCGGCTACTGTCACTATCCGGCCTAATAGCCAGATTGGCCGGTTGCAGTATGTTGGCCGGATATCCGTTGCATCCCTACTATAAATGAAAATGCAAGTGGTGTCAGTTTTTATAATTTATCGTTCATTCTTGTATATAGTTACACAAGAATGAACGAATATAGTTACACAAGATTGTATATCGTTCATTCTTGTATAGAATTCACAGCTGTCTTTAATATAATTCACAACTGTCTTTATATAATGTGACGGGTTCGAAATTTATGGTCGCTAGTCACAAAATGTGACTAGATCTTCTAATTTTCAACAGCAAAATTTTTTCACAACTACTGCATTCAGTTTTTCAAAATCGCCTATACTAACTTATTATTCTCGGGGTTAAATAATTTTCTTGAAATCTAAAATCTTTACCAATCCTTAATGTGTCACAGCACTGCTGTAATCATATAATCTCAAAATGCAGATATCCCAAAATCGCACGACTCTAGGGTTTTATAAGTTCAGTTGTAAACTTGGTAAAAATCCCCGAATTGTGTCGAATAACGGAACTCTGGCTATTCAAAATCTTTAAAAACTCAAGACGACTGTAATATTCTGAATCTCCAGGTGTAGAAATTGTGATTTCGTAAATTTTGGAACTTCAGTTATACAAAAATTATAAAACTCAATTGTGTTCAATAATTTTGCAAAACTTCAGCTTTTCTATAAAAACACACAACTCCTGCAATTTTAATATCTCAGTTTGGCACTGTGGACGCCAAAGATTGAGGAGAATTTTTTCTAACAGTTTGTTTTTTCAATAATTGTAAATTCTCCTAGATAATAGGCATTTGCTCGTATATTTTTAATGCAGTGTAGCACAGATCGCACCTAAATTTCTCTATCCACTTTCAAGCACTGACTATTGATAAGTTTTATATAATTAAATATTGTGTACTTATAACATCAAATACTTGAGTGCACTTTTTTATATATTTTTTTCTTTTCCAGATGTCTCCTAAGAAATGGTCTAAAAATACCTTTGGGTGGGCCAGAGCAGAAGTTCTGGGTGCATTGGTGAATGCTGTGTTTTTAGTCGCTTTGTGCTTCTCCATTTTCATTGAGGCCTTAAAGCGAATGTGCGACGTGGATGAAATCCATAATCCGAAACTCATTTTGTATGTTGGCGTTTCTGGACTGATTGTGAATATTGTTGGACTGTTTCTGTTTCATGGTAAGTGTGAAAGTGAGATGATATTTAGTTCTGTTGTGTATTTTTAGCCTTAAAATTAGGTTAATGCTGTGCTTATAGTTATGAAAACAGGTTTATTGAATTTATTCTACTATAATATTTCAAAGCAAATGATAAAAGTAAAATCAAATGGTTTCTTTGTATTCATATTTCGGCTGTAGTATATCTCAATTTTTTTTTTTTGCGCTTTCAAGTCCATGTTAAAGACAGCATTGGAAACTTTAATAAATTCTTAACTACAGTAGACGCCGCTTAATGTGATCATATCGGGACGAGCGTGATTTGATAACAATAACCGATTGATTACAATAAACGAAAAAATGAAGTTTCAACTATTTTTTTTTACATACGTATTAAAATAAAAATTAATTTTAAATTAGGAGTTGTTGCCGTAAAACTCTATAGTATTTAATAGAACTTAATTCAGACCAAAGAAAAAGAATTACTAGTTTTATATTACATATTAACTGAACTGCAGAAAACAATACAAAAGGTTAATTATTAACTGAAAAAGAAATCATCAATTGTTAAGCATTCTTTCGAAGCAAGTCATTTACGAATAGCTCATAATGTTCATGGAAGTGTTCCGCGTCGGCTTTGTTTTGCACACCTAGACTTAAGATTCGAAGTGCCTCCCACATCTGAGCAGGCGTCAGAATTTTGTCCTTGATAGCACTTTTGGGTTCATCATCGGCATCAGAATCTTGTGAAGAAGCCTGATATTTGACATATACGGCTTCGCAAATGTCCTCATCAGTTAAAGGAGTAGAAGTCGCAACCTTCTCGTCGATCTCCATCCATGCTTCAAAATCCTCAGCATTCGTATCGGACCGGGGATCGAAAACGTCTTCCATTTCTTTCATCACTGACAATAAACTGATAACAATAAATGAACATTTGATTACAATAAACGATGATTTTTTAATGTATTTTGATATAAGCGGATGGGACTAAGCGATTTTGATAACATTAAACGATTGATAACATTAACCGTGATCACATTAAGCGGCGTCTACTGTATTTATCAGTTTCCCTACTTTACAGTCTATTGTGTTTAATAACCTACAACTTGGGTGCATATTTATTTAATTGGAAGTTATTACAGTAGGCTCCCTGTTAACCAAACTCTATTCGATTGAATCTCAATTTTTATAGGCCTATTTTTGCACAAAATTTTAAAAAAATAGCTTAAATTGACATCTCCAGTTTAGCCCAGCCCCATTTAAGACTGTTAAAAGGGTTATACTGTAATTATTTTAAGCAAGCTACTTGAATTTCTAAAAATTTAAGAGCTAAGTGAAAGAACATCCTGTGGAAGTTTTTCATTTGTACTTGGATATGTTGAATCTGCACTTTCAAAAGGTAAAAAGTGTACAAAACTTAAAGTTTATGAAAACAGAGAATTTTGTAATCTTTAAAGGGATAAAAAAAAAACTCAACTTTGTCACTTAGCATGTTCTTCTACTAAGCTCTTCAATTATTTTCCCTATTATTCTTTTATCACCTAATCATTCTTCTCCCAGAGCATGGACATGGGCATAGTCACCGCAGAGCTCACCATCGCAGCTTGCCAACTATTGAAGAAGTCCTTGCAGAAGACGACATAAACGAAAACCATGAGAATTACAGATTGTCTGATAATCTGCCGAATGCTGTTCAACATGGACATTCACACCAAATGGGTAAAATTTAGTTATTTTACATTACATTTAGTACTTTTATATTTCATTGTATGGTTTTAAGCTGGTTTAATTTTTAATAAGTCATGAAAGACTAAAATGTAAAGCTACCTGTCTCCAATGTTTAAGGTACCAGACCATCGTTAAGTAAAACTCCCAAGCTACAAAGTAAGCAGTACTTAGTAGTAATTCTTTTTGGATTCAATTAAATTTTTTGTTCTGTTTTTAAAGTGAAATATAATTTTGTTTAAATGTATCAAAACTTGTAAATCATGGGAATTTTTAAGAATTGTGGAATAATAAAGGTATCTGCTCTAACTTTGTATGTGAAAAAAGCAGTTGGAGTTGTTTTTAAAAAAAAATTAGTTTTCCTAATTAAGAAACATAAAGAAATAAGTGTTTATTCATTTCTATTTGTTCTACGTTACTGAACTAGAAACTATTTTACCTACAAATTGACTCTATTCTTGGGATCGACCGATGCATCAGCAGCCAGTGTCAATTTAGGGGGAGAGAAACCTCCATCGGCTAAAAACATCTGCATGCTGATATAAACAATGTTTAAAAAAAAATCTGTATCCAAATCCTAGTAATAATTAAGTAGAACTATCATTCCTAGTGTCAAACCAATTACACATGGGCTGGGAACCCTTTCAAGCTCATCCATCCGGTCAGCCGTATTTTTTTGGTTGTTTTCGAATGGGATAAACAAATTTATATCGAATTTTTACAATCGGCCAAAGGCATTGGCTATGGGTCGATGAAAAGAAAAAATAATCAACCAAAAAGCACCATTGGTTGTTCTATAATCTATTCCCTATTTAGAATTATTTTACTCTATATACTTCTGTGGACTTATTTGTTTCTCTTGTTCTCTTTTGTTAATGTCACACTTTAATTGGATTCTTTCCGTTGTGTGCATTTTAAATAAATATTTTATTTACAGCTACAAGTAGTCAGATGAATATGAGGGGAGTGTTTCTCCATGTTCTTGCTGATGCTCTGGGTTCAGTCATCGTTATCATCAGCGCTCTCATAATTTGGTTAACCGAGTGGAAATACAGATTTTATGTGGATCCTGCTTTGAGGTTTGTACTGACAATATATGTATAGTAAAACATTTCTGCAGTTATTAAAACAGACATTCCCATATCTACAAACTTCAAGAGGGCATTTTTATAGTTTTTTTTTATAATCATTAATAATTAACCAGACTAATTTGGAAAATAACTTTCATGGCAATGCATAACATTTATATGTATTTGAGTTGAGAGCCTGATAAAATAAATAGCTTGTAAAATACATATATCGCTATTGGTTTATAAATGAAAGTATTAAAATTTTGAAACCTTTTATCTAATTAGCTATGGTTTAACATGTTTTGCAATGTTAATATGACAAAAGCAGAGAAAATTTTCTTAGTAATTTGATTCTTTTGCATATATTGTACGTTATCTTCCATTGACATGTTTTCTTTCAGTACTTAAACAATGCTGTAAATTTTATCAAGTTTTAAATTAGTAAAATTATTTTATAATTTATAAATAATCTATTTTTAACTTGTATTGCAGTATGATTATGGTACTACTCATTATGAAATCAACCTGGCCTTTATGTAAGTATAATAAATATAGACTTGTATGGTACAGAAAACATAAAATTCATAATCCTACACATTTAACGTTTTTTTCTATGACTGATATATTATTGTCATGCAGCAGAATAGAGTTAACTTATAGCAATATATAAAATCTAACAACCTAAAACAATTATTTGATATGAAAAATTAACTATTTTGCACATATGCATGTGATATAATTATAAAAAATTTAGCCATAGAGAATCAAATTTCTTTTACTTTCAATTTCCTATTAATATTAAATGTATAATCATTCTGTTGGGAAGGGTCAAAAATCTGAAATGGAGATCTTATGTTTTGGAGGGTACTGATTCTAAAGTAATTTTTTGAACTTTGGTCTGTATCTCTGAAACCTCTCTTCAGTTGGAATTAAAAGAAGTTATAGAAATTACCTTGTAAGGTACTATATAATTTCCACTAAATGTATTGATCTATTGAATGGCAATTGAAAGTCATTGGCTTTAGGAATTTCAATGAAAGACATTGTATACCAATTGACGATAAGCTATATCTTGTTTGGAATATGTTTTCGCAATAGGTTTTGAACTGTCAAAAATGTGTATCATTGACAATTCCAGCCTCTTGTTAAATTATAAAATTCAATCATGATAGTCTTAATTTGATATTGTAATGTGCATGAAGTAGCTTTTAAATTAAAATATATTTGCAGTGGTGGAATCCGCTCTGATTTTACTTCAGACTGTCCCTACTCATATTGAAGTGGATTCTTTACAAAAGAAACTCCTGCAAGAAGTATGTTTTTTTCGTTCAGTTCTGAAACTCCTTATTTTAAATTAGAGGATTTTATGTGTTTTACATATTTCTTCATATTAGTAGTGTGACAGATGCATACTGCTTACTACTACACAGTAAAGTTAAGTTTAAGCTATCAAGCTATATAAATTCTGCAAAAAGTTTATATAATTTTTTATAGTTGTTTCAAGCAAAAGCTACTTAAATAATGATTTATGAAAAATTACTGATGACTTTTCATAGTCTAAAAGTTAATCACTGAAACATATTTTGTTGGGCTTAATAAGATTTAAAATTGTGTATTTTTTTACCTTAGTGCATTGCTTATGCAATGTTGCATTGCTTTTACAATTGATACAATTTTACAATTGAAGAGTACAGTGGAAGAATTCAGTTTCTCTCTTTCTTTGCTTAGTCCAAGCGTTGGAATTGTGCATTGCGTGAATCTTGGTTTAAAAACATGTCTTAAAACTGGTTTCTTTACACCAGTTTAGGTGATTACTTGCTATCATCACCAAAGAGGCCTGTTGAGGAAAGTTTTCTACAAAATTAAGCGGTTTTTTTCCCCCTGTTCTCTTCAATTGAGCTGTTTCTTATTCATCTTTTTCTTTTGTCGGAATAAAACTTGCTTATTGTAAGTTTAGTTTTAGTAATTTTAGTTTCATATGTAATGGCTCAGTGGCTGAGAGGTCTAACGTGTCCGCCTCATATGCCCAAGATTGCGGGTTCGAGCCCCGGCTGAGTGGTCGGATATGTAAAAGATCCCTGGAGTATCTATTTGGCTTAGATTCTCTCGAAAAAATTAAATCTTGGCATATTTTAACATCCACAGAGAGCTCAGATTCATTGTAATCTGGGCTTCAAAATTAGTAGCGAGAGTCGCCTATATGGTGCCACAAAAGAATGGCTCTCAGTTCTGAAGAATATGCCGAGTCTGCAAAGGCTTGACTGCCAATATTGCAGCCCCATTAAAAAAAAGTTTCATAAGTATTTTAACATGTATCATTTTCTGTTTTAGATCGACGGTGTACTTGCTGTCCATGAGTTCCATGTGTGGCAACTTGCTGGCGAGAGGATCATCGCCTCTGCTCACATCAGATGCAGGAACCTCGAAGACTACATGCAGATTGCAGAGAAGGTCAAAGAGTTCTTTCACAATGAAGGGATCCACTCTACCACCATTCAGCCCGAGTTTGTGGATATACCATCCGTGGTAAGCATAGGTTTTTACGACAAAGTGTCTGTAACTTAATTTGGTTATTTACCTGTGAAATAAGTGTTTTAACAATAGATAATACTGTAGGTGTAATCCTATTGTTATAAGATTTTCTTGTACAATTGGTTAATCATTTGTGTGGTTGGTAGCAAAATTTTATCCATGCTTTTACATTCTTTATCGATTTGTAATTGATTACTTTATTATGACGATTATTTTTTATGAAAGTTTTGGTGGCACAAAGTATCAGCTTTTATATGAAAGGTGTAGTTACAAAATTTATATTCTGCCAACTGTAAATAAGATAGTCTGGTATATTCGTTCACCAGTTGATTCAATTGAAGTTTCAAAGCGGCAATGATTGTAAAAGACAGTATAGTTAGACTCGGGAGAACATGAGTTTTGAAACTAGATCTTTCCTGTAACTAATACTGTAGTGCCTCTAAATAATTACAGGGTAGTTCAAACCATAAAAATCTATTAATTGCAGATATTTTAGGTGTTTTCCAATTAAAAAAAGTTTGTGTTTGAACAGATAACATACAGGCTTGAGGGCCAAAACTGAAAGTGTGTAGTACATGCTATATAACCGATTACCCTATTAGGTTTAAGTTTACAATTGGTTAGGTTTACGTGTATAACTTCTATTAAGTAGTTTTTAGTTAAGCTGAGAATAGGTGATAATGTTATAGGAAGGTCGGGAATTTTAATGAATATGTAGGGAACCTTTTATTAATATTAATATGATTCATTTCCTGTACAGTACCACGAAAAGGAAATGAACTGTGTCCTAGACTGCCCCTCCAGTACAAACTGCACTGCCCAAACCTGCTGTGGACCACAGAAAGAGGGCCAGTCCCCACAGACGCCAAGAGACACCGCATCCTGCCGCCAAAGGGTAAATAATGGCGCCAACCCCGAACCTTATCCCGGGGATGTGACACTGGCTCTAGAAGAAGGGGAATTGCCTGTTGCTTCGTCCTCCTCTAAGATGTCACGGTCTGCTTAGAGTATTAATTGTATTTGACAATCATTGCACTTGTGTTTAGGTGTTGCATAGATGGGGTTGCCACTCAGGTTCGGGAAAACTTCTGTAAAACTTGGTTTTAAGAGTCAAATGGGGTTTTGAGTTTTGGTGCATCCTTGTTCCTGTTGTTTGTTTTTGTTACAAACTGAAGGATCAGTATTAAGTGTGACGTAATATTTTTGTTTTTGCAGCTTTTTCCCCAGGCATAAAATTAAATATTAATTCATCTACTTGATGATAAAAAATATTTAATTTTAACAATGAAAGCGGCTAAAAACAATCAGAAATACCTAAACTTGGATTGTGGCAACCTTTTGTTAGTAAAGTTTGAGTTTATATTATCCATCTGGTGTGATACGTAACAGAGCACAGTGGGACTGTTGAAAATTTAATAGATCAAAATTATTCTTGTGGGTTTATTGTTTTATGGAACTTACTTAGAAGTTCTAAGTTATTTAACAGTTGTGAAATAACTGCTAAGTCATGCAGGAAAATACCTTTTAAAAAAGGAATAACTCTTCTTGCATTATTAATTTTACCACTGTGTAATGTTGCAGTATAAGCTCTAAATGATCTGAAAATGTAGTAACTATATAATATACTATGAGCATTGTAAACACCCTTTTTAGACCACTTGTATACACTCAACCACATATTAACACTATTAGTTCTATTTGTATAACCATCTTTGTAAAAGAAATTGATACATTAGCTTTTGATGTTTATAACAAAACTTATGGCAGTTTGGATTTTAGCGGTTTAGAAAATGTGATTTTAAATGCCATGCTTTGGATCTCTATTTGTAAAAGTTTGTTGTACCTTTCCATGACCTTTCTTATGTAACTTGACACATTTACTTGCTGTCGATCAACTTGACTAACTTTATTTAAGTGTGCTTCTGGGACTAGTTTCTAAATAAATGAAACTGAGCGTCATGTGTTTTTTGTATTTTATAAGAATCTCAGCAGTAAGAACTGCTTTCGGTGTAATATTTTTTGGTTACAATCATATGAAATCTCTTTAAAGTGCATAAGTTGTGGAGAAGTTTATCGGAGTAAGTTTTTTGGTAATTCACAATTTTGTGCGTGTTAATAACATGTTATTATTTAATTCTGGATTCTAAATTGTTTGGTGCCAGTTTAACTTACCAGATAAGTAAATATATTGTTTAAAAAAAGCCTTTAATGAGTCACACACAAAATTTACGGGAACACTGTATATTATTATACTTACTTATATGAAATACAGTTTTCTCCAAGTAAAAAAAAATGCTTAAAACGCACAACAAAACACTATTTCTTTTCTTATCAAAACATTCTGAAGATTTTAAAGATAAGTGCATTTATTAATACCACCCTTAATAAGAAGAAACAATTTGTTGATATATTTAAAGGCTTGCAACATTTATCATCATATTAATTTGCATTCCTTTTTTTTTTTTTTTGTTATAAATTCATTGCTTTGAAATGATCTGAAATTTGTAAAAGCTGCACATGCAGATAAAAAATAATTTTCGTAATTTGAATTATTTTATACTTATTGCTGTCTTTCATTTTTTTTCCTTATTTTATAAAGGTTAGATTTCTACGAGAAATTATTAACTATGGCCCTAATTTTCTTGAATGCGTTTGGCCATTGCACTCAGTGTAACACATCATTTTGATGTTTTGTACATTACAATTTTTATTTATTTTTTGTAATTATGTAATTTTATGTACAATAAAAATGGTTTAAGTACTTTTTTTTAATGTGGTTCACTGTTACATTTTATTTTTCACTTAAATCGCACTGTATACACCTACATACTACAATGTATGCAATTTATTTTGCAAGTAGAAAATTTTCATGTTATCTAAAATAATTTGGTTTAGTGTTCTATTTTTGTTTTAGTGTGTTCTATCATTTTTTCCATTGTTAACAATTTGCTAAAATTAACTTGCTTCAAAGCTAATTATAGCACACAACAAACTTTTTTTGAAATTAAGTTCCATTTTAATCTTGAATCAATGCTAACTTTTCAAAATAAGTATTAATGACTAACTAGAATTTCTTCATTACCTTTTAAGCTAATATGACGGTCTTAGTAATTCAAATGATACTGTATTTTAGTATTAACACAAATATTAGAAAATTTGAATTTTTTTCTTAATTTTTAAAATATGCAATGATTGTTGTTAGGCAGATTATTCTCTTGTAACTCTTGTGCGACAATAATTCAAACCTAATTCTAGAAATTTTGGTTAACTAGGCAGATTCTAGAAATATAACTTAAATGAATGACTATTTCATCATAACCCAGGATTATTACACATTCCAAGTGCAACAAAATGTGTTCACACACAATAAAATTCAATAATAAATTCAAAATCACTTTATTTGTACACAATAAGAATATATCTTTTACATTCAGTATAATTCCTTCAAGTCGGCACAAAAATACTTTTAGTTACACTTTTGTTAAACAACTTTTCCACATTAATAGCTTTTCTATCAGCAAAAAGAAATAAACGTAAATTTGAATAAACAGGAAGAACTGTTACGTCTACAACAATTAAAAAGTTACAAAATGCTTTAGCTTAAAATGCTTAAGGCACACACTTTTCAACATTTGCGTCATTCTTGCATGTTGATTTTAGTAGCCTAATTTTAATTGAAGCCAACATCAAACTAAAAATCATGTTTTAATTTTGGATAAAATATTTGCATTCGATCTTTGTGAGAACAATTAATGCAATAAATTGAATGCAGATTCATTTTTTACAAAAATTCTTTCTCGATCAACTATCAGATACGATGGTTTAAAAAAAAAATAAACAATATTTGTAATTTCCAGTTACATAAAGTTAAGACATAATACTATCTGAGTATTCATTTCTTAAGTCAGATTTATGGCCAACTTGAGCAAAATATATTAATAATTAAAACATTTTATTAAAACATAATTTGTTTCTACATGAGAAATTAAAAAAAATCATTTTTACATATCTAAAACTGAAGAACAATGATAGCATTTTCTCCTTAAACTTGATATAATCATAGTGCCTATACATAATAACAAAACAAGTGCATTGGAATCAGAAAGAAAATAACGCATATTAACAAAAATTACAGGTAAACAACTTTTGTTTGTTACGACTCAATTTCATCGCTATCTGGATTAACACCTGCATAATATACATGTAAAATTACCCTTGGCACATACATACCTTTCTTTGTAAAAACATTCAGATATTTTTGGGGGAAAAAAATTCGGAACTATCCACCAAAGAGACTAGTTTAAAATAAATCATATATGAAGAGGAATCTGTTAGTTATCCAAAACTGCTCTCTCTCTTTACTGAAAATCTCTGCTTTTTCCCAACAAAAGTAATAAATGCATAAACACAAAAATAATGGGACATTTGGTTTTTCTTTTAAAATATTTTGCAAAATAAATATTTCCATGCTGCTTAATTTTTCATGAAACCTTATTTTATCTGCGTCCAAACCAGGGAATATCTACAATAGCATTGGCACCTATCAGGATCAATTTTATGCTCTTATGTCTAAATTTGGGAGTGATATAAATTTTTTAAAGATAATTTAATTTATTAAGACTTCTTTTAACGCCACATTTTACAAAAGACAACCTTCACATGGTAGTGAAATGAATGGTTACATAAAATTTAACATGGAGTTTTGTTGAAACAAAAATACTTAGATCATGTACTTTCAACTAAAGAGCACTAATATGCTATGGATACAGCGATTAGAAAATGCTTTTAAATGCATATGTAGTTAATAGCATAATTTGATATATTGTTGCTTTAAGTACCAAGAGTTCTGCCACAATTTTTTTAAGGGGCAATGGATGTTTTTTAAGAAATTATTTAATAACCTTTAAAACTGGGTGAGGGGTATTAAATAATAAATAAATCTGATGTAAAAGTAAGTACAACAGTTATATTTATTACTTTCTTTACAAATACATAAATGATAAAATATCACATAAGTTGGTCATTTTGTTGGTTGAAATACATAAACAGTTTGGTTTACATTAGATAACTAGGTAGTTTTCAAACAAAAGTTAGAAAAGTTGAATAAAATATCACATGAACAAATTAAATGGATTTAGAAGAAAAATAGGTGATCAACCTATTAAATATAAGTACAAATAAATGTGCCGTAACTTTTTTTTTGTTGCTAATATATATAAGCTTAGTTTTGATATGCATTTTAGCACCAGATCTGGCATTATCTACAACCCTCAAATTACAATCAGTAATATAGTCAAAATTGTACATAAAATAAAAATGAGTTGATCACCTAAAATTTACTACCAAAAATTCAGCAAAATGACCCTCACATAACATAAATATAGACAATCAAGTACAGTTTTGATAAAAAAAAATATCTGGAATAAACTTGTTAAGATGACTTTGCAGTTTGGATTTATCGTTCTTCTTGTGTCAGTGCATCCAAGTTCTCATGTTTTAAAACTTCCTTTTTGTGATTCACATATGCATCCCACCTTGCTTTACCATACTCCTAATAAAGATAACATTAGATTCATTTAAACATTAAGTACATATAAACAGTAAGTATGACAGCTAAAAATTAAATAATACAATCACCAACATATACTATATGTATTATTGAAACATGAAAATAAATTTTGGCTTATTAAATCCTATATTTCGTATCCCGATTTTCACAAATAATATATACTACTCTTCGGTGCAACAGCCCATTACTGAGCCAAGGCCTCCCATGCCCATTTAAACTTTCATGACCAAGGGCTCTGGGGTGCTAGGCATATGTCCCGGTAAGTTGGTCAGCCTCACATGGAACCCCCAGTGTTTAGTTCCCAAGCATGCTTGGTACCCATTTTATCGACCCACTCAAGGGATGAAAGGATTGGTCAACCTCGCTCAATCCAGATTTGATCCCCGGACCTGTGGCGTGGCAATGCAAAGCACTACCAGTAAGCCACTGGTCCTCATAATAATATATAATTGATTTTAAAACTTTGCAGGGATTTTAATAGTTTAAACCAGTGGTTCCCAACCTGGGGGCGATCGCCCCCAAGTGGGCGATTCGTTTTATCAAGGTGGCAATAAAGGGTTTGGGGGCGATGAGTATCCAAAGGTGAAAATTAAAATAATATACTGTACTGTAGTAAAATAAAACCATTATAATTTTTAATGATCACCTTGACAAGTTATAAGGACATGCTTACTTACAAGATTTGAAGATTTGATCAAGTTAGAAATTCCCGATTCTAATGTAGATCCATTATCGTTTGAAGCTGTGGGGTGTGGTTAACCTTAACTCTTTGCAGACAGAGTTAGTAGATCTGAAGTGTGACTGTGAGGCGAAAATCATTTTCAAGCAGAGAGGTTATGAGTTAGCATGCGTTAAACTTATTGTACAATTATCCACAACTGTGGTAAAAAAAAAACCAAACCACTTCTCATTTACTCTCTTTCCCGTCAACATATTTAGTTGAAAAAGGATTTGGTTCTGTTATCATCCAGCTCCTTACTAAACAAAGAAATCGGTTGGATATTTGCCTCAAAGACTTGCACATGAACTTGACAAAAGATAAAATAATAAAAAAGTTTTCAAACATTCAATTTTTTCGTTAATTTTTATTGTCAACTATCTTCTAATTTGCAGAATCCAGTTTAAAGATCTTAGTTAATTATTTAACTTTTGTTCCTTAAAAAAAATCTGTTAAATATAAACATTCGATTTTTTCTATTTTATTTAAGAGTGACCGGCTTAAGTGGCTTTGGATGTTTTATCTAAGGTAGTTAATGTTTAAAATGATAAAATTACTTTATTAGTTTTATTTTAACTCAAATTATAATTGGAGAAAATATGAAAATTATAAGGGGGCGATATGCAGTAGTCAACCCAACAAAAGGGGCGATGGTCCAGAAAAGGTTGGGAACCACTGGTTTAAACAATGCCATTAGATGTTTAAACTTGTGTTATTCTGTTCAATTTTGTATTTTGTAGTACACACAATACAAATATGGCTGCTATGGTTTTAAGGCCTATTATGAAGAACTCAGATACCAAATAAAAAAAGCAATTAAACATACAAGTACATCTTCATGAATTAAGGAAAATGCACATTTCAAAGGAAAAAAAAAGACTCATATGTTATAGTTCCCATTTAAATTCTTTATAAAATATGAAGACAAACTTAATTAAATTTTAAAAAAGAACACTTCAGCATTGAAAAAGCAAAAAAAATAATTTAAAATTGCATTTTTTGCATAATTCCCCCAAATCAACTTAAATAAAATTAAGCCAACAACAATGTATAACTATGATAATGTAAATTTAAAAATAAGTGAGAATCGGCAAAAGCTACCCACCCAGTATCCGAACTCAATTTGCGAGTTTTGTGCATTCACTATACTCCATAGAGTCCATAGAAAATGAGAAGCAAGGGTAAAAACGAGCACTTCTTCAAGTACATGCTGGGGATTGTTTATCTCTTCAGATATTTCAGTGTCTGAGCAGGTGCTTTGAAAATTCTTCAGGTAGGATTCAATGAAGCTAAGCTAAAATGTAATGTAGAAATACTTGCAAATTATAAACAGCCGACAATATCAGCGTTAACATCAGTTTAGAATAAGAAATTGAATGGATTCACTTTTAGTTACTGTTTTTCAGTTGCAGATAAGAAATCAAGAACTAATGCAGTTTAGTAAATGAATGAGGCTGCTTGGTGGTGCCCACAGACTTTTATTTTTTAAAAAATTATACAACAAAACACATTGTACTATAGACCATTTTTTACAAAAAATTAGCAGAATTTCCTACTCTATAATAAAACAAAAATATTTGTAATATATAATCCTAAACTTATGTGAAAACCTAACTTGGACAAAAACAAAGAGTAAAAAGTGCGGTTGGTCTGCGGTAATATACATACAAATTATCTTAGTACAATTTAACCAAAGTAAACTTTTCATTCTGATAAAATTGCCAAATTTTCTCAAATAATATTCAAATCTGTTAGAATTTAAACGAAATTAATGGTTTAATTGTGTTTTCTGGATGGATTTACAAATAATTTATGGAACTCCTTGCAACCGCGGAAGGGTCTTCTCCACAGCATTGTTCGATTTACCCAACTTAGGTTGGCAAGGAGTGTAAGAAAATGGCTTACAAGTAAATAGGTTAAACAACATCTGATAATGTACAAAAATGAATTTTGTATTAACTGTTTTATCTATTATGTCACCAAAATTAGTACAACTGCATTTACAATTATAAATAAAAGCTTATGATCTAACAAAGGTATTGAAAATCACCTAAATATATTTTTTAAACTATTGTAATTGGCATACCTGTTGAGAAATAGATGGAAATTCTCCCTCTTTGGCAGTAAAATGGGGGTATTCTGAAGCAGAATAGTCAAAACACCACTCGCAAAAATGATTGGCAATATCAAAAGCCCTAAAAGAATGGTTACGAATTAGAATTTTGCATTTTATGGTTTTATCAGATACAAAATTTACAAAAGATAATACATTTGTGGGGGTGGGGGTAATCTCAACAACTGGGTTTTAATTAAAAACTTCAAATAAAAAGAAACTTATTTTACAAAACCAAATAGGGTAAAGATTGCATACAATTTTTTTATGCAGTACAAATTACATAGTAACTTTAACAAATTTAAACCTTTGGAACAAGAAAACTAAAATAAAAAGCATACATAAATAGAAAAAATATTAATTCTGAAGTTTCAGAATCTATGCCTTTTATTTTGTAAAAAAAAATGTCTTGATTCAATATTTGAAATGTAAAAATTCACTTATTACCTGAAGTTATAACTACAATATTCAAAATCGATGAAAACTATTTTATCTTCTGAAGCATCACCTTCTGGTACAAGGATATTTCCTAAATAACAACAGATAAATATTATGACTGATATGCAACCAGTACATTGTACTTGTTAAAAATCTGGTCTTGATAACTTTAAATTTTACATACACAGTAAAAATACTTTACAGCAAAGATTTTTTTTTTTCTCAATGACTTAGTTTTTGGCTTAACAACATTTTAAAGCTTTCTATTCACAGTCCCAAAAACTTTATAATTTAATAGAAAAAAAACTTAACAATAGATAACATTTAGATTTGCTAAACAAAGTTCTTGGACAAATTTCAGTTGCTTGCAAAAAAAAAGTTGCTCAGTTAAAAAAAAAAAAAAAATTAGCAAAAAATCACAAAAATATTTTTCTTTAATTAGATTTTAAAATATTTTATAAGTACGAATTAACAACAACCTGCAAATTGCAGAGATTTAAAACAAAGAACCCTACATTTTCAAATCGGTAGAAAAAGTAAAACAATTAGTATTAAAAGAAAAACAAAAATAAAAGATAGTATTGCTTACCTTCTTGTAAGTCATTATGACAAAAGAGTACAGGAGAATTAGCTTTAGTTAATACGGATCTAAAGAGACAAATGAAAGAAATACCATTAATACCAATAATATTTGTCTTAACATAAGAAATATCAGCAAACACTGAATGAATGTAGCTGATTTCGAGGATGAATCCTGTTTTTAAATTAAAGAATTTATAGCTCACAAATAAAAAAAAATAGAATATAATTCTAAAAAAAATAGTTCATAGTAATCATTTTTCAAATACATAAAAAGTGTCATTTTGATATAATTAATTGATGAAGCCAATTGATGGAGCTTCCTTACTTCAACCAAGCAAATTCTTTTTCAAAATCCTGTGACAACAAATCTACAGCAATTTTCTTTTGGTCATCATTTAATGCATCAAGCCTTATTTCATCTTTGGCGAAGTTTATCCAACTAAAAAAATAAAAGCATAATTGTTTTAGCTTCCAAATTAATTTATTGAAAGAATTTTATATCATGACTGATATAAATATTCATCACATATGATTTATCCATAATTATTAAATGCATTGTGTTACTCAACTAAAAAATGACAGGAAAACTAAGTAATGACATGACTAAACGTTATTGGAAAATTTACAATTAAAATAAACCCGCATTTTAGTGTGTATAAACCAAAATATTGCATCTAATCAAAGCTAATTATAGTTTAAGTACTTATTACTGTATTGTTAAATATTTATTGCATAATACATAAAGCAAAAAATCTGTAAATGTATCGTGTAAATTTTTTAAGGTTAAAAATAATTTATTTCAAACTATAATTTTCCAAAAAATAGATTAAAGTTTAATTTTTTCTATTTTTTCATGGAACATAATTTATGTGCATTATATAGCTTAACAATATACTTTACAATTAAAAATTTTGTTATTTACTGTGATTTAAAATTTTATTAGAATCTATAAAACCAATAATACTTTCAGAAGACTTTCCTGTAGTATCCATCAGTTTATTATGAAAAAACTAAAAAACAAAAATCACAAAACCAAACACAAAAAGCATTTTAGGCTGAGCACTACAAATAAACATTAAAAACAAAATTTGCTTGTTCATTAACATCTTATTAAGTATATGAGGGAAATTATTAGAGTGCAAGGATATGTTTGGATTAAAACAAATAACCAAGCTTTTGTGAAAAAAATAGCTTTGTCAAACAAATAATCACGAAATTTAATTTTATTAAAAGAATAAATTTAATCAAATAAATTTATTATATATTCAGGAATTTATATTATCTCTGTCTTTTTTGCTTCGGTGTCAAGCTGTGCAACAGTATATGAATTTCAATGAAATAATTTTAATATATTCTACCAAAAAAAATAGTATTTATGTGTAAATTTACATTTACAGTAAATTATTTCTGTACAAAATGAACATGGATTTTTTGCAAAAAAATAACAACAACTGCATAAAATACTATAGAGTGTAGACAATTGCCGTTATTAAAAAAATCTCATTTAAAAATAATTTAAACTGCCCTTTTAGAATCAGTATTTCCATCTGCATTTGTAAACACAAGTAGAGTTTCCATTAATACTAATATTTAAACACTCAGTGCCTTCACTCTTTATCATATTCAAACTTTTAAATAATCAAAATGAATGAAACCAACTGATACTTTGGCCGCTCCTTGACTAAGGTCCTTTGTATTTAGAAAGTTGGGGAGATTTCTGGCTCTGGCAGTCAGACATCTCATCTGCAATTAGCAGTTATACAGCAGAAGCACACATTCATATGCATATAAAAAATTTGAACCACTGTTTACAACCTATCTATTTATATTTAATTTTATTATTAATGTATCTATGTGATGTTTTATAGTTTTTTTATTAAAAAAAAAAAGACTTTCTATATTTTATAAAATAAGCATGCATGTAGGGAAAAATTAACAAACTATGATTTTTTTCAACATTCCTTAAAACATGCTTGCTAAAAACTACAGGACAGTGTAAATGTTAGTGTTAATACACATTTACTAACAGAGAAGGAACAAATACGTAATTTGCAAACTTAAAAAAAACACTTACATAATTATAACCAAAGAAACGAATTGCTTACTAAACTAAGGTTTTGAACAAAAATATTTTATTTGTACAAAAAAAAACTATTGTATGCAAACATAAAAAAATAAAAACAATTCTCAGTAATTAATTAAGTTAATACAATATACCATAACAAATAAAAATCGTACATTTCTCAATATTTTTTGTAACAAAATTATTGCTTTGGTTTAAACACAAGAACTTAAATTAGTTTCAGTGCTTGCAAAACATACTAAAACTAGCTTTTAAACTGCAAATACCAAAAATGTAACACATTAATGAAAAATAAAATTGAGGAATTGTAAATATATTTTTAAAGATATTTTGACCTGTATAAATATAAATTTTTTGATGGAAATTAGTACAAACATTTAATTAAATATGTGATTAAATTAATTAATGAAGACCAAAAAATAACTTTAATCAGGATAAGTACAATTAATTTTACATGAATATAATGATACAATAATCAAAAAGAGTATGAAATCATAAGTTTAACAGCAGCAGATAAAATATTAAATACTCACGTTTGCATTTTATCGAAAAGCCATTTTGGTTCTTTATTAATTGGTACATTAAGTGTGTGCACTTTTGATAATTTTCTAGCTATTGTTACTGACATCTCTGAACCTTTTAGTTCATCACAGGTCATAGCACGAGCCTGTAATATAACAATACAGTGTTAGTAATGATGTTATATAAAATTCAGTCAAAATAACCTGAAATACATCATCATCACTAACATTAAATTATTCAAACAAAAATTTATTCATAAAAAATAGATATAGCTACTCTCTGTGATGCATTTTTTTTTTTAAATATTACTGTCGAGTTAAAATTAGTAGATTTGAAATGAAAACCAGGCCAAGTAACAAAAAAATTATGTTGAGTTATCCAATCCTTAATCAGCACTACAGAGTATCTATACTAAAAAAAAATTCAAACCTCCTTGACTTTCACTGATTTCCTAAACTAAAAACTTCCAGTTATCTCTTTCAAAATATTGATGTGTGTCACTCAAGTCATTTGAAGCAAAACCTAAGAATCAGAATTCCCCCTCAGGCCTTGTATGTATTATTACATTTGTTCCAGCAATGCACTGACTCTTAAGGAATAAACCTAAACAAGTTAATGATAACTTACTGGAATGTATTCTTCTAAGCGACCACCAGGAAATATGCCATAGAGTTTGGGTCCAAGGTTTCTTTCTGAAAGCATCATAAATATGACACTTTCTGTCACTTTAGCTTCTACACCTTCATGGATTTGGCCATACATTCTCATCAGAACTTGGTGGGGTTCTCCAACGAGTGGCGTGTGAGTCTCTGGTAAGGAACAATAGTACAAGAAGTTGCTCATTCCACCACTGAAATAATGAGAAACGAAAATGAAGTTAAAATTAATGCAAGTATTTTAATTGAATAATGTCGATTCAGATTATTCTAACTACGGAAAATAATGGTTTTTAGCTTTTGGATTTGTTTAAATTCAAAGAAATTAAAATATGGGAAATTGGGTATCAAAACCTTGGATTTCCGCCTGTCTGTACCCGTATTCAACATTCACCCGAGACGTTCCATTTCAAAATTTCTTTTAAAAAAGGAATGGCCAGAGACTTGATTTTCAAATATTTTCCCCCCTTCTACTGATCTTTCCATTTATCTGTCGGAACTATAAGAACTTCTGCAGGAAAGTAAGCTAGCTAAGTTTAAATAACTTATATAAAACATTACTAAGTTTAACATTTCATTAAACCTTAGTGTTTCGCATGTCTATAACTTATCTAATAATCATAGAATAATCCTCCTATAAAAATGCATCAACAACAAATATCACGATTATTTTTATGTATAAAAACTTATTTACGAAACCGGTAATATTTGTTTATGAAGTTTACCAACTGCATCTCTCTCCAAAAGTATTGCAATTATCCGAATTTGCACGATTTAAAAAAAAAAAACACACGAGGCACGGGTTTATCCGAGAAAAATTAACTGAACATAAAAAAAAAACAATGTTTTTTTCCCTCAGTAAAAACTGAATAAATCATCATTAAAAAGTAAACCTTTTTCTAATATTATTTTATACTATTTTTAATAGTTTTATGAAGATTATGCAAATTTAAACTATCGTCTTTATCACATCGCTGATTTCGCAGTGCTAATAATATCTTTTACAAAACTTTTTTTGAGTGATTAAGTATTAAAATTGACAACAAAAAAAATTAGTTTAAATCAATAAACCAACTTTAAGCTTTAGAAAACGCATGCACCTATGATGGACCTAAATTAAACGCTATCTAGATTACTATGCATAAATTGATGTTTAAAATCACGTATTGATATAAAAATAAATTTTGGTGGATAAAATATCATTGAGTTGAAAATAAAAATTAACTTCTCTGCAAAAAGGGAGACTAAACTTCATGCAGCTCATATGCTGACGTGATAAAGCAATTCCAAATTTTCCATATACTCAGCAGAAAATAACATTTCCACATAATTGGTCTTTGGAACCGTATATCAACTAAAAAGAAATAAAATTCAAAAAACGATAGTCTGCAAATGGTAATTCAAAACTTTCGTAAACTTAACTTATTAGTTATAGCTTACTGAATAATGTAGGAATAAAATATCAGCTAGCTATGCCTATACTTAACTTTTTTACCGTAACTCAACAACTCTTGCTCCTAGCGATTTTTTTGTTTAAATAATTAAACTTATATTGTATGTTTGAAAATACCGTTGATATTATTGAATGAAGTTAATGTTGCATGTTGTTTTTGACTTTTTAAGTTCACAAAAGTTTTAAATATATTACAAAATAAACTCGATTAATACTAAAAATACCCTGAACAAGATTGATTTAAAGATAAATTGATATTAGGAATAAAATTGTTCCTGGCAATACATTGCTGATAAACTTTTACTTATTAGTGGATGTCATAAGTCAAACAAATTTTAATTTTTTCAAACAAATTTTATAACTAAGAATGTAGTTCATTCAAATATGAAAATATCGAAGCATAGAAAGAAAATTTCTAATTGACCCAAACAAGTTTTATGTACTCTTAGTAAAACTATTATATTTTATAAAACTAAACCAAATACCAAATTAAATTTTAAATAATTTTTCATTAAGCAATAAAAACAGTAAACGAACTCTTTATGATCAAACCACATTTATAAAAAAAATAAAATAAATGCGCAGTTCATCGTGGAAGAGTAGTAAAATTCGAAATTTCTTATCATCCATTACGCATTACGCAACCCAATAAAGCTGAATTTTTAAAGAAGTGTTATGCAAAATTATTTCCATCAAGACATTTCTGGTAAATGCTCAATTAAAAATACTTAAAAATGATTACCAAATGCGCAATGATTTTTAATACTTTCAAAAAAATAATAGTAAAAGATAATTAGACTGCTCAATGTAAAACGCATGCTGTCAAATTCTCCAATTTAATGTATCAACAAACTATACAAGTTTACAGGCTAACCTAAGTAAACAGTTTAAATTCCCTTCGGTATAAGTAAAACCAAAATAGTTCACTGCGCAGTGCAACTGTTTTTCGGTGGCATGACGTGCGAGTCCTTAAAAACACCTGGTTTTCTTTAAAACGCACTTATAGCAAACAGAAAAGAATGTACAAAAATATAAAAGAGGAGATAGTTGATTAACTTGCCTATAACGATTTTTTTTAAATAATTTACAGAAGGCACTTATTGTTTAATACTAGCAAATATAATTACCATATTTTCGTCATTTCTTTCTTCGTTTTTAAAAATAAAATCAAACAAGAATTTAAAATGTATACACATTTGATGAAGAGTTATAATATATGCTATCGGAAACAATATTAATTGAATTGAATATTAATTGAACATTAATTGGAGAAAAAATCAATTGAATTTCGCTTAAAACGATTTAATATTGCAAATCAGTTAATACATTTTAAATGTCCTGAGTTAATGAAAAGATCTAAACCACATTTAATTTTTTTAATATTAAAATGGCATCCTAAACGGGTAGTAATTATTTAAATATATGTTGTAATGTTTCCCCGTACATATTTTGCATTTTTGTTGGTAATAAGATCATTTATGTGCAGCAGAATATTAAAAAAAATTAGTAAAAAACACTATTTTTTAGAAACCTTTACTCCTTATTTTCCAAGAAACGCACTGTGGATCCAGGCGATAAAGTTACTTATCTTTTTATATAATCTTGACCATAAATTCCGTGACATTTCTTACTTTAAATACAACCAGCTTGAATAGTTGCATAATTACCATGCTTGGAATTTGTAGGCAAGGGGAAAATTGATGATGACGTATTTTGCGCAGATTAAAAACTAACTTTCAAGGACATTCTTGTGTAATTCGACAGAAAATCGTATCAAGTACCCATTTACAAAGTATTAAACCATCAAAAGATATATACACCTGTCCTTTGAGGTTTTGACGACGTAAACCTTAATTGATTTTGTATCGTAAAAAAAAAACCCCGATTCTCTGACTTATTGCTCAATTTGTAGTAATTAAATTTGAAGTAATTGATAAAATTGGGACGTTCTTATATTGATATTGGTTCTGTTATATAAGCTAAATACATATAAATAAAAAGACTAAATTCATAATAGACCAAATCCCCACAACCTTAAAAAAAATCGTTATCTTAGCTTTCGTGCAATAAATATTTAAACAACTAAAGAAATAGGATTAGGAAAGGAATGGAACTTCTTTCAATTGATTGCTAGAAAAATGGCAAATTCCAAGCAACAATTAATTGCTAAAATAATTATCCATATGCAAAACCACAGAAAATTACAACAAGAACCAGTCTTCACTAGAGCTTCAACACGTGCTGGTTATTGAAGGCGACACAAGTCAGTCACGTTGTTCAAACGGTTGGGTCACTGACATTTATCTGTCACGAAGTTAGGTTAAATGTACGAAGTCAGACATTTCCCTAGTCGTCTAGGAATGTATGAAAACGTTTTTCAAATGTCATTATGGAATTATGCAAGTTTAATAATGAAAAAAATTATTTAAATATAAATAAATTTTATTCGTTAAACGTCAGAGGATGCCGAAGGAGGCAAGTTCGAGGTTGTGCCTAAGAATAAAATTGGCCGTCCTCCCATTAGGCCAGTGTCAAAGTCTTCAGCTCGTGTCGTCACAAACATGCATATCAGTATATCGGTTCGTCGTAGCAGTTAAGATTGAAAAATCTGAATTATTTTCATGAAAATATAAATTATTTCATATATGAATTAATTTTATTGAGTTTCGAAAATTCTTAAAATATGTTGGAATTTCAGCTGTACGAATATTATCGTTTCATTTGCAAATTAAATGAAATTGTTGGTTCTTGGAATCTTACGAATTCTTTGTTCATAAAATAGCTAACAAAATTAAGCATTGAGATCGTATCTATGCAACTTTTTTATACAAAATTTTAAATCAACGAAATTAATAAAAGGGATAAAGTACACAAACAGTCAAAGTATTCGAAACTTTCACAGAATTCTAAGAAGAACACAAAACTTTCTCTATTATCAATTTCCAATATGGGTCAAGTAAACGTTCGAAATTTGTTTTCAGCATTACGAAATTCCAAAATAAGATACCTCGTGGAAATATTCCTTCTTATCAATGATATTTACAACTCGTGATATTGACCGCTGACTTCCTGAATTGGTCAATACAACAGATAATTTCTTATAAATTGTTAAGTTAATAAGAAGGATAAACTACACAAACAAAGTATTCGAACTTTCGCAGAATTCAAAATTGCATAAAACTTTCTCTATTATCAATTTCCAATGTGGGTCAAGTAAACATTCGAAATTTGTTTTTTAGCATTACGAAATTCCAATATAAGGTACCTCGTGGAAATATTCCTTCTTATCAATGATATTTACAACTCGTGATATTGACCGCTGACTTCCTGAATTGGTCAATACAACAGATAATTTCTTATAAATTGTTAAGTTAATAAGAAGGATAAACTACACAAACAAAGTATTCGAACTTTCGCAGAATTCAAAATTGCACAAAACTTTCTCTATTATCAATTTCCAATGTGGGTCAAGTAAACATTCGAAATTTGTTTTTTAGCATTACGAAATTCCAATATAAGGTACCTAGTGGAAGTATTCCTGCTTATCAATGATATTTACAACTCGTGATAGTGACCGCTACAGCAAGCAATCGCTGCAGTGAGCAATTCCTGAATTGGTCAATACCAGCAGCTAATTTATTCTAGATTGTCATGAAGTGAATGAATCATAAAATTGTTCATAGGTCATCAATTGATGTTTGAACAGCTATTCTACACATAGAATATCCACCACTGGCCGTAATTAGCATATCAATGAATTACCTGATTATATTTCAATGTAAAACAGCGAATGTTTTGAAAAAATACACCGTTGACACCATATATGATTTGACCTGAATTAGTTGGAATTCTCCCTTGGTAAATTCATTCAATGCATTCCAGAAATTAAACGAGATATCATTTTAAAAAAAATATTTATTTAAAGGATTTAAGCTTGTCGATCATTTTAGTTTATAAAAAATAACTTTATGTTGATAAAAAAAAAACCTTTAAGGGACTGTTGCAATTTTCTCATACTAGACAAAAATTAAAGATAATTTAAAGTATTTTTCAATTTATGATTTTAAACGATTAAAAGTACATATTAAAAAGGAATGCAAGATTTGGGTATTTAACGAGGTAGGCGAATACCCAAGGTAGGCGAATACCCAAAAGGCTAAAAATTTTATGATTACTTTAATCTTTTCAAAATTTCGCATGGTGATTTTAAATATAATGAACAATACTATTTGGGCATTTTTTTTATTTAAATATAATTTATTTATTTTAAACGGTGTTTTTCAACTAAAAAAAGAGGCTTACGCTAACAAGTCTACCACATTGAATTGCCTTTCTATAAACATTAATTATGTGCTAAATTATCCTTCGTTTTGAACTGATACATGCAATGACCCTCTAGAGTTACATACAAATTACAAGAAAAGAAGTTATTACGAAAATTTTTAAGAATTAACTAAAAAAAAATTTTTTTTTCGATTAACTTACACTTGGACATTTTTTAAAAAAGAACTCATATATTTACACCAGATTCTAGAGGTTTATAGCACAGATATATATTGAAATAGCATCTGTAAAAAATTTCAGGTAATTTCATGCAAAACTTTTTTATACTAGAAGTGTTAGCGTAAACCCCCTTTTTTTTTTTGAAATACAGCGTTTAAAATAAATCAATTATATTTAAATAAAAAAAATTGCCAGTATGCCAAATTTGGAAATAATTAAACTAATAGTAAAATTTTTATAATTTTGGGTATTCGCCTACCTTAAGTAAACAATTGTGTTGCTAAAATTAAATTATAAAGGTTGCTTATTACAAATTTTCGTTTTCACAGAAAATGGCTTTTCTTTTACTATTCATACATAACTGTAATAAAAAAGTTTTTTAAAAATCTTGGAACTAGACATCACTCTTCAAAACTTTATTAATCGATAGCACTACCAAAGTCATTAAATAAAATATTTATTTTGCCCAGATCAATGCATTTTTATGAAGGATTAAGTCACGTATATTAAACGAAGATAATTGAAGAGGGTAAGCTAAAGAAAGGGGTAAAAAATCTATACATTACTTTTATGGATAGTTTTAGTTGGAAAAGAAATATAACTCAATTTTAAAAAATGCTCATACACAATCTACATCGATCTATTTAATAACAAAAAAATGGGAATTACTGAAAAATGCCTGAGTCATGAGATTTCTTTCATAAAATAAATTACGATTGCATCGTACTGCATCGCCATGGATGAGCGATTCCGAAATGGTCCCGGGAAAGAAAAAATTAAGATAGTACCTATTTTCAACGTTTTGCACTTTTTTTCTTTGCTAAGTATATATAATTCTTTGTTTTAAAAATTATAAATATTTTGGATTGTCAAGTTTAGAATTGTACTCTGATGTTAACTGTTTATGTTAATTAAGTTTAAATTCAGTCACGCACAAAACCCTTTGTTATTATACTACACACTCATTAAAAAGTGTATGTCGCAAGACTTTTATATCGTAACAATGAAAAATTTAAAGGCACTTACTGTTAATACTTTTGCAAAATGAAATTTTAACCTTCTGAACATTAGATCCGGCTTTTCCCCCATGTTATGCACCAGTTTTCTAACAATAATTACAGTTTGAAATTTTATAAATAACTTTTATTATTGATATTCTAATTATTTTTTTCATTTGGAAACGATTTTGGGATCACATTTTTTTATAAGCATTCGGATGGGTAAAGATGAAAAATTATAGCAAAACACACACGTATAATGCAGAAAAACTTTTTCTTTCGATCCCCGGGAAAACAACGTTAAAAAGCCACTCACCTAACAGATCTGAACACCATATCCGAGCTGGATATGCTTTTCCACGACCCACTCAGGTAGTCCCTGCATATCCTGTAGGCCTGATCCCGCATCTTTGGACGAGAGGTTCCGCTGCTGCAAGAGGCAGACATCATAATAAACAAACTCACTCCGCTATGCAAGACTACGTACTACCACAACACACACAAGCCCGAGACCCAGTTATGATGGGGAGTGCGCAAGTGCAGCAAGGTGCGTAGTCTAGTGGTGTGATTTTGCAGGGAAAAAAAATCAATTCGCAGATGAAAGGGTGTAGAGGGAGATTTCGAGGGATGGATGCGTCAGCGATAGAGGTGTGTCTGGGGGATTATGAGATAAGATTATTGTGACGAGACGTCCAGTTTTTGGCGGGACAGTCACGCTTTTTGTCTTACACTGACCCGCGGATCGGATGTTGCCCCAAAACGTTCAGCTTTTCCTTTACAAAAAGTCCCGAAAAACAGGGGAATTATAAATAAATTTCAGATTTTACAAAAAAAAATTGTGAAAACTCTTAATCAAAAACACTAAAATGACCATAGTATTACTGTTTGCCCCCCTTAAATTACATATTTAATACTCAGGATAGTTTTAACTATCTACTAGTTAGTAGCTTATTATACTTTCCTTATTAATTATGCCATTACTTTGATTCGTTGGATATTAATTTTTATTACATGAAAAAATTGTCAGAGAGATGAAGGGGGGGGGGGGAGTATTTGGGAATGAATGCCTTGATTTTTGGTTTTGAAAATCTGGTCACAATATTAGATAAGGTTGAAAGGCCGGTAATACAATCGGGACACCGGACATGTCCGAAATTCCCATTAGATCAGACACTTGACTTGTCAAAGAAATCAATCGGCCATAGAGAGATATGGTTAGAGAGAAGTTACCGTTTGTAAAAGGGGTGGGGGTAAGAGTACGTCAGAGATGGGAGTACCTTGGATAAGATAAACGATAAGGAATTTGCGATTAATACCGGAAACGTCCGAAATTAAAACTGCCCTTAATTTATTGGGTCACTTGTAAAATAAGTCAAATACAAACGCATATGAAAGGGTAGGAGGGAGATTCCGGACATGCGTCAGAAATAAGAGCGAGATAAAAGGTTGGCGATTAAAATTGGACATGCCTTAAATTTAGCACGTTCATAGCCACATCATTTTCATTGTATCAAAGAAATGCCTAAATAAAAAGTAGTGGAAAAGTGTGTGTCTCTGAGGCCATACAAAATATGCCTACATAAAATTTATGAATATAAAAAAATCACAGAGGAGTTATATTTATAACTCACAAACTACTGAGACGCAAAAGATGTGAACTAAATGCTAATCGCTTGACAGTCAACGCGTTATAAATAATGGTTATTCATAATTAATTCGACCACTACTTTAGTCAGGTCGCCAAACCCCGATTTTTGGCCGAACCCTGCACTGAGAGGTTAAGTTTTTTTTATTGATGATTCTTATAGATTCGAGGGTGTAGATTACGAATCTGGAAGGTACTTTTTTGGTTCAATTGAGGAAGAAAGGTTAGAGTTGGGTAAAGGGAGATTCGGGATTTCAAGGGTTGCGTCAGAGATATGAATGCCAGGGAAGAATAAAATAATATTTAAAGGCAAGCAATTAAACCGGATACCGTTCGAAATTAAAATTATTCAGAAATTAAATCGACGAGTTACAAAATAAATTACAATTGGCACCAGGCAAGATTAGAGTACAGAAGGATTCCGGATTATAAAGAAGGGAAAGAATACGTCATATATAGGAAAGTGTGGGGATAAGATGGAGGATCTGGCGATCAAAACCAACAGATCCGAAAACGTTTTCAGCAATTATTATTCGGCCTCGCAAATGTAAGCTATTTTAAGACACATATAATAGTTTTAATTTTTTTTGGGGGGGGGGCCATAGAAACATTTAAAACTTAAAGAACCACACATTTAACCGACACATTGAAAGCAGATAAAAATATTTCTGTAAAAAGGTTTTTTCTACGTTGACTGTTTCATTGCAGTGAAAACAAACAGTGACTTGTTTTGTGAAGAACTTGACTTGACTAAAAAAATCGTTATGAATTTCCGCTTTTTTTCCGAATTATTATACTTAAAGTAACATGGAAACTATTATAATGGAAAGCTATAAAAGCAAATGGAAGCTATTTTAAGAACAGCAAAATTGTTTTCAATTTTTCACCATATAAAAAAAGAAATTTTAAACTTAAAGAGCCACATATTGGTGAAATGAGGTCTTTCGCCGTTTACTCAGCATGAAGTAAAATTGATTGCTTTTTAGTTTTTAGTATGCCCGGTTACATTCTATAATTCCTTATATATATTGAGTTTTTTGTGGTAGTAGACTGCGGAATTTCTTTTATACCGTTTGATGCATTCAGTAACTTTATAACCCAAATGATATTTAAATTATGTTTTTTGGCACAAAATCATAGTAAGTTTTGGGTGGTGTTATTAAATTTCATAAGCAATATTTCTGAAGTTTATTAGGAAAATATAGATTGTAACTTAGACTACAACTGTCATAACTGAAATTAAACGCTCTTCAGGCACTGTTATTTTTTTGTACAATAGTACAATCGAAAGCGATCTAACTAGATGGTCTAATAATGGTTTTAACTTTAAAAATTAACAGAAAAAAAAATATTGAACTCTAAATAAGAATAATATCCAACTCAACTTTTAAGTTTGTAAAAAATGTGCTATAATACCGACATTATATAAAAAAAGATTTCGTGAGGCATCATTTTCAAAAAAAAATTCTCAAGGTGCCAAGTTTTGTAAGCCTTTACAATAGAGCATAAATTAAAAACCTGACTAAAAACAGTACGCGTAACATAAATCATTGTAGGTAGTAAAACCGTGCACAGATTTACTATCGCTGTGACATAAAGGTTTTTTTTTTTTTCATTCTCTTTCTAACAACAACCATACATAGTTCTGACGATGGAGGACATTCGAAAAGAACAGACAATACAACTTTACATTCCTTCTAATACTATAAAATAAATTTAATCGATTTTAGAATTTACATCATCAAATAAAAACTAAAATAAATTATCTCAAATGAACGCAACTAAAAAAAATTACATAAAATAATAATTTTAAAAAAGCGTTTCTGTTCTCGGAAAATGGTGGGTTTCACTCAACTTGGAAAGCGCGTAAAGACTTTTTCACAGAACACTACGACAATTCCGTAACTCCTGTTCCGTAATATTTTTTCAAGAAAAGAAACACAACAAATAAAACATCAATGAATAATGAGGATAAAAATCGACACATTGAAAACAGATAAAAAAACAATTCTGTAAAAAGATTTTTGCTACAACGACTGTTTTATTGCAGTGAAAACCAACTACGACTTGTCATGTGGATAACTTAACTGAACCAGAAAATCGTTATTCATTATGTATCTCCGCCTTTTATTGAGAAATTCTTCACATGATTAACCCAAATTTTGATTCATACTTTAAATATTATTTAATTATAATAAAATGCATAAAAAATTACTGAAAGGTATATTGATTTTTTCATTTATTTGCAATATGAAAACAATTGGATATCTAAAAATAAAGAATGTGTATTATGTGTTTCAAAACTTTATTTTTATTCGAATTCAATAAAAATTACTAATATATCGAGAGCTAAGGGGTGCACATTTTTAAACTTAAATTTCTTGATAACTGTCGGCTTATTCATGGAAATTAAGGTGAAAAACTGTTACAGAAATGAAAAAAAAAAAAAAAGAAAAACGAAAACAGAAATCCCGCTACTGTACTGTGTTGCAGCTAAGATATGTAATTTTTATGTCTTTAGTCATCACTGCACAAAAACCACCATTGAAATAGTTATTATACTTCAATTACCTCATATGATATACCTGAGGTTAAAAATCCAAAATGGTGATTTTGTGCTGTCAGAATTTTTTGTTTTGTTTATAAGGGTATTGCTGAAAAACGAAAAGAAATGCAAAAAATCTTTAAATTTGGAAACTTCAAATTCGATACACGAGTTAATATTACTGCAGGGCGTCATAAAAAGGTTTTTTGAGAAAGGACAAGCCAAAATATAAGGATAGCTGCCATATGACTGCTTTTGGTTTTAAAGGAATTGCTGAAAAACGAAAAAAGCTATAGATTTCAAACTTCGTACTCCGGATGGTGCAAATGGTAGCTGCCATGGAACCTTTTGAGTTTTAAAGTTACTTATAAGTTATGTAATTACCATTAAACATGCAGATTAATTTATTGAGCGGTAATCATCCTTAGTTATATTGTAAAATCATTTAAAATAAAAGCGCTTGATCATAAAAAAAAAGGGGGGGGGGCATATGTATGCTTCTAGCTGCTTCTCTCTACCTCTAAAACAATATTCTTAAGAACACATTTTCCTACTGAATATGGTGGGAAAATCACATAGATATTACTGTGGATAAAATATGCTAGATTTATTATTTATCGAACTGTAATACAAACTCTATTGAATTAATAAGACTACCAGCTGCAAATGCTTTAAACTTTATAAGAACAATAAAATTGTTTATGTGTAATAATTGTCAGAAATATTTGATATGATCTACATACATAATCTAGATTCTATTTTCTTTTACAAAACTAAACAGCACCTAATATTCAAAAATTACATTACTATTATTTTAAAAATGTTTTTGATACAAAACTAACAGCAGCTAAGATTCACAAACAGATTATTATTTTGTCTTGAAAAATAAAGTATCGGAGCTTTTTATTTGTTTAGCAGCTTGCAAGAGATTTTTTTTATTAAAACAGAAAGAGGTCAAACACTAGTGCATGTGTTTCCAGCTAGATGCACTTAACTACCACCTGTGTTAAGCAAATAAAGAAAGTATTTTTTTTAAAAATTCCGAATGCTCATACAGTTTCTCAGAACGCTGGCTAAATAATTGAAAGAAGTTGTTTGTCATTATTTAATTAGCATTAGATTACACAAGTTAACTAATAAAAGTTAAAAATATTAATCAATAATTAACTAATCATCAAGGTCAATTAAAATTCCATTAAAGGCAGTTAGTAAATAGAAAATAAAATATCTGAATAATAACCATTACATTGGGTTTAACACAACTTATTCACAATATACATGATAATTATTCAGATAATATGGAAATACTTTCAAACTCGCAAGCTGGTAACTCTACAAAAAGGCCAAATAAAAGTGGTCCGGCATGGAGCTTCAAATGCAATAGAGATGGCGGGCGAGAAACACAATTAAAGACTGCTGAAAGCGTCCAAATAAAATTCGAAAAATACTCATGCGTTCAATGTTTGTAGAGCCCTCTATCACTACTGTGTAGGGCTCTAGTTCTATGGCCTTACTTGGCAAAAAGTTTTGCGTTTGTTGGATTGTATTAATGTACATAGTCTATTAGCTTACATGGACTATTGGCTGAGTCAAGTTCAGATCTTAATGCAGGTCGTGTTTAAGTATAAGTTGATCAGTTGCAAAGTTAAAGATGACACTCTCAGCCAGTGTTTAAGCTGGGCTTTGAAATTTTTTTTGCATTTTAGCTAAAATCAAAAATTTAATTTTAGCTTTTTTCAAATGATTTTAGCATTTTAGGAAAAAAGTTAAACACATTTTAAAATAATTTATTACAAACTTTTTACCAAAATACATTCTCATATTTTAAGTTTCCATGATTCAGTGAGGCTTTTTTGCTGCCGATGTTTTGAAAGACGCATGGAAATCAAAGGTTTCTCGTGCGGCCTTCAACATTTATCATTAGTAAATTATTTACATTTGATACTAAAAGTCTGTTGCAAATGTCTGTTTTAATTATTTGTCATTGCAGAAAAGGATCACTCACAATCAAGTATATAATATAGTCAAGTAATAAAGTAAAAGCATACATTAAATTGCCAAAAAAGAAAGTCAACACCAAAACACGTGCGACGGTAGAGAAGTTCAATAGTAATGTGTGGGTCCAGAATGAAATGAATGGTGTAAATAATGAGTGTAAACAATGATTCAAATGGTGTAAATAATGATGGGTAGGTCCTGAATGAACATATCCAAATGAACTTGACCATAAAAGGAACGATCGTATCCACCGTTTAAAACGCCAGCAATAATGATGTGTCTGTCTGGAATTAACGGATCCAAATGAACGTGTCCATAAAAGGAACGATCAGATCCGTTCCTCCTCTGTTTATTTTTCACCTCTTAGCGAAAGTGGATGTCAAGATTTTCGCAAAATGCGATTTCTTTTCGCATTTTGCGAAAAAAGCGATTGCAGCTTAAATACTACTCTCAGCACAGCAGAGGGTGTTTATAGTGGATGGTTACGTTGAAACAAATTTGAGGAAAGAGTGTAGCCAGGTTTTTTAATGAATTTAAAGGTGTCAAAATGCCAGGAAGGAATAAAATGCAACAATGAGTTACAAAATGGTGTCACACAGGATCTGTTTTGAACAAACTGAAAGAGAAACACTTTAGAAACGCTCTGAACACCAGAAAATGCAAATGCAGTTAACCAAAAAGGGCTTCAGAATAATAGGAAATTAACCAGGCACAAGAGACCAGCATATCACAGTGATCATGAGGACACATTTTTACCTACACCTGAAAATGAATAAGCAAAATAATTCACCAAGTGTTTGGACTTAATATTGAAGAAATCAATGGCGTCACTTGGCAAACCAGTTTTTGCATTGGTGTTTGACTTGGCAGCATTTCTACTTCTTCTTAATGTGACCAGATTTTCAAAACCAAAAAGCAGGACACTCCATCGCTATCCCCCCCCCCCCAAAGTAAATTTTTCAATTTTTTTTTAATTTATAGTTCCTTCACACAATTCCACACTTAATATAAAAAAAGATAAGTACAAACAACTAAAAACATTAATAATAGATGTCATCATATTAATTATATTAATTAATCAAACACATAATTAAAAAACTTACTAGTTTTTAATTCATCGTTATATTTTTTGAGAAATGTATGCATGATATTTTGTAAAAGTTTTCAACAATTTCTTTTTTAGACCGTCTTTGAAAAATGCATTTTCGTTTGCCCATGGTGGAAAAAACAAGGTATATTCAATTTATTTGCTATTTTCTCTTTTTCAGGACGTTGCGGGACTTTTTAAAAAAAGCGGGACGTTTTGGCGGGACATTCGGTCCGCGGGACAGTGAGACAAAAAGCGGGACGTCACATTACTACTTCTTCTTCTCTACTTCTTCTTATTCCTACTCTTATGCCGGATAACTTTCATTTGCCCCACCCGATAGCATTAATTTAAGACTAAATTTCCAAAATGATCCTTTGACATGGACTTTTTAATAGGTTACTTCAAAACATAGAGTATACTTACTCTACGTTAAGAGAGAAATAGTATATTTTGGAAGTGCTCAGATAAGTATATTTTCCAAAGTGTAGATTTGTTTTCGAGGAACAGAGGGTTAGAAGTAGTGCTTCGCTTTGCCATACCACAGGTAAGGGATCGAGTCCCGGATTGAGTGAAGTCGCTTCAACCCGTTTTTTTTTAAGTGGGGTCCATAAAATGAGGACCACACATGCATGTGAACTAAACACTGGGGGGTCCTGCGTGAGGTTGACCATTTAACTGGGACATAAGCTTTGCACCCCAGAGCCCTCGGTCAAGTAAGCTGAAATGGGCACAGTAGGCCTTGGTTTACTAACCGGATGTTGAGAAGTTTAGATTTTTTTTTACTTCAAAATATATATTATTATACATACAAAATAATATACAGATATTACTATACGGATATAACACTCATTAATATTTATAAAACTGAGATTGATAAATTTATGTAATATTAAAATCTATTGATTTTGACTTACAAACTATACAGTAAGAAAATCAATATTTTTTTATGATACTCTTTAAGACAAACATAGGAAAAGAACCGTGCAAAGACTTCAAAATATTTATTTTAGAAGATTCAATGTCTAGCAGAAATTTAATTTCAATGTTTATTATTTTACTTTTCAATTATTGTTATTTATTTTTAATTTCAGTAGTTTCATTTTTTATCACATTCACTTTAAGAAGTTTGGTTTGGTAGAATTAACCTTATTAAAGCTACATACATGTACAGACTAATAGGAAAAGACCTCGTAATTTTTAATCATAATCAGGTGATAATAACTTTAAGAAAGACCAGTGCTGAAAGTGTGGGTAAACACGGGGTGACGCGTCACCCCACTTTTCAAGAAAATGGCTATCCATCCCCCCACTTCTTATATCTCTCAAATACATAATCCATAGAGGGGGGATAGGGCATGGTATTCTAATTGAAGGCATCCCCCCACTTATTTTTTCCCCACTTTCACCACTGAGAAAGACCAGTCTAGATGAACAGATATTCATTAACATTGAATTTAATTTTAAACTTTAAATTTAAAGCAAAACCATCAATTATAGTAATCTATTAGTATTACTAAATTGTCATGATAATAAAAGCTAATCTGTATTTAATAAATAACTTGAACTACTGAAAAAGGATACTAATAGAATCATTTAAATTTGATAATTAGAAGATTAAATTGTTTACAAGATTAAAAAGTTTGCTTACAATATAGCATATGTTACAAAAATAAGACAATATTTAATAGCAAAATTTTAGGATATGATTCAGCAGCGAATTTATTAGATCTATATATATTAACCATGAATAGGTAAGAAATTCATACAAAAATGCTAAGTTATGAGAGCTTATTTTAAACTACTTAAAAGTAGTCAGTGTTATTAGAATGTTTTAATTATTTTACTTACTCGTCACACAGAATTCGTAAAGATGTCAATAGAGTTGGTTGAATTCGAATTACAGGATGCCGATTTAAGTTGAAGAAAAGAGACAACTTATTAAATAAACACAATTTCATATATTTTTGAATGCTAGGATGAAATCAAGGAATGTTTTTACCAAAACAATATAAATAAATACTCCTTAAAAAAGCAGATGAATTTTGACAGATTTTTTTCGTAGTCTTTCACTGCAGAATGTTTACAGTTTTAGAAAAGGTGAATGCTTCTTCACATCTTTGCAAAACCATGACGTCAGAGATGCATAAGCGAATGACAAAAATCGTAGCGCCATCTAGGTTTTAAAAGACAAACAAAATCCAGTTAACACCTGTTAAACCCAAACTGATGAATATGTTTCCTCAGACAGGGTAGGGGTGGTGGCAGCAGGGTGGTTATGAAGGCTCAGCTCTCCGGTCAAGCAAGGCAAGGCTAGACGTCGGGATAAAACGAACTTATGATGCAGATGCAGGAAAAACATAATCCTTTTAAGTTATCCACCTACATTCGAGATAAATTTTTTGAAAACCATTTTTATTAAGCATATAAATATAATTTTAACACGTATATGGATAAAATACAGAAAAAAATGCGTTTGGGTTTCATTTTAAATGATTTGGTGTTTCAAATTTTAGCAGAATATTTAAAAATTTAATCAACACTAAACGTTTTGAAATAGAAATGTACCAGTTTGTCGAAATGTGTATGTGTTGGGACCAAATAAGAGTTCTTTAGTTGGGTACAGACTGAACCTACCAACCACACCATGGAGACAATATAGGGCAGCATATGCGGCCCGATGGTCGAGTGGTTTAATCGCAGACCATTACAATAGCATTTTGCGCGGTGTAACGGGTACGCGTTCGATTCCCGCCTTCACCTTGGGTGTACTTTCTTTCTCTATGTGAGTAAAAATTCCTTCTGTGTCTGTCTTACTTGACGAAGGCTTATAAGCGGGTCTCTGATTATGCACACAAGCCGGAATATATATTTACATACTTACTCTGCATAAATAAGCAAAATACAATAACTGTTATGTATAGACTGGTGGTCAACATCAAGTTTTGTGAAAAAATAATGCAACAAAATATTAAAATACAGCCTCCTAAAAAATATATATATGCTGTGAAAACTAGTGGAACCTGTAATTTTAATCAGATGTAAATTCAACCAAACAAAACTATAAGTACTGCATCGTGTGTAGCACAAGTGCAAGATTCCGCTTTTCATTGGCGGGGGCCGGGTAAATATTGAGGAATTGCACCCTATACATTTCCGGTCAATTTTGGAACACTCTGTATGTATTATATATACCATTTTATATAATTAATCATGAATATACATAAATAGTAACATTTTATAATTTTTTTCACCAACTTCAAGCTTGACATATATCCATATCCAGTTAAAAAAAACTTAAATTTTAGCCTCATTAAAATTTTTTAGATAAGATTGTTAAGTTTCATTTTAATTGTTACAAGGCCGTCAATTTAATGTTATTCCCTCCTTTTTTAAAGAAATTTTCTTTGTATATTCATATTGTGCATATAATTATTTTATATTATTATTGTACTAACGAATCTACTGAAATATATGTATTTTTCATGAACAGTAAATGTTTTTTTCATAAAGATCATGAAAATATTTTCATTGTAAAAAAATATATAATTTGTTTTAAATTAAAGTTTTGTGTACCTCTTTTGCTTGAAAATTATCTGGCTTTTCAAACATTTAATAATTTATTTAGCTGTAGGAAATAAAATGTATTGCACTATGCGGGCACAATGTTACTCAAATTTAATGAATCTTTTATAACTTCATTTTTTTAGTACAATTTCCATTTTCTTATTTTTAAAAAAGAAATTAAATAACTAAAATATATTATTTTTTGTATATGCAAACTGTTTTATTCATTTTATTCCAAATAAATGGAAGAATTAAACAAAATATTGATTTCAAAGAGAAATTTGTAAAATGTTTCAAATTGCTTTTAATGTACTTTTAAGTAGAATCCTTCATTACATTATATTTTGATATATATATTTTCTAAATATGTAATACAATAATTATTGATTGAAAACAAATTCCAGTATTTTATATAATACTTAGTTTAGAAATATTTAACTTAAAAAAATATTTGCACAGTTAAATTTTTCTTAAATTAACCAATACTGGAGAGTAGGTGTAAATAAAGGGATATATATTTCATTTAAATCGAACGTTTTCAAATCGGTCTCTGCTTAAATATCGATGAGATAGATGGCGCCACAATTTTTGCATTCGCTTATACCTCTCTGACGTCATGGTTTTGCGAAGATGTGAAGGAGCATTTACCTTTAGAAAAACAGAACTACATGTTAAAAATAGCACAGCGTGAGTGAAATCGAGTGTAATATTCCGAGTATGAGCGTGTGTAATTGTCGTCTTCACACCACAAAGACGCCACAGTGGCTCGTTTTGAATTTTCTTTCTGCTGTTGAATTGACTTTTTTAGGATGACGCATTTCCTTCCTGTTCTCCATCCCAATTTCTTTGCATTATTTAATCTACCTAATCGATTTAGCTCTTTTTTTGGTGTTTATATATTAGGATGAAATTTATAAATTAATAGGAAAAATGCATTTTAATGAGCATGTTCCAGGCAATAGAAATGCCATGAAACCTGGGAAATGCTGAATGAAAACAAATTCTTTCTCGATCCTCGTTTGGTGATTACAAAAATCATTACAAATGTGTGACTTTTGAAGAGCTTGGTGGGAAAACGTGCTATGAGACATTTGCTAAAAAATTGCGTTTTTGTGTCAACCAAATAGATATTATTCCCTCCATTAATTTTGGTTATCGTTGCACTAGAGCTACACGAGGGCTATTGGCGAATGGGCGTCATAATTTAGAACCACAGCCAGGTGACGAGCAACACCTGAGTAGGCACCCAAACCAACCGTAAAGGCGACATCGTACACAGCATAGGAACTTAGGGGCATATTTAACGTACACTGCCTCTACATGGGGTTATTTTTCGTTGGACATTTTTGGCTGCACGAGCCGTTTTTACGTCGGCAGTTGAAACAGTGAAAAAAGTTTTTTTTTTATCTTTTCATAAGATGCCAACATTAAAAATAGTATGCGCTTGAACTATTCTTATCTATTTTTATTTCACGTAATTATAAAAAAAATAGTGTATATGCATCGCTTATGATAAGTAAACTTTTTAAACCACGAGTCATTATTTCACTCGCTCGTAAAATAAAATCCACTCATTTTAAAAGTATTACTTTTCACTAAATAACTTTCTCGTTTTCACCTTTTTGTCACATAGCAGGTTCTTCCACTAAACTCCTTCGTTATAATGAAATAGTGTAAATTTATGAAGCAGTATTAGCCTAAAATAACTCAGTACATAATTTAGCACACTTTTTTTACTAAAAAAAATCTATTTCTAAAAGCACTCGAATTTCTTTAGATATCTAGAAAGAAATTACTCTATATTTTTTTCCCAAAACTCAATTTTTAAAAAATATTCATGCATGGAGTGCTTACACTTCATGCACGAATAATCCCATTTTATTTTTTTTAAAAAATTTCTTTTTACAAATTTGTCACTTGTAAATTAACATTCAAATTCAAGAGTTTAGGATTTGTGAGATCAAGCAATTCACACAAAAAGCGTTCTTAGAATTTTTATAAACATAATCCTCAACCCATCACTTTTTTTAATTAGTTGATATTTAGAAAAAACAGCACATGAAAATTAAAATCTCTTTTTTAAACATTCCATATCGCAAATGAAGATAATCAACTCGGACAATTGTTTCCAAAACATCCATTTCAGGATAAAAGGTTTACATTTAGCAAAACGCCAACTTTATGTTAGATAACTAGATTTTAAAGGAAATGAAATAAGCAACTCATACACCCATTTATACTTTATTTTTCCCAAATTCTTACACAGAATTTCAGAGCTTACACGGAATGAATAAGAGGAGATTACATTACAATAATGGTACCTACATGCTAAAAAAAAGCATAAGCTGTGGAGTACTATAAAATTGAATGGCATGAAACAAAACATTTCTCCTTTCATATAAAATTAGCGGGACTTGCTTCGGCTTACACTACGGTCGCGGTCACTCTCATATTCTCTGTTATTTTCTTTGCTTGGACTGCGACTACTACTTTTACGAGGACTTCGACTCATGCTTCGATTTTTTTCAAATTCACCATCAGCATTTTTATCATCCTAAAAATAAGCAGAAAAATGAAATATGTTGTTATTTCTTATAACAGACAAATAAATATAAGTACAATTTTTTTGTTTTGTTCCTGGAGTTAGAGTGAAATATTTTTTATCTTCATAAACTGAAAGTATGTTAGAAGATAAAATAGGTTAGAAAGAGTAAAAGAATTTATTATTATGACTGCCAGAAACTGTGATTTTTCAAAAAAAAAAATATATATATGTATTGAAAAGCACACAAAAAAAAATCAGATTTAAAATTATATAATTTTTTTTGAGCAGAGATATATAAAATTCCTCAGTTTAAAATCAATGAACTATTAATGGGAAAGAAATAATAAAACAAAAAATGTTGATAACTTTTATAGTTCCCAAAGAAAAAAATTTCCTAACTGTTGAAAAACCTTATATTTCAGAAAACGCAAAATAAATGTAAGGTTTAGGTAAGAACTGATGTTCAGAGTTTCGCCTAAATGCTTATAAAAAGGAAAATCACTGAACAGAAATCGATAATCTTTGGTCTTCAATTAAAGCTCAAAATAAACAGAATTTAAAAAAATTAAAAACAGAAAATTAACATTTTTGATCCAAACACCCATGTGACAGCCCTAAATGTGTTGGTTAATTGGGGTAATTGAAAGTTGTGTAGCATTACACTCCACTAGTTCTAATAAGAAATTGCACAAATGAAGTCGGCAATAACTGTTAAATTTGTTTCATTCTAAATCCAAATAACTTACGTAAGCATCAGGACTCTTCTGAGGACTACTTCTGTCTTTCTCCACATAACTAGGCGAACGACTTCGACTCTTGCTCGGAGATCTGCTCCTAGACATTGACTTACTGGGAGTTCTTGACTTTTTAGATTTATCAGATTTCCTATTCTTATCTTGGGACCTGTATGAAGAAGAAAACATTGCCTTATAGTTATACATAACGCCAGCTGAACTTTAAAAGAAATTTTTCTTATGTAAAATTGTTTACACAATAAAATAAAGAGAGATTAGTTAACACTTTTCAGCTATTTCTGTTATGAAGTGTTAAACTCCAGACATAGATAGTCAAAGTTGAGGTATGCTTTCCTTTTCCTTTAGCAAACTTGTTTTTGCAGTGGTTTTGACTTGGCAACAATTATATCTAATCTAATTCCTATCTCCATGATGGGGCCATTTTTATTCTCTCCACCCTGTAGGTTACATTCGATTACTATTCAGTATTCTGCCAGTCTACCCGAATATTTCGGTTTCGAAGATTAGCTTTACTATTCAGCCGAATATAGAAATTTCAAATTTTTCAAATTTCTGAATCAAATATGTTTCCGAAATAAACACAAGAAAAGAAAAAAAATGTTACAGAGTTTTAATTTCTCAATGTGTATGATGTTTATTCATGAAAAATTATTTTTACGAATTAAATGAAAAGATTTATCAGTTATATTAATTGGGAATGGATAATTAATGATATTCGAAATTTAGTAGAAGCAAATTATGATGCAAGAAAAGGAGCTGTTCAGCATTTTGGGGAAGTAATCGATTGGGTTATGGTTTACAACTGTTTCCAGCTCTGGAGAACAACCACTCACTATCGACACTGCTAGTTGGTGCCAATAAATATTTTCTTGCTAATTTTGCTAGAACAGGGTTCTTCTGTATTTGTTTTCATAACAGCTTTCATACTTCTGTTTTTGTTTTCATGTGATTTTACTAAGTTACACTTTCTAAAAGGTTTTTTTTAAATAACAAACGAGTACTACTTTATTGAGTGTTGGTTGAATTAAAAATTTAAAAGCGTTATTTTATTAAAAATTGTGTGATTGTGCACGTATGTGTTTATGTTGAATTGGCATTGATGAATAATAAATACAACTTAGATCAGACAAAAAATAAAAATTGGTTTAGGTAGGCCGAATATTCTGTATTCCAACGAATATGCGTCTAAAACTTCGGCCGAATATTCGTTATTCGGCTACATTTGATATTCGGCGCATCACTATTACATACATTAAAAAAATCAAAGCTAAACAATCCTCTCACCTGGATCGAGAACGGGAAAGTGTTTTTGATGGAGACACCGATCGGCTGGCAGACCTCTTGCTGTCCCTCTTGTCTCTGCTTCCACTCCTGCTTTTACGACCGTAGCCAGAGAAACTCCTGCGTCTGCGGTCCCTGCTTCGAGATCGGCTGCGGGACACACTTCTTCGGCTGGAATATTGTATAGTGTTTAGTATTAATATTAAAGAAGATTTATAAAGAGTGAAGTATATAAATCTAAACTAAATTAATAAAAGTTATTTGAATAAAGCATTTAGGCACAATTGAAAAATAACAAAATATTGATGTATACATTATATTGTTAAATATTTTAAATTGGAATATATTTGCCAAGAATAGAAGTTTGGAATATATTTGTATTTGTTCTTTTATAAGATCAGCCTAATTTTGATTTGCTTAACTATACTAAATCTAGTTTTGATATAGCTTAGTTACAAACAGGAAGTAACACATTTATTTTCATAGCATACTTTGTTTAGGAATTAGTACTTAAAATACTGTATATCCTACACCTAAATGCATTTGATAAAAAAAATATTACTAAATTTTTTCAAGCCTTATTATATACTAACCTTCGACGGTATGATCTAGACCTGGAACGGGATCTTGAACGATTTCTTGACCGGTAGCCGCGACGGTCCCTGTCTTCTGGGCAATCTCTCGCCCAATGCCCAGTACGTCGGCATCGATAACACTCTTCACTCTGTAAAAATAGCAAAATAAAACAGGTTTTTAACGTGTTTAACATGAAAAATAAATTTCAATGAGATTTCCTAATAGTCTTTATTAATGCAAAACCTCATACAAATGCTGTACGTTTAACATGTTCATGGTGGGGCAAATATCTATGATTTTTTAGCGTGAGATGGGACTGTCTTGTATTGTTACGCTTCGTCAGGCAGGAAAACACTTTGTGAGTTCGAAAGTGTTTAATTCAGGATCACAACTAGTGAAAATACAAGTTAGATTATATGCCACGAAAAAAAGTAATGACATATTGAAAACGTTGTAAGAGCCAGCCAACAATATGTTTGGAATGTTTTGAAAAGTTGCATGGATATAAATAAATAAATTTTATAAATTTAAAATAATTTTTGTTTATAATACTTAATATTTTTATATATAATGTTAAGAAAAAATAAACTTATTCTTTAACGACCTCTTTTCTGAAAACAAGTGAGTGATAGTTAAGCGTGACCCACAAGTGGGTCACACCGCCCCTCAGAACAGTCAAGTGTGACCCACCAGCTTAAACGGTTAATCAGTATTCAATAATCTTCATATATCCAATTAATGTGAACTGCATAAAATAACTCTATATCACCCTTTAAAAAGACTTCTACTTACATATACAGGACTAGCAGAATAAACAGTACTTACATGGATAATCTGTAGAATTATAATTTGCAAATTTGTATAAGTGAACTTCATATGAATTTGACAAAAGCAAGAATTACATTATACTCAGATTAACCATTTCTTTTCCAAAACGTTTATTGATATTAGTTTTTCAGAACACAATTAGTCGAGTCACAAGTTAATGAGCAATTTTTTTTAAAATATAGATTACTAAAGGAAGGGCTAAGTAGATAAATGAAATAAAATGGGCAAATATTTATTTTACTTTACATTTGAAATAATATTTTTTAAACAAAATCAATAGATTAATTACCTGACGTGAAGAACGTCCATAACTACCATCTCTCTACAAAGAAATGAAAAAATTGGTGTCAAAATCTTGTTTCAAAGTATTATTTTAAAATTGAAAAACAATAACGTTAAAATTGTAATTTCTCATAATTCAAACATGTTTGTAGATTTTTTTAAAAATAATAAAATGTTTTTTTCTGCAGTAATCATTTCAATCACTGATAGCACTTGACAGTTAACCTCCCAATTATTTTAAACATCAATTGAGTCAAATAAATCTCCAATTGCAAGTATTGTTTTGAATTCCGTTAAACAGATTTAGCTGTTTAGTTTTTTATGTATGATAATTAATACGATAAATAATCCAAAAGGTTTAAAAATGCGCTAATGCATGTCAAAAATAAATGCGGTGAGTGCTGATCAAATTAAAAATAAGTAAGTCCCGAACACAACCAACATTTTTTTAAAAACCCTTAATGCCTTAAATGTAATGTTTTTTTAAAGAAATAATTAATGTAAACCTCAAAACTATATAACGGCAAATTTTCATTTCGATACGAGTGATGTGAATTAATTCAAATTCTTAAATATCAGCAGAGAGCTACACATTTGAAGTTATATTTACCCAGGAATTTCTTTGATAGCTTTGGCTATCCTGGAAAATAATGAAGATTGTATTAAGCAAGAAAGAATCTAAGTTAATAACTTAGATTAACCTAATCCTTCAAACACATCATTTATGGTGTAACTTTCCAAGTCATTTTTATAATGAAAGCCTTGATAAATATATGCAATTCTGCAAATGCTTAAAATTTGAGGAATTTTCGGAGCTAAACATTCTCTTAATAATCTTATCCTTACTGCTTATATGATTCTGACCAGTGTAACCCAAAAGTACATTCTCTGCTAAGGAAAAGAAGGTGATAACTTTTTTCTGATTTTGAGATTTTAATAGCAAGTGCAGAATAAAAATTAAACAGTAAATGAAAGTTACTGCTTTTTTTAAGTACATATTCAGTTTCATTGACTGAAAACCAAAGGATCCGCTACTAAGGTTTGTGAAGGAATGTATTTTTATAATTTTTTAATAAAGGCAAAATTATAACTGATTGAACCAAAAACATAATGGTAATGTGTATATTTAAACTGGTACAAAAAAAAAAACTTTTTGCATATTGCTTACTCTATTTCGATTTGAAGGACCTCTGGCCCATTCTACAACAATGCTTTGACCATGCATTTCTCTACCATTCTCGTATCTTATAGCATCCTAAAATATCAAGAACTTTATTTATTAAAATAAATTACACTACATAAATAGGAAACTAACTATTTCCAAATTAGTTTAACATATAAGCGCTACTAGACAACAAAACACAATAGAAATAAGAAAAACCTTTGAAATGGCATATGCAAATACGCTTAATCGTTTTTATAGTAAACATATGGCATTTTACCATTAAGAACTTAGAAACTTTTACTGTACATGCAACAAATACGTAATTAATGTTATTTTAAAAGTAAGTAGTCAAAGTGCGATTTTGCTTAGTTTCACATTTAACTATATTGTTAAGATTTTAAGGTAATTTTAAATTCTCTCTAAGTAAGTTTAATTTCTCTCCCTTCATAACAGTGTGACCAAATATTAATTTACATTAGGTTAAATAAAAACGAAATTCCGATTAAAAAAATAAAGCCTTCTCTAAATTTACTATAGGGTATTACTATAATTTAACATATAAATTTATTTTGAAGATACAGTGAATGTCAATGAAACACAAAAAAATAAAATACGAAGAAAAAAATACTTTATAGCAAACAATGTTAAAAAGTAACTATCACTATATTTGTCACAAGCACCATACCAATGAAGATAAAGTGTTATTACCCCTAAATTATTATAAATTGTGCATCATAAAAATAATAATCTAAATGAAGAGTATTAAGTCTCAGTTTCCACCTTTGACAACAGTATCAAAGCAAGCAAAAATTACATTTCCATCATCTAAGCCACACAATACAAAACCTTGCTGCTATATTAAAAAAAAAACATAAAATGTAATACCTATTCCAGGCTTTGAAGATGGAGTGGCATATAGGAATTTTACGGAAAGACCGGCAAGGCAATGGCTGAGATACGCTAGGCAGAGGCAAATCGGAATATAGGACACTCAAGATCTTTGGAAACATGGCTTTGGAGGTTTGGGAATGGGAGGCTACGTTTTTCAGAGCCGTATCGGAAGGATCGTTATTCGGGCTCGGCTAGAGGCCAGAAACACTGCGGTTTGGAAACATTGGTGCGGCACAAGGAACAGGCATGGTCAGTGTTGCAGGAGCAGTTTGCAACTGGACTCTTTCCCCACAGGATTCTCAGAATAGTTAAAATCAATTATGAAATTAATAAAAAGCAAGAGAATAGTTTTGCACACATAGAAAATTCCTATATTTATCCCTTGAATAATAAAATATCCACTTATAAAGTGAGAGAAAATGAGATTGTAGTTAATTATTTTAATTTTATGCATGCAGATTTTGAGTTTATGTAAATGTGTAGGTTACAACAAGATTTCTATCACCATTGAATAAATTAATTTACAGAATTATTATTTCTTTTTACTGGGCAGAATCAAGTAGGATGTTTTTAATTGAACAAATTCAATTTTTTTACAAAGGCAAAAAGCAATTAGTTTATCTTTTAAAATTAGCATTTAAGTTTTAAAATGCAAATATTAAGTCTCTTGTAAAGTATGCTTTGCATCTTGATGAGATTACATACAAAGATGCAATTTTTTGTAAAACATAGTCTGTAAAGAAACTTCATATAATTTCTAGATTTAATATTTTACCAATTTACTAGAAAAAGTAGAAAACAAGCATTTTTAAATGATTGGTGTACAAACTATCCCCTGTTCACTAGCACTATAATGCACCATAACTAACAAGGACAAATTAATATGTAGGACACATTTATTGCAAAAAGAGTAAAAACTACAGAAATAAAAAGAAATTTTTAAAAACTTACTTCCGCATCACGTCTATCATCATAATCTACAAATGCATATGCCATACCGGTTCCTAGAAAATGAATTTATGTAAGAAAAATAAAATATGCAGAAATCGTAAGGATTCACAAGTGCCAACAACTTTTAGAGACAGCTTTAAGCTTTGTAGTTTAGTTTGAATTATCATCTCACTCAATCTACACAAGGGCTATTGGCGACGGGTGTCGCAATTTAGAACCACAGTCAGGTGACGAACTGACACCTAAGTAGGTAACCAACGCAACCATTACTTTAGGGTCTGTAAAATAATAGGCACCATTTAAAATCCATGATGGTTTTTAAACATCCAAACTGTTTAAAGATTCAGTTCAGTAAGTCCCTTACATTTTGGCTGTCAATTGTATTCTTCATTAAACAGTTAGCAATTTAATTTTAGTACAATTAACTTTCCAAGTTAATAATATACAAAGGGTAGATACAAAACTCATATTATCTGAAGTATAATTAATAAATAGGGTCCGGTATGTTCATTATTGCTTATAAATTCAATTACACTAAGTCGTCAATGAAAAGGCTGAACCATATACCTCAGTTATGCTTTGAAAAATGCAAATTTTGCTAGACCCTTCATATTTTCATTAATGTGTACAGTCAATATTAATCATAAAAAACATTTCAAATTTAATTACTGCTATAAAAACGGCTGTATGCATTTGAATGTCACACTTTTAAATTCGTATTATTAACCCTGTAATGCATGAATTTTTTTTCATCCCAAAATAATATATTTGTATTTTTAATACTCATACATTATGGGAAAAATACTGAAAAAAAATTAACTGCTTTGGAATTTAAATAATTTTAATTTTTGCCATATATTGCAAAAACCAACTACAAAATTCCAATTTTGATAAGAATGACTAGAAAGCTACTAAATATATTTTAAAATAACCCTGTTGAACTACATTTTTTCAAAACAATTTATTTGTATTTAGTACTAATATTATTATACTTTGGTTTGAATACTAACAAAGACTCAATTTCACAGCATTTAATAACTTCACTCATTAATTTTGAATACACTTTTACTACTGTCATCTTTGAGGGTTATTAGTAACTACACCTTCAAAATGGAATGTAATAGATGAAAAAAAAAAACAGATTTGTCGGGAGGAAGCTCTACTTTAATAGAATAAAGTGGATTCTGTTACTTGCTGCCAAATGGCAACAGTATGCATTGGAGGGTTAACAGAACGGATTTTGTACGTATTTTATGTACACCATTTAGCCATTTTTACAAAGCAGCTTCTTACTATAAGAGTATAATTTTTGCATATTATTTACTATTTTAGTTTTGCTGTTATTTTAATGCCTACCATCAAATGTAATTTCTGTCTTAACATTAAGTACATTATAAAAAAAACTTGTAAAATTACACATACTAAATTTATTTAATAAAAAACACATACTTCCAGAGCCTCGCCTTCCGGTGGCTCCATACATTCCTATAACGAATTGAATATATAAATTGCGTTGTGAATAATTTTTATATATTAACTATAGACCAAAAGGAATTTAACTGGGGAACTATATTTCTATCAAGACTTCAAACCTTCTATAGAAAACCAAGCAGTTAGCCATTAAAATTATTATGTTAGGAAATTGCGCGGTTTACTAGTTAAATACGAGAAAATTGTAAAATTTTGACTTTTGTGTCGAAACTGCATATTTAGAATATATTTATTCCATTTCTTCCAGAATAATAATAAATAAACCCAGAAGTTTTGTAATTGTTACTTAAAATCCCTTCAACACTCGATTTGTAAACCTTACAAAGTTGACAAATACTGCTTTTAGATAGTTCTAATTTAAAATGCAACAAATAACCAATTTCCTCAATTTCTTTTTATCGATTTAATCAACATATTTTATTGTCAGTTCAATTAATTTAAAGTACAAAGAAACATTATGTAATTTATTGCTTTAAAATGGAAGAGAAAATTATAACAGTTAGTGTTTAACTTATTTTTTCAAAAATTAAAAATATCCTGTTTCCTGACACTTTAAACTTAAATAAAAAATAATGCAACCCTTCAAAGGATCCAATAATGATATCAGTGAAGACGTCATTCTAAACTGATTTATAACAAAAAATAAATGTTCACATTTTTAAAAATTTAAATCATATAAAGTTTTTTGTGCAATTGTTGTGTGGCAATGATGATACAAAATGGCTTTACAATGGTATTCCTATGGGGTTGGAATTCCTGTTTTTTTTTAATTATTGAAATCATCAAATTTTTTCCCTGAGAATTCAAATATTTCTAAAGTTTCATTAAGGGGGTTCAATACCCTCAAATCGGTGAAAAAATCAAAACAATTAATGGCTTAAAATACTATTGCAACCTTTATTAATAATGTCACAAAGTATCAAGACGATAGGAAAACTATTTTTGACATTAAAAGCTGTTTTAATGTCATGGCTTCGTAAGGAAATGGGTTAACAATAAAAACTTTAAAAGCGTTTTTCTCAGAACTTGATTTTTTGAACTTCGATGTACCTTTTCTCAAAAACTATGCTATGTTTTCTCATAAACTTTTTTTTATACGATGTAATACGTAGTATAGATTAATCTGAGGTTATGAATTTTAATGAAATTAAAGTGAAACAAATGTTATGGGGCAAAAAAGTGAGAAATTTCATGAATTTTTTCTTTAAAACTTATTTTATTTAAAAAAATCTAACAGTTATTTAAAAAAAACTTTTAACCTCAGATTAATATAGAAGGTTGGTATAATACACACAGAAATTTTTAAGATGATCTGATCAGTAGTTATTGTGAAAAGGTACATTGAAATTGGCCAATTTAACATAACCGATATACAACATAAACATACTGAACCCCCTTAACTTGAATTTTTTTACACGTCCACTTGTCTGTAACGTTTGTAGTTAGGCTAGAAAAGTGGGTGACAGATTGATGGATATAACCAATAGTGATGCAACGGATACCATTTTGGCCGGATACCGAATATCCGGCCAAACTTTGGGCCGAATATCCGGCATTTTTAGACTTCAAAAGTATAAAATGTCACATTGAGTAAACACTTTTGCAATCGTAGCAGTTTTACTTTGGATGACGTAGTGTAACCACTAGCCTCTTCTACTTACTGAATCTGAAACCAAAACCACTTATAATTAAAGATTTATGGCCAGTGTCCGATTCATAACTTGTCCCATTCAAGCCACAACGTATCCAGGAAGAACAGCTACATTTGACACATAAAAAATTAGTTCAGGATGTCCCAACACGAGAAAATAGCAAGTTCTATATGTTAAGTCGGCTGTTCGAACTTAAAAATGCTGTTTCTTTGTATGCAAATGAGAACAGTGATGTTGTGAACTTTTCTGCACATCAATGGGCACTGATAGAAAATTGCCTGATTATCCTCGTACATTTCCAAGGTGTTCGAAGCAGATTAGTGCAACAAAATCTTTGATTTCAGAAGTTGTACACATTGTACCTATAGCAAGTACCTTTCTTCACCAGCTTGCAGCATATACAGTGAGCAACTGTTTTTAGAATCTGGACTCATTTACGAAAAAAAGCGAAACCGTATTCTACCAAAGAACGCAGAACTATTACTTTTTTACACCATAATTTACATATCTTGAAACAAATCTAATATGCTTTATTTGTTATTAACATAATGTGAAGCATCAATCCAATAAAATGTATTAAAATTTAAAAATAACGTGTTAACTAAGGAAATATAGTCAGTTTAATAATTACAACAATACAAAATTTCAGTCAGTTTTAACAGGCCGGATAGTACTGCCGGATAGTTGTATTATCCGGCTACTGCCAACTATCCGGCCTACTAGCCGGATAGGCCGGATGCAGTATGTTGGCCGGATATCCGTTGCATCCCTAATAACCAATAACTATTACAAAAGCTCCCAGTTATAAATGTAAAGTGGAAGCTTCAATAAATGAACGATTTCAATAGTAGTGATTGATTTGAGTATGTATTTGCAATACACATAAATTTTAATTGGTACAACTATGAAATAATGGTCAGTCTGATCGAAAGTTGAAAATATCATTGAAAATAAAACGCAGGTATACTATACATTCCAAGTTGCATGAAATAAGTGAAATGTTCACCACATTTGAGAACTTTTGTTGCTTAGCAACGTAACGAAAATCAAGACTAGGACCTTATGTCAAAGTTGTTCCATTTATTAGAACAGATTAATGTTAGGCCAATTATCGTCAGCAAAATATTAAAAAGATAGGCAAATTCTCAAATTAACTTTTTTTTTTACAATTTTACCACAACAGAAAGTACAAAAAAAATATATTAACATTAAGTTCGTCCAAGTATGAGAATTCGTAAAGAAACCATGATTACAAAGATAATTTCCAAGACAAAAAGTGGGAAAAAATAAATCTGATAATTTATTACGTTTTGCAAAATTTATGAAAATTATGTCCTCACCATATTTCACATCGCAACGAAGCAATCGTCCATATTTTTCAAAGACTTTTTCAACATCCTGTTCTCGGATATCGATTGGCAGTCTTCCTACAAAGAGCTGTGAACGAGACATTTTGTCAAGATTTACAAATGAACCTAGTTAAGTTAGAAATACATGGAATGTTTAGAAGATGTGGCTTATGTTAAATTTACACTTTTACAAAGCGCAAGTCAAATTATATTGTTAAACGTTAACAAATTTCCAAATTCGATAAATAAACTATTTCAGAGTCGGACATAACAGAACGCCATAATAAACAAGAACATAGAACAAGACAAGCAAAAAGAAAGAATTTAACGAGAGTCTAGAAACAAAACCGGCCGGATTCTCCTATTGGTGGAAATTGCCAGGTGCTGTAACAACTAAATGTATGCTAACAGATTTGGCTAAAAATCACTATTTTAGCAATAGGTTTCTTGATGGCCCCAGATTTTTTTTTTTTTAAATAATCAGTCTAAATTAGAAAAGTGGCTCGATAAATAGTACAATAGTAAGTACAATACTTGTACAAGTTCGTTTTTTTATTTAGACTTTCTAGTCTAAATAAAAATACATATTTAGGGCCACCAAAATGTTTTTTTTTTGTCTCCAAAAAACAGTAATTCTCGTTAATATTTCTTATGATGCCACGCTCTCAACACTGCGAATCATTGGTTGTTTTGTTTTCTTTCCCTACTACTTGAAACAAGCTCATTGGTTTTTTTATTACGTTACGTGCTCAATGCTCATAACTTCGACTTTATTGGTGGTTTTGTTTTCTTTGAAAAAAAGTTTAATCAAACCCCTTACCTTGAATATCCGAAAAATAGTAAAATTTTAAAAAAAATCATGAACACTTCAAGATATCAAAATTTCAGGACAACTTTGAGACAAGTAAAAATTTAAGATTTTCCATTCTTCCTAGGTTAAAAAAAAATTAATAAAACACATTATTCTCATTTGGCCGAGTGTTGGCTAAGTTTTTAAACTAACTCGCTCTATAGTAACCTTTAATCAGACCAATAGAAAGTCCAGCCGGTCATGCTCCTATTCGGTTTAATTACATTACCACCAAACAACCGGCTACAGTTAGTGACAATTTAAAAATGTTCCAATCATAGAGATTTTAAATTGAACTCATAAGAAATAAATTTTTATGCTAATTTCAATTTTATAAAATTATAGCAATCTAAATCTTTCAAATAAAAATATTTTCATAACATAATTTTATCAAAAAAATTAATTAACTTCACTTCAAATATTTCAATTTCAAATCCAAATAAACAAATAAAAGGGCTGTAGGGAGCCTAGTGGTCAAGGATCTCGAAACTCGAGATCGGAAGGTTGAGAGTTCGAGACCCGGTCGCCACTGAAGACCTACCGAGTATATGCGGAGTACGTGCTCGTAAAATCTGTTGGGTCCGAAAGTCCTGTGGTCGGTCATTGCGCAGTTCACCATGGGTACAGGTTCCTGGAGAAAATTTCCCTCCCCTTTAGGGACGTGTCTAAATTGTGGAGGTGGCGACAGATGGCAGCATCTGTCATTAGTGTATGTGTGCGTCTTGTGTTATCCTACTTGACGATGGTTTATAAGCGGGTCCTTGCGACCAAGCACACAAACCTGAAAATATATGTCAAACCAACCAACTAAACAAATAAAATTGCTCAAGTGTTTTTTAATTTAAAGAATTAAGGCCGTGTATAGAGGTACGTACCACGTACCTTTTTAAAAGGTACGCAAGTCGATCATGTGACCCAAACATCCGCACGTCCATCGAGTTGAGTTGTACTAGAATTAGTTATAATTTATATTTAATTAAATTAGTTCGGTAGGCTACAAATAAATATTTTCCTACTTCTAAAAAATATTTGTTAGCAGAAGTTTTAATCCCAACCACCGAAAAAGTTACAATATGTATAATAGAACTTGGTTTGAGGTAGAGGAAAATGGAGAACATTAACATTTCAGCAAGTTGTAAAAGGATTGAATTTATACTTTTCGTTCGTTTTTGTTGTATCATCTTAGTGGAATTGTGTATCCTTCGTTAATGAGTTAATTAAGTTGTAGCATTAAATCTAGTACAAGTAACTTGTTTCGAGAGTATCAAAATGAATAGCTTCTGCTGCTAAAATTACTCGGAATCTCCGATTTTCTTTTAAGTAAAGTCACTCATTGTGGGTTAATGACACGATGCGATAAAATGAATGAATACCAGCATGGGCTGTAAAATTCTTTAACAAGCAAATATTTTTTTGTTAACAAATAACCCGACTACCAGTTTCTTCTATACACAAGAGTAGGGCTATGTGGTATTTTTTTTCCCGTGTGTGATGCAAGTCTCAAATAGCTTAGCTCACTTTATAAAATCTAAGCATAGCATATAAGAACTTTAATAATAATAAACTAGGTATAGTAGCAAATACAAAATTTTACTTTTACAAATTCTAAGTAATACAGGTCAATCAAATGAATGTTAATCATTCAACAATTTGCTGTTGAGACGTATTCATTTTTTTTATATTATTTATTCTATTGTCAATTTTTTTTATAAATTAACTTTTTGATTCGATGATATAAAAATTCTTACAAAACGGAATAAATCGACCAACATAACTTTTTATCAGAATTGCCGCTTTTTTTTTTTTTTTAAAAATCCTCTATTTTAGGAGAGTTATAAAATGACGCCTCTCTGCATCATAGCACCACACGGCCCTGTACAAGAGTTATAGTAAAGTATATAAGTGGCCTTATTTCAGACAATATACTACGAATAAAAAAAATATCACACTATAATTAGATGTGATGCATCTCTAGCAATGTAATATGCCTTGGTATTTATAATTTGGGGGAAATGCCTTATTTAAATCCTTTTCTTAAAACATTATCTCTGAGAATATTGAAAAGCATTTACAAACAAATATCTACTTATAGAAGAATAATGATCTTATTTTTAAAGAAAGAAGTCCTGACTGATGATTTCAACGACAAGCCAAAACAATTATGAATACGGAGAACACGTTTTTGGAGCTGAAGCTTTTTAATTTATATAGTATATATAAAGGCTTTATTTAAAAAGGTTTTTTTTTTTTTTGGAAATTCTAACCCAAACGAGTCAAGTATAGGACAAAACGCTAGCAGCTTTCTCCAAGCACAATGCAACGACTTAAGATTTCTGGTTATCTAAATAATTGAGATGTATCATATCACAGGCGGAAACTAGGCATACGTACGAAAAACCATGCGAGTTTAACGTGTATATTGTAATTTACTTCATGAATCAAAAGACTCAAGAGCAAAGTTCTTGATGTTTTTTAAATGAACATAGTTTGATCCTTTTTGTTTTTATTTAAAACTTTATTAGATTTTTCAAGCTTGGTTAAAAAAACATACTCCGAAAAATATTTCAGACATTGATTTTTTTCTAGATATCGTTATTTAATTTTGCTGTCTTTTTATTGAGAAATATTTATGTATGTACGTGGAATTCGTACTTCATAAAATCTTAGCCACTTAGAACTGTTGAAATAAAGTTATTAAATTTTTTTTATTACATTTCTTCAAATTTGATTAGGTTTTCTTCTCTTCTGGTGGATGAAAATTTAAATTTCGTTTATTCCTTATTAACAATCTAGTGTTTACTGTTTGGTATAAAGTAGTAACGTAAAAAATAAAACTGAGTTGATAAGGCTGCTAAAAATGCAACTATACTTTTAAAGCAAAATATTGCATGATGTTAACAAATTATTTACTAATATTTCATAGTTTCATTTTCTTCCTATTTATACACTACTTATTTTTTTTATTATTTAGGTACCTACTTCTTAATGGCAAAATTTAACATGTTTATAATTTTAATAAAATTTGGTTTTTACTTAGGTTTTAAAAAAATGCAATGATTACTGTTTGGTATTGTTTATCTATACTTGCTGTATAAAATACTTTGATGTTATTGCAATTTTAACTTCATAAATGCTTACAGTTTTGCATAGAAAATAACGCATCACCAACTTTTAAGAATTTCTTAAAAGCCAAGGGGAAAAGTTTTTGTAAGATCAAGTATCAACAGAAATTCTAAATTGTGTTTTGCATTATGTTCCTGATTCAGCTGTAACAAAAAAAAAAAAAAAAAAACTGGTAATACTTTCTTTGAATAACAGTTACTAGAATTTTTTAGTCTTTATATTCTCAATGCATGATTGAAAAAATCCCTTCCAAATTTCAATTTCACACAGTACTTTCTTAAAACAATTCGCAAACACCATATTTAGAAGAGAAAAATAACTTTATGTCCGATTTAACTGCTTTGATAGAAACATTATAAGGCTTAGAATTCTTGAAAAATTGCACTTTTTGTAGGATTTACAGGGAACAAATCACTTTTAGGTATCCAAAAGTGAATTGACATTTTTAATACGATGCTTTAAATTTAAATCTTTTTTTGAAAAAAGTATCATACACTTAACAGGTTTATATAGCAAAAATCTGATATAAGCATTTTCTGAGAAGAAATACAAAACTCAATTGAACAAGGCAAAACCTTGTGAATATTTTAATTTTTATTTGGTGTTGGGTTTCAATTCTTTAATTGAAGCAGTTTTGACATCATTTATGCAAAATATCAATATAAAATGAAGAACTTTGAATCAGAATGAAAAATTACTTCTATATTCAATAATAACTTTTTGACAAGCAAAATTACATTTTGGGGCACGATGTACCAAAAAATTTACAGAAGTGAAAGGAAAACTGTTATAAATATTTTAATAATACTAATAAGGCTGTAATTTAAATAATTCCTATTTTAGCCTTTAAATATACGATACATTAAAAGAGACCCGAGAAATTATAATGCTTCTTTCTCGAGACTGTGGCTTCTATGAACTTATAGAATTCTTTTTTCCCTTGTTAACCAAAAAACATTTGCAATTGTTGCCCACAGAAGTGTTAAAGGCAATCAAATGCAAACATCATCTAGCATTGACTCATGGATCCCCACAAGGTCAAGATGGCTCAGCAAACTTCAGTTTCAGCAATCTGCACTTTCCTGAAAAGGATGTATTTGAAGAGTTAAAAGTACAATAATCTCGAAGCAAAAACTAGCATTCATTAAAAGCACTAAGCTATAACTACGATTGAACACTTGTAACGTCTCTGAGAAAAGGTTAAGGCCTAGCACGGTTAATTACTGGAAAACCATGCTCCCAGGCGGAATAAATAAGGCAGAAAAGGTCACACACAAAATTAAAACAGAAAAGCAATTTAATTCAATTAGGATATTTAATAAATACTTTAGGGAATGAGGTACAGGGGGACATTCAAAGCAAACAAAATAAAATAAGAAAGGATATTGCAGTTGACAGGATAATCATCGGCGAGTGGACGAGTCAGGTCCTGCACTAGATCACACGATGTCAAAAATGGCTGGCCGACGTACTCGAAATCCTCAACTGGCCAAGAATATCAAGAACTTTCACATTTCAAAAATAAACGTAAAAACTCAGCTGCTGCTATCTAAAAAGATAAAAGACAATATTAAAAACACAGCTAAAACAAATCATACTCCTAAAAGACCAGCGGAGACCCCTGCCATGAAGACTGACAACATTTATACTATCTGATAATAATATTCATAAAATGCTTTTTAATTCTTAAGGCAAGGTGAAGGATCTGTGGTTGAAGGGCTAACTGCACAAGAACTGCATTACTTCATAGAACAACTAGGCAGGTCCGTTACACACTGAACTAAAAATTTGACATTCGGGACAGGGGGCGGTAAGGAATTTTCCACATTGTTTTGTGTTCCTATTTTTAAAGTTTCTTTGTTTCAAAATACAGTTTTGCAATTATATAACGGCCAGTCCATTAGTATACTAATAACAAAAATTTGAAATGAATTTTTTTAAAAAAAAGTAATGCCCAAAGGATATAAATAGGGATGCACCAAATAAAAAATTTGGCCGAATACAGAATATTCAGCCTACCTAAACCAATTTTATTATTCATCAATTTCAAATCAACATTGTGTATAAGTACACAATCGCACAATAATTTTAATACAATTTAGCTATTAAATTTTCAATTGAAGCAACACACAAAAAAGTAGTGCTCGTTTGTTATTATTTGCATTTAAAAAAAATTATTTTCACTATTCAGCCAAACTGAATATTGTGCTAAAGTTGCCTAATACCGAATATTCGGTGCATCCCTAGATATAAATTACGGTAGAATTTCCCATATACCTATAACAATACACATTTTCAAACTGAGTAGGTTAAACAGCACCATCTGCCCAGTTATTTTTATTTTATTAAATGATTTTATTTAAATTACTTATAACAATCCTAACTGACAATTCTATTTTATTTCATTTTTTAATGGTTACTCAAAGGATTCGACAACTGCATAACTCTCATTCATGGTAATCAAAGCTCAGGTTGGTTTTAAATAAATGATTTCAATTATGGTATGAAATAACTCAACATGTGGAATGTGTTAACAACAGATTACCTGATGAAACTCACACTCAAGCTTTGTAGTGGAGTTTCACCATCAGTATCGTCCCTACTATACATACTCTCAACAGGCATGACACTTACAGTCTGCTCCATAAAAAAAAAGATGTTTTTAAGTATTATAACTACATTTTTATTCAGGAAGGCACCGTTGTGTGGAAAGCTATATAAATGTTTGATTACTATAGGTGATTATGCTTCTCATTTATTCTGGAAAATTTCCATGAATGTGCAATCACTAGAAAGAGTCACAGATTAAAAGTAGGCAGTCTATTTAATTGTCCTTAACTTAAAAGTGGTCAAAAATCAGCAAGATATTTGATTAAAATATGATTACAGTACAGCACAAGAAAACAAAGTCCTAACTAAGTCTTCCGTGTATCTAAAAATTCATACGAATACGGCAGCAATTAAATTTGCAAATATTTGATTTGTCATCAGATTGAATTAATATGAATTGTGGAATGTAGTAAGTAGGGACCCTTAAATTTTGTCATAGTCAATTTCAAGCATGGTCAAAATGATTTGCAAAAAGAAAACGTAAACCAATAAATTTTTCAACAAATAAAAGAAATATGTTTCATAAAATATACAATAGGAATTAAAAAAAAGAAACTTACTCTAATATTTGCTCCTATTTTTTTCGTTGAGCACCTACACGTAGGTCCAATATGTATACATCAGTATTTCAATCTAATTTAGAATTTTAAACCTTTACCGTGTATAATTACTTTGCTAGCGTTAAGAGTTCTTGATTTGTTGATATGAATATCCATATGGTTATCTTTATCATAGTTTAAAATGTCCAGTCAAAAGTTTTCATAAAAAGTATACAGCGTACCGCATGGCGTTGGCGATTAAACTTTTATTTTGAAGGTACGCAAGTTGATCACGTGACCAAACATTGATCACGTGATCGACGTGCGTACCTTTTGTAAAGGTACGTGGTACGTACCTCTATACACTCCGAAGAATTAATCATGAATTCATGAGCATCTTATGCATTTGAAATTCTTATGAATATGTAGAAGTATTTTTTAAGTGTGGATCAATTGCATTTTGCACGTAAAATTTAATAGTTCAACTTTTCTTCAAGGATATGAACTTATTCTCAATGCTTCAAAATGGACAAGTTTAAAAACTACTGCAGATATAAATATGTTCTCATATTATGTATACTGACTACTATTTTCGGAATCATATTACTTGGTTATTTATGTTCTGAAGAGAGATGCGTGTTTAATAACTGGACATACTCACAGAAACAGTCTAGACGCTGGGACAAACTGAGCCTCAAAAATGTTGTGGACAACATGGGAAAATCATTGTCATTCTTATCTCACCCACTTATTGGGAAATCAGACAGACATGTACAGACTGAATAAGCTGTCATTTGAAGACATGCTTAAAGAACCAGATTTCGAATTTGACATCAAGGGCTCAGATGTCATAGTGTTTTTGCACATTCAGAAAACTGGGGGCACTGCTTTTGGCAAACATTTGGTGAAAAATCTTGCCTTGGAGCAGCCTTGCTCGTGCAAAAAGGGACGCAAGAAATGCAAATGCTCTCGTCCTCATTCCGAGGACAAATTGTGGCTGTTCAGCCGTTATTCTACCGGCTGGAAATGTGGTCTGCATGCAGACTGGACAGAGCTCACAAATTGTGTTGATAGTGCCATGGATCAAACTGAACGAAAATCCTCTAAAAGAAGGTATGATTGTAATTATATATTTTATGTCATTTCATATTATAAAATCAAAACTCTGTGTTTTGCAGCAGGATGACATTTCAAAACAGCTAAAATATAATAGCCTGTCTCGATTTGTGTTGCAGGTTCAAGCAATGATAATACTCAAATCTGGTAAACATGAATAGCTCTTGTGCAGCTCTAGTGTGACAATAATTCAAACCTAATCTAATCTCACTTCATGTTTCATACAACTACATAGGCATAGCAAAACTTGGGTAAATTTCAAAACACCAATGAACAGACCGGCTATTATATCATATCTTTACCAATCTTTCATGAGTATTTCTAGAAAATACTTGCAATCATGAAACTTGAGCCTCAGTTAATATAGGGCCCGTGTCTTATGCAGATTTAATAAAAATTTAATACACACTTCTCTTATGAAGACGTATTTGAAGAGAGCCTTTTTATTAAATCATTCAACTTTTTGCTGCTAATGTGTTTTTACTGGTACTAAGTACGCTGTTTGTTACAAGTGCCAGCTCATCTCTTTATTGTGATGCTTACAGGGCCAGACCACTAAATATTCTCATGTAGCCAGGATTTACCAATTTTTAAAAGACCCCAAAATCTGCTCCAGGAAAACTATTTTTAAATAAGCTGGCACTTAGCTTGACCAGATTTTTTTAAAGTGAAATTGTACTTAAATTTTCATAAAACATATTTTATCAAAAAAAAATACTGTAAAAAATTGCAAACTATTTTGCAAAATTTGTAAAGCTAGACAATCAAATAAAAAACCAAACAGTACTTCAAACCCTACTGATACTCATTGCATGCAGATATTTTTCTGTGTTTCAAATCGAGTTCATAACAGTTTGATATTCAACCAATACTGATTCCCAATTAGTCATGAAGTGTAACAAAAGTATGGAAAATAGTTATAGGACTTGAGTATAAGTTATTAACTTAATCACCTATTTACGCGATTCCTAAAATTCCTCTTCAAATATTGGGCAATATTAAAAATCTTTTATTAATGCTATAAATTAATGTATTGTGTTCTGTACATTAATTCAGTTATCTTCAGGAATAAGTAGCCAGGACTGGCATATTGAAAAGGCAAAAAGTGGCTACTAATTTAAATCGATGTTCGAAAAATCACTTATTTTATAGGTAATTTTTTTCCAACATTTCTAATGATATTTACTATGTTTAAATAATTTGTTGCAAATGATTTCGATAACATACTTTTATCCTTGCGGCCAAATTTAAAACCCTTATAACAAATGAATGTTTTTACCACAGGTACTTTTACATAACTTTACTACGAGACCCAATCTCTCGTTTTCTGAGTGAGTACAAGCATGTCCAGAGAGGAGCCACTTGGAAAACAGCTCGGCATTTGTGTGGCGGCCGCCTACCCACAAGAGAAGAGCTGCCATCTTGTTTCGAAGGAAAAGACTGGAGCGATGTGACGCTGGAACAGTTTTTAAGCTGCAAATCCAATCTGGCCATAAACCGCCAAACGAGAATGCTGGCAGACCTAACTCTCGTTGGGTGCTACAACGAAACGAGGATGACAAAGCGCCAAAGAGAGGTCATGATGCTTGCTAGCGCCAAGCAAAATCTCCAAAGAATGGCGTTTTTCGGTTTGTGCGAATTCCAAAAACTCACCCAATACTTGTTTGAGAATACTTTTCATTTGCAGTTCTTGCAGCCGTTTCAGCAGCTTAATGAGACTCGCAGCAGTGCAACGTTAGCCGAAATAAGCAAGGAAGACTTACAGAGGGTAAGAGATTTGAACAGACTAGACTTAGAATTGTACGATTTTGCTAAGTCTTTGTTGATGCAGAGGTTTAAGCAGTTGAAGAAATCAAATGTCAATTATGAAATTGAAATGGAAGGACAGCGCATCATTGATCAAATTTTTGAATCTGATAATTAATGTGTGTAAAAGAAATATTCTAATATGTACAATAATATGTATAAATACAGAATTTGTGTCTAAAATTCAGAATTACAATATCAATATAAAAATTGGAAACTATTATTTTTTTTAACCTTAACAATGGTATGTCCAAAATTAACTTAACATGATTTTTGTTTTCGGATATTTTTAAATTAAAAAAGAAATCTTTGTAATTTGTTTTTGACGACTTGAAGCACACACTAGCACACATATTTTGGTGTATAAATAACGTCTAGATAGCCATTAGGCTATATACAGAATGGATCCAAACTAAAAACATGTTTTATCACCTTGATCTTAAAAAACCATTTAAAAACAAAAGATTCCTATAAGGAAGTATTTAGTTACTAACATTTCGACCTTTCGCATACAAGGCAGCCTTTATGACTAGGCTCTCCAGCCTCTAATGGTAAGTAGAAACTGCTAATAGCAATTTATGGACAATAGTCGAAAAATCAAATTCATGGATTAGAGTAAGCTTGCTATTAAGGCTATGTCTATCAAGTTTTGTTGTAATCAAATGTTTATCCAATTTGCCCGGTTTCATTACTTGGCACCATATAACGCTAATCCCATTAAATTAGTTCCGGCTACTATATTATAGCTGTTTGGTAAATTATTAAGGGTACACTCATGCAACATTGGGTACATAATAGTTTTTAAATGTCGTTTGTTAATACTACTGAAACGGTTAATAAGGATGCAATCCTTCCCCCATAAAATTGAAAAATGTCCTTAAATCCTTTATTAATTTTAATAGCTATGCATTTTTTTACAATATGAAGACTTTATATTTAGTACAGTAATGTAAAAAAGCCAAAATATATGTTTAGAAAATAGATGTACATAGAAAATGTTTCTCAATTGTAAATACAGTGTTATAATGTAAATAAACTTATTTATTGATTTTGTGTTGAGTTTTATAATAAATACCAAGTTTGTTTTTTCAAGGAGGATGGGGGGGGGGGGAGAGATACAAATGTATCTATAAAATGAACTAATTAAATCTTACTCAGTTTATATTATTTCACACACAATTTATTAATAAATTAGAACCAGAGCTGTATTGGGGGGTATACGGAGTATACCCTGTGGTTTATTTGGAAAAATAGAGTATACTCTGTGATTATTTTCCAAATTAGCGTATACACTTTAATTTTTTTTTAATGGGTTTTACATTTTTTTTAGTTAAAAAAAATTCAACTGGCATAGGCTTTGACTACTTATACTCTGAAAATCCAAAATCTGTGCCAGACGATCTATAAAACCTCGGCTATGCTAATGACACTATCAATTTTGTCCTGCTCAACGGCAAAGTGTGAACAGGGCTTTAGTTTAATGAATATCATAATAACTGATTTGAGGGCATCTTTATTGATTTATAATGTTTTAAGTTTAATGTTCATTAATGTTAATGGACCACCAGTTGATCTGTTTGCCCCAAAGAGATATGCGAGATCATGGTTGGTAAACTGTCGGGCAGAGACTGATGTCCAATTAAAAGCAGTACGAGGGTGAGAAGAAAAGGAATCTCGCTCAGCCCTGTTGTTTGGGATATTTTTAGGGGAAAATAAATAATTTGTGAACAGTTGTAAATTTTGTTACCAAGTACCAACTCGTATTAAGAGTACACTCTCTCACTTTTTTTATTTAGGCACAGTATACCCTGTGCAAAATTTACGAATACAGCACTGATTAGAACATATTCAATTTAACATTATCTTGTACATGCTATGATGCATGTCTGATATGTTTACCTCAAGAATATGAATTAAATTTTTAAAAAAAGGAAAGCAAGTCTAAGTGTTGAATGGTATTGGTTCTTTATTAAAAGTTTTTAATAACCTTCAAAGTGACTTAACTTCAACCTTTTTTTTTTGTTATGTTTTACAAATTAAAATATGTCAGCAAGAGAATGAGACCAATATCTTACAAAACAAAAATAATTTATTATTTTGAATAAAAGGGTACACAATATAATCTCATTGACCACCTTAAATTGAGCAACTAATTAATAAGTAAATAATATGCGAGTGTGCCTTCAACCTAATAATATAAGATTCAGAGCAAAATATAAGATTCTGATTCTATTTGGCACTAATCTGAGCTAACAAAAACAGCAAAAAATTAACAATTAAAAACATTACAATTAAGAACTGAAAAGCAAAATTAAATAGATCAAGTACAAAATTAAGTAAAAATCATTATTATTAAAGTAGATGTTTAGCATGGTAATCAATGCAAGTGTGCCTTTAACGTAATAATATAAGATTCAGTGCAAAATATAAGATTCTGATTCTATTTGGCACTAATCTGAGCTAACAAAAACAGCAAAAAATTAACAATTAAAAAAATTAAAATTAAGTATTGAAAAGCAAAATTAAATAGATCAAGTACAAAATTAAGTAAAAATCATTCTTAAAGCAGATGTTTAGCATGGTAATCAAAATGGTCACTGATAAAAGTCGAAATAAAGTAGAACAGATGATCATATCCCTGAAAAAAAAAATTAACTTCAATACACTATGAACAAGCTTAATAGACTATAGAAGAACACAAACAGTAAATAGACACTACAGCTTATTAATATTTATCTTATTATTTTTTTTAATTTTGAAATTTTCCACAATAACTCTTAATTCAACCGACATTTAAGAGGGAATGGGCACGCTGGGGGGTCTCCAAAGCAAAGTCTATCGGTGTTAATCATATGAAAAAATATTTTCTCTACCACATTTTTCCTGCTGTAATTGTATTGAATATTTTTACAAGCATATTTTTTATGTGAAAAATGTAGCTGACTTACGGGACCTTTCCACTTTTTGAAATTGGTTGAAATATTTTTAAATTTTCAATAAATAATTTTACACAAAGTATTCGAAGCAATTTCAAAAAGTGGAAAGAAAGAGACCTGTAAGTCATCTACATTTATTATTTTTTTTAAAAAAAAGTCAGTAAAATCATTCAATACAGCTGGAGAAATGTGGTTAAGAAAATATTTCTACTATTGGATTGCACTTTGCTTTGAAGACCAGCGGTCATTTCCCCCTTAAGAAGTGTACACATACTAAAAGTCACACATACACAACATACACTTAATTTTAAAAAAAAAGGGGGGGGGGGGCAAATTAATTATGCATACCTCTTGCATTCTTAAATCAATCTTTATTGGAGTATTTTTGCAGGCTTCAATTAAGTTCTGTGTCAAGAGTTCTTTTTCTAAATAGATATCTACTGATCCCTGGAAAATACATGCAAAATACTAGTTAAATTAAAAATAAAAATAGCTTATTTACCATACATATCAATATTGCCTGTACCAAACAAATAATGCATGAAAAAAATTATACTTTTGCAAGGTTAAATGCAAATGTCGACAATAAATACATGTAATTTTAAAATTGTGGATAGGTGGATTGATTAATAAGAATAAACAATACATTGGTTAATTGCTCAGATTTAATATTTGCCAAAGTGTATTATGTATATTTATACAATAGCAAAAACTAGCAACAGGCCAAAGACTCATCAAGGTTGACATTTATTTTAATTTTAGAACTTTTAAGAATCATGGCAACTACATTTTTCAATGAACTAAACACATGAACAATACTTTTTAGCATTGGTTGTAAAGTTACTTTTAGAAAGTATCTGTTACAGTTACTTTAGATAAAAAGTAACTATTTTATACAAAAAGTTACTAATCACAGTTACTTTAAGAAATGTCAAGTTATAAAAAAAAAATTGAAATTTAGCCATCTTACTTTTTCCCCAAAGAGAACCAAGACTAAAGAAATAGGGGCAATTAGAAAATTTAGGAATGAAAATTCAACGTTTATAAATGTTAATTTTTAAATAATTAAATTGCAGAGCAATGAATTGTACCAAAAACATCCCTGAAGAGCAGCGTGAGAAGTAACAGAAAAGTAATCAATTTTTTAATATTACTTCGTTACTGCTAAAAATAACAAAGTAAAAGTTGCTTTATGAAAAATCTAACGGTGTTAACTTAAAAAAGAATCTGTTATAAGTAACATATTACTCAAAACTTTAGTTATTAGTATGTATAAACAAGAAATAAAGAAATACAGAAAAGCAAAATGGATTGTAAGGTATGCTTTGTGTCCAAACTATTAAATTGTTAAAGTAAAGGGAAAAAACACTTAATTTTGTTTAAAATCTTAATTTTTTTAATGAAGTCATTATAATTATGCGAATCTATCTGTGCAATTGTTATTGAATAAAAATATATAGTTTACTTGATCGATAAGAATGTTGATTTCCGGTCCAGCATAACTCTTGGCTAACAATGTTGAATCATACTGCTTCCAAGTTGATTTATCTGATCCCAAGTATCCTGTAAAAGCTTTTTGACCCCATGGTCCTTCTGAAGGGTTACAAATCGGTGCAAAGGCAGAAATGCTACAATATGCTTCTGGGTTTTTTAAAGCAATCGTAATAGCTCCATGTCCACCCATGCTAAATAAAATAAAGTAAACGAATTCCATTAAATAAAAATTAATGAATTAAAAACATTTTAGCACTAACATTTTAAAAGGGCTTAATATATCTTTTTAAGTATTTCAACTATGCTATATAATTAAAGAGTTCGTGGAATTTTAGTATAAATAAAAAAATTATGCACAATATCTAATGTTATTTTTGGAGAAGTTTAGTTTTCATAAAATATCCATTCAGCGAGCATTAAATGGGGCTAAATCCTAAAAACAGCAGTACAATTAACAGCAGTACACTATTTAAGTACATTGCATTCCTATAAAAACACAGATTGAATAAAAAAGTCAAATAATGCTTCGAAAATCTACGTAACAAAAAAGATAAACTAGCTATAAATGTTCGATTACATAAATACTTTCATCAAAGTTGAACAAGTTTAACCAATTATTCAAGAAATAAGTTTTTTTTTTATTTATTTATAGATACAGGAAGTTTTATCAAATATATAAGAGAATGAAAAGTTTTCTTAAAAGAACCAGTAATATTAATTAGTAAATAAGTAGTTCAAAATAGCATTGATATTGACTGCTTTTTACTAATATTGAAAAGAATTTTATTTCTAATAAGTAGTTTATAACATATAAAGAAAACTGCATGTTATAATTTGTAGAGTGCAAGTTAAAAAAAATAATAAACTAGCTAATAATTTTAATAAATATTATACCTATGTCCAAATATTGACTTCTTTTCAGTTACAGGAAATTCTTTTTCAATAACCTTTGGTAGCTGTAAGAATTAAACAAATTTAACTAACTATTTCTTCACTTAATACCAAATACTTTAACTCAAAGAAACATTACAATAAATTATATTTTTTCCGTAAATTGTTATTAAAAATGAAATGCTGTTATTGCATATATAACAAATACAATTATTAGTTTGTATTTGATTCACAAACTCAGTAAGGATTTGGTAACATGGAAGCAGCAAATAGTTGAAATTTTTAATTTTGTATTATCTAAAAACTTACATTGCTTTCTCTTGAAAAAGTCTATTATTTGTAAGTTATAGGCTAGAAATATATTATAATTTTTTTTAAAAATGTCCTTCTAGTCTGCACCGGTATGTTTATCAAATATTAATGAATGAATAGTCGCGCCAGACATTCAGATCTTTAGTAGATATCTAATAAAGAAACATAAATGTTAAACACGAGTATACTTCAGAAATAACAGGGGGGGGGGGGACATTTTATGGAATTGAAAAAAAAATATGTCAGACAAACCTCTTTGGTGACATAAGAATACATCCTATAATTAGTCTTCCATTTATCTTCAGTTGCATCAACATAAAATCCAGCACCTGTTCCAAAATCATAAGATTCATCTTCGCCTTCGATATTGCATCCTCCTGAAAGAATTTTTCTTTATTTAAATATTTTTTGAAAGTTGGAGATTTTAGAAAAAAATGTAGTTGGGTGCCGAATGATCAAGCTATATGTTCAATGTTGCAGCAATGTTGTCTTGTAAAATAAAAAATGTCTCGTCCTAAAGAAAGCAGTTCTTCCAATACAAGACAGTACAACTGTAACAATGTCGGTCGCAATGTATGCCAACTAATGCCATTCTATATGTTGAATGGCATCTTTCAGTTTCCGCAACTTGCACACGAGATATAGTAATTAGCTAACAAAAAAGTGGTTATAGGAATATTGGAGCTATACTTATTCAAGATAACTTAATAATATTGAAGCTGGCAGAATCTTTGCCGTTTTATGACTTCACATAAACAACACTCAGGCTATCATTTGTGAAATATTTTTATTTATGAAAAATATCCAAAGGCACTATGATCATGTTCCATCAAACTTCAAGTCTTTCCAAGCAACACTTAACTTTTTATCATAATTTTTTAAAAAAATTTTGCATGAATTTATATCCTGTGATTAGACTACTTACGTGGACTGGTGTCAGGTGCAACCACTATTATGCCATGCTTTGCTGCATATTGCTGAAAGCCAGATTTAATTATAAAATTTGTTTCATCACATGTTAAACCTGTAAATAAATTATAAAATAATAACATTATTGATAAATTTATAATAAACCAAGGGAAATTCTCCAGCTATTTCTGTGATTAAACTTAGACAGTTTTATTTATTCTGATAGATCCCCATAACTTAATAAAAATGTATAATAAGTAATATTCACGCCAACAGCAATTTTTTTTTAGCCCATTACAAATAATTTGATATAATCACTAATAAAACAATCTGGTATCAAAATAATATTTACAAACTTCTAGCAGGCAACTTGGTTTGTAGTATTGAACTTTATCTTCTCTAAAGACATTTTTCCGAGTGAAGGGAATGTTCACACACCCTTATCGACTTCTTTTATGGCACAGGGCTTAAAACACTTAACTATATTATCTTCAAACTATCATTTTAAAAGTAGGGGAGAGAAGCAAACACCAATCAACCAGCATTCCATGCGAGCGTAACATAATTCCCCATCTGATTTTTATTTACTTAATATTATAAGAGTGTTAGTTAAAGTTATGTTAAAACAACCCAGGGATGTTAAGAGTATCTTTCCTTGTTGAACATTTTTTCATCTCTAGTTTAAACAATGTGTTGAGTTTCCCACTATGCTTATGTCATAATATGGATTTTATTAAATTTAAGAGTGACATTGGATTACAATATTTATAATAATAAAAATTAAAATATATGATTGTGCAAAATGAATAAAAATAATACGTCACATGATTGAAACTGTTAGTTTGATCTATAATTAAATCTGAATAAAATGCCAAAACACACTGAAAGATCTTTTAATGCACCTTAATGTTTTAAAAAGGAGAAATAAAAAAAGCATTTTCAAAGCAAACTTTTTATTAAAAATTGGCTTTACAAGTACAACACATTATATTTTTTTCTTTCTATCCCCAAGCACAATATAGTTTCATGTTGACAGAAAATATATCATAAAACAGACAAAAGGTTAGGAATTCCATGCTTTAAACAAATAAGATATATATTTACTTAATAGGAATATCACTAACTTAGTAACTTAAGTTAACTCCAAAGTTTACACCATATCTTTAAAGTTACGGAAGTAGCTTACATGGTCAAGTAATTCCGCAGAAGAGTCATTGAAAATTATAAAAGTTAGTGTTCATATTCAAAAAGTCTACATTTTTATACCTGCATTGAAAACTTAAATACCTACCAGACAGCCAATATAATACAGGGCACAACTTTTCAGATGCTTGAGGAGGGATATAGATCGAAAATTTCATCTGACATTTCACTTCTTCACTCAAGTGGCTAAAAATCTTTTGATATCCACCGAAGCATTTTTGAGATAAAACTAATTTCAATTCACTCATGTTTGGGAGTTTATGTTATGTAGAAGAGTTCCTATAAAAAAATTGATACTTAAATTAGAAACCTTACAGGGAAATAAACAAAAATAGAGGGATTGTGGTACAATCCTAGATTACAAACTATCCACGTATTGGAATTGGTGTTAAATAATTCGCATTAAATATGCAATGAAAACTGACGTAGTAAAAATAACTTGTTTGTGAGAGAATATTTATTAAAACATTAATCACATACTAAATATTCACTGCTTTCCTGAATCCTTATCGAATCAAAGCAAAATTATGTGGGAAAAATTTCAAGGAAAACAAGTCACATGATATCTGGTTTGTAGCTGATCAACCAACAGAAAGTGGACTATAAAAATTTAACTTTTTGTTTAAAGGATTATGAATAACATTGTTGATCGAGGCATTCAATACTAAAAAATATATATTTTGGAAAACATTGGAATAAACAAAATAGTTCTAGTATTCTCAAATTAAAAGTCCACTGGAATTTATTCCTTTTTTCTACCAAGCTTTGGTAGAATAATATTTACAAAATGGCAGCAACTGGTGATTTTAATCTTTGATGTTGTTGACGAATTGAAATATCGCACTGACTTATCACCCGCCAGGAAGTGGAAGTTAGCCTCTTCGACGCATGCGCATCAGCCTTCAATACTCGGCACCGAAGTTGGCGACTTCAAAGTAGTTGGCGATGGCGATTTATTTTTCGCAACAACCCATGTCGGCCGCCTTGAAGCTCGTTACGTTATATTTTTTTTGTTGAGTTTTTCGAACGTATTATGCAGATTTAGTGCCACAACTAATAAAGATATTAATAATTATTATGTGTTTATATTTTAAGGAGTCTAAGGTATGTACTTACTTTTATTAGTTTGAAAAATTGAATCTTCTACCTGTATGCACGTGGTGAGTAATGAATGAAATTTGTGTAACTTCTTTTGCTTAACTATGTTTTACGATCAAATTAATTGCCGTAGAAATTAATGCTGTTCACCATTAATCTTGAACCTGTGTTTTGCTAGTCAAAAGAAATGTCTAAAATTCCTCAGCTACAACTAACGCTGGTCTGAAGTATTGAGTGAAAATATGTAAATAACAATTTCAAAATATCCCGATGTAATATAGATTTCGCTAACTGTATATTGTAAAATGCTTGTAAATTGAAATTGTTTTAAATTATTCCGTAGCGTGCGTTGCAAGTTTAATAATTGACTAAAGTGCAAGTTAAATAACATTCTCTTTTTGTAGGATGCTGCTCAAATCGGTTTTATATCAAATATGGGCAGTAGTAATGAAAATAAATGAAAATATAAGTAAATACAGTCATTTAAATTTTTTTCTTTGTGATTCTGTATTGTCTGATGCGAAAATTTTCTAAATTAAATGCTTAAATCTCTCAACTCAAAATAAAATGTTTTTATTTGATAAAAATAACTTTCTTGAAGAAAAACCCATGCCTAGAGTTAGAGAACTGCATGAAGGATTTGCAAAAGCTTTTCAATTCTTAATGATTTTTTCCCCCATTCTTTGTATGATGAATTTTGGGATGTTAGTTCTTGTATTTATTGATATAAAATGACCCTAACAATGACGTAAGTAAAAAAAGCCATACTGTCTTAACAGACGAAAGAATGTAACTAAATTGGAAGTGTCGTCATCGATGCATGTGCAATCAGCCTACCATGAAAAGCACAAGGTCAGTATATTCTTCTTTTAGATTTCTAATTATTAAGTGTTCTGAAAACTGCGAATAAATCTTCTGATAGTATGCACATGGTGAGTAAAACATGCATTTTGATGGTTTAAAGAATAATAGCATAATTTCCACAGGTTACCACTAAGCTGGATTATTACGTCAAATTGAAAGTGTAAGTAAAAGAGTTACAAAATACAGCTATCATATGTTCATGTGGGTTTTCTATGATTAATAATGGATATATCCTAATGACCATCCTCTTTGATTTGTCCCAAATTAAAAGATAGTGGCATCTCATTGCAGTTTGGTTTTTCGGAATCCATTGTGGTGAGTAAGTAACACACTAAGCATGTATTATTGATAATGGAAAATTCAAGATAATAAAATATCTGTATAAATTTGAGAGGTAGATTCGTCATGTCGTCATCGATGCATGTGCAATCAGCCTACCATGAAGAGCACAAGGTTAGTATATTCTTCTTTTAGATTTCGAATTTTTAAGTGTTCTGAAAACTGCGAATAAATCTTCTGATAGTATGCACATGGTGAGTAAAACATGCATTTTGATGGTTTAAAGAATAATAGCATAATTTCCACAGGTTACCACTAAGCTGGATTATTACGTCAAATTGAAAGTGTAAGTAAAAGAGTTACAAAATACAGTTATTATATTACAGCTCTAGATTAACGGTCGCCAGTCGCCAACTGGAGACTATTACACCAAAAGTGGCTACCTAAAAATCGAACCCCAGTCGCCAAAAGTGGCTATCATATTTTTTAATTTTTGTTCAACAAATAATTAATACTGAAGCTGCATTTCTAAAATATTAATAATAAAACGCTCAGATTCGATTCTGTCGGAAAGAAAGACTGGATGACAGTTGTTACTTGTCGGTGAAATTTTCCCCTCATCATTGGCCGGTGTTTTGTGTGGATGTCGCTGAGTCGCCCTCCGTGTGACGTAAATGGAGCTGGGCGACGAAAATCTTAAATGCAAATTTGATTTTCAAATCTTGCTTTACGATCGCGGCAATTTACAAGTGATTGATTTACAGCTGATTAAGATCTCAACTATTGTGGCGATTCGAATTCTCCGAAACTAATAGTAGATAGTAAGTACATAAATTATTTTTCTTCTTTTAACAATGGCCAATCACATAATACTTACATATTTGGTATGATCCTTTTTTTACTGTCAATCTTTTTTATCAAAAATGTCTTTAATAAAATTGTGTTTTATGGAAAATCGCAGTTTATTTTTGCCTTATATACTTAAATTTGAAACTGGCTACTATAAATCCAAATGTGGCTATCATTTTTTGTCATTCTGGTAGCCACTGGCTAGTATTAAAAATTCCCAGTCTAGAGCATTATATTATATGTTCATGTGGGTTTTCTATGATTAATAATGGATATATCCTAATGACCATCCTCTTTGATTTGTCCCAAATTAAAAGATAGTGGCATCTCATTGCAGTTTGGTTTTTCGGAATCCATTGGGGTGAGTAAGTAACACACTAAGCATGCATTATTGATAATGGAAAAATCAAGATAATAAAATATCTGTGTATAAATTTGAGAGGTAGATTCGAGCAAATTTCCTTGACACTAAAGTTGCTGTTTTTTGCATTGCAAATTATAAGTTGTGAGTAGAAAAGATGTCATTTATAGATTTAATAGTTGTGTCCCAATTTTTTTTTTATCGCACTCTTATCCACCAGGAAGCGGAAATTGGCCTTCCAGGATGCGGTTGTTAATTTAAATAGTTCAGATTGTAGAACTAAAAATATATTAGTATTCATGGTTTTTAAGAGAATAAATTTGAAATATTCTTCATTTTAAGCTTATATTATTTTTTAAGTGACAAGTAAAAAAGTCGGTAATCAAATTCCCAAAATATGCAAGATAGTATGCAATTATTGCCTTAACAAATTTTAAACTTTTGTACGTTAATGACATGCGTCTACATTTTCGAGATATTTGATGGCAGTATTATTACTTGTACTTGTTCTCTTTAAATTAACAGGAATTTTTCCTCGGTTTTAAAAGTTTTGACAGTAGAATATTATTTAAACAATGTATTTACATCATTATTATTTGTATTAAATCACAACTGCTACTTCATTAATATTGAGTTCAATATTGTTAAGTCTAGGAATTATTCAGTTGAAAGTTTTTAAATGTATAATTCTGCTTAGCTAGTTTCTATAAAATTGCAGCTGTTTTGTTCATATTATGTGTTATATATACAATAAATATTTGTTTGCATAATAAAGTGAAATTTTTAAAATGTTGTTTCTTATCTGTGTGAACAAAATAAAAAATGTTTTATTGTAAACTTTGATGAAAAATAAAATCAAGCTAATATAAAATTTTATATTTGTCAGTTCATTACCATTAGGAAGAATGTATTTTATGCATTCAAATTTATTAATGAACTTTTTTAAAATCTTAACGTGATTTTAATAATATCTTACAAATGATTTAACTTAACTGTCAAATGGTAATAAATTGAAACAAAATGTCTCGATAATTTGAAAGAAATTGATTTCCATTGTAATTTTTGTACTTTTTAATTAGCCAGGTTCAGTGGTGCCTATAAGTACTGGTTGAGGGGGTTAAAAAAAAAAAAACATTTTTTCGTGCTAATTGATAGTAGATAGTCATCTTTGTAATCAGTGGATTAAGAAGCTGCTATCATACCCTGTTTTCTTAATACTTCATATGTTTCATTCCTGAATAATCGCAGAAAGGTATAAAGAAATTACTATTACAAAACACAATATGAGCTTGGAATAAAGAATAAAATTAGTGTTTTCCCAAGTAGAACATTGCCCTTTCCTTTTTTAAAACTCTTATAGCTGTATTTCTCTTAGCTGTATTTCTGCTTATCTTCAATTGATGAATTAAGGAGATTTTGAAAAATTATGGCAATTCAATAATTTTTTGTCAACAAAATGCATGAATGAAATACGAAAATGATATTTTAAGTTTTTATTGCTTGTTGGAGTATGTCAGCTTATGCTGTGCTGGATATGAAACCTTAAATATTAGTTCAGTATTGCTAATAAATGAATTATAGCAAAAGAGATCTTTCAATAAAGCAGTTGCTTTCCCTTATATTCTAAGATTTTAACTTATCAGAATATAAATTGTTAATGTTTATAATTATCTTTAAAATCTTGTGCCTAAAGCTAATGTGACCAAATTTCTAAATCAAAACATTATATTTCCTATAACTCTCATAATAAACAACGAATAATTGAGAAATAATCGTAATTATTATCTTTATAGTAATAAAGGTATAAAAACTATTTAGTATTTTAGTGTCATATTAATATTTAAAAAAAAATTATATAGCAAAAATTTTGTCAAATCAACCTGTATAATTTTTAAATCGGATTTATAAAAACAAAATCTTCATATGGTGAAGATGCATTTTGTGAACCTCATTTATTCAAAAACAAAAAAGTTCACTTTGCAACAGATAGTTTACGTTAGAACGTCGCAACATGATGAAGCAATAAATCATAAGGAATGCATTACATAATTTACTTAGAGGGGGCAAAGAATTACACAGGGGGGATGATCATGTTTGTGAATTTTTCTTTTTTGGCAAAGGTATTGGGTTTGAAATACACTGCAATAAATAAAATTAACCAAAGGTAAAATTAACTCTAAGACAGTTTTAGAAAATAAATTGACCCTAAATTTTTTAGGGTCAATTTAGGGTGTTCTTGCATTTTTTAGATGTTTAAAAATAGATTTCAAAATCTTTTTTAACAAATAAAGTTTTGAAAAGATTGCTGTTCTAATTTAGAAGTTTTTTCACCTGTTTTTTACTATTTCTTTCCGGATGTATTATGAACCCAATTTCACAAATTCTAGATTTTTAGAATGGAAATTAAAAAGTTGGGAGTGAAGTAAAAGTTGGAAGTAAAACGTGTTAGCTAATTGCGTTGATCAGTGTATATTAATTAATGCTAAGGAGGGGTTTTTCACGTTCGAGATTTACCCTGTTACCCACACAAAAGGTAACCTAGTTTGTAACAGACTTTTTATACTTGAGTACCTGTACCACCAGATAATTTTACTTCGCCCAGATGTAAGGAATATATAATTTAATTTAAGTAGTGAGACTAAGCGAATCCGTTACATAAAAAAAACCCCCAAAAGCATAGAAAATATGTTAAGTTCTTTTTTATAGGAAGTTCTTTGGTTTGTACAGCGATACCTTGATCCTAACCTATAGCAAGCAAAATGATTCTACTAAATTTATTAAATAAATTAATTAAATCAAATGTTATTTGTTGAAGGGAACATCAGTTTTCAAGAAACACCAAAAACGTATAAAAAAAACTTATTATTCATGATTTTTTTTAATTTGCATAAAAAACTAATTATAATTTTGCATAAAAAAACTAATTATTTATCAAAAAATGTTTAAATTTGCATAAAAACTTATTTATAATTCGTATAAAAATTAAAAAAAAAACATATTTATGTATTCAGAAAATAACAGTACAACACTGCAACCGCTTGGAAATTTCCAATTTCGTAAACATTGTAGAAATTAATACATTAATACAAGTGGCGATATAATGCCAAATCTGGTTTCCATCTGGACACCAGTTTCTAAAGCTACGACAGTCGGACGAGGTTCCGACTGTCGTATACGGCAGGCGGAACCGATATGATTGGTTGCTATTTGACTTCCTGGCGGCCGTGTAGCAACGGCCTTGAAATATACTTTAGTTAAAATGGATTTGATTAAAAAATACCTTAATTATTATTTTTTTCTTTAAAATTGTATACAATTTTGTTAAGATGTAAACCTTCTCACATTTAATAAACTGTTCATCGGAAGGTAAGCCCGTAAGTTGGTTTCGTATGCTGCTATTCCAACAGGGAAGCGGTTTTTTTTTACAATATAAATCGTTAAACCTTTTTTCGATCAGAAAATGTAACTACTATGAAAATTTAAAATTACAAAAGATTAATCATTGTTGTTATAAGCCTTGAGTTGCAGCTTCGTTAGCATTTACCTTGACAACTCTTTGCATATTTAAAGGATCATTATAATTTGGTTGTTTGACAGGTACGTCTACCTATTTTAAGTAAACAAAATCGACGACAACTTGACACGAGTAGTTTTTATTTTGAATAGTTTCACCCAAAGAAATATATTATTTTTTCTAACATGGGGAGTTTTTATTTATTAAAAAGAATTTTTTTATTTCGAAATCACATACCCTTGACCAAGCAAATTGTAAATATTGCAGATCAGATGATAATGTTAACATTTCTTGCTTTAAAAAAAAGAAGTAAAAACTATTAACTTTGTTTTTGTGCAATTTGTAATACATTTTCTTAAAAAGAAAACTCAGTTTAAAATCCCAGTGATGTCAATGATGACACCTTTTTAACCTTCCGAATGGGCGAATTTGTAATAATAATTTAATGATATAAAATAAATATAGTTATACAAAACAAAAGGCACCATGATGGGCAGCTAATGGGCCCATACAGAGGCATAGAATTTTAGTAAACAAAAATTGTGCAAAACAGATTATTTGGTTGTTTACAATGTATAATTTTTTTTAAAAACATGTTTGTTTACAAAATCTGAATAGGTTTGTTGTTGATTGTAGGGATGATCTTAAAAACTTCTTCAAATTAAAAGAGCACATTATAATTTTATAAATAATTTTATAAGATTTCAAAATTTAAGGTTATTGTAAGAAAGACTGATGCGCTAAATACAGAAAATGTCCGGTCTGATGCTAGGAATGTTAAACACAAGTTAAATCTTTCTGTATAAAATAATTTCAAAATAACTTAAATAAATTATCTACTTTAAAGTTTTGAAGTACAGACAAAGTTTTGAAGTCCAGACGTCTTGAAGTATCAAGACGATTGGAAAAATATTTTTGACATTAAAAGCCATTTTAATGTAATGGCTTCGTAAGGAAATGGCTTAACAATAAAAACTTTAAATGCGTTTTTCCCAGAACTTGATTTTTTGAACTTCGATGTATCTTATAAAAAAACTATGGTATGTTTTCTCGTAAACTTTTTTTTTATATGATGTAATACATAGTAATAGTATAGATTAATCTGAGGTTATAAATTTTAATAAAACTAAAGTGTGAAAATTTTTATGGGGCAAAAAAGTGAAAAATTTCATGATTTTTTGGGTACTTTAAAACTTATTTTATTTAAAAAAATCTAGCAGTTATTTAGAAAAAACTTTTATCCTCAGATTAATATATAAGGTTGGTATAACACACACAGAAAATTTCAAGATGATCTGATCAGTAGTTATTGTGAAAAGGTACATTGCAATTGGCCAGTTTAACATTACCGATATACAACATACTGAACCCCCATAAGTGATATACAAATGTCTCTGTTTATCACTTCATTTCCCTTATTGAACAGAATTATAATTAGTTGTAATATAAAGCATTAAATTTATTGCTAATTAAGTTTTATATTTTTGAAAATATGTCTTCAAGTTTAATACTTTTTTCAGAATTTGTAGGTTGGACTGTCATTTACAAAAATAAAATATGTCAACGTCAACCAAACGTCCAGCTCCCCAGGATGCTTCTGCCCAAAACTCTTCCAAAAGAGTTCATTTTGAACCCTGTAGGATTGGCCCAGTCTCTACACAGGTAATAACATAAAAAATATTGAAATATTTCATTCCTTTTACCTATTCTTCTCTCCTTTTTTTAAAGATTTGTTTATCTTTAAGCTACCAATTTTTTTTTACAAAAATCCTAATTATGTATGGTAGATTTATTAAAATTTCTATTTCTAAGATGGGATTTAAAGAAGTCAAAACTTCTTATTGTGTTTTTCATGTTTGAGGTAGTGTCGGCAGTTCCAGCAGTATTGTTTTTGTTCTTGGTCCTACTGGATTTTCATATAGGTTTTGAACAATATACTGTATATACTTGTGTGTAAACTGAGAAATTTTGACAAATTTTGTGCTGTTTAAATTGGGGTCAACTTATACACGAGCATCAAATTTCTGAAAAAAAATCCCTTAAACTAAAACTACATTTCAATCTAACTTAAGGTTTAAATACTATCTATTAAAAATAAAGAAACAAACGAAGTTAAAATCTCAAGATAAAATAAGATTGGTATCTATCCACAAAAACCAACCATTGTTAGTTCTCAGCGTGATGCATATTTTGCATGTGTATCATGTGGCTTTGACACAGGACAGTTCAGTCAAGCAGTCTTCAAAAGGTGTAAAGAAAACATTGTCGGTCTGTGACCTTGGCAGCGTGGTCTTCTCACTTTACTGAACATAGATTCAACTTAACTTCTCCATTCAGGGTTAGCAATGTCAAAGAAACTCAGAGCCAAAACCTGTTTTATTCTCGTTGGACTTGAAATCTTGCTTGCAAATTTAAAAAAAAAAATTAATGGGTTCCTTCATAAACCGGAACTACTTACTGAACATAGATTCAACTTAACTTCTCCATTCAGGGTTAGCAATGTCAAAGACACTCAGAGCCAAAACCTGTTTTATTCTCGTTGGGCTTGAAATCTTGCTTGCAAACTTTTTTTAAAAAAAGTAACGGGTTCCTTCGTAAACCTATTTCTTCTTATTTTCTTCAGAAGCCTCTGGCCTTATTTCCTACCTCGACTAATACACAGGTTACCAATTTTGAAAGGATATTTGGTTTAAAAATGGGGGGTCAACTTATGCACGGAGTCAGGTTATTGGTTATACAAGAGTAAATACGGTAAATTATTTTTATCTTACCTACTGACACAAAAGTTGTGTACAAACTTTTCTTTCAATAGAACTACAGCCTTTCTCTGTTTGTGAATCACATTAAATTACTCTCCCATAATTTCACTTATTTTCTCGGCATAAGACATTTAATATAATCTAAACCGAAGTTTTTCAACAACATTGACATTTCTGTATTACTTTGCATAATTGAATTTTAATGAAATTAAATCCGATGAAGTTTAATAAATAACAGGAATAAAAACAAATTGCACCTAAGGAATTCTTAAATAAAAACAGCAGAAAAAACACTAATTTTGAGAGTGAAATCGAAACTATGAAATTGCCAAGAAGAACAAAAATGATACTAAGATAATAACATCATCTGAAACAACCTCATTATGTGAATTATATTTAACCTAACTTGACCTAGTTCTAAAACATTGTAGTTTTAATAATTACCATAGAAGAGGAAGAGTAGCCAAAGCCGAGTACCCATCCTCCCATCTTGGCTTGGGTTCTCTCGGCATACTTCAACATCCACTGAGCTACATTATCTAAATTATTATTTTAAATGTAATACCGTATATACTCGTGTATAACCCGACTCCGTGTATAACCCGACCCCCCTTTTTTTAGCCAGATATCCTTCCAAAATCGGTAACCCGTGTATAAGTCGAGGTAGGAAATAAGCTAGAGCCTTCTGAAAAAAATATTAGAGGAAACCGGCTCATGACGGGACCGTAATTTTTTTTTACTTGCAAGCAAAATTTCAACCCCAACCAAAACAGGTTTCCGCTTTGTCCTTGACATTGCTGACCCTGAATTTAGAAGCTAGGTTTAAACTATGTTCAGTGAAGCGTGAAGACCTCGCTGCCATGCTGCCAAGGTCACTGACTGACAACTTTTCTTGAAGACTGGTTGACTGAACTGCCATATGCCAGAGCTACACGTGCAAATATGCATCACACAAAAACAGGTTTCGCTTTGATGTCCTTGACATTGCTAACCCTGAATGGGGAAGCTAATTTTAAACTATGTTTAGTGAAGCGTGAAGACCCCGCTGCCAAGGTCACGGACTGACAACGTTTCTTTACGCCTCTTGAAGACTGGTTGACTGAACTGCCCTGTGCCAAACCTACACGTGCAAATACGCATCACGCCGAGAACTAACAATTAAGCACTTTATGGTAGAGATTGTGAAAGATACCAATCTTATTTTATCTTTAGAATTTAACTGTTTTTGTGTCTTTATTTTCAATAGTTAGTAGTTAAACCTTAAGTTTGATTGAAATTTAGCTTTAGTTAAGGATTTCCCCCCCTCGAAAATTTGATGTCTCGTGTATAAGTCGACCCCGTTTTTTACGGTCCTAAATTTGACCAAAATTTCTCGGGTTATACACGAGTATATACGGTAAGTGCTTTCTTTGGATTGGAAGTATGTTTTTTTTTAATCTTCCACCTCAATTACTAATTCTTAATCTTAAATATAACAGGAAGAGATGGATATGAAGGTTCTACAGTTTCAAAATAGAAAGCTAACTGAGCGCCTTGAACAAAGGCAACGCCAGGAAGCTGATTTAAGGCAAAGAATTGAGCAACTTGAGAAGCGTCAGACAAGTGATGAAGCTGTACTGTGTGTTGTCAATCGGTACTGGAATCAGGTATGCATTGAATAGTTAGTTACCCATGTCTTATCTGATTAATGAAATATCTTAAATTTGTCATTAATTCTGTCGAATATCACTTTAGCTTAATGAAGATCTTCGAATATTACTTCAAAGGTTTGATGCTGAGACCTCTGATGAATATGAGAATCGAAGTATGTTATTTCTTATTTTCAAGCCTGAATAGATTATCGAAAACATAAGACTTCATAAGGTTGTGTAAATTAAATCTAGTTAATTATTAGAAATTTAAAATGAATTATTTTAGATATAGTTTTTAAACAGTTGATTATCTATTTTTATATGCAAATTTTTATTCTTATTCTTTCCTCAAATCTGTTGAAAAAACCTTGCTTGGAAATATAATAATTATAATATCATTAAGTCCGGATCTTTTAAATGCCTAAGTACCTAACCATACCTAAGTGTTATATCTTAATTATCAGATTATGGATGATTTTCTATTCATTCTTCTTATAAAAATGTCTCAAGTTAATTGTTGCATGATGACTAACAAATCTTTTTAAGAGAAGACATTTCTACTTGTGTTTTTTTTTATCATTAAACTTTTTGTCACACCAAATAGATAACTTTTCCCATTGCTAATTTATAGTTCACATTATAGCCAAAATTATAGTCTTTGAGAACTGTTTCAAATTTGTTATAGTATCATCTTTTTATTTATTTCTGTGGCTTGTTTAAACTACCTTTTGCACTAATTTTTTAGGTGACTGTTGTCTGGCACACACATTCATTGGCCAAAATAATTTTAATCCTTATTGGCACTTGCTTGAATGATACAAAAATCTGGTTCAAATGTGTCCATAACCCTTACTCTTAAATATTCCTATAATTTGCTCCATGCTTATTCTATGCCATTCTTATAATTTGCTCCATATTTGTATCCATGCAAATAATTTTCAACACTAGCTGTAGCTTTGATATCACTTGCTTACCGTATCTACTGTTATGTTTCAGTTATAAAATAGTTCCATTCCATTTTTTTATTAAATATAAAAGAGAATTGCTAATAAATTGTCTTTTTTTTTGCAGTTTATAATTTTTTTTATTGGAGGGCAATTTAGACCCCAGTACTTAATATATTTATTTATTTTATTTTTTTTAGATGAGAATGAAGCAACTACATCTTTCCTTGCCTTACTTGGACAATGGGATAACAAGGAGTTGGAGGAAAAGCTTGCCCAGAGAGTTCAAGTTTCTACAAGAGCTGTGGCAAAAGTACTTCAAGCTTTTGACAGAATCGTTCAAAGAAATCACAAGATCATGCTTGCTCTTAAAGGAGACCCTTCTTCTGAAGGTATGTGTTTCAAATATAAGTCATCAGTTCTATCACAGTCTGAAAATTACAATATATCTATACCAGCGGTTTGCAACTCGGGCGATCACCTCCACGTGGGCAATATGTGCTATCAAGGGGGCAAAATATACTTGTGAGGGGCGATGAGTATTCAAAGGGGAGAAATTAAAATAATATTGTACCTTTGTACAGTAAAACTATTCTCCAATCATCCAATTTTTACATTCAACTCTCTTAAATTTCTAGAAACCAGTGAAAATATATTAATTATTTCCCTTTTTTTCTTGAAATATATGTTAAAAATATGTTTTATGTTTTTTTCTATTTTATTTAATAGTGACTGAATAAAGCTTTTTTGGTTGTTAAAAACAGTTGTAAGTGTTATAAAACTGTTTTATAGTTATTGACTCAAATTATGATAAGACATAACATGAAAATTAAAAGGGGGTGATGAATGTTAATCAACCTAAAAAGCTGGCCGATGGTCCTGAAAAGTTTGGGAACCACTGATCTATACTGTATTGCAGTCAAATTGCAAAGTATAACAAAGTATCCGATTCTACATTTAAAGTAGATTTTAGTTAATCATAAGAAAATGATTTATTTTTTATTCTACATGTTTACTTATGCATGGTATTAAACCTTAGATATTTCCTAAAGAACTGATTTAGCCAATTTCTAGTTAAGATTTGCCACTTTTATAACTTAAGACTTTTCTGACTGACAATGTGTTGGAAATTAATTTATCCGTTAATTTTATTTTATGCATATTTGATTTTACTTGATGTTCTGTAGAATTTAGATTGAAATCTATTTAAAAGAAAATAAATCACAATTTTTAAAAAAAATTATCTTTTATCTTAATTGCTATTTTAGAGGAAATACCAAGCCTTGATGATGCTGTCCGTCAAGCTAATGTTGAATACCAAAATGAAAATAAAAACTTGCACTTGCTGGTGACAGGCTTACATGAAAAACACCATCAAATGAATCTGAAGGTTATTATTTTTAATTTATGTTTCTGTTTGGTTTGTGCAAGTAATTGTAATATATTAATGTAAAAGAGATAGTTTTCATGAAAGAATTGAGAGGCAATTTTTTATTGTTTCATCATTGATGTTTGTGAGTTTTATAATAAATTAAACTTATAATCATAATTTTAACTTATCATATTTATTCAAATATTAAAAAGAATATTCAAAATTTATTTGAACAAATTATGCAGACTCTTTTACAACAACTTGCTATTTTTATTGCAGTTTTCTGAAATGAACGACAAGCTTGCAGCACAGGAAATAGCCAATGCTGAACTGAAAAATCACATTGAAGATTTAGAATATGATCTGTCGAAAACCAAGCAGCGGGAGGAAAAGTTAGATATGCATTTGTCTGAATGTCTTACGAAGTTAAAGGCTTATAATCTGACTGATAGTGATGGCAGACCTCCCATGAGCACAGTCACACAAGCTAAGGTAATAAAGTTGTTCATATGTCATATGTAGTAGAAAACAGCTACCACTCAGACAAGCATACTTATTAATTAAGTTTACGATGAAACCTATGTGGTCAAAGAACATGCAATAGCAATCTTAACTGTAATTCACTTTTTAATTTGACTTCAAGGTGTAAGGTTGTGTGCTCTTTGGCTACGGCTACGGGCTCCGTCCCGTTAACTACTTTAAATGATTTATTTACACTAAATGAAAAATCCTTAGACATCTAGTCTCTCTCCTTTTCTAGAAGTAACTTAATTAATAAGTATGCTTGTCAGTGTGGTAGTTGTTTTCTTCTACATGACATACATGTAGTACAAAAAGAAACAGTAATTAGAGTAACTTGTGACAGTTACTTTTTTCGGGTAACACGGTTAGATTTTTCAGGAAGTAACTGTTACTTTTAGCTGTAACGAAATAGTTAAAAATTTCGTTAGTTACCATGCTACTCTTCACAGGTATTTTCTGCATAGTTCAGCTTACATTTCATTATTTGAAATTGAAATTTTAACAAAGCTGAATTTTTGTTCTTAATTTTTTTCCAATTGACCCTGCTTCTTTAGAATTGGTTTTTCTTTTTAAAAAAAATAACTGGGTGGATGGCTAAATTTCAATTTTTCTTATGTTTTGAAATTTCTAAACATGACTGAGTTATTTTTTGCATTAAGTAACTGTAACAGGGTAACATTTTAAAGTAACTTTCAATACCTGCAAAAAATATGATTTCCAAATAAATGTGTGTTTGAAATTTGGACATATTGTAAAATACTTTAATATGTTAAAAAAAATTATGGCAAGTCATTAACTCAAAACGTAATGGGTTAAGCTTTGTGTAAGAACCTCAAGATAGTGATTTATTTTTTAAATTTTTTATTCTTAAAAAAAGGACTTAATATTATTTTTGTTGTAAATATGTCTGATTGTCTGTTTATCTATTGTTTTTATATGTGCAATTGGATAGCCTGTCATGTAGTTTATTTACCTAAATCCTTATAGCAGTAATATTAAGAAATATTTTAAATTAATTTACAATTGCAATGAGTCAATTATGTTATTTACAGATGGAGGACTTGCAGAAAGAGCTAGAAGAGCAGAAGGAATTGGCTAGTAATCGCCTAATGGAGTTGGAAACTTTAAATACACAGCACAAAGAAGCATTAAAATTAGTTGAAAAACTGAAAATGGATGTAAGATTGAGTTTTCTTTATTGACTTTTTATATGATTGCAGAAAGTACCAATACTTTTACTTTCCAAAATTGTTGTGATAATATAAATGCTCATTCTATAATAAACGATACTTTTAGTACTTAAATATATTTGTTTGTAAAACAACATTTTTTTAATACCCACTTTAATTATTCAGTAATCTGAAAATTTCATCTGTATGTAAAAATTGCTTTAAAAATAAATTTAAATATTAAAAGATGTTTCACATTAATTAATAATATCAATACTGTTTTTCTTTTTGATAATAATTATGTTCATTGTAGCTTAAATGTCTACCAGAAAATGTGGTTGTGGAAACAACAGAATACAAGTGCTTACAATCCCAGTTTTCGGTTCTGTACAATGAAAGCATGCAACTGAAGACACTGTTAGAAGATACTCGAAATCTAATGGCTACAAGCAAAAATACACATTTAAGGCAAATTGAGCAGATGGAGGTTAGTTCTATATATTCTCTTTGGAAATAGTCAGGGCTGTTATGTTTAAAACATTTTGTTTAAAACAAATGTTTTAAACATGTTTAAAACAGAGTAATAAAAAACATGTTCAAAACAATTTTATTAAGTATTATATGTATGTTTTATAATTTATTGGCCAAATACAGTTTATTTAAGGAAATAGGTTTTATTTTAGGATATATGACCATGCTGTATTACCTTAAAGATTAAGATTGTGATAAATAGTAGACCCTGATGGAATGGTAAACCTTGTATGTGATACTTAAGATTCCAAATGGGACACTACTGACATTTGTTATTTATTAATTTATTATAGCCCTTAATTTGTAAGATTTATGCTAATCAACAATGCGGTACATAATTTTAGTTCATTAAAATAATACCAAACATAAACTAGTATTACATTATTAGTTTATAAATTTTTCTATTAGCCGATGCGATTTAATCAAAAGAAGACACCGAATCACCAGATAATCGAAGGATTTCTTGTATTCTATGATTTTTCGACAAACAAAGATGTAAGGCATATGCCTAAAATTATTGGAGATGGAAGTAAATATAGGAAACCAAAATTTAAAAAAAACATGTTTCTTTTAAACCTAAACAACTTGTTCAATAACCAAAATTTAATTGTTTAAAAAAACATGTTTAAAACAAAAAAAAACACGTTTTTTTGTTTTATTTAAAAAAAACATGTTTTTTTCCAACCCTGGAAATAGTATATTTAAATGGTAATAATTACCTTATTGCTTTATTCAGTGGGTATAATCTACCATTTATATTAAAGGACATCTTAAAATGTATTGTATTGACTTCAGTTAAGAGTTTTTAAGTTGCATTTGTTAAAATAAAGCAAGATAAAAGAGGGATAAAGGCATTAGTTTTCAAGTTATGCCATCTATGCATTTATTCTTCCTTATTTATTTATGTTAAAATTGGATTTATTTGGATTGGGATTTGATTTTGTCCCATTCAAGACTTTGGTTTGTGGTATGAAACATACATCTCTGTTTATGTGAAATTTTTTAATACCTATATTTTTCATTTTGTTTTTTGTTTCACTATATTTACAATATTACACCTTTAGAGCGAGGAATTAGCCACACAAAAGAAGTTAAGGACAGAAGTCATTCAGCTGGAAGATGGTTTGGCTCAAGTTCGAAAAGAATATGAAATGCTACGGGTTGAATTTGAGCAAAATTTGGCTGCTAACGAACAGACTGGTTAGTATTATTTCCCCATATATCACCAACATCAGTTTTCAAGTTTGTTTTTATATGAAAATGTCCTATGTCTTTAAGATAGTGTCTTCAGCTTTTTAATACATATTTATGTTCTTAGGTCCTATTAATCGAGAAATGAGGCACCTTATTACTAGTTTGCAAAACCATAATCATCAACTAAAAGGAGAAGTCCAAAGATACAAAAGAAAATTAAAAGAATTAAGTTCTGAATTGTTGAAGTTGCAAGTAAGTTTTTTGGAGGTTTATGTGGCTTTATTAAAACAGAGTACATTAAAAGCTGTTTTTAATACCTTTTTCAATTTTGGTATATTTAACTATTGCCATGTTTCCAACAAGTGATTTTTTAAAACTAACTTTTGTTTTAATATAAGTTATGTTTAATCTGATTTTTTTTATTGATCCCAATATATATTTCTCTGATTAAAATATTCTGTTAATGGACGGTTTTTTTTTTAATTATTATGAATGCAATCGATTTTAGAATGCTTTTTGGTTTTGAGGCACGTTAGTTGTGGGTGGCTATCAAAACTGCATTTTTTCACAGTGAATTTAAAGATTTTTTTAAAAATAATAATAAGAGACTTTGCAGTTTTTATTTTAATATTAAAATATTTTTAAACGCTTAAGTCAAATCTTATTTAAATTAATACCTATTAAAATTCTTTTCCTTTTGAAATAATCTATTCAAGGAGTAAATACTGTAGCATTACTTAATTCCTTGTGCACAGCCTTTAGTCAATGCCCACGAGAACTCTGCAAACATCAAAGAGGAACCTTCTAGTTCTTCTTCTTCTAACTCCATTCCCGCCAATGCCACCGTCAAAGAAGAAGTAGTGGTTAAAAAAGAAAAGGACGATGACCATTATCGGGATGAAGAAACCGACATAAGAGAAAAGGGCAAATCAGATGCTGAGATTATTAGAGAGCTTAAAGCACAGTTGAAGTAAGTACTGATATTTACTAAAATTATCAAAATAATATGGAATTAAATTATTATAATATGGAATTATTCAATGGAATCGTTGAGGTGTTTATAATTTATAAAATGTATGTTAGAATATTGATTATGTTGAAGCCACTGTAAACTAATATAAAATCTTAAATTTTTTCATTCTGATAATTTTGTTGTTTTCAAATTAGCTTTAGTTTAACAAATAATTTGTACCTGGTATTACAATTATAATAAATTCATTACCCATGTTTAATTTCAACAGTTAATGTCAGGCATGAAGACTGTTTGTAAAATATTTTCAGTGCATCCAAATTTGTTAGGTTTACTTAATTTTTTGTGGCATTAAATAAACTGAAATCTTTGCTTTTAAATTTGCATATTAAAAATTTAAGAGGGCTACCATCCTGAAGAACAATTTTTAAGTAATCAAATATGTGTAATTTATATTTGTGAATATTTATCCTTTATAACTTCAATGTTAAATTTAACTTTCTGAATATTCCACTTTTCTCTCTCCTTCCTAGAAAATCACAAGAGGCACAGAAAGAACTTAAGCTTTTGCTTGATATGTATAAAGGAGCACCCAAAGAACAAAGAGACAAGGCACAGGTAGAAGCTGAATTTATTTTACTTGATTGGTCCTAAAATATTTTTTAAAATTTTTTATTTTTATGTCTGTAATAGAAAAATGTCCTCAGGGTTGCCACGTTCCTTGAAAACCTTTTAAAATTGCTTAAAAAATAAACATTTATTTTCAAGGTCTTAAATTGGCTTTAAAAACATTATCAACTTTGAAAAGTCCTTAATTTTTTTCCTTTCTTCCTTCTGATGATGTCACTAATTTCTTACAAATTGCTCTTGTGCTGTAGATAACTTGATTGTGTTTTCTTTAACTGTGTCATCAAACATAAGCAGAAGTCTTCAAATGCTGTCTTCTTCGGCTGGTGCAAATGTTATAATTTCGGCTTTATTGAAAAATTTTCTCCGTGAAAATCAGTTCCTGTTTTACTTTTTATTGTTTATGTATAATCCAAGAAAGCAGAGAAAGTGATCAACTGAAGTGAACTAAATGGTCATTTTATAACACATATTTAAGTTCATTAGAAAGTTAGAGAGCTCTTATTCGTTTCCTAAATGAATTTTTAAAAATTATCATGAAATTTAGATTTTACATGTTCAAATATACAGTCTTTGAAAATGGAGAAATATATCCTTGAAAAGTCCTTAAATAGTCCTTGGTTTCTTTTACCATAAATTGTGGCAACCCTGTGTCCTATATATTGGTATAACATTGAGCAACATCTTCACTGTATATTAGTTGCCTAGTTAAAGTTGTATTTTCTTCTACATATCAATCCTTGTTTAATCAGTAACTAAATGTTAGTTATGGAAATATGAAATCAAAATGTATGTTTAAAATCTGCTTTATTACTGTGCCCTAAGTTGTAAAGGGGCATTTATCCAATGTTCTCTTATATTCCTTGATAGTTCCATAATTTTGTTACACTACAATTTAGATACTGTAAAAAGAATGAAAATATTATTCTTCTACTTATTAATCAATTTTTTCTTGACCTACAGTTAATGGTTGCCGAAAAGAAAGCTCGTGCTGAGGTCGAAGAATTACGTAATCAGATTAAGAAAAATCTTGATAATGAAAGGAAGGAGCGAAGAAAATTGGCTGATGAAGAAGCCTTGAAAAAAATAAAGGCTCTTGAAGATCAATTACAGTCATTGCAAAAGCAACTAGCGACACAGAAGCAGGTAAATTTTACTTATTAATGACTCCATTTTTTCAACTTTATTCAATTAAAAAAAAAACTATTGATGGTCTTATTGCAGAGCACATATTTAACTGTGTACTTTTTTAAAAACTTAAATGTTGTCACAAAGTGAAAGATAATAGTTTAAATATTACGAAGTTAATGATCCAGTTAAATTTTTACAGAGGAAATACATTACTTAATTTATATTTTTTGATATTTCTTACTTAAATAAAGTAGCCTATTTAGAAAAAAGTTTAAATTTTAATGGCTTGAGAGAAAATATAATTCAGATCTGTCGCATGTAATATTAGTAACGGGATTCTACACGAGCGGAAACAATAAACATGAGCTTAATGTCCTATAACGTATTTAATGATACATGCACTAGGATCGATTCGATTTTTTTTTAGTCCGTGTCAAGAATGAGTATTTATTTACTAGTTATATTATATATTTTAAAAACTACTTGTGAAATTTTCCATTTAAATTTCTATAGGAGGAAGAAGCCCTGTTAAATGAGATGGATATTACTGGTCAAGCTTTTGAAGACATGCAAGAGCAAAATTTACGTCTCATTCAGCAGTTGCGTGAAAAAGATGATGCAAATTTTAAACTTATGTCCGAGGTAATGTAGTTTGAACTAAAAAAATATTATAAGATTTCATATATATCTTTTAATTTAAAAAAAAAAATTAAGTTTACATTTTTATGTAATTTATGGCTCCGTTTGAAGTATTGTTTTCCTACTTTACTATGTATACTGTAAACTTCTATATCAGCTTGGTATTGAAAAAGATTTAATAAAAAAAAGACATTTATTCGCTTGCGCTATTAAAACCCTTTTACAAAAAATACTCCTATCTATAACAAAAATTATGCTTATTAGGAGAATTCCTCTTTTACACTTATAATATTTGTCTTTGTACTTTGTATATGAAGCCTTTTAACACAATCTTAAAGTTTAGTGTAGTTACAATGTATTTTATTTTATTAGATTTGTTCTGTTATTTATTTACACAACGCACAACAGATTGAAAATCTAAATACAGGTGTTGGAAGAAAATTAAGGAAAAAACACTAACAAAGTAAAAGCACAGAACATTTGGTTTCAAAACATTTAAAAGACATGCTAAAAACATCTAAATCCTTGAAAATACTGTTGAACTTATGTAATTATACCAATAACTCTTTTCTTTATTTCACAAAAACATTTCTAAAAAAGTGATGCTTCTGAAAATCCGACTAGGGACAGATATTTGTCTAGTGCTCAGTGCCTACACCTTTTGTCACCTACTTTGGCAGTCAGAATTCAAAACGCCATCGACTAGGTGTGTCAAATTAATAGCAGTTGAAAATATAGCATTCATTTTATTTATCCCTACAAAACTGGGAACAGAAGCATCTTACATATTTAACAGGCGAAAATTTTCTTATTCTTTTAACAATGTAAATGTAAAACTCTTATTCTCTATTTCAACCTTGAAATTCTTGTATTTTTTTTACAGAGGATTAAATCCAACCAAATTCACAAATTATTACGTGAAGAAAAAAGCATGTTGACGGAACAGGTCATGACATTAAAGAGTCAAGTCGATGCACAGAACCAAGTGGTTAGAAAGTTGGAGGAGAAAGAACGGTTACTTCAAACAAATGTTGCTACTGTTGAGAAAGAATTAAGGTAAAGCAGGTTCGAAACTAATGATTGAAATGTTATTATTGCAATTTTGTTATCTTTTCTATACCTAGCTGTAGTATTCCATGTAAAATTACCTTTTTTAATTTTTAAAGCTGAACCTACAAATTATTTGTAATGTGGTTTTTTTTTTGTACAAAAGTACAAAAGCTGATATAACTTTTTCCCACTCACAAAACTATAAATAGAATATGTATAAAAAATTAAATCTATATATGCAGAAAAACTCAGTTATAATAACTAATTTATAACATCTTAAACACTGCAGTCCCTTGAAATGATGCTAAATCCGAGTTTTACTGCCGTGGGCAAGTAAACTGCAGTTATCGCAACAATGAGTTGTACAATTTTTGATCTGAAATTTAAAAAAAAATCCAGAATGTTTTCTTAAATGTTAGAGTAATTGAGTGCAACAATGGTCCAGGTCCAGGGATAAACCTGGGCCAAAAAATGCTTTAGCTAAAATGTAGAAAAAAGCTGTAGCAAAATGCTAAAGAAAAATTACAGTCGAACCCCGCTATAGTGAACCCTCTACAGAACCAACAATTGGTTCACTATATCCGAGGGTTCACTATATCCAATTTTTCTGGAATAAAGTGTTATACGATATATTTATATAACGCCATATTTTTATACGTTTTTATAAAAATAATAATGGGTTTGCATACCTTGAATTAATTGAATAAATAATTTAATTAGTTAACAAATTTTCAAAAAAAAATTAATTAATTTTTGAAATTTTCTCAAAATAATTATTGGTATAAAAAGAATGCCAATGCATATAATTAAGTGATAATGAATTTAATTTCTTACCTCTATATGCTTGCATTCTGTGAAAGAATAATTATCCGTAATTTTGGATTGTTTACGATTGGAGTTCATAAGCAAATAAAAGTAACAGAGAAGTGCATGTGAATTGGACAGTTCCACCTACCCCCAGTTTTCAAGGGGTAGTTGAAAAGAAAGAATACGTAGCTGGGAAGACGAATGGCTTCATTAAACTCCAGAGAGGGAAGAGGCAGAAGTTGCAACACCAGTGCGTATTGTCGCACAAGCCGTGACAAACCGTCCAGGAAAGGGTATCGTCGTGTCGTATGGAGACATAGCCTTCCAAGAAAGTGTGTACGAGTGGGATGGGGAATATGAATAATGGTTCGAAAATAAAGGGTGGTTAATGGAACCCAGAGGGGGTGTGAGGGGAGAGAAGAAAAGGTATGTTTACTTTGAAACAGGTCCAGTTTGAGTACAATAAGATGGGAAGGACAGGTTGAAATTTGACAAATTGTTAAAGATTGCTATCTCGCTGCCGCTTGCCATTTATAGTATATCTTAAATATGGAACGGAGAACGGAACCAAAAAATAATAAGGAATGGGAATTTAAGTTATAATACGCTATAAGCGAACTCCCATTTTCGAAGTAGTTCACTATATCCATATAAAATAACATTAGTTAAATAGGAGTTCGGAAGGGACCACTAAAAAGGTTCATTATAAGCGAGGGTTCACTATATCCCGGGTTCACTATAGCGGGGTTTGACTGTAGTTGCTTATAAATCAACGTCATGCCAATTAAATCACTTGAATCTAAACAAATCAATCTTTGTGTAGCAGTTAATTTTCTTTAGATAGCTTAACAATACATTGATAATTTTTTATGAATCACGGCATGACAAATTTAAATAATTATATAAACTATACTACGATAAGTACTTGTAACTTTTTTTATAAACATTTTAAATACGTACATTTACTTTTATTTATGGTGTTGGATTATCTTCAGATTTGTCTATGAACATGATTTGGCTGTTAATTTGATGTATTAAAATCAAGTTTTGATTGTTTGAAATTACCAGCTTTTGGTCTTTCAATACATATCCTTATTAACATAGTTATCATACATTTGTTAGGGCAAAAAAATCCCTCCAGACATTTACTAGCAACATTCTTCCTTTTTTGATTAAAAATTTTATTCAAAATTTTTTCAACATTCTTCCCATTTTGATTAAAAATTTTATTTTCATTATTAGAATCGGTTATTTGAACTGGTTGTTTATTGAAATTTCAGTTTAGTTTTACCGAATTACGGCGTCGCATTTTCGCGACGGCCAATAATTTTTTTTCGTATTTTCGTACAACTCGCCGCATTTTGCGACAAATGCGACTGCAGATTGATCCCTGTCCAGGTAATTATGCTGGGTTCCCACCCCACGGATCCTTGAAAGTCCTTAATATGTCCTAAATTTTTATTTTCAATTTCAAGGACCCTTTAATACTCCTAGATTTTTACCAAAAGTTTTTTAAAAAGTCATCGATTTTGATTTTTGATAAAAAGTACCTCCTAGTACTCCTTGATTTTGACAAACAATTGTTGAAAAGTCCTTGATTTTCTTATTTTGCGACTTTCAAATTTCGAGAAGTGAGTCATTTCTTAAAACATTGCTTAGTCAGCTGTAAATGACGCACATAGCACTTCAGCATTTGGTACAAAACGTTGCTTATATATAAACACTTATATTTTTGCCAGATACTTCTGTGTTTTCCTCTGATATAGTTGCGATAACATCTGTTGGCGGTATTTCAAACACTATTTTAATCTTTGGTCGATTAAATATGTATAGTAATCGACACATTATGATTAAGGGTCCTTGGACAAATTTTTTGGGAGTCCTTGAAAAGTCCTTAAAAACTCCTTAATTTTTATTTTTAAATAAGAGTGGGAACCCTGTTATGGAAGTTACTGCAGTTTACTGTATATATACATTATTGACCTATGACTGCCTGCTGAGTACTGAAGTAAGGTTATGATATTGACTTTCCATTGCTAAATTTTTTTAAGAAACAGAAAAGCAATTAAAAATAAGATTGTCACTTATATTCTTAAATTTTAATTGTTTTTTTTTCATGTAGTTTGAGGCAGCAGTCATCTGAAATGCAGAAACGAAAGTCCATCGAAAGTGCACAGTCTTCGGCCGATTTAAGATTGCATTTAGAAAAGTACTTATCGCATCTCAAGGAAGTTCAGACTACTGTGGCTGAAAAAACAAGTGCTTTGCAACAGGAAGCATTCAAAACGAAAAGGCTCCAGGTAATTTTTCCAATAAATATTTTTGTTTTCAAAATGCAATGTACTTAACCTCTTTGTACTTGGACACCCAAGTAATAGTCTTTTGGTCTTGGTCTTTACCTCTGCTTCTTTAAGTAATGCTTTATTTGAAACTTTGTTAAGCAAAAAAAAAAAAAAATGTATCAGTCGATTTTTGTTTTTAATTTGATACTTTTTGTTCTCCAGAATTTATGTAATCCAACAAAACAAATTCTTGCTTTTGTAATTCTTTGCTCGATACAAAATGCAATGTATCTCATTATAAATTGCAACTATTCTCTACAGGGAGATATTCAAGCATAAGTGCTGACTTTTATGGGGGTAAAATTATGGAATATAAAAACAAGCAAAAGAGCCGATAGTCATTGGTTGGTGCATCGGCACCTATGTGTTCAAGTACTTTTCAATTGATAATGGATGGTTTTAGGAACTTGGCAGGTTGGTTAGGATGGTTTAGGTATCACAAATAACAAGAATGTGGCAAAATTTTTTGAAATGATTTTTAATCCATACGGATGTTATGTTGAGATCTTAAGCTCTAATCAGTACTTATTGTTATTTCGTATCGGTCGTAAATATTTCATTATATCCAACAAATATTTGTTTTCTTGGAATTTGTTATTTAATAACTAGTAATTTCATTCTATCAGAATTTAAAAAATACATATGCACATAGAAAATGTTTTGATTGAGATTGCTGCTTATGTTTTTATCACTCTATCTCAGATAAGTTGTTAGCATACATGTTCACTTCTGTGATTAATTAACTTAGGGAGCATTTATCACTTTTGAATATGATTGGTATGTTTGATGTATTTTTTACTTTTCACTATTATTGTTCACTCTGTAATATTATTTGATTTTCAGGAGGATATTATCAGCTTAAGAAGGAAAGTTGAAAGAGGAAAGAAATTTGAGCTTGCTTCTACAGCTGATGAGGTCTTGATGGAGGAAATTAGAGAATACAAAGTAAGAATTTTGTTTTCATTTGTTTGTCAAATTTCTTAGTAAAACTTTGTGGTAACATTTTTAAAATGTATTAATTAGTAAAATATCACCCCTTTTAACTAATAGTAATCAATAGTAATGTCTGTAGGTTTTTTTTTTTTTTGGTTTAAGTTTAAACTTACTTGTAACTGTTTTATAATGTGGCCTGCTATAAATGTTTCCACAATTGTTTGGAAAAGAAAATAATGTATGTGATAGTTATTTTTAAGCTTTTAATTCTGTAGTTAACACATTTTTCATAAAATGTGAAAAATGTTAGTTTTTGATAAATTGTGGTGGCATTGAATGCCATCCTGATAAAGTTACAACAAGGGATAAGGGGATATCTTAATTTTAAAAAAAACTTTATTTTTAAAACTTTACTTTAAACCGTTTATTTTCACAACCTTTTTTCTTAAATTTATTTTAAAATAAATTTCAGGAGCAACTCACGTGTCCCTCTTGCAAAGTGAAAAGAAAAGATGCTGTCCTCGCCAAGTGTTTCCACGTTTTCTGCTTCGACTGTCTGAAAACTCGCTACGAGACAAGACAGCGCAAGTGCCCAAAATGTAACGCGAATTTCGGCGCAAACGACTTCCACCGATTGTATTTAGCCTAAAAAGGTGCTGAAAGGCTGTTTGGTATAGCATTTTGATTATTCAATGTTTATTTTTAAATGTGTTATAAGAGGCTATCCTTGGGAATCCGGTCTCCTATTGACACTTATACTTTTTACGAACACTCTAGGTCGCCACAGATAATGTTGAGTTATTTGTTCTCAATGTTTCGTGTTCATATAATCCTGTGTTGTATTTAGTTGTTATTTTATGTCTGAATGTGACAATGAAAATTCCATGTCGGGGTTGACAGCGAAACTCGAATGTTCACAATGAGCTACAAAAATTATGCAGATGCCGAAATATTCTTTTCAAAGAATGTAACTGTAAATTATTGTGAATCTTGCCTTTGCCTCTTAGAAATTTGAATTTTTTTATTATAATCTCGCATATAAATAATTTTAAACACAGATTTAAGCAACCAATTTTGTGTTTTCAAAAACATTTTTATTTTGAAGTGTTGATGTTCTAGTGTATTAGGGACCTACAACAATTTGCTAAAAATTGCAGATTTTTTTCTTTCTTGTTATTATATTTTGTACAAAATTGTGTTCACAGTTTAAAATATTTTTAAAAATTTATACATTTGTGCTAATTTATTGATCGCAGTTATAATAGTTCTTTTTAAAAATTATTGTTTATTCAAACATATTAGGATATATACATTTTAGCTTTCCCACTTTACTTTTACAACGTAAAATGTTGAAGCTAAAAGATTGGAATTAATTTCTTAATGTTATATGCATTTGCTGTAAAAAGATTAAGAATGTTGGGTAATCCACTTCTGCTGTAAAAATACTTAGAAGCATCTACTTTGAATTAAATAATTCAACAGTGTATTTTTTAGTAAACAACCTTATTGTCCTTTATGCCCATAAAGTAGTCGTGCAAAACCGTTTGGTTAGTTTTCAACCATTATATCTATATCTTATAAATGCAAAAGGGGCCGATCTTAAAGTGGAATTTAGTTTTTTCGTGTGTGTGTGAAAGAAACTTGTTAACCCTTTCACTTCCAGTGATGCCATTTGGCATCATCATGTTTCTGATCATAATTTTTAAAAAATAATATAGCTGACATCTATTTGGATTAATAAAAAAAAATTATAATAGAAAAAAAGTTTGAAGAATCGAATGATGTGCTCTTTTTGATATCATAAATGGTAATTTTTTTCTAAAATGATGATGCCAAACAGTCATTGGGACTGAAAGGGTTAACAAAAATACCTAATACTGGTGATGTTTTGATGAAATAAATCAATTCCTTCTTGGTAGTTTCACACATTTGTATCAAGTTTTAATAGGCGTTATAAATTAATAAAAATTTGGAAACAATCCATAAGTCACTTATTAGATCTTGAGGATTTCTACTTATATTTTCATGTACAAGAAGTAGGTGGGGTTATAACATGATCAAGCCTTGGTCATTGCAATGAATTGTGGCGATGTTAGTACAAGCTCTCCTTAGTGCAATTGTTACTTAAATAACAACATAATACTATACATCGCCATTGTTTCGGTCTCGCCATTGGCTCTCATTCAAACCCATAGCTAAATTCTTCTTTCAGTTTGGCCTCAGTTGCACAAATCTGCAAATACAGGCTGTCAAATATTTAGAACAGGAATATATAAATTTTGTACAGATACCATCAAGTTATTAATTATTTATTGTTTTTTCAAGTTATATATCATTCCACACATTTCAAGTGTCTTTGCTGTAATTTTGTTTTGCAACCATCTTTGTTGTTGTATGTGAATAAAATTTACAATATTTATAAAAATGAGGAATTATGTGTTTTACTTGGTAAATGTGCTTCCTACTTTGTGAAATTCAAATAATTTGGAAAACTTATGTATGTAAAAAAAGTTTTATTTCAATTAAAAAAGTCACACAAGAATGTTCAACACAATTACAATAAATAAGTAACATCTGAAACAAGAAATACCATCACAAAAATTTCATATTAGTTAGATAAGTGTATAAATAGAATATTCAATAATAGCTTTAATAAGTAAGTTAAAAGGCACACATGATTTGATAACTAAACTTGTATTACTCAATATCTTGAACAAAAAGGCCTTCCCTGAAAACAAAATATTAGCATTTTAATCAGTTGTAATATCTTAGTTCTTTTGAGTTTAATATGCATAGTTGACTAAATAAATTTTGTTCTACAAAATTAAATCAACATTAGTTAACAAATGCATTCACCATTACCCTATACATAAAAAATAGTACAATAATATTTAAATAAATATGTGACGATGCTAAATTAACTGCAGTGTTCTGTGCGAAAACAGTCGCAGTTTCTTGAGTTGTGACTGGTTCTGTGATTTCTATAGTTCTAGAACAATTGAACCAAAAATTGCCTATGTCAGATGGGCCTTTTGTGTCTACTTTCATCTTTACATCCATAAACCTCCAGAATTTCGATTTTTTAAAGAAGTATGTGTTTCCTGAAAGAGAAATAGTGGTAAAATAAGACACCTTTTTTCATTGGAAATTTCTTTTTTTAAAGGAAATTATGTGTTGTTGAATAAAAAAATTAAAAAACTTATTTAAACAAATACATAATTTGAGGGAAATTCATGTCTATGTTATTGAATATGTGAATGTGATTTCAATCGTAGCTCCTAACTATAGTAATATTCTAGAACTTAAAAATAATATTCTAAAATTTAAACTGCCAATATTTTTAAAAAAAAAGCTCCCTAGGTTTATAGATGTTTTTGAGGTACCCAAAAGATATTTTTCACATAATTTTTTTAAATAAAAATAAAGAGCGTCGAAATGATCCCATACGAAAATATATATTTTTTAAGGCTTGGTTTTAGTCTACTTCTCTTTTTTTATTCGTAAGGAAATATCTGGAAAGTATATTATTGACATTGTGGCGTTTGTACGTTAGCTCCTTCCAAATTATGTTCAAACCACTCGATTTTTTTTAAGTGTTAGATAGGTAGAGCGTCAGATACCATCTGATTACTGTAACATTTTCTATGAGTATTAAAGCAACAGGAAAGTAATTATTCTAGTTCTATTAGAAATAATGGTTTTTAATTTTTTTATCCTTATTTTTAAATTACGGGTAATATATATTAGAGAAAACTGCTTCCTAATGAGTTACGAGTAGGATAAAAAAAAGTTTTATATACCCATCTATAAATCAACTACAATCCATGCCAACCTAACTTGGGTTAAAACAAATAGTAAAAAGGAAGGGGAAAAACGCGATTGGTCCGTTAGTTGGAAACTCTTTAAGGTAATATTTACATGCAAAATGATCTTAATACAATTTAACCAAAATACACTTTTCATTCTAATAAAATTGCGAAATTTTTTCAAATAATATTCAAATCTGTTAGACCTTAAACGAAATTAATGTTTTTAACATGTTTTCTGGATGGATTCACAAATAATTGATGGAACTCTTTCTATTTTTATATCTTTCTATTTTACTCTTTCTATTTCTATTTAGCCAACTTAGGTTGGCAAGGAATGTATAATATTTACAATTTTCAACTCAAATTACTGAAAAGTACGCCAAATTACGAAACGTTCGAGACCTACCATCCGTCCATTGAAATGCTGCATCGATATCAGCTGGCAGCCCTCTCCAGTTATTTATGTTTCTTGGATAATCCAATTCCACCCTTCCTTCCATTTCATCGAATTTCCAATATTCTTTGCCACTGAAAAAGTATGTCTTCCCGTTGTAACCCCAGACAATGGTGGCATCAATCCTGTCCAGGTCCTGTGGCAGTCCTAAATCAGTCAATGGTCTGGGATATCCTGGTTCTAGCTGATTGGCAGTAAACAGCCAGTAGTTTTTTCCTTAAAAATACGAAAATGGGTTGATTGTTATATTTAACACCATTGATAGAATGGAATTTCGTTTTATGAAAATATGTAATTAATAATCTGGCGTTTTTTCAGGGAACTTTTTTTATACTAAGAATATATATGAAGAGTACGAGGCAAAAACCATTTGATTTCGTAGAAGGCTTTCCTTAATAGCCTTTTTGGGGAGGATAGCGAGAAATCGCCTAAACTGGTATAAAGAAACCGGTTACTCGCTTGTTTATCTTTTTCGCGGCAACCCTGATTCACACCAGAGATCAGTGGATACGAGTAAGACGTGAGTACCGCGAATGAAGAACAGAAAATCGGTTTCCGGTCGCCAATGCCTGCCAAGCAGACGCATTTACGGAAAGACTCTAAAGAAATCAAGTGGTTCTTCCCCTGTACTCTTCATATATTAATACAACAGAATAAAACAATCATAAATCTATACTTTTTATTTTATAACACTTTAAGTTCAATTTACAGGAACAAGAATATATAAAAGTAAAAAAAAAAAAGTAAAACTGAAAAAACCAAACAAAACTGAATCTATCGGGGGACTGTAATAGAAATTTAGCAAAATGTAATCCATAAAATTGGGGGGGGGGGGGTTGCATACCGTACAAATAATACTTTTAGTAGTTAGATTAGAGGGGGAGTTTATAATTTTCTGTGAGGTGTTCAGGAGGGAGGGGTCGAGCAGAATTTCACGAAAACTCACGTCGTGGGGTGGGAGGGGTCTCTTCAAATATCACGCAATTATTCTGCGAAAAAAAAATTAAGTAAAATTGCGAGAATATGAAGTTAAACTTCAGCAAAGTATCAAATATTCGTCAAAACCACCTCACATAATTTATGACCGCCCACTTTTCCCATAGCTGTTTGTTTTCAAATGTCAGAGAACGGAACTTACCAGTGAAAAACATAATTTTCCTATCGGATGGTCGCTCGTATAAAGCATCAATCTTTTCTAAGTCAGCTGGCAGAGCATGCCAAAAGCGATCGATTGCCACTGGATAGCCTGTCCTTAGAGTTCTGTTAGCATGGAGTCGCCAAAAATACTGAAAAGAATAAGAAATAATTAATGAATTTGAAAGGCTGTAAGGTGAGACTTAAGTATTGTAGTAAAGATATATACTAATCTCGGGGACAAATACTTTTATTTATAAAAAGTCCCCACAGCACAACATCACAAATTAAAACATATAAAAGGTCACAACCTTTAGGCTGATCGCTGAATTGGATAACATAGAATAAGGTAAGAACATATTAACCGTCCAAAAGTTTCTTCGTCTCTGATGACGCACACACCAATTGGACAAAACGTTGATGCCCAAATGGTGGCGATCTCTTCATGGTGCGTTACGAGCATTCGTTTCATGAAGATGATTTGATTTTTCAGGATTTTCTTAAAACAACACATTTTTCTATCTGAGATTTTACAGATTATATACTTCATAGCTTATTCCTGTTAGATGCTTCGTTTAACATCTATTGGTACCAAATTTCCCACAATGCTTTATTGTTGCCCCTGTAGAAGTTGCTTTACCTTTAGCTTTATTTAAAGGAGGGAAAGCTTATATAAGGATGGAATGTTAGTTAGAAGTGTTGGAGATTCGTTATGGAAAATTATTGCTATTAAAAGTCATGTGTTCATATTTTTGAATATAAAAATATGATTTTTTTTTCGTTTAAATTAAGGTTAATAAATGTTCTTCATATGTTTAGGGTTTGGAAGTGGTCATCAATTTTTTTAATATTTTGTACTTCTAATTGAAATTTTTTTCCCAACTTATTAACAACACACATTTTCACAACAAATTAAAATATATTAGTGGATGGAGATAGGAAACGAAGGGAACTTACCCTTCCTTTGAAGACAAATACTTCTCGCCTTATAACTGAAATTGCGTCAATCGAAGAATTACAGGCGTCCGGCACCTCGGTAGTAGTAGTCAGGGCTTGTGTAGTTCTTTCGGGTTTTCCGGTGGTAGTAGTCATTTTGGGTGAAAATCTACTCTTCTTGGTTGGTGATGTCGGATCTTTAGTAGTCGGTGTGGTTTGTGACTTTGTAGTGGAACTCGACGATATTGCTGAAGTGGTTTGGAGGATTGTTGGCATAGTTGGTTGGTTGGCTGTATCTTCATTGGAACCTGTTTATGAGTTAAATGATAAGTATGAAGGGGACTTCGGTACAAAATCATTTTCAATAAAGGTATAATGAGCGAAGACATTAATTTTGAAATGAAAGATCATAAAAAGATTCGACAATAATGGCGGTCAAACGCCATTTCAAGTTTCCAACCTAAAACTTAATTTTAAAATATTATAATTCTCTGTCTCCTCCAGCTCTTAGTAAACAATTGGATTTAAAGTGCTTTATTTCTGAAACATCATAAGCCATCATTGTCTCAAATTATTAAACTTTCAGAAAACTTGCGAAGAAGGTGTTAATATTCGATGTAATTATTTTTTATTTATGTCACTAAAACGTAAAATATTACACGATACTTTGAAAGTTCGGCCAGGACTTGTGTATTAATATCTACCAGTGGTATGGTCAAAATGATTTCAATTCAAGACAAGAGTTTAAAAAATAAAATTAATTTCGAGTTAAAAATTGTTTATTTAAGGGGTCATAGGAGTCTTAAAAATGTGCAAAGAAGGTACTACAAAGCATAGTTTGATCTTTCATGTAGTTTTTTAACTACTCAACATATAAGTATAATTGTTTTATATGTAATTCTATAAGATTTATTTAATATAAAACAAATTTTAAAATTTTTGAAACTTTAGCCAAAACTAAAATAAATGATATTAAACATAAATCTATTTGAACACATTATGATATTATGATTAGGCTTGCGGGGCAAATTTTGAGGTCAAAATTGAAAAAATAACCAAGAAAATGACTTTATATTTAACAAATATGTACAAACAAAGACTTATACCTAATTTCTCAGCTCAATTTTAATTAGAAATTATTTTTTAAAAAATTTTAAATCAAAATTTAAAAATTTTTATTATTATTTTAGAAAAAAAGTTCTTAAAATAATTTCTAATAAAAGTTGAGCTGAGAATTTAGGTATAAGTCTTTGTTTGTACATATTTGTACAATATAAAGTCATTTTCTTGGTCATTTTTTCAATTTTGACCTCAAAATTTGCCGCGCTAGCCTAATCATAATGTGTTCAAATAGATTTATGTTTAATATCATTTATTTTAGTTTTGGCTAAAGTTTCATAAATTTTGAAATTTGTTTTATATTAAATAAATCTTATAGAATTACATATAAAAAATTATACTTGTATATTGAGTAGTTAAAAAATTACATGAAAGATCAAACTATGCTTTGTAGTACCTTCTTTACACATTTTTAAGACTCCTATGACTCCTTAAAGTGCAGCGAGTCAAGGTCTATATGCTTAACATAAAAAATAGATTTTTTTTCATTTCGCGAGCACAAATCTCTCCAAACGGAATCTGTGACGACAAACATTATTTTGTGACTACAAAACAATAGACGCAGATTCAGGTAACCTTTGGGATGGAAAGATTCCGTTTAGTTTTCTTCATCGCCTGTGCCCGTGAAATGGGAAAGTACCAAATCAATAAATATTCTTTTAAAAAAAAGGTTGATTTACCATAAAGATGGCGAATGCCTTCCATATCATCCTTAGGTAGAGTGAAGTATTCTCCCATTAGTTGGTAATACGGAAACATGAGGGATCCGGGTGTAGACGAGTGAGACAAACCTAAGGAATGGCCTATCTCATGGGCTGCCACGGCAAAGAGGTTCACGCCTACAGATAAACACATGATAATTCTCACCAAGAAGAAAATCATACTTTTTAATCAACAAGTAACATCCAAACGGTAGAAATCTAAGGCATGTTTCAGAGAAAACTTAATGGATAGCAGCTAATAACTCAAAGTCACATCTTAAAAAACCTCTACAACAGATGAAATCCAAGCTTCTAATGGAGAATTTTGTTCCCATCCAATCCCTTCCATTCTGTATTTGAAAGTCAGTTGAGAGTAGGCCATAATATGATGTCAGCTCTACTGGATGTCAGAATAATTGGATGAGGTTAAGCAGAAGAGAACTGCACCCAATCTATCTATTAATTGAATTACATAAAAGAAATGCCAATTTACAGTTTCTACAGTCAACACTTCTTCAGGATAAACTTTTAATGTTGTTTTCTTATTATAATGTTTTGGCTATTAATTCTTTTTGAATAAAATCACTATTTTTAAAAAATGTCGTTTAACTTACTTCAAAGTAAAATAAAGTGAAGGCAATGAAACAATAATGATCAATAGTATAATTACTCTGATTGATAATATATTACTCTAAAAAAATATGCTGATTATTAGTACAGTGCTATTCTACAAATAGAAAAGGGAAACTTAAATAGAACCAAAACATTTCATATCAAATTACAAAAAATATCATAGTGAAATATATTTGACGTCATTTCAAAATGATATCGCAAAAAAAATTCTTTTAATTTATTATTTAAAAGAATTAAAGTTTCTCAAGGGATTGTTGCGAATGGCAATGATGATTTATCTTATGGTTTTTAAATGAGCATTAAATTTTGCAGTTTTTTTTTTTTTTAATAATTAAGGCTGCTCGAATTCTAATTTTTTTCTGAAATTTTCAATGTCTTCTAATTTCGATGCGCTGAATTTCTTGACGTATCACACTTGTCTGAAGCATTTGCAGTCTGGGATATGAAAGTGGGTGACGGACAATTATAATACCTTCCACCTTTTACGTTATAAACGTAGTGTGGAAGCTAAAAAATCAAACGGTTACAACGAAAGTCAAAAAGGAGGTAAGGGCGGACCGAAGAAAATAGCCACGATATCAATACCTAAAGTTTCATTTTCTTCATTCCTCTGAATTAAAAAAAAAAGAAAAAAGTTCAATTTCAGGTTATTTATCCTGTTTTAACTCCCCATTTTTATATGATTTCCAAAACAAACTCATCCACATACCTTCATCCTCATCCACTGGTTGCGAAGCCAACCACCTTTCCTCCGCGTCGAAATGGGCATCGCCTCCAATCCCAGCCCCAGGGAAAAAAGCATGGGCCAGCACTGACCCCTCGCCATCAAAGGGGTACCCATCTCCGTGGTGCCCCTTCAGAAACGATATCACGATATCGGCCGTCGGGGTCTCAACCTCCACGAATGTCAGGGCGGAAGCGGCGCTCCAAACTTCGAAGGCCTTGAGCAGTTGGGAGCGGACCATCCGAATGTCGGAATCCGACTCACGGCTATTGACACTGTGGGAGGAAATAGCATTGAATATTGGTTCGATGTTTCAAATCGTAGATTTTCTCTGTTTTCTTCCAAAGGGGGAAAAATATTTTTTGAGCAAAAATTACTCCGGCTGCATTGACTTTTTTGAACGATTTTTTTTATCTTTGGTATCATAAATGTAGCTGGCTATAATGCAGCTAGCTATATAACCCCACTTTTTGAAATTGGCTGGAATATTTAAAAATTGTCAATAAATTTTGAAAAATAATATTCAAACCAACTTCAAAAAGTGGTATTATAATACAACCTGGTAAGCAAACTGCATTTATCATGTAAAAACATTTTGTAAAAATATTCAATACAGCCGGAATAATTTGATTTAAGAAATTATTTTTTCTTTGGATTAAGAGGAACTGTCAGTTCTATAGAGCTAATGCATTAGTTTTGGAATCACAATTTCCACCGAAGTATTGCTTTGCCATTGCTTTTTCAAAAGGTAGGGGAGTAGACACAACATCGAAATGAAACAAAGTAGAAACAAACATGGCATCTAGTTATTTAATTATATATTTTGGAATTTTTAAAATTCCAAAAATATACGCAGATGACGACCCTATTTTAAAACTTTACCAACTAACAATTAAATAACCAGGTGATATTTTTTTTCCAATTTTTTTTTAAATTGATGTTATGAGGATTCCCATATCTGGTGAAAATGGTATAATACGGCGAAGCAATTCTTTTGCAAAAGTTGTGATTTCAAAACTAATGCATTAACTATATGAGACTGATAGTCCCTCTCTCGGTTTGACAACCCAGCTACCGCAGCTACTACTTTGGTTTGGAGACCCATTTCCTCAAAGAAATTGTAATAATTAGTCGATTCCTGCTATTGGTAGCAGTTCTAATATCTTGTCTACACACATACATGTAACGCAGCTACATGTCTCGTAATTAAGCACCGAGGTTGAGGTCGTCACCTGAACCTGCACCTAAGGAAATTTCTGCAGGCATCGACGCTGAAGTTATGGAGTAAGGAGCACGTCGCTGTTCAGCGAAACGTCATGATTAAGTGGGGTTTTTTTAATGTCCGCAGCTTTTATCCGTGTGTATATGATGGCTGAAAACAGCTTTTTTTAAAGAGAGGCTGAGGTTTTATTCATTCAAGAACCAGACTCCCACTGGGTTTGTTTATCAAGGGGGTTTGTTCCAGCAGCGATCAATCACTTATTAACACACGGCTATATTTTCTCCAGCAGTGAAACTGCAGCTATCCAACAGTTACTGCTGTTTTCCAGCGGCAATTTAGCAGCGATTTTCCAGCACTTTCCCAGTAAGTCCCCCAGCAGGATGCTACTATGACAAATCTTTTTTTTTTCAAAACATCAGTACTTTTCTGCGCATGCTCGCAATCACAACTACTCTTAAACTGACCAACACTGGCTCAGCAAAAATACGACACCACTAATCCAGCATACTATGGACCGGCAGTAGCCCACCAACAATTTGCCAACAGATAATCAACAATGCCAGCAACGTAAATGTGATCTTTCCAGCAGAAATTTGCCTGCACAAGCCGTAAATCATCACTTCCAGCAGTCACAACTGCTCTCTCTCACAGCCACAACGACTCTTTTAACTCACAATCACAACAATCTCACACTGCTGACTTGCACAAAGGGTAGCTGCCATAAAACTTTTAAGGCTGTTAAGTTATTGAAACTAACTCACAATCACAACTGCTCTCTCAACTCACAGTCACAACTACTCTCAAACTGATGACTTGCACAAAAGGTAGCTGCCATAAAACTTTTTAGGCTGTTAATTTATTGAAATTAACACACAATCACTACTACTGTATGTGTAATTTTTTTAGGGCTCGAAGCTTTTAAAGACTTAATTCCTTTTGCACAAAAGTCACTTGTGACTTAATTCTTTTTGGAAACAAACATGAGTTTTAAAATCTGTTTTTAATACGGTCAAACCTCGCTTGGAACTTCTACTTATTAAAAATTGATAGCTAGCAGGGGTTATAAATGTATTTTTTAAAAAGTCAATTTCTGAAAATTTTGACTTAAAACAATTTGGAAATCAGCTCTTCGTTTATCCACAGAATTAAGGTCAGGTGGGGTAAAAAAGTCAAAGGGCAAAATATTTCAGTTTTAAAAGAAAATTCTCTAAAAACAAACGAGATAATTTTTCTTCTCCTTATGCCAGTTTTATATTTTATTGATACTGTTCGTCATTTTATATGCAAAACTAACTATAAATTCTACTACACAGTTACAGTCTCTTGTCATTTAATGTTTTCATTTTTCTATGTCCACACTACGACAATAAAAATGACAAGAAATTGCGCGCGCATGGAAATGCATATACAATTTGGTCAGGCATGCACACGCACCTACCCCAAATGGTACACATTTTGTATGCATTTCCATGCGCACGCAATTTCTTGTCATTTTTAGTCGTAGTGTGGACATAGCATTTGTGAAACTTTAAATTCTAGCTGTAAAAAACTTTTGTTTTAAGAAAATTTTTAAAAAATGTTAAAAGCTTTTATGTTTGCTAAATTTTTATCTTATTGTGAGCAGATGCTATTCAAAAATAAATTCAGAAAGTTTCCAAGTAAAAAAAAAAGGAATAAATAAGCTTTTGGAGCAAAAACACCTGAGTAAGGTAAAATAGGTCATATTTTAATATGTATGGCTAGGCACACTTTATACAACTAACATAATTTTTTGCTTTTTAAATCCCTTTCTTATAACTATTATTCTTATAAATTGCTTTTAATATTGATTTACTTATGAATGACTCTTTTACTCACAAATGACTGAAAATTTGAAATTCATTGTCCTCTTCATTATTGAAAACCGCTTTCGAGTTTTTCAATCCAAAAACATTGTTGGTGAATTCAAAAGAAGTGGGATATTTCCTCGAAATATATTGTATGAAAACAAATGCTTAAAAACCATGTCCCACGTTCAATTCCAACAGTTGAATCAATGGCAATCACATCATCAATTAAATAAAAAAAGTCAAGCTGTTGCTCTGCTTTAGGCATAGGTTCTCCTTTAAAGCACATAAAATCTGCAATAGTAGGGACACTTCTCCAAGATAGCAAACTCTTGCAAGGTAGCCATGTAGAATGCAAATAAGAGAAAACTTATGCAGCAAGAAATGAGAGAAATTAAAACTAATCCGCCTTCTGCAAATAGACTGCATATCAAAAATGTAAGAATGGAAAAAAATCTGCAAAAAATGTATGTAGTGAAACGGAGAAGAAATGAAAGTAACGTGAAAAAAAAAACATATTGAGCAAAGATAGTTTTGACAATTTCAATCCACTGCAAATAAAAAAGTGGTTCCAGGTCGAGTTTTTGGGGATAAAACCAAGAAGTCATTTCTTGGTATTCTTTCACAAATTAAAGAAGACTTAAACGCAGCAATATTTTGAAGAGAAAAAGAAGGTTCCTATTTCATTTTCTCTTAAAGAGATGATGTTTCGGTTGGATATCCTCCTCAAATTATAAAAGTCCTTCCCGACCCAGCATTGATCCTCAGGGGACAGTATAAGTTCTTGTGAAGATTTATATAATTTTACCTGATTTATTTCTGAACAATGATAAATTTTTTTTAAAAAATTGAGTAATTGAAGCTGGTTTTAAATCATTAATTATTTTACCCCACTACTGACGTACTTTACCCCACTCCATGTGGTAAAATAAGTCATTGACAACACTTTTTCAAATATATTTATCAATATCAAAAATTTGTTTATTCCTAGAAAAACAATGTTAAATATTTTACAATGGTAAATTTGATATTTTATTGCTCTGAACATGTTAATGCAAAGCGTGCTGTTTTTTTTTTTTTTTTGACATTTTTTAAAACCCACCTTACCCTTATAATATTATTAAGTTATCGTTACATGTAATTAACGCAGTGTACTATATTAGCGCTATACACTCTTAAAACAAACACTCCTATTTTAACTCAGTCTGAGTGGATTTCACTCCTCCAGACTGGAAAATGCAATTCTCCTTTTGGAGTGGATCCTTTGTGTGTTCAACAACCTCCAACAGGATCACTCCAAACGAGTGATTTTAACTCAGTCTGAGTAAATATGCATGCCTTTAGGGTGTCGAAAATGCACTTCTCCAACTGGAGTGGATTTCACTCTTTTGTTTTAAGAGTGTACAACTTAGATATATTTGTTAGTGTTGTAGGTAGCAATAGTTTTAATGTATACATATTATAAACAATAACATAACATCATTTTTACCACCCAACATTTATTATACAAAAGTATACAAGGTTAGTCCTATAAACTTAATGAAATTAAAAAAAGAAACATATTTTTAAAGCTAATATTATTTTATACACATCGAGCATACCAAAACAACATTTCATATACATACAATTTTCAATATAGTTAATAAAGACAAGAAAAATTGCATTTTTATGTAGCTACAATATTTGGTTTTCGTCAACTTTCAATGGATTTTGCCTCTTTTCCTCATAATAAATTAAAGAGGGTGGCAGCAAAAAAAACCCACCCAGTTCCAATTTTGTCTATAAGATTTTAGTATTACTTTATTCAGGGACTAGGATTCCCTGGTCTAGTTACGGCCAGAACTAATATATAATTAGGTTTGAGTAATAAAATACGTAGTTAAAAAGTAAATAAAGACAAAAGATTTAAATTAACTGTGTGTAGATAGCAGATTCGAGTTTTGAAAGTTAAAAACTGACGTTTTTTAAAATACGAGTGATTAGTTTTAGCCATTTGCGTCAATTATGGTTATTTTTTGAGAAAATCTAAAAGTTATCTAAACTTATACTGCTAATAGAAAACAGTAAGCCTATACTTAGTTAAATGTGTTCTTAAATGAATTCTTTTCTGACAAATATTTTACCCCTGTAGAAGTTGCTTTACCTTTCACTAAGTTTCGATGCCGTGAAATCGACTGCTAGGGGAGAGAAGGGGAATGGCGCCACCTTAAGGGAAATTGAATTTTCATGCAGAATTATGTTGCAAATAATGTAAATTGTAATGAGCATAGCATACTACAGTTCATAACCTATCTTGTGGTAATTTTTTTAAATTTAAATCTTTAATAGAAACTGAATAAAAATGTATTTTTCTAAAGCTCGCACAGTGGCGGGATTACCCCGGTATCTGGGGTAATGCCGCCACACCACTGGGGTTATGCCGCCACATCAATAAACAAAGCAAATAATCTTTCATATAGAACTAAAATAGGTTTAATTAACTTTGGAATGGTAAATTGTACAGGGTACAGCTCTTTTATTAACTTTCTATGTGCAGGTGCTATAATTATGCAGGTTTTTTTTTAAAGTTTCGTTGGTCGATTTGACCAGTTCAATTATTCTTTTTCGGATACGTGGAATCTCTAACGAAAACTAATAGGTTGTAGAGCCAATATATGAAATTTCTATTTTATTAAGTTTTTTTTTAAGTTTCGTTGGTCGATTTGACCAGTTCAATTATTCTTTTTCGGATACGTGGAATCTCTAACGAAAACTAATAGGTTGTAGAGCCAATATATGAAATTTCTATTTTACGGATTATGCCGCCATCCTTTTGCATGTGGCGGCATAACCCCAGAGTGATGTGGCGGCATTACCCCAGTAAGACAAAATGGCATAGACGGCTTGTTTAAAGAAAGGTAGTTAGTCTAGCATCCAAACTAACGAAGTGATAAAATAGCCAAATAATTACTCTTTTAAATGATATATAACTCATTTATCTAACTTAGAGATAGCAGTCACTTATCGCTTAATTTCAGAAGGCTCGAGATTAGATGAAAATCACTAAAAACCGTATTTTTTAAATAACTTTACACCAACTCACCGCACGGCCAGTAGCGTCTATACTACAAATTACTTTGTTTCCTGCTACAGGTCAGCGCTCACAGCCCCCCTCCCACACATACCGCTGGCGAGATACAAGGCTTGGCGGCATTACCCGAGGTGGCGGGATTCCCCTGCTCTCCCCTATGCCTTGTAAACCTGTAGAAGCTGCTTTACCTTTGGCCTTGTTTTAATGCGGCGTAGCCTATTTAACGAGGCAACTATGTTTTTTATGTAACGAAAAAAAATAAAGACATATTTAATATTTTCGTCGGTTTCGTGATTACAAATATTTTCGTTTCTCCGAAAATAAAAATTTAACAAAATTTAAGTAAACCAGTACCATTGAACTGGGTAATTTTGACAAAAGCACAAAACCATAGAAGTGATTTTCTTCTTGAATATTATTTCAATTGACTTATTTCTAATAAACTATTTTTAAATAGAGTTTCTACTAATTGAAACAGGCAAGCATATTTTAAATGGTGTATTTAATGCGAAGTTGTTGTGCGTTTGCATCAAAGTTACCTCATTCGAAAGTAGCGGCATAAGTTCGGCATAAATTATGCTAAACTCCGTGCCATCCAAACTAGGGTAAAAACAAAGAGAAAAAAGACAGAGGGAAAAGCGAGATTTGTCCATTAGTTGGAAACTCCTGTAAGGTAATATTTACGTACAAAATGACCTGAATACAATTTAACAAAAATACATTTTTCATTCTGATAAAATTGCCAAATTTTCTCAAATAATATTCAAATATGTTGGACCTTAAACGAAATTAATGTTTTAAACATCTTTTCTGGTCGGATTCACAAATAATTTATGGAACTCTTTACATCCGTGGAAGGATCTTCTCCATAGAATATTTCCATTTACCCAACTTAGATTGGCAAGGAGTGTAGTTTTTTTTTTCTATTTATTTCCAGGCTCCGAGTATCTTTCCAGCATCCACTGATTTGCTTTGTCCATGATGAAGTACTTTCGCTAAAATGGTCGTTCCAACTCCACCTCATCCCTCACTCAAGGGAGGTTGTGATTTGCTCAAACTCACACCACAGCCCCTTTGAGTAAGGGACGAAGATAGGGTGAAAGATAATCCTTTCTTCCTGTTACGGTGCTGAAGACATCAATAAGCATATTTAGTTGAAGAATACTGGAGAAGAACCGCTTAATATCTTTAGAGATTTTCCGTAATTGTGCCTGCTTGGCGGAAATTGGTGACTGGAAACCGGTTTTTCTTTCGGTTCTTCATTTGCGGTACAAACGTGTGACTCGTATCCACTTATCTCTGCCGAGAATCAGGGTTACGTCGAAAGATAAACAAAGTGAGTAACCGGTTTCTTTACACCAGTTTAGGCGATTTCTCGCTATCATCCCCAAAGAGGCTATTAAGGAAAGCCTTCTACGAAATAAAGCGGTTCTTCCCCTGTACTCTTCAGTTATTAAGTTAAGTTTGAAATATCGTCGCACTAGACATACACGAGAGCTATTGGCGACGGGCATTGCATTTTAGAACCACAGTCAAGTGTCGAGCAGACACCTGAGTAGGCACCCAATGCAACCGTTAAGGACGACATCGTAAGCAGCGTTGAGCGTATTTTAACGTGCACTCCTTCTACACGAGGCATTATTCGTCGGACATTTTAGACTGCACGGGCCGTTTACAGGACGGCATTTATTTTGGTGATGTCCAGACCCGAACCTAGGACCTTTTGCATGCTCGGCAAGCGCCTAACCGATTGGACTCCCAAGTCCCCTACAAGCAGATAAAATGCAGTATGTGGACTTATGAATTTTACCATTGTTGCAAGCACTGAACAACTCTAACCTGTAAAAAAGTACACTGAAAGACCAATTATTTCAACGTCTCTTTTGCTTTAGACTTCTTTTGCATGTCTCCTAGTTTATTCAAGACGTATTTTTATTCACATTATATATTATAGTGCATGTTGCAATTCATCTGAAACAAATTGCAAGTTTTAAGGTAGTTTTTAAAAGACGGTTAAAAAATCAGAAAATAAATAACTTAAATATAATTTCCGATATGAGAGTACATAGGAAATGGTATTACCTCACAGTTCCAACCGATGTCAATGTTAACGTATATATTGTAGTAGTATTGAAACTCACGTTAGGTTTTAACTTCGTTTGCTTTTTTCGAAGCCACGCTTATTTCGAAATTGTCATTTTACTAAATTTACATAGATATCACTATTTAAATTAAATTTAAAAAGCTTCACAAAACAATTAAAAGCTTTTTAACTCAATGGACATGCTTCAAGTCTTGAGTGACAACATAAATGCTTATATGATATAATTCCTTTCCAGGTTTTCGATTGCTGAATCAGTGAATCAAACTTGGAAACAGAAAAAAATCGGTGCATTGATTAAACGAAGACCAGGAATTGAAAAAAAACAAATACTTAATTTTATAATAAAGTAACTTTTCTTATATAAATTAAGTATTTGTTTGTTTCAATTGTTCCAACTTATTATGCAAAAAAGTCAAACTGAAATGCTAAGATTTTCTACTACAAAGAATGAAAGTTAAAAAATAGAATTGACGTCATCGAGAACACACATGTTCGGAAGTTGAGTTGAGAGGTCGAGAGAGGGAGAGGGTTAAGATTTCTTTCATTCGATTTTCTCACCCTCCGCTTGGATTATGTTTCTTGAAAAATTCTCTCTGTGTGTCTCGAAAAAAGAATCCAGTGACAATGAAATATTTGTAGTCTTTGTTGTTGCAAAAGGTTTTCCGTTTCTTTTAGTTATGATTTGCGGTGTGTTCTTTTATTGGCAACTTATACTTTGAAAGTTATAGGACTGTTTATATGCAATATTTTGTAGAGGTTAATTTATAGCTATGTCGTTATAAATAAGTCAAATTCTGATTTGTTTTAAATAGAAGAACATTGGTGATGCCTTACGGTACCAATAACTAAATATTCGATAATGCTATTTCTATAACATGTTACACGGAAACAGAAACTAACGCAGTTAAAGTGTTAAACCAAATTTCCATAATTTTCAAAAAAAGTTTTTAATCCATTAGAGTTACAAAACCCTTTTATTTTCTGACGAGCTAGACCTAATGGAGAACTCTAATCGGTGGACGATAAATTCGAAAAAAAATTTAAAACTCTTGAATAAGTTAGAAAAAAAAATTACAAAGGGGTTTTTTTTGTGATACCTGACGTTATTATATTATATATGTTACCTCTCTTTCTCAAGTGCATCACGGGCATATGATATCAAAAATATTGTATTTTAACACATAATTTTAAAATATAATTTGTAAAATACCAGGAAAAATATCAATAATATTTTTTTAATAGAAACTAATTAAAAAAAAGTATAACAACAAATTTAGTCCAGAAAATGCAATAACGAACTTTTCATTTATTAAAACTAGCTTCGAATTGAAAATCAACATCACGTGGGAACAAAGCACTAATCGAAGAAATTGCACGAATAAAAGCTGGAAAGACCTGAAACAAGCCAATTTACTTTTAATAACTTTGGCTGTGATTTAAATTGGAACTACAAGTTTTGAGTAAAAATTGACAATAATGGCAAAGAAGTTTTTACAAATGATGTTTTCAAAATGCATTTGCAGTATTATAAAGCACGTTCGGCAAATTCGTTCAATAGTAAATTACGGAACAATAAAGAAATTACAAAACAGTACCTTTACAAAAAGAACCCATTCTCAAACCACTTGACAGCATAAATTCAGACGATTTTTTGAAGGAACTTGAAACAACTCCACTCCTCTCTCTCAGTAGGGCGTCTCAGAAGAGTCCTTTCCTTTTTAAGACGAAGTTCGAAAAAGGGAATTCGAAGAGCACGTGATGGACACTTCCGGTTCGCATTATGTGCTAATGAGCGGAAGAGAGAAGGTTCCGATTCGATAATCAATTTATATTCCTTTTCCTGCATCTGGAAACTTTGTGATAAAGTTTGGGGGTGGATACGCGAAGTGAAACCAGAGACTTTTGATAAGAATATAAGGAGGAGGAGAATATAAGGCAAACCTAAAAGGAGACCAACATCACTCCTCAAATCACGTGTGTTTGCCAGACGACTTGAAACAATTTCCTATGGCACAAAAAAAATTACATTCCAAGTACCGTTGAATGTGGTAACTTTGGTTCAAGAGGGTGACTTTGGCCCAAGCATATAACCCAGCACCGACTTTTTTCTTGAAGAATTTTTTACTTATAGATCAAGGCAGAATTGCCACTAATTAAAAAGGCATGTATATTTTTAAATAGTGATTTTCATGAGATGGTAGGGAAGGTACATATATATTCCGGCTTGTGTGCTTGATCAGAGATGCGCTTATAAGCCTTCGTCAAGTAAGACAAACACAGAAAGAATGTTTACTGTCACAGAGAAAGGAAATACTCCCAGGACGAAGGCGGGAATCAAACCCGCACCTGTTACAGAGCGCAGACTGCTAGCGTAATGGTCTGCCATCCAGACCACTCGGCTATCCGGGCCTCTTTTTATGAGAAGTTATTTGCTTGGACAGTTTGGGCCAAAGTTACCCCATTCGAAGGTATTTTGAACTGACTAATATTTTTAGCACAAAAAAAATATGTTTTGAACATCGATCTTAACAAACCTGCAAGCAGTAAAAAACTTTAAAAAATTTGAGTTTTTGTTTTTGTCTTGTTTACTCAACTTTTGGCGTCAAGTCGCCAAAAGTAGGAATTTCACGACAATATATGGCGATTCGTCTTAGGTCCCAACCCAACTCACCATTTCACAATTAGACTCTTTACTTTATTTGCGCCTTTGGGTGAAACTCGATGTTGAAATTAATGCCTGTTTTTAATAGAGAATGGAAGGATAGGGTTTAGAACGGAGAAGGGGGAGTAATTTTAAAAGTCTCAATTTAAGAAATTTAACCGCTTTGGGCCTCAAAGATCGCAAGCATGTGCAATAGATATTTTGAAACAAAAGGAAATGCTAGTATATTTAGCTCAAAGAAATTTTTTATGGCATCATGCAAAAAAAAAACCTTTTTAATGATCGCGGAAAAAATGATGATTTGGTTTAAAAGTTGGTAAATTGAAATCTTTTAAACTTAAAGAATTTAATAGGTTTCAGGCGTGTTTTTCGGCTCTTGTGAAAATAGACATAATAACCCTTTCAAAGATGGTTTACTTTCACAATTGTTGCCTAACTAACTATTAAGAGTGCAAATATTATTAGTCATTTATGCACTAGTGCCCAATATACAACTTTCTTCAAGCGAAGGAACAACTTTTTTCTCAGTGTGTGCAAAAATGTGCACCAGTTTGACAGTATTTTTGTTATAATTAATTACAAAATAAAATGATTAACTAAGATGAGGATGTGTTTCAGTAATTTATGTTTTAAAACAATTTGTTATAAAACCGCCAATTAAAAAAAATTATAAAATTGACAAAGTTTGTATTTTCCATACCATCATAAAAACTAAAATTATGCATTAAATAAAAAAACAATTTAAAATCATAAATTTGCAAGACATAATAATAATGCATCATTATAATAATGTAGCCGGGCGTTAAAGATACAATTGGCGTAGCCCCTGTAGTTTTAATAAAATGCATGAAAACACCGAAGCATATAAATTGAAGCGCAGTCAAAAAAGAAACCTATACTCCTTGCCAACCGAACTTGGGTAAAAACAAAGAGTAAAAAGGCAGAGGAAAAAGCGCGGTTGGTCCGTTAGTTTGACACTCTTGTATGGTAATATTTACATACAAATTGATCTGAATACAATTTATCCAAAATACACTTGTCATTCTGATAAAATTGACAAATGTTCACAAATAATATTCAAATCTGTTAGACCTTAAGCAAAATCAATGTTTTAAACATGTTTTATGGATGGATTCACAAAGAATTTATGGAACTCTTTACATCCGCTGAAGGATTTTCTCCTTGGCATATTTCTATTTACCCAACTTAGGTTGGCAAAGAGTGACTTTCAGTTTTGTGTTTTTATTTTTCCTAATATGACGTGCGCAGATTTATTGCTTCAAAGAGAGCTCTGTTTTGATCAAACACAGCGCTGGTGATATTCGAAACCTATTCAACGCCCCCCATATGCCTGAAGTGAACTAAACATCAATACAACATAAATAACTCGCTAAAACTGACATGAAATCTTACCTTGAAAAGCGGGTGAAACATATATATAAGTTTAGCTATTTATTAATTCGCAAGAAGAATAGGGGGGATAAGAAAGTTCTGTTATGGTAGAACGACCCGAACGGCAGACGTTGATGAAAAACATTCTCAGTTAAATGACGTTAGTACCTCGAGTTAAACGATTATTTGAAAATGGGAAACTTGAAAATAAGCGATCGGTAGTTTTTGAAGCCTTCCCTACAAAACAATACAAACAATACCTCCTGCTTTGTGGAGTAACGATAATTCAAATTATGTACCTGAATTTCCAGTATCTGTCGGATGTCATAATAAGATTCTCAAGAAAGTAGTAAGGATTTTATGCATGCGCAAACGGAAACAGAAATCGTTTTTTTTCTCCAGATTTTAAATGTGTCACTAAAAATCAAAATCTTTTTTTTACAAATCTTTAACCGAATTCTGGCCTATCAAATATCTATTATTGAGAGGTAATTGAAAGTCGTGTAGTTTTCACATTCCTATTTTTTCACAGTTTAAGACTAAGACTGCTTAAGTCGGGTGGTCCCACTTCCAAAGACAGAAATCTACAATCCAGGATTATAGAGATTAAGCAACCAAACTCAGGGGAGCAAATATCGCTTAACCACTGCAATTGGAAGTTTTAAACTTAATCAAAGTTAATACTAGTCGGCCTACAATTCATCAATTACCAGAGCATCATGATGTAAACTACTTAAGGTAGGCAAATACCCAAAATTCTAAAATTTTTACTATCGCTTTAATCTTTTCCAAATTTGGCATACTGATTTCAAATATAATGAATAATACTATTTAGGCATTTTTTTAAATTTAAATATAATTTATTTATTTTAAACGGTGTTTTTCTACTAAAAAAGGAGGTTTACGCAAACAAGTCTACCACATTGAATTTTCATCATATAAACATTAATTATGTGTTAAATTCTTCTTTTTGAACTGATGCATGCAATGAACCTCTAGAGTTGCATACAAATTACGAGAAAAGAAGTTATTAAGAAAAATGTTATAAATTAACCACAAAAAAAGGATTTTTTTCGATTAACTTACACTTGGACATTTTTAAAAAAAAAAAAAACTTATATATTTACACCGGAGTTAGAGGTTCATGGCACAGATATATATTGAAATAGCATCTGTAAAATATTTCAGGTGAATTAATGCAAAACTTTTTATACTAGAAGTATTGGCGCAAACCTCTTCTTTTAGGTGAAAAACACTATTTAAAATAAATCAATTATATTTAATTAAAAAAAATTGCCTAAAAAGCATTGCTCATTATATCTGAAATCACTATGCCAAATTTGGAAAAGATTAAAGTAATAGTACCAATTTTAGAATTTTGGGTAAGGTAGGCGAATACCCAAAATTCTAAAACTATTTAAACGGTTTATTTTAAACGGTGTTTTTCAACTAAAAAAAGGGGTTTGCGCCAACACTTCTAGCATAATAAGTTTTACATTAATTTACCTGAAATTTTTCACAGATGCTATTTCAATATATATCTGTGACATCAACCTCTAACATCTGGTAGGGTAGGGTAGGGTAGGGTATTTTACATATATATTCCGACTTGTGTGCTTGCTCAGTGAGCCGCTTATAAGTCTTCGTCAAGTAAGACAGACACAGAAAGATTTTTTACTGTCACAAAGAGAGGAAAATACACCCAGGGCGAAGGCGGGAATCGAACCCGCGCCCGTTACAGCACGCAGACTGCTGGCCAGCGATGCTTACCACTCGGCCATCCGGGCCCCTCTAACATCTGGTGTAAGTATACAAGTTTTTTTTTTAAAAAATTCCCAAGTATAAGTTAAAAATCCTTTTTTTTGTGTGTGGTTAATTTAAAAAATTTTCCTAATAACTTTTTTTCTTGTAATTTGTATGTAACTCTAGAGAGTCATTGCATGTATCAGTTCAAAACGAAGAATTTAACACATAATAAATGTTCATAGGATGAAAATTCAATGTGGTAGACTTGTTGGCGTAAACCTCTTTTTTTAGTAAAAAAAGTTTCTAAATTCTTTTTTAACAAAACCGTAAGCAGAATGAATAACGAATAAAAAATATTTATATTTATTAGTCATGATTAAAAATCTTGAAACTCAAGTATTGTTTTAAAAATTAACTAATATGAAGATTTAAATATCCTTTTTAATTACAAAAAATAGCAACTAAAAACGGCCCTTAAAAAAATCGTATCAGAAATCAATGTAAGTGAAGTGTTATTTGGCAGCAGCGAAAGCTCAGTATCCGGTGACTCAACTTGCTTTCTGCAAGACGTTGTTTTCGATTACGTTAACTCCTACTTCCTTCTACGATTCAAAATTTCGACGTAACGTAGAGTCACTTGATATTGAATATACTCAAGTAGAAAGAATAGTGACAACCACGGCTTCAGGACAGTTCTCGTTCTCGTTCTCTAGGGTCATGCGATTGGTGAACGCACGAAAAATCGCTTTTGCCCTAGATGGATATTTGGCATTCGATTGCCTCGGGTAATGAAAGGAAGCGTTGGCCTACTAGCCAAAACTTTGAATTGTCTTGATTTTCCGTACGAATTAGTTAACGTATGTATGGAATGTCTCAATAGATGAGGTCAAAGTGATCATGCACAGGGCCGTTCTTAAACGGAAGAAATTTGTACAGGGATCTTACCCTCGAGAACTATACATAAAATTTTAAATAATGGATTAATTTCAAGAAAACAACGTAAAAATAAGGCTGAAACGGTTCACTTGACATAGATTAAACCGTTTTTATATGATAGATGTTTGTTTTGATTCTTTTCTCGCTTGGTTTCAAAAAAGGTGAGCCATGCTTCTCCACCGAGACATGTTCATCTATGTCCTGAATGGATTTCATTCTATTTCAAATAAAAAAATTCTTTAAGTTTGTTCTAAATTAGAATGTCATTACTCACACTCTCCCTGTGAAAAACTGTTTTCATGTGGTTCATTTATAGGATTATGGCTATGTGGTTCATTTTATAGGATTTCTTTAAAAAATCATGTTATAAACCTGCAACGATGAGGTAAAAAAAGTTATATTAATGGGCCATAGGATTAAAAAAATATATCAGAATGCACTTATATTTGAAAGCATATGTTAAAATTTTATTACCTTATTAACTGGGCATGCAGTATGGTTATACTTTATAGTATGTTTGGGTCATTCTTCAAAAACGAACACCTTACCTCCGCGTGCCGTAATCTGGCTCACATTCTTAAAATTAAAGCTATGTTAAAGTAGATTAAATTAAATACTAAATATTTTTTTTAACCATGCTTTTCTTTTTAAATGAATCTTTGCTAAATAAAAAAAATGAGCTGCAAATAATTAACTAATTTGTAGAATTGCAATTTTTAAATTTCAAATGTGTTTGTCCAAGATGAAATTCTCACCTTTATTACTATTATGTTTTAGTTTTATAAAACTTCCTGCAGAGGAGTCTCTTGCCATTAGATTGGCTTTTAAAAAAAGAAATCTCTTTATGAGTTTTGCGGATAAAAAAAATCATATCAATTAGTATTGGGATCATTTTGCTCGAGAAAATGTCATTTAATCCAAGAAGTCTTTTTTTTTCTCACCTCCGTTAAAGCTAGTGAAGAAAAAGTTAGGGTCAAGTGGGGTAAGTGTGATTGGGGGTAAGTGTGATAAACAGCTCTTGTAACTTTGGAAATCATTCTAAAAATCTGAAAGTTTGCAATATATAACATTGGACCACTTATAATTAAACTAAAAAGAAATATTGACCTTATTTTTTGTTTAAAGAAAGTTTTGAGCTTTTGAATTTAAGTGCAACTGTCTTCTTTTTTACACACTTACCACTGGTGGGGTAAGTGTGATAAAACAGCAATGGATTTGCAAATGGATGGAAATGCAAATTTGGTACACTTAAAATTGTAATTCAAACATATAATTTTTTTCTACATATGTATGTTTCTTATAATAATTCACTACCAATTTTAGGATTTGGAATTTACTTGAAGCAGAGAACGAATTTTCTTAATGAAAAATGCAGAAACCCTATCACACTTACCCCACTTGACCCTATGCATTACTTTTATTGTTTTAAATTGCTCTCAGTTGTGGGGAATATGCAGGGTGTGCAAAAGCTTGACCGCCAAAATTGCAGCCCCATTAGAGAGAAAAAAACTTTTATTATTTTTACTTTGGATGCAAAGAAAGTAGCAACATTTACATTATGCCAGAGTCTCGTTGATGTCAATTCAAGAATCTGCAAGTTACATGCTATTAAAAAAGACCCACACTATTCACAGAGGTGAGACCAAATCAAGTAGTAACCAAATAGATTTCTAATGTATTAATTATCGTCTGCTATTGTTATTTATATTTTGTTTTGCTATCAATTACAAATAACCTGAATATGTTTCATTTTTTTTATTCTTGTAAATATTTTATTGTTACCATTTTAAAAAATGTTGAATGTATTATGCAAGGAAAAAAACTGTATGTTTTACCACAAGAGTTTTAAAAATATTGAAAACCTATGTTAATTATTTTATCTTCAATTTTTGAATAGACTTAAACAAATTTTCTCTGTCAAGTCAAATATTTATATTTAGTTTCAGTAAATTATGCACGTCCATTGTAGGTATAAAGTCTTTAGTCAACAATCCATTACTCACCACTATTACCTGTGAATTGAACAGAACCAGATCTTTACTAATGTTATTTAGTCGTCTTATTTAGTCTCTTCTTTTCTCTCTCTCTCTCTCTCTCTCTCTCTCTCTCTCTCTCTTTAGTCTCTTTTTCTAATCCCAGGGGGGGGATTAGAAAAATTGATATTAAATAACTTTAAATTTGATTTTTGAAACAAAAAATAATAATAAGCGAAATCTGTCCTTTTATGAAAAATTACTCGCTTTCAGTAAGGACTCCAAACAGGGAATTGTGGTGCTGCCATCTCTTGGTTTATATAATTACCAAGATTTTCCTAGCTTGATTTACTGAAATCACGTAAACTCAAATGTTTTTAAATAATCATAAATTATTTTTTTAACTAGTCATTCATAATAATCCTAACTTAAAAAAACTGAATAGAAAATTTAGTATATTTTTATAAAAATTCCATGTAATTGAACTGTTGAAGAAAGAAAACTTAAATGTTTAAGATCATATTGATGTCTGTGTAGGATTTATTTATTTAATACAATGTTTTCTTTTTACATGCATGATAAAAAGAAGCAGTAATGCAACAAATATTGTCACTTAAAATTGTCTCTACTGATAATTCATCTCAAGTCTTTAAAAAAAACCTGCGCAACAAGGCATTTAGTTCTAATGGGCTCGTCAACAGGGATGTGGCAACAGCTCCGCGGTCCTGTTTTCATTTTTCTCGAATCACTTTTGCCTTGACATTCCAAATCGAGCTTTCTAAGAATATTTTAGTAGGTATTTTTTTCTTAATTCCAACTTTTTTCAATGCAAGTTTTCCTTTGACAAATGACTAAAACAACCAAAAGCACAGCAAGAAGTTGTAATTTTAAAAATTAACAACTAAAATAACTTATTCATAGAAAACTCAATTTCGAATATCAACAAAAGTAATTCAAGAAAAATGAAAACAAGAACACAGAACTGTTGCCAGATCCCACGTGAAACAAGTCCATTGAACTTTTAAATGTCAAAATCAAGCAAACTATTTTTCATTGAAAATTTAATAATTATTACTTATCGTTTGTAAAAGTTATTTTTATTTCGAAGAATCAGCATATAATACTGCTTGCACTTAAAAAGAAATAAAACATTTCATATCAACATAAAATATTAAAATTACCTACCATCTTCAAAACATAACTAGCAAATTGATTTTTAAATATCACTTGAAAACAAAAAAATAAATAAAAAACCTCCTCCAGATACAATAATTATCAATTAGTATTAAAATATAATTAGTCATTAAAACATGTATAAATGTAAGAAAAATTGCGTCTGCTTTAAAAAAAAATAGAAAGCCTTATTCCTCTTTCTAAACAAATAATACGAATAATAAAAAAATGTCCTTGTGACTGTATATTATTACGTCATTCCAAACTGATTTGTACAACAAATGTTAAATTCATCTAAATTTGTATTTATTATTATAAGCAAATAAATACCCGTTATTTTCACCGACTAAAAAAAGAACAAATAGATCTAATTATAGGTACCATTTAATTCGATATAGGATAATAAGCTTATGTTACAATTCCTGCTATTTATAAATTATAGAATCCCGTTACTTATATTACCTTAAAAATTAAAATTAAAAAATACGCTATAAAATGCACGGATAAAAATGTCATCATTAAAAATATGCAAAGTTTCGCTTTTATTTTTAAAGCATCAATTTTACTAATTATATTTTTTCGTACTATAAGTTAAATTGTGGTGATTAGAAGATATTTATTAAAAAAATTGCATAATTATTCTACCAATTTCAAACAAATTTATCAAACGATAATGAATAACTTTTAATTTGCGAAAGAATATTAATGAAAATAGTTAATATTGGAGTTTAAACTTTTGAATTAGAAGTTTGCGTTAGGCGAATTTCTTTATGAGGTGTATAAATAGTGTGTTTATTGTGAGCATAAATATTGTGTGGAAGCGGTTTAAGTGACAGAATCTGTAACAAACCTACTTGTTTATAATTATAGATCAATTAAGTTTCTCGAACGATTGTTGTAAGGGGAAATGGTGATGTAATTGATGAAATGATTTTCCTATGATTTTTAAATGAGTTATTAATTTTGCATTTTTTTTTAATACTTACTGTACTACAGATTAAAAAAAATTCTTTATATTGCCTTTATACAAACTTTCACTTTCTACGTAATAAACGTGGTGTGAAAGCTATAAACAGAATAAAAGAAAACTTACACAAATAACTTAAAGTATTGAATTATTTTTACTTTTAGTTTCCACTCTATGCTCATAACGTAAAAAGTGGAAGCTCTTGCAAAGGCGACCATCCGACCATCTGTCTGGTTTTCCGTCACCCAGCTTCATAGCTCAAGTTATAAATGCTGCAGACAAGTGTGATACGTAAAAAAAAAATATAAAAAAAACAGCGTATCGACACTCGAAGACATCAAACAGAATATCTCAGGGGAAAAAATCGAATTCTAAGACCTTCATTAAAAAAAAACGCAAATTTTAGTATCGTCAGTGCGGGTAACTTATTTGGTTCAAAATCATAGGGTTTTTTTTACAAAAAAATAATAATTAAACTACAAAAACGATTTAAACACTAAAAAGGCATTATGCATTTTATACTTTTAGGAATAATTTCCAAGCATTTTTGTTCAATTTTATAAATTAATAAAAAATCAATGTTATTTTAAAAAATTAGAACAATAGGGGTAAAAAATCAATAAGTAAGGAACTTGGACTGTTAGTTACACAAAAAAAGATATATTTTGTTAAACATATAGATAACTATGTTTGTGGTTTAATTCAACTTCAGATATAAAGAAATGAATTAAAAAGAAAATTCACAAATCTTTTTTTTTAATATAAATACGTAGAAAGAACAATTATCTTTTCTTGGAGAAAAGTTCTTCTATTTTTATCGGGCAACTTCCGAAGCCACTGTTTCAAGAGAAAAATATAATACGATGATAATAAAAAAGAATTTGCGGGAAACATGTTTATTGAAGGCCTTTGGCCTCCTAAAACACTCTGTAAGATCCTCTTACATAAAAAAAAGCAGCAGAAAAGATTAGATGAAGAACACAGAGCTTTCTTTGTGGCGCTCCGCGAATGTGAAATGTTTATGAAGAAGGCTCCAACATGGCGCACATTTACATAAATCTGTTGTCTCTCATTTATGTGGACTTGAGGACTAATTGGGTGACATGGTTTATTGGATTGATTATTTGAAAAAATTGAAAGGTTTTTAAAAAATTAAATTTCAATCAAACTTTAAATATCAAAAATTGAATAATTAAAAATTCCTAAAGAAATTTAAATTCATCCTTCTTATGTTTACTATATTTAAGCAAAATAAATACATGATTTTTTTTTACAGTTACCATTTTGAAAAACGTAATAGCCTTGAGTTAAATAATGAGGAATGAAGATGTACAGTACACTTTCACTATTCATTTTTTTTTTTCTCCTTACGATCCGTCACAGTCGTATGCTACCAAAAACGGTTTGTGGAGACCCTTACTTTATGATAACAAATAGACACTCCTCTGGGACATATCATGCGACGCATGGTCTATCCAGAGTTGACAAGTGCAAGGCTATGATTGAAAGTTCTTTTGCTTGGCGACATATTGCTGGGGAAAAAAACCGAGGGCGTATTTAAAACCTCTTTTTCTTCCAAAGATTATAGAACGCCCCAAAAACGCAATGCTTTATCAAGTAAAATATGTAATCTATTATAAAGTAAAAAGCTATAAAGTGAGCTAAAAAAAATTGTCAACGGAAGAATCAAGGAGTATACTAGAGAAGGATTTACACATAATTTTAGAGTAGAATATATTGTACATTTTTAAAACAAAAGAGTGAAATCCACTCCAGTTGGAGAAGTGCATTTTCGACACTGGAAAGGAATGAACATTAACTCAGACTGAGTTAATATTCACTCCTTTCCAGTGTCGAAAATGCACTCCTCCTACTGGAGTGGATTTCACTCTTTTGTTTTAAGAGTGTATGGTGAATGAATTTGAATGTTTCATTTAATAAAGATTACTGTTATAATATCAAATTACAGTCGAAGCATATTACTAGAATTTCAGTGGAACTAAAGTTATCGGCACACAAAGTTATTTGAGAAAAAAGTTATGAAAGCAAACTTGTTGATCGTTATGAAAAAGAAATACATCAGGCGTGGTCCAAAAAAAGAATTTACGAAATTATCAGCCGTTTAATTTAGCAACTGCCAACCCGGCATATCTCCTTACAATCAAGCTATCTACGAACTAATCTGTCGCTCCACCGCAGTATGATACCAAAAGATAAAATAAAAACTCGAACAGACAATGACGTCAAACCATAAAACCCACAAGGAACCCCATTGACCGAATGTGTCGGATAATTAGTTATTATATTCCAAGTTATTTGTTGTTATAGGTTTTTTAACAGATGACTTCACAGCTGATACTAAAAGTCCCTTTGTGTTTTTTAGCGGAGGTCCTGGATTTGGTGGTAAAGAATTTCTCTATGTGGTGATGAGGATTTTTACAAGATTGATTTTGAATGGTTGAAGTGTGTATTGAAACAAAGCTTGATTTCTCAAGTTGAAACGGATGTAGTAATAAATGCGTTTTTATTTTCAATGATATATGGACAAGTAGCTACTTATTTAAAGGCACAATGTTTGACTATATGGTAAAAGAATGCGCTAAAGCAAAAACCTTTTAACATCCTTTTAGAACTCCTTTGGAGTTAGTCGAAGCCACTCTTATTGGCGCGCAAAAGTTGTCCAAGCACGGTAGATGGTAGATGTGCAAAAGGCCTACAAGAAACACAATTTCAAAAGTTTTTACTATTTATCTCTGGAAAAGCAGCATAGTTGCAGAACTTGCACTCAAATAAATTTATTGGCTATTTTGGTCAATGGTTCGCTTTCTGCCACCTATAGAGTAGTTATTTATAAAAACATTTTTTGACATGTCTGATGTCAATGTAATCTCCTCAATAGTTTCTCTCACACCGTAAAATAAAAACACACCATACTTGCGGTCAAAACTACCGTTCATTTACCGTAAATGGAAACAGAAACACTTTAAATGTTTTCACAATAACATAAAATGTAAAAATTGAAGATTATCCTTATAAGTAATGGAAATGAAATGTAATAGAAAACGGAGAATTTACCACAAAGTTGCATGTAAGATGAAAACTAAAGAAATAAAAAATTACAGACATAGTTTACTACAGCAATTTTTTCTGCTGAACAAAACCGAAAATGCTTTTTTGGGAATAACGGATAATTTTACCATAAATCTTACCGATATCCATCAAAATTTTATGCATTACGAAGCATAGCCTTGAATCAAAATCGATGGTATTCACACAAAAAAAAGCTAGTTATGTAACTAACTAAAATCAGCTAGTTAACTACACACCTTTGACTAACTTATATATGAGTAAAAACTGACTAACGAACCAAGCTAGTCAGGCTATCGCTTGATGAACATTTGATTTCATTTGACTTATTACTATTTAATGTCGACAAGCTTATTTAGTAAGATTTAGTTAACTTTGACCAATACTTTCACTCTGATTTTTGTAAACAGGTCAAATGACTGTGTTGGTATATCAAATTATTTCAGTTGATAAGTCAACTGATACTTTTACTGAGTCAAAAGTATTTAATTTTTTCTCTGTGTCCTTACACTGACCTCCATGTAAGGTTGGACCCTGGCCACTTCTGCCCCTGCAGGGCGTACCTCCGCACCCGCTCCGCCCCTGGCACCACATCGGGCACCCCGCAGCGCCGTCTCCTCATCAGCTGCAGCGTGGGCCCGTCCACGATGCCCGTGGGCTTCAGGTGCCCGAAGCGCTGCATGGCCCGGATGGCCTCCTTCAGGTGCCGCTCGGAACGCAGGTTGCCGGACCCTGGATCCGATGCGGGCAGGTAGCCATATCGGGTGAGGTAGACCTGAAAAAAAGACACACTATTGTTAGGTAGCGGCTACACTGTTAAAAAAAACCTGAATTTTACGTGCATATTTCTGTGATTATTTTCGGGAATTTACGGAAAGGTTGCGTTTCTTCAACAAACAGACGCTTTGTCTGAAATAAACAGCTTGTTTCCGTTTTCCTTAAACGCTTGACAAGCGAAAACTTAAAAACACCGTATTTCTGCGTGCAGAATTTCACTTAAGACCCGTATGTACGTAATTTCTCCATATAACCTCGCACCCAACAGCTTTTAGCCTCGACACATCCGCCGACCGACTCAGCCATCATGTTTTTTGTTTGTTTGTTTTGACCACATCTGAAGCAAGGAAGATAAATATACAGGTATGTTCATTTCTTTTAATAAAATAAGATTTTATTTAAAGATTAAATTTTTCTATCTTTCTTTTCTATATATAGATTCCAGTTCTTGTCTCTTTCTTATTTGTTTCTGTAATCTATTTAGTCCTATAATTGACCGTGGGGTAATTCTTGAAATTAATAATTCCGATCGTTTACCAACACTCGCAACTAAGTAAATTTAATTTAAATGTCTAAAAAACCTGTCAAATATATGAAATAAACAATGTTCACCAACAAACAAGCGCACATTATTAAAAAAAATAATGAAATGATTTGTGAAATTGTTACTTTTAAATTCGATTGAAAAGCAATAGCCCTCGTGTAGCTCTAGTTAAACGATAATTCAAAACCTAACCTCGATTGAAAAGCACGGTTACGCTATCGCCATCAGCATGGTTTATTTTAAAAACTATACAAGTATACATAAAGTAAACATTCTCTTTAATAAATAATACTCTTTTGTTGATTTTAATGAATCAATTAATGATTACGGATGTATGCAGATCACATGCTTTGATTCGATTCAGAAGTTGCACACACTATTGCCAATGATCTTTGTTTTGAAATGTCTGCACTAAGAAAAACACAATTTCCAATTAACTGCAAACTTTCTAACGAATTCAAAATTTAGGAATTGCAAGTGTCCCCAGAACGCTAGTTTAGTGTTTATTTAGATATAGCTGCTAAGTGATATCTCATTTTCAGCTCACCGTCTACATGTCGGTGATATTCAAATGCAATAGTTATTAGCTGTAACTAGAATACTAATTATAAAATTGTATTTTATTGCTATATAAATGCTTAAAATTAGTATATTATACTAAGTATATTAAAAATTATTATATTATACTAAATACTAGTATAAAATTGTATTTTATTGCTATATAAATACTTAAAATTAGTATATTATGCTAAGTACATTAAAATTATTATATTATACTAAATACTATTATAAAATTGTATTTTTAATTTTGATATGCATTATTCAAGAACACTTCTGTTTTGTTTCTTCCATTAAAAAATTATTTTCAGTGTTCCAATTCTCAAAAACTGTATTGAGAGATATGGATAAATCAATTATTAAAGGTATACTCTCAGATTCATGCCTTGTTTGCCCCCTCTTCACAAAAAAGAGAAAAAAAGCGTTTTTAACTCTGATATTGAATTATTACGGTGCAGATACTATGAAAAACTTGCTCGAAAAAAAAAAGCCTAAAATTGACAAATTGTTTAATTTTAGAATGTTTAAGACTTTGATTAAGATTTTGTCTGGTTAACGCCTGATTACCAGTTGCTTCTTTACATTAGATCTATTCATTCAAAATTGGATTTATATATATTAATATATTATTTTTTATAGGTGATTGTTTATCATGAATCTCCAAAGAGGGTCGAAAGTTCAGAAAAGAAGAAACTAAATCTGTAGTTCCTGCACAAATTTTTAAATAAGTTGAGGATTTGAAAAACTATAGCAGTCTTTTTCGATTATGAAAGAAAAATAAAACATGATTATAATATTTAATTCTTTTGTTATTTGTATCTTGTTGCATTGTATTAGTGGTGTATCCAGGGGGGGGGGGGATAACTCTCGTCCCCATAGGCTAAAAAATTTGTTTTTTTACTATCAGAGGCTATATAAATTCAAGTATGTATAGTACAAATTCAGAACTTAAAAATTTATTGTTTTTGACAACAAAGGTTACTGTCTTAAAGAGTCTATCTGTTAAGAGGTGTTCAACCCCTATGACATCCGACTCATTATCCCCTACCCATGATTTTGCACTGGATATGCTACTGAAAAGTACAATTCCATTTGTGTAGCCACAGAACAATACTAAATATATACATTGTAAAAAATATGACCGAAAAATTATCAAAATTAGAAAAATTATTAAAATTTGTCTGCCATATTAAAATTGATTAAAATATATGAAAAGTGGTAATTTTTAATTTTCAAAAATGTGAACAATGTCCTTTTTATTCAGATTATATACCAAATATGGTTAAAAATATCAAAGGATTAGAATGTATTAGTTTTGAATAGATTTAAGGTTAAAGTATGAAGACATTATTTGCCTAAGTTTTATATAACAAACAGGATGCATGTTTAAATTTCCCTATCATTATATTTATAACACCATATATAATTGGATATATTTAGAATGATTGATGGTTAAATAGTATATAGAAACAAAATTGACAAGAAAAAAAGCACAAATGTCTTGGAATCAACACGAAGATACTATGTAAGTTTTCTGAATTTAAGAGAGAAATGCCAATTAGAAAATCATGAAATTAGCAGGAAAGAGCTAAATGAAAATTCCTGAAATTAATAGAAAAAATCTAAAATGGAATATCCTGAAAATAACGGAGAAATTCCGAAATGGAAGGCTCTGAAATAACGGAAAAATTCCGAAATGGAAGTTTCTTAAAATAACGGAAAAATTCCAAAACGGAAGATCCTGAAATTAACGGAAAAATCCCGGCAACTTGCTGCCAGTAGTTTTTCCGTTAATTCAAGAATTTTTTTTCAACAGTGTAAGGTGTTGTAGTAGGTATATATGTGCTTGATGTTAATGCTGTTGACCCGGGTCCGTATACGAATCGAGTACACTCTTAAAACAAACGAGCGATTTTGACTCAGTCTGAGTTAATTTTCACTAATTTCGGTAGGTATCGAAAATGCAGTTTCCCTATAGGAGAGGATTTCACTCTTCTGTTTTGTTGCTCCTCAAGCAATCCTAACAACAAACGAGCAATTTTAAGGCGATTAGGAGCGGCTAAGGTAGTAATTAATATGTGCTTTCATGTTAATGCTATTGACCCGGGTCCGTATATACGAATCGAGTACACTCTTAAAACAAGCGAGCGATTTTAACTCAGTCGAGTTAATTTTCACTCCTTTCGGTGTCGAAAATGCAGTTTCCCTATAGGAGTGGATTTCACTCTTCTGTTTTGTTAAACCTCAAGCAATCTTAACAACAAACGAGGAATTTTGAGGCGATTAGGAGCTATTTAGGGCGATTACGAGCGATTTAAGAGTTCATTTCACTCCTTTCCAGTGTCGAAAATGCACTTCTCCTATAGGTGTGGATTTCACTCTTTTGTTTTAAGAGTGTAGCTGATCATGGGCCAACTCAGACCTTCGTGCCTCTGTGCAAGGTCCGATCACCAAATCGGCCGGGGAAGCCCGGGGATCCTTTTTAAAACTTTAAAGGCCCCTCAAATCGACCTTTAAAAAACACAGTGATATCACCTATTGCGTTACCATATTAAATTAACAATGTAATAATAGGTATGGCAATTTGTTACGATAACAAGTCCATTGTCTAAATTAATGTGTAATTTTTAATTTGGTATCGATTGCTTTTATATGTCTGTCGTCGGCCTATCAGTTGGCACGCTACGATGGGGGGGCCCTCAATTCAACGGCAGGCTTCCCTTGTAGTAAAGTCTTCATCGTGCCCTACTGGTTTGATTTCTTACCTGTTCCCAGGTGCGTATACGAATCGGTAGCTGATCATGAGCCAACTCAGTCCTTTATACCTCTGGGGTCAATAAATGGAGTTCAGCTTTGAACTAGACATTTAACATTAACCAACGGCGGCTGATAAACCTAGCACCAACACGTGTGCTGTAATTTTGAGGCACATTGATCTCAGCCTTTTAGCCACAATCCAGTTTGAACTAACCGATTAATAGAAAAGAACACCTGCCGAGGTCACCACGAGTGCGAAAGCTGGGAAACCACATTAGATGCTGAAAATTGTGTTTGCAGCACCAGCTTCAATCAAATACAGCAAAATGCGCAGTAATATTTTCGCAAATGAGCTGTATTTTAACATAATACAAATAAAAAAGGACAAATGGTGTAGGAGTAAGAAAATTGACTCATATAGACTAAAAAGATATCGACTGTTTTTCGAAGAAAGTACAGAATTGAAGACATGTGATTAAAAGGTATTGGATAGTTATTTACAAAAATATTTTTTGCAGTTTCTGACGTAGAATGAACTAAAGGAGCACCACATCAGTTTGATATCCCCAGTGACCGAAGTGAGCAAGATGGGCCATAGAATAGATCAATAGGTGGGCCCTATTTTTGTGCCCATCAGCAAACCATGTAAATACCATTTACGACTTTCATTAAAAAAAATTTAATTGCCCCGATAAAATGAGACAATTTGGGAAAACCATAAAGATCATTAGATAGTTCACAGGAAGAGTCCTATATATCGAAAGGAGTAATCTAGGATCTAGAACTCGTTGGTCATTAGTATTGTAATCGAATATTTATGATTTAAATATAAATTAACGTTGCCTTATAAAATAAAAACTTCTGTACCACAAAAAAAAACTTTTACCACATTGTCAATTAATTCTTTAAAGGGAATTTTAAGATGGACATCATGGGCCAACGCAAGTAGGCCTACGTGGGCTCAGGCTGGCGGTTGTGGTTTGAGCAAAAATAACTGATTCTTTCTTTCCTAGGAACGTTATGAAAAACCCGCTAAATGACTAAGTGGGATAATGAGGGTGTGCTACCTAAAAAAAATTACTCATCTGGTTTTAAATAATCCTTTTCGTAAACAAATATAAACGGTTAATTCAATGCAGATCAATAGTTTTAATTAAATGAAAAGGCAATGCTTTTACCCGTTGAGCGTATTTGGATGGATGGATGGATGGATACAGCAGGGTTATGGCATTAGCGTTCGGGTAATTCGGTTATTCTGTATTAGAATTGCACAGTGTGAGGCATTAAGATCTCGTAAATATTTTTACTAAATTTGGATAAACGAAGATATATACCATCTCCAGCTCGGATGTACAATATTATAAACATAAGCATCTACAAACATTTCAACAAACATTTATTAGTGCAATGCACCAATGCTGCAATTTGTACAGTGAGCAGAATTGTACAGTGTGAGGCATTGAGATCTCGTAAATAGTTTTAATCTCCTATAAATTTGGATAAAAGAAGATATACAATCTCCAGCTCGGATGTACAAAATTATAAACATACGTGACGGATGTACAAAATTATAAACATAAGTGACGGATGTACAAAATTATAAACATAAGTGACGGATGTACAAAATTATAAACATAAGCATCTATCCCTGGGAATCAACAAACATTTATTAATACAATTCACCAATGCCGCAATTTGTAAGATTTTTTATAAAACGAAATCGTCTTTTTCATTTATTCCAAGTCAATTTCACGAATGATGTGAAACAAGGCAGATAAATTCGAAAAGGAATTTGATGAGACGTCTGATGATCATCTTTGTAATTTCCCGCTGTTCGAATATCCGGCCTCAACAAGCGGTCTTAATTAGAAACGAATCCCCGAGTAATTTTGCAATACATGAGTCCAGCATTATTTGTTACCCGACTGAGGATATTATTCCAATCATAGGTTCGATGGAATATTCTTTATGTATTTTTTATGTTCAATCTCACCTGGAAACCATTTTATTATTACCTTTTTTTAAGTCTTAGTCGAAAACTTCAAAGGTAGACGTGAGGGGGGCAAGCCAATATTAGGCATACACAACAGGGCCAATTTTGTAGGCACGAAAATTCATAAAAATATAAAGTCGATGAACTTTCAGTAATGCATCCAAATGGCAATTAGAAGTCGCATAGCATCTTTGATGACGTTGAAGCAAATATTTGAGTAGGGGTGATTGGGATTCTCATGTTTTTCCTTTCAATTAATACCTAATATGAATTATAAGGTATTGAAAGTATTAGAATAAGGTTGAAAATCCGAAATGGAAATTTTGTGTTTTCTACACGTTTTAAAGAGAGCTGATTCTAAAAACTGTTTTACGAATATTGGTATATCAGTCTAAAACCACTCTCTGCAGTTCGAACTTAAAAATATACCTATTTTAAATTTGGTAAGGTCATATGGGGGAATTATGGGTCAAAAAATCACAACATCCTATTTTTTTCTAAAGTATGAAAGATAGAAAGATTTAATTTTGCATGGAGTAAACTTAAATAATTTAAAATTTCTTTAAATAATCACTTTTCCTAAAATTTAATTATTGTTACTTTTATTTTAATTATTGAGTGACCAGGAATTACCCCGGGTTTGGGCAATTATGGGTCACCCATTTTTTTATAGTAATGCATGTCAAAAGTAAACTAATATTCCAAATTATATCATTTTTAGCACATAAAAAGATTGTTTTAGCACATAAAAGTAATGAAAGCGAAACTTGGCATATTTTTTTATGCCAAGTTAGATTTATATATTCATCTTTCCTCATACATGTATAATGAACCATCAAAAAAATTCTATTTTGACAAAAAAAATTCAATGGACTCTATTACAGCAATCCAAACTGAATTGTATCGCACAAATAAATATTCTTTCAAAAGTTTTTAGATTAAATACAGTTTCTCGTAAGTTTAACGCAATGGCAGCAGTGAAAATATTGAATAAAAATAGAATTTTCATGCTATTTCAATGTAGATTAAATTTTTTGTTATTTAAATTTTAAATAAACTTCTAATTTGAATTTTTTAATGAAATTTGGAATGCAACCTAATCTGATTTTTTGCCTCAAAATGACGTATACCACTTAGCTAAAAAAACCTAAAAAAGTCAAAAAATATCACTGACCCAGAATTACCCCAGTAAACCTGGGGGGGAAATCACTATACCTTTAAAACTATTTTAAAAAATAATAATGAAAAAAATTATATAGGAATGAAAAGTTTAGACCTTTTCCTATTGAAAAATAGCACCAACAAAATAGTTAGTTCAAATTTGTTTCTCCAGTATGGATCTTAAAAAAATCATGTTTTTCAAAGACAATCTTTTTTGAAGATGTTTTTATAGTAGTGTAAAAAGTATTTTTTTTCTGTTATTTGCTGCATAGTTACATTGTTTTTGAACTGGATATAAGAAAATAGAATGTATAAGGATAACTTTGCATAATTTATTTGTTTTCTAAAAACCATTTTTAATCCTTACAACTTAGTGACCATTATTTACCCCGGAAAGAGAGTGACCCAAAATTTCCCCATGTGACCCTACACGAGTTATTAGTAATTGTAGGACGTCATAATAAGGTTTTCGAAAAAATCGCGCCTGTGCAATGGGTGGTTCTGGTACAGAAGTTTTTGAGTTTTATAGGTATTGCTGCAAAACGAAAAGAGTAACAGACTTCAAATTTAGTTTAATAGAATGCTTCTTATCTTCCCAGGAAATACCTCCAAAAATGCAAAAAAAAATGTCATCATTGGAGAAGGCATTAAAGAATCTGGAAAGCATATTTACTTTATCTCTTAGTTGATCTTCGTCGTTCCATTTGTTTGTCAGGATTTTAGTAAATTAATCACATAGTCCCGACATACCAAAAATTTGGTTTAAGATAATATTTACATAAAATTTTTATAAACTATAAATGAAGAAAGTAAAATAGATAAACGACTACCTCTTTAGATTGAACTTTTGTTTTATATTAATTAAAGATACATTTTTAAATATTTATTATTAAGAAAATCGAACGCGAAATGGGTATGATATTTGATTTAGTTATTTTAAAATAACTTATTTTTAATTAGTTATTGGTACGTTACTAATTGTTTCTGCAATTTCAATTATTCATACTGACTCAAAATAACAATAAATAGGGGAGACCGGGGCTAGTTTTCCCATGGGGTAAGTTTTCCACCAGGCCTTAGAAAGGCCAGAAATGAACCGATAGGAGGCGCCAAATAGCTGCTTGATTTATGAAGCAAACCGTTTTTGTCATCCACAAGAATTTTTGCTCAGTTGGTGTTGTTGTAATATTATCGTTAGAGCTGTTTTTGTGATTTTTTTCAACGGTGAGTGAAATTTATGCTTACATTTAAACCTAAATCAAACATACTTTTATTAAATTTACAGTTTATAGTTATGTATATAAAAAGGTGGCTCCTTTTTATATACATAACTTAAGATAATTTGAAATTCTACTCATCAAGGTACCATTTAAGTCAAAATATGACGACGAGGCATTACGTTCCAAAATTTCACGGGGAAAGGTTTCCATCAATTCATAAAAGAGTGCCCCAAACTTTGTAAATTAAGAATAATATTCAAAAACCAAATTATTTTTATTGCATGAACACGTAATAAAAAAATGTTTTCTCTAGATTCAAAATTGTCTGCATAATAATGAAAAAGGAAGCTAAAGGAACTTGTACTATTCTGAAGCAATATATATGTCACTCTAAAAACTATCAGGAACGGATATAGTAGCCGAAAATCATTCAGAAAATTAAATATTCCCTATAATTCGTGAATAATTACACTGTAAAATAGTAATGTGTATCTTACACCCAAAATTTTGAGTCAATTGGTCTATAAAAAAATGGCTGCAGAAATCACACCAAACTTTACTCAGTTAATTTTTTTAATCTTTAACAATACTCAGACAACCTATTGAGAAGAGCACCAAAGTATAGTTACACAAAAGCGGAAGTTTTATGTAAGTTTAGAGGGATTCAGAAGATAATGACCTCTTAATGAAATTGGTTAAAATAGTTTGGTATGATCAACTGTATTTTAAAAAAACTTAATTCTCGGTATACTCTTTTGAGCTATTTTTGTTAACATTAAATATACGTTAAGATATTTTTTAATGTGTTTAATCTTTTTAAAAAATAGTTGAAAATTTTTCCCCATTACTTTTTGGCAGTCTGGGAAAATTTACCCCGGAAACGGGGCACGTTTTCCAGCTCCACATGCTTGCATTTAACTACTTGCTGATAAAAAGTATATTTACTTTTTGGGAAAGTAGCAATGCTAATTTGTAAATAAGCATGTAATTAAGACAATGACCTCTTGTTTACTTCAAAATAAATGAAAGTAAAAAAATTATACAATCAAAAAGAAGAAAACATGGAAAACTAGCCCCGGTCTCCCCTAATCTTTAACACGTATAACTGATAATAGATGTAGGACACCAAAAACGTTGTGCCAAAAATAAAATTGAAAGACATTTGGCAAAATAGAATTTAAATGTCTTCTTATCCAAATGCAATTTTGTATCAACAAACAAACTGCTTGCACACTATAGAGGTTTATATTTATCAAATAACATCACTGTGCAGTAGTCGACTTTTGTTACGTCTTGAAAAAGAGTCTAAAGTATCATTGCTACATTACCTTAATATCACATATGGACTTGGAAAGTCTTAAAATGAATACAGTTGCTCATTGCTACTATTACTATCAAAACTGAAGAGCACAGGGGAAAAACCGCTTGATTTTGTAGAAGGCTTTCCTCGATCGGCTCCTTTGGCGATGATAGCGAGAAATCGCCTAAAGTGGTGTAAAGAAACCGGTTACTCGTTTTGTTTTTCTTTCGCGGAAACCCTGATTCACGCCAGATATCAGTGGACACGAGTCAAACGTTTGTACCGCGTATGAAGAACCGAAAAAAAAACAGTTTCCTGTCGCCAATGTTCGCCAAGCAGACACAATTACGGGAAGATTCCTAATAAATCAAGCGGTTCTTCTTTAATAAATTAATATTCTCCTGATAAATCAAGCTGTTGTACTCTTCAACTTTTTAAAACTTTTTTTTAAAAAATCATAAACTGCGAAATGAAAATCAAATTAAATATTTATTAATGCAATTAAAGGCGATCATATGATTTACCCAAAAATAAGGTTTTCTTGGAAAATATTATATGCTAAAAAAAAAGTGGAATCATAAATAAACACACATAAAGCTAGTGTTTATAACACCATAACAAAGAGAACAATAGACTCTAAAACCAGTAGCAGTTCAGAATCAATTAAGTTAAGCGCTCTTAAGGAAAACAAGCACGCCGAGATAACCTTTACCTTTTTAAGTAAAATGTAACAAAGCCTTTTAAAGTGGTGGCAATAAATAGCAAGAAATAAGGCACTTTTCAATATCTTTATAATCTGATATACACACAATCGGTACTTTTTTCTAAAAAATTAGTGCTGATACGCTATCTATGGTAAACATAAGTTAATTTCCTCAAAAGAAAATGATAATAATTTTTCTTCAGGTTATCGTTTGCTAGTTTAACACCACACTTATCTAGTTGAATTAAGTAAAAAATGGAAAGCAAACAATAACACGGACATAACTGAATGTAAATACGTAAGTTGGCGAAAACGATATGACACAAATAACCAAAGGTATACAGTATATCTTCTTTTAATATACATTCAATGGTGACAATTTAAGAGAGTACTATACTTATTAAATTAATGTGATGCTAAAATTATTACATTGCAATTTTTATTCGTTTTTATATTGAAACAAATAGAAATTAGCAATTAATGCATAAAATTCGAATTTTGCTCACTAACTTATTTTTCGGGAAATCTTAAGTATGTTTAAATAATAATATTCGATAAAATGTTATCACTGACATCAATTTATGTAGATATATGTCGGAAGTACAATTTAAGCATAAACTTAAAAGTTTTAGAAATTACTATCCTATAAAACTCTTTTTAAATCATTTCACTTGCTTGTGCTACTTGTATTCAGTGAAGCGATGATAGTTATTTTTGAATTCATCAAAGAATCTACATAAATTGCTTAAGATGGCATTAATAAAAAAAACTCATAAAAAAGATTTAGTGCCACATCACTTAGAAAAGTAGAAAACTTTCTTTTTTGATTTCACTTTTAACTTATGAATTATTCAAATTTAAACTCTTTGCATGAATAAATAATGCGGCTATTTGTACATATTATTGAAATAAACAGTTGTTGGAAAAACTAAACCCTTGGCTGATATTGATTTGTACAAAAAGTCAATATAAGAAATTGTATCGAGCAAAGTACATCCCCAAAAAAGACATTTTTTTACTGCTTTGGATATCCACATAAAATTTACATCTGATCCTAATAATTTTATTTGCGCTAAGCTAAAATATAAACTTATAGATAAAAAATATATACACTCTTAAAACAAAAGATTGAAATTCACTCCAGTTGGAGAAGTGCATTTTCGACATCCTAAAGGCATGCATATTTTCTCAGACTGAGTTAAAATCACTCGTTTGGAGTGATCCTGTCGGAGGTTTAACACACAAAGGATCCACTCCAAAAGGAGAAGTGCATTTTCCAGTCTGGAGGAGTGAAATCCACTCAGACTGAGTTAAATTCGGAGTGTTTGTTTTAAGAGTGTATGCATGAAAATTAACATAATAAAAGAAGTACCGCTAAATTTAATTAAATTCTACAATCAAGCATTTATATTGTTTGACGTTTTGAGTCATTTTTAAATACTTTTTCAATTCTAACTTCAAACTTGTTTACAAATTAATGAAGTTTCTATATGACCTGAAACTCTTGAACTTTTATCGTGAATGCCTTAGTTTAAACTTTCACTAATAGAGAAAGCGACAAACATTTACTCTGTTAAGAAATTAAAATCAAAAATTAGCATTTTATTGCTTGTGACTAAAAGTGTTCAAAATGCTCCATAATCTAATAAAAAAATATGGTTAATGAAAGTTGAAAATTATTTCTGTCCACTGCCATACAAACCCCGCTGTATGGACGTTTAAACTGGACATTAGTTGCTCTACACTCTTAAAACAAACGAGTGAATTTAACTCAGTCTGAGTTAATTTTCACTCCTTTCCAGTGTCGAAAATGCACCTATCCTATATGAGTGGATATCATTCTTTTGTTTCAAGAGTGTAGGGAGTCCCATCTGAAGAGGGCACTCTCAGCAATAAAATCCCATTTTTGAGGATTCTGAGATTGTCAAAGAAAATGTCGTCATTCTTGACAACCTCGAGAAAGAAAAGGATTGTCAACAAACCCTTTCCCTTTGAGATCGCGTGAATTGGACATGCGAAGTAGGCATGTCCAGATTTTTTTAAATACGGTTATTGGTTTAGCCGGTATTTTAATTTCCAGTTTTAGTGATAGAACCCCCATCAACAACAAGAAAAAACGCCTTTTTTATATTATTGGGCAAACCAAAAAAATTGGATTTTTTTAAAGCTAATTGGTAATCACTCATTTTGGGAACCATTGATTAATACGCTTTTTTATCGTAATTGAGGTTACACAAATGAATTTGTTTTTCATTAAATATTAAAAATCCTGCCTTACGTTGAAGGTATTTTGACAAGTTTGTAAAGTAATATCTATTTTTTTTAATTAAGCAAAATTGTAACTTTTTATTTCATTAAAAAATACTAAAGAAAAAATATTTTCAAGTAAAATAATTAAGGGAAATTATATATGGACATTGCAGCATTTTTTTCAGAATGAGCCATTTATCCTTCCCCACGAAGTTAATATTAACATTTACCCAACACCGATCCGGCGGCGCAATGGTTAGGGTGCTAGCCTTTGGAACTGCTGGGTTCTGGTTCGAATCCCGGTAAGGCATGGATGTTTGAGTTTGTCAATAAATTTTGTTATTTTTCTATGTGTTTGTGTCGATCTTCTTTGTGTGTCTCTTGGGACTGTCACTTCTGGCGAGAGGGGTAACGGGCTATAAAGATTATGCTCTTCCTTTCTAGAGGGCGCACTCACTGTCATTTGTCAATTTTTTGTCAACACTTACCACTCTAACTTTTAAATTCAGATATGTCGGCAAAGAGCTTTACAAAAACAAGTTTATTCATTAAAGAATAAAAAAAGTAAAAAATACCCCGATTGAAAAAAAAGACTATTTATATCACAGGGCGACACTTATTTAAGTAAAATGCCATTACCGCATTAGTTGAAACTTTACTGCAAACTTTTTCATTCGATTTTTTTTTACCCGGAGATGAGTAGTTGAAAGACATGCACAGCCTTCTCCTTTTGCGGTAATCAGTCAAAATTCTTAGTGCTGTAAAAGGTACATTTTGATTGTCGTTCCCTTTAGGCTTACGAAGAACGATAATATTTTTTTCTTCATGACATGTTCTTTAACCCTTTCAGTCCCAGTGATGCCATTTGACATCATCATGTTTCTGATCACAATTTTTTAAAAAAAATAGGGCTGACATTTATTGGGATTAATAAAGAATATTTTCGAATAGAAAAAGTTTTGAAGAACCGAATGATGTGATTTTTGATGCATTAAATTTCTATAGGTTATCAGAAGAAAAAAATCTAAAATGATGGTGTCAAATTCTCATTGGGACTGAAATGGGACTGACTCATTGGGACAATCAGTTTTCGTAAAAGCGGCCGGTGCCTGTACGGACATAGAACGCTTATCCAGCGTTTAGGCTTTTAAACATTACAATATTTATAAATAACGAATAAAAGTGACTTATTTAATTATGTTAAAAACATACAAATTACTTGAAATTAGAATACTTCCAAATGTTAATTAAAATCAACGCTTTTTAGAGTCTAAACCATGTGTTACATGGAACACTTCATATCAAAGAATGCAGCTCGTTTCTGACTGTTAGAAAATTAAAAGCATTAAGATTATTCCAATTTTTCAAACACTGTTTTCAATAGAATTTGATATTTAAAAAATTATAAAATTATATATTACATAAAATAATTTTCAAAATATTTAAATTTATATATATAAAAAATATTTATTTTCACTCATTAGATAAGAATTTTTTTAAATAAAAAATACACTTTTCCACCAAATTCATTACTTCAATTCATATTTTTTTTTGTAGGGAAAAAGTGGGTTGTTGTTACAAAGTAAAGAAAATTTTTATTGAAGAGGTTACGATTTATAAAAATACAATGGTAAAGTATTAAAGTTAATGTTTAACATATATTCCGAAATAAATGTTAATAACACAACCGTATGCCTTTTTTAGATTAACCTAGAAACACTCGCAAAAATCGGTTTTGCATAAAAAAAAATTCTGTAATTAGTACTTATTCAACGTTATCACAATATTTAATGTCATCCTAATTAGTGGAGAATCGTGTTTAATATATTGAAAATCAACAAAAAGTCACTTTTTCAAATGTGAAATTAAAAACTTCAAATCAGTAGTTCCAAGAAACTTGTAATTTTTTCGTAACAAAACAAAGTTAAAGTCATATCTTTTGGGAAACTCGACAAGTAGAAGTTTTCTTCTCTTTTCTTTGTCATTCCTAAAATTTAATTATTTTCAATGGCTCTAAAACACTGTTTTATTAGTTCAAACAATTCAAAATTAAGTTATTTCTACAATTTTCAATTAAAAGAACGTCTTATAAGGATTTTAAATAATCGAAATTGAACTACAACTATTCTCTTGTAAATAACGTAAATATTACAGAGCTGCCCAGAAAAAGGTATGACTTTATTTTTAATATTTCGACTAGTTCATGTCGATGGATGGTTAAGGGGGTCCGGTACCTTCCCCAACTTTTTTTTTATTTATGAAGTTATACTACTCAGATTTTGTACACTGGTGCATCATGCATTAATAAAACTTATTAGCAAGAAAAAATTTTGAAAATGACTCAGTATTTTTAAAAAATTAATTTTTTGTTCAAATTTTGTACAATTTTCAAATCCCTACTCCTCCCTAATTTTTTCACTTTTTATTACCAAATTTTTTATACTAGTTCCTCAATAATATCTTAACAAAACTATGCATCCAAGTTTTCATTAAGTTTCAACTTTTTTTAAGAAATAATTTTCGAAATTTTATCCAAAAAATGCACTAAAAACGTAAAATTTAAACTTTGGAATTTTTTTTAAAAATACTGACAACATAAATGAAGAGTTTTAATGCATAGTTTTGTTCATTATACTTTTAGGATTTTATAGAAATTTACAGAAACTTTTTATGTATAATATTAAAAGAGGAGTAGTGTTTTTTACTATCCTAAAATTTAAAAAACACGAACAGAGATGCGAGCATTTAAAGTATAGATCCGTGATAGGATACTTGGAGAGTGAGTCTCATTCAAAAATTAATAACTCAAAAGCTAATGCATAAAATTTGAAGCGGTTTTTTGCAAAATGTTAAGAAATGTTCAAATAATATTTTTTAAAAATAATAAAAAAAATTGCATTTTTCATGATTTTTGGGTACTGGACCCCCTTTAAAGTCAAGTGTGGAAATACGAAGAAAAGTGCAATTTCTATCTAACGTTGTTGTATTCTTAAATCTAGTAGAACTTAAGAAACAACAAACGCTAATGTCTTTTGGATGAATAACTGAAATAGTTTTAAATGCCAGCGATTTGCTCGGACTCTCCCTTCAGTTAACAAATATCAAATATTGAAATGAAAATATCTGGCACATTTATTATCTGACGAAAGTATGGTATTTTATTAATCAAAAAACATAATCGAGATTATTAAGTAATAATTTTATCTGAAATGTAATGAAAAAATAAAAATAAAGAAGTTTCTACAAATTATTTACCCGAGTGAAAAAATCCGTAAAATTTAGTCCATGCTAATAAAATCTACAATTATAACACGTAAAAAATTATAAAAATTAAAAACAAACAATAGTTAGTTTTTAAACTTATCAACTTTAAAGATATTACTGGTGCCCATATTGAGAGCACTTTCCATATTTGATACTACAAGTTCTCACACACTTCTATAGAATTCACATCACCTTTTTAATACTAATTTTATCATAACAACTATCAAAACATATATAAAAAGAAAACGCATTGAAGCTGATCGAAGCAATATTATTGTCTGCAAAGTGACGTCATTTCGAACAAGTTTTCAAGAAAATTGTTCTAAACTGTGAACAAATTAAAGAAATATGTTAAGAATTGTAATGTAAGCGAAACTGTTTAAAACCGTCGAAAGTACAGAAAATGCCTCATAACGTTAGTTTTGAATTAAGACAAAATTATAATACATATTATGCAATCAATGTTTTTTACAAAGAATCTCGCAATAAAAACGACAAAAAAGAAAAAATGATATTTTAGAACGTCCCCTTAAGTCAGAAAATAACACAATTACTATTACTAAAACGTTTTTATTTATGGAGTATTTTATTTATTGGTACACATGTCGAATTCGCCACCAAAAATTTTATCTTAAAAAATATCTTATCTCAATTACACAATTACAATTTTATCTTCTAACAAGTCTTATTATGACACTATGTACCTATAAAAAATGTATATTTGCCCATTCTAATCAGGCGATCTATACACATTATCGCTATGGGAGACTTTATTTTTTAAAACCGCGATTTTACTAAATGGGCAGGTACAAACAAAATGCTACTTTAATGCATATTTAAATTTATCTTTAGTGCTGAGAGATTTAAGTATTCAAACTTAAGAACAAAGTCAATTATCTGTTTATGTTTTATTTTCTTTCAACATATTCTTTCACTTCAAGGGTGTTGCTTGATATAAAAAATATATTAAATGCTTGATATATTTTATGAATTCCATGCCCTATAGACTTAAACAAGGTGGCTTTTCATAAGTTAAAAATATTTCAATCATTTTATTGTTGTAAAGTTCACTCACTGATAGCTGGAAGTTTGTATTTGATGTGGCAGTGTAAAACCTTCTACCTCATTTGCTTTTAACTTATATTTTTGCGATAATATAAATTTGTTAAATGGTGCCTTGATAGAAAGATAAATTAATTAAAATTTCCAAAATTTGATTTAAATTATGTTTAAAATGTATTCAAATTATAATCAAAATATAAAACAGTGACTAGTAACATTTTCCTCGAGATAAGAAAAAGAGTAAATATCCACCTGATTGCGTCAAACCTACATGATAATTAAAAAGTTTCGTGCAAAATTTTTGAGACAAAATTTAAAATTAGCCATATTCATTAATACTCATTTCGAACTAATGTTTTGGTGTGCGTATGGAGATATATGCAAATGCTCATTTTGCAATTTGCATATGAAAAAAATTCCTTTTTCCCGGAATGTAATCATTCATTTTCTGCACAGATTTTTGTTTCACGAATAGTTAATACAAACTAATTTTTATTCCCAAGTGTTTCATTAAATATTAATATAGTTTAAGATTTATAAAGCAATAAAGTTAAGTTCACAGTCGTCCTCACGTTTATGTATGCTTGAGAGTGGTGTTTAAGTGGGGTCGTTTTTTTTTCTTAAAGCTTGTAAAGTTTATAATCTAGTTATAATGAATTTGTAGGTTGGATAACTTTCGATACTAACGTTATCCAGGACAACCCAGTTTCTCCTAAAGTGCTACAAAAAAGAGAAATCTGCATATTATTTCTAATTTTCTTAAGAGGCTGGGGAGCCCAGTCTGTTAAGCACTCGCTTAGCATGCGGAAGGTCCCAGGTTCGGGTCCGGGCATCGCCAAAATAGCTGCCGACCTATAAACGGCCCGTGCAGCCAAAAATGTCCAAAGAATAATACCCCGTGTAAGGGAGTGCACGTTAAATATCCTTCAAAGTCCTAACGCTGCGTACGATGTCGCCCTTAACGGTTGCGTTGGGTGCCTATTCAGGTGTTGGCTCGTCACCTGACTGTGGTTCTAAAATACGACGCCCGTCGCCAATAGCCCTCATGTAGCTCTAGTGCGACGATAATTTAAACCTAACCTAATTTTCCTACGATAAAATTTTTTTTTTGTAAAGTTTCACCGTAATACATGGAAACAGTCAAAGCCACATTGTAAGATGTAAGAAATATAGTATTTAACATTTTATAGCGTTGGCAAAAAAATGAGCCTTCAAGATGTTTTCATAAATGCTTTAGAGAGAATGACCAAGAATGACTTCGAAAAAAAATTTACTAACCCGTATCTTTTCCATTGTAAAAAGTTAAAGGACGTAAAATCTGGCAATGTTTCAAGAGTTTTCAGCACAGTTTGTCACTTGATAAAAAGACATTTGATTGATAGAAATGTCGAAACTAAATTCAAAACTTCAAACGATGCACTTCAAAAGTTCTACCATGTCAACAATAGAACATTTTAATTAAAAAATTTAAAAAATTTATTACTAATGTATTTTTATTTTATTTCTATTATATTTCTTTTCAAAAAAAGTCTGACAGTTAAAGTTTAAAATTCCTAAAGGAAAAGTAAATCTGAAGTATCCTTTTTTGAATATCTACTAATACTACGCCGTAAGAAAAAAATAAAACATTATCATTATACAAGATACATTGTCAGAAAAAACCTTAAAAATGCTACATTAATACTCATAAAAATAAAATTATTCATAAATACCCATAATTGATTTGCAAAAATGGTCCAATAAGAAACAAACTTAATAAGAATTGGAATCAAATTAAATTCTATAACAGCAGACTTTGTTGGGGAGGGGGGGGTCTACCCAGGACGATTCAAAATTGCCACTCTTTTTGACAGTTTAGCGGAAGAAATATCCCAAAACTACTTACAACTGCTTGATATATAGCAGAATTTGACACATCTCCTCTTAGCACGAGAACAGGTAGTCCTTGGCACTTCACTATTAACAAAGTCACTATCACAATAAACAAATTTCTGAATCGAATGAATTTATCCATACCATAATTCAAAATTGCCACTGTTTTTGACAGTTTCGGTCATGACAAAAATACCTAAAAAAACAAGCCAAAAATACTTACAACTGCTTGAGATATAGCGGAATTTAACACATCTCTTGGTGCGATAGCAGGTAGTCCTTGGCTCTTCACTATCAACAAAGTCACTATCACAATAAACAAAGTCCGTTCTAAAACAAATGAATTCATCCATACTTTGCAAGGGTAATTATTTAGAGTTTTGCGGACTTTTGGAGTCCCGAAAATACGGCACATAACCGGGCATATTCGGGCTTCGCTAAAGGGCGAAGCCTCGTGTTGTTACACACCAATCAAATGACAACAAACGATTTCCTCTTCTCGGAGAGATTCGGAAGACCTCAGCTGATGATGAGAGTCGTTTGGCGGAATAGATAAGACGTTTGGCGCGCTTTGAAAATGGAAAGTTAATTTTGCAGTAGAAAAAAATATTTAATATTGAAGGAGCTGTTATGACGTAATGACTCTTACAAAAATTATTGCATTTTTTTTTCTAGTGTTAAATTTCGAGACAACATTTACCAGAGCACGAAACTTTGATTCTCATTTTTAGAAGGGCTATAATTTATATCATAGTTTAGAAAAGAACCGCATTTATAAAATTAATAGAATTTTTGAGTAGGAGAACTTAATACATACTATATGCATTTGTAAAGATAAGTAACAAAAAAATTAAATACTGTGAATTCCATTAGCTATTTAGAGTTAACGTAAGTTTAAATCATACTAATTAAAGTTTGATATATATTTTTGATACAATAGTTTTACTTAATGTATATTTTTTATTTAAAATAAATTTACCTTCTTAGAACCATGTCTCACTCAGCTTATGAGCATGGTTCAAAGATATCAGATACTGTTTTCGGGAATTTTTCGCGTGATTAATGCAACACAAAGAACGTCTGGGATATTCCTGAATGTTGAAAGAAGTATGAATTCATTTCATTTTCCAAAAATGTTGTTTGCAGACCAAATAGTGAAGAAAAGATGCTTACTTTGAAAACCGCTCTCGTATAATAGAGTGTTCGTATGTAGCGGCAATATGCCACTTAAAATTGTATTTAGCAATGACCTTCACCAGTAAATTTTTTATTCCTAAAATTCCGAATATATAATTTTCATTTTAATTAATTTTGGGGGTATTTATCATGTGAACGTGAACATGACCCAGGTACTTTATGGCATTTAATGACGTCTATATATAAATTAATAATACAATAAAAGTTTCCTTAACGATGCTAATCCAAACTTTTTTATAGACTGGAGGCCGTGGTCAAGATTTTATTCACAAACATATGCAAAGGGCGCGTAATGATTTCAAGATATTTACGAGGAAACCAATTTGTGAAGAGTGCTAATTGAAACTGCAACTTTTAATGCTTTTTTAACATTTCGGTATTTATATTTTAACAAATAAGCTTTATGGATCATTAGAAAACGAATTATTTTTTGGGAAATTGGTCTAAATTAAACCAAAACTCCAGGAATGACTCTGAGCCATCATTAACATAACAGGCACTCTTTTCTAAAACCCTCGAAAAATATCAATAACCACTAACACTCAACAAATACAGTAGAGTCCCGCTTATCCGAAAGATAAGGGACCAAAATTTATCTGCAAAACTAAAAAATTACTGCATATTTTAAGAAAGCAATCCAACTTTGTAAGTACGTATTTATTTTTGTGTATTTATTTATGCGCATACTTTTCATATTTTAGCAAAAGAAAATCAGGAGCCTTTCAGTTTAAAAAAAAAATTGGATAACCGGGATTCGGATAAACGGGACTCTACTGTACAATATAGTGCTACGAATTTCAACCAACCACATTTAATTATCCGAAGCTTTCGGCAATAATCGGTGATTTTCTTTTTTTGTTAGGTTTAGCATCCTTTCAGATATCGTCTTTACGATTGCAATTTTAATGATAATTGCTTTTTGCGGTGTTCGTAAATGTCGTAGGTGTTACTTCAAAAAGATAAAAAAAATACCAGAATTTACCACAAGTAATATTAAGATTCCATCGAAATAATAAATCCAAAACAATACAACCTCAAATTTTACCTCATTCGACACACTAGTTTACATTGGAGTAAATTTGTTTATTTACGAATACTTCGTATTGTTGTACTACACTCCTTGCCAACCTAAGTTGGGTAAATAGAAATATGCCATGGAGTAGATCCTTCCGAGGATGTAAAGAGTTCCATAAATTATTTGTGAATCCATCCAGGAAACTTGTTCAAAACTTTAGTTTTGTTTAAGATCTAACAGATTTGAATATTATTTGAGAAAATTTTGCAATTTTATCAGAATGAAAATTGTAATTTGGTTAAATTGTATTCAGATTATTTGTATGTAAATATTACCTTACAAAAGTTTCTAACTAACGGACCGACCATGCTTTTGCCTCTGCTTTTCACTCTTTGTTTTTACCTAAGTTAAGTTGGCAAGGAGTATAGGGATTATGGTGTTTAAATAAACTTCTTGCAACCAATTCATGCATGTCTAGTTTGCTAATAGCATTACAGAAGCTGGCAAACTTAAAGCTTTGTTGATTTACTAACTGCTGACGAAACTTAAGAGTAAAAAAAATCTATTAAGACTAAAAAAGTTTTCTACATTTTTTTCAGTTGCAAAGTAACCCACCGCATTCCTATCTTGTTAGTAATTATTGCGACCAGATGCTGAAACTCCTAAACCAAAATAAATGATAGGATGTTTTTTTTTTCAGCTTAAGGTTCTATACTTAAGTGTCTTTCTCTTAAATAAACTTCTTACAAAATACTTATTATCATTGAGAAAAATAGAATAAAAGCATAGAAAATACCTTCCAGATTTCTATAAATAGTTTGTACGACATAGTATTGCGTAAGCACTAAAAAAGGAAGAAGAAAACTACATAGGAATATTTAATTTCTTGAATTTGTTTAAATGAAATTTTATCGTAAAAAGTATTGTGTTCTTAACTATTCTAAGAATTGAAATGGGGAATCTTTAAAAGACATAAGTCAGAAAAATGAAATGTTCATTAACACAACAGTCTCAATTTTATATACAACAAGAAGTTCTAAAAGAACTAAAATAGCCTACTTTCCTGTTACTTAAATACTTACTAAAATTCTTACCTTGAAAAAACTAGGATCGTTACAGTAAGTGACATCAACAACCGTTTCTACATTAAATTTATATACAAAAGAATAAATTTCACTAACCACAGCATCTAGCTATAATTTCAACTTCGTAAAGTCATTATTTTCATTTATTTTCTATCACCAATAAAATAAATATTACTTATCGTCCGCATGATTTATATGCAGTTATAAATAAATATTTAATTTTTCGTAGAAAAAAACCCATAAAACTATTCCAAAATGCACTTAAAATAATAAATGTAAATAAACAAGTAGTTTGTAACAGAATCTGTCACTTAACCTGCTTCCAAACAACAGTTGTGTTCAACAGGTAAAAAGGCGCCAAACACAGCATTAATTCTATATTAAACGTTTACCAGCTAAATTAAGCTAGTTTCATTTATTTTATTTCGAGAATTAAATAATTATTACTTAAATCGTTTGCAAAAAATTATATTTCAAAGAATAAATATGTAATATTTTTCTCTTTTGAATAGAATGAAAACATTGCTTACCTACATACAGAATCTTGAAGTGAAATATATTTGACGTCATTTCAAACTGATCGATGTCGCAAAAAATAAATTTATTTTAATTCATTGTCTAAAAGAATTAAAGTTTCTCAAGCGATTGTTGCCATGGCAATGGTGATTTATTTCTAATAAAATGGCTTCCTATGCTTTTTAAATGAGCATTAAATGTTAAAGTTTTTTAAGTAATTGAAGTACTTAGAATTCGAATTCTTTCCTGAAATTTTCAATATATTCTCATTTGGATACGCTGAATTTTTTGACGTATATCACTTTTCCGTAGCATTTGTAGTTAAATTCAGCTATTTAAATGACTCGAAATTGAATTTCAATGCTAATTCAATGGGAAATTCGTCGACAAATAGTAGATTTATGTCCGTCCGTTCGTACAGACAGACGGACAAAAAGTATGAAAGTCGGGTCTCTGAGGTCATAGCTTTCTAACAAAAAAGAATTTTTAAGATCGGATGGATAGAACCGATTTTGGAAGGGGGGTACGGACAGACGGACGGACGGACAGACGGACAGACAGACAGACAGACGGACGGACGGACGGACATCGACCGCATGTCAATACCTACTTTTTTATTTTTTTTTTTAATTCTTCGAATTAAAAAAAAAAAAGAAAAGTAGGCTAAAAATGCCAAAATGCTCTTCCACTAAGCTCTTCAAGAAGTAAATACTAAGATTAGTAAATAAAATATAAATATAAAAATTTGCATGTGTTTTTTTTTATAAAATAAAGAATTCCGTATCACATGTTTCTAGAGACTTCTTCTATTGTTTCAATAAGTGAATCACTTTTAAATAACAATTTCTGCAACTGCAAATTGTGCTTTTAGTTTCATAAGGAAACAAGCATTAAATCGCAATCTTTTAAATGTGTTATGATATAATTTCTAATAGGTACAATAGAATTCACTAGAATACAATAATTAAATCGAATTAAGCTGTTATGCTTTTTAGTTAGAATGCAGTTTCCAGTAGCTTTCTTGGCGTCTTATTGTACATCGGGGCAATAGTATAGGCACATTCGCGAATTGAAATTGCGTATAGTTGTCATATAATTCAGATTTTTTAGCCTACTTTTCTTTTTTTTTAATTCGAAGAATTAAAAAAAAATGAAAAAGTAGGTATTGACATGCGGTCGATGTCCGTCCGTCCGTCCGTCTGTCTGTCTGTCTGTCTGTCCGTCTGTCCGTCTGTCCGTCTGTCCGTACCCCCCTTCCAAAATCAGTTCTATCAATCCGATCTTAAAAATTCTTTTTTTATTAGAAAGGTATAACCTCAGACACCCAACTTTCATACTTTTTGTCCGTCTGTCTGTACGATAGGACGGACATAAATCTACTATTTGACGACGAATTTCCCATTGAATTAGTATTGAAATTCAATTTCGAGTCATTTAAATCGCTGAATTTAACTACAAATGCTACGGACAAGTGAGATACGTCAAAAAATTCAGCGCATCGAAATTAGAATACATTGAAAATTTCAGAAAGGAATTCGAATTCGAAGTACTTCAATTATTTAAAAAACTTCAAAATATAATGCTCATTTAAAAAGCATAGGAAGCCATTTTTATTAGAATTAAATCACCATTGCCATCGCAACAATTGCTTGAGAAACTTTAATTCTTTTCGACAATAAATTAAAATAAATTTATTTTTGAGACATCGGTCAATTTAAGATGACGTCAAATATATATTTCACTACGAATTGTTTTCATTCTATTTAAAAGCGAGGAATATTACATATTTATTCTTTGAAATATAAATTTTTGCAAACGATTTACGTTATAATTATTTAATTTTCGAAATAAAATAAATGAAACTAGCCGAATTTAGCAAGTAAATGTTTATTGAGGAGTAGATTTTTGGTTTTTATTCTACGAAAAACTAAATATTATTTATAACTGCAAATAAAGCTGTGTTTAGTGCTGTGTTTAGTTAGATGCTGCGTTTAGTGAAATTTATTTTAAATTTAATGTGGAAAAACGGTTGTTGATGTCACCTACTGTTACGAGCCTAGTTTTTTCAAGATAAGAATTTTGGTAAGTGTTTAAGTAACAGGAAAGTAGGCTATTTTAGTTCTTTAAGAACTTCTTGTTCTTCGTCCTTTCAAACCATACTGGGTTACTTGATTTGGATGTAAATATAGCAAAATAAAAACCCTTTGACTGCATTTTCAAGTATACCGTCGAATGAGATAACTTTGGTCATGGAGTGTAACTTTGGCCCTGAACTCCTGAGCCGACTTTCACAGCAACGCTATAGAAATGTACTACGCAGGACTTGGGACCACAACATATTTAACTTGCACCAATCTAATGCACCCAGGGGTTCCAAAAAGGTGAGTTTTTTTTCTTATGCTTGTTCATACGATACATGAAAATTCTGCCTTGGATAGGTCTTACAAAATAATGCTGATAGAGAGAGAGAGACCCTAGACAGTATATTTAAAAATAATGTGGACCATTTTTATCTTGAAAGTCTCAATCTTTAGAGGAAATAAGGTAAATCCGGACAGAGTTAAAGGCTTCCAGAATTCAGCTTTTGCCACACAAATACAAAACCTTGCAGTAGTTAGCACGAATTTTCATGCCACAGTTTCAAAACATATATTTTTTTAATGCAGGGGGGGGGGGGGGGGTTGTAAAACAACTCAATTTTCCCGGGACAAAAAAAATCATTTCCCGTGGATACTGAAAAGTTACAGTTCAGTCATATTTGTCTAACTATAAAAATAAAAAGATTATTACATTGAAAATATTAAAATTATTAATAATAGATGGCAGCAGGAAAACTTGCATAAAATGTGGGGTCATTTATAGTTTGAATAAAATTGTCTAGATGGCAGCACCACTAAGTCTAAAGGTTAGGGGAATGTATGAATATCCGTATTTTTGTGATTCAAATAAAGAAATTATTGAATGAAAAATTTTAACTGATATTTTTAATTTGTTTTTATGTAGTTTCTTAGCAAACACATTATTTTACACATGTTCATTTGACTCTTAGTTTAAAAATTGAATATATAAATAATACATAAATTTCAGACCCTCACACCCTCGTCATATTTCATCATATTAAAATATTTTCTGTTATAACTCATGGGCAAGCATTAAAAAGGATTACTAGTTTTTATTGAATTTTTTTAATGAGATTTAAGAACTTTCTATGTTAAAAATGGCATTTGTTTCAAGTAAAAAAAAATCACGCGAAATTATCACGCGAGATTTCGAATTCAAATAATCAAATTTAATTCAGTCATCTCATAAACGAATTTCTAATAGCATCAAATATTCCATAATCCTGTTAAAAAGCATTTAGGTTCTTTTATATCTATCCTTTCAAACTTCTTCTCTTACCAACTAATTCTCCGCTTAATCAAAATTTTAATCATGGAGATTGTTAATATTAAAATAGAACCTGATGAATACCAATTGGATCCGTTGCCGGAAGAAGTTTTGGCTTACTTACAAGAAATCGACTTCCCAGCCATCTTAAGAAGTTTACACCGCCGAAACGAAAAGAAAAAAGCCATTTTGAATCAATCGGACCGCAAAACTTTCCAGCAATTCATGAAAAACCTGAAGAAACAGAAGTGCCCGAATTTCCAGCTATCCAGCGACGTTGTGAAGGATTTCGATATCATTATCCACTACCTTTTGGACAACTTTCTTGAAACGCTGGCAAGTCTCGTACGAATCAAGAAATCGAAGACTTTGTCTGTCAAGCAATTGGAAACTGTTACAAAATTGTGCTTGCCTGGATGCCTAAGTTCAAGAGCCATGGATTACGGAAGAATGGCCGTTAATAGAGTTAAAAGAATCTGATTATTTGTCATACAGAAAGTGTCTCTTTGACCTTATCTGTAAATAGGTCAGCAAAATCCAAGGCTTAAAGGACCAAATACTTAAAATTTTTGAAACCAATACAGAGACATTATACAATTGCATTTAATTTTTGACTCTAAAGATATTTCCGTTTTAATAAAAATATTTGGAACATTTTAGTAAATCAAATCATTTTATAATGTGTTTGCTATTATTTTTCAATTTATTCATTTTGATACAGCTGCAATATAATATTCGGTATGTTCATTGGCGACTTTTGGCGAGCTTCAAAATTCAACTTGTGGTTTCCATGCCTATCGAGTTTTACAAAATATGGAGTGAATTTTTTTACCACATTTGGACATTTTCGTTTCTTGGCAACTTAAAGCAAATCGCCAAAAGACAGGCCATGAAATCATAACTGTTCATAAATTTTATAATTTTAATAAATGTTATAATTATAGTAAATTTTATAATTTTAATAAATATTATAATTTTAATAAATGTTATAATTTTAGTAAATTTTATAATTTTAATAAATATTATAATTTTAATAAATTTTATAATTTTAATAAATATAATTTTAATTCTTTTAATTTTTCGTATAGAGGAGTCATTTAAGTACATCTGTTGCAGAAATACAATTTTTAAAAATAATAATTCCAATTTTCAGTTTAAAATTTAAATTTTAACATCAGATATAGTATAATATTCAGCCAACACTCTTAAAAATGAATGCTCAAAAACGACGAAATTTTCCTTAATTTTGACGATTCCATTACTGGCAAATGTTCCGAGTTTTCGTTTCCTCAAAGTGAGGAAATTTGAATCGTCATTTTTATGAGGATTTGAATGTCGTCTAAACCAAAGAAATATTTCGTCATTTTTGAGCATGTGAGCGCAACAATGTGATTCAGTTTCCTCAAAATCAAGATACAGCATCCTCAAATCACTATCGTAAAAATGAGGATTCGCGTTTACTCAAAAGTCAAGTGATAGTTTGACGAAACAATCCTCAAAATTAACGAAATGAGGCTTGAGGATCCATGAATCGTCAAAAATGAAAGTGTTATTTCTAAGAGTGAATTTGCTTTTCTCTCAGAGAGAATATAAACATTTTAAAGAATGAAAATATGAACTACTTTGACAGAAAGTCATGAAGTATTTAAGACAGCCTTAAAAAATAATAATTTTAGGTAACCAAAATGAATATTATCTTACAAGTGCACATTTTTATAAAGAAAAAATATCTTTTTCGGAAAACCGATTGTGTTATGGACTCCGGATTTAATACGTATATTTTCTAACTTATTGTATAAAAAAATCATCTGAGTACCAATTTTTAGAGATATTGTTAGAGCAATTCATTAAAAAAAGCAACAGCATTGAAGGTTTTAACCTTGAACAGCATGAATTGATCAAAACAAAATGTTCGATATTTTCCCAGCAAATGAAAACTGAAAAAAAAAAATCTATATTTTTTAATGCAATGGGTTCTCTCGAATTGGCGATTTCTAAATGTTACCAAGCAACGAAAACGTGAAATTCGCTTATGAAAGATCGCTGTATATTAAAAGCTGTATATTATTTTCAACTAAAATTTCATTGTTACGTTATTTCCTCATTAATTCCCCCATTCAAAAATATGCAAAAACTAGATGCGTGAACTATTTTATTTCAACCGTGTAACAGTTTTAATTAGTTCAAAATTATTTAAATACATAGTACAATCACATCACTTTTCTTAAGAATAGTAGACTTTTGTTTTGAAGTACTTGTCAGCGTATCACTTTTATGGGTGACTGTAAATTAAATTTTTAATTTTTTTTAAGAATAATTATAGCCCGTAATGCACAGGAGGCCAATATATATATATTAAAAAATGACACGTTTGGCAAGTTACGAGTTACACACACAGCTTAATAAAAACTTAGATTCAAAAAATCTTGTCTTCACACCCCAGCCTATTTCGTTATCTCCACTATCATGCCACTTTCTCGAAAAACGATTCTAGTTAAATATCTACTATTAGATTGTGTAGTAAAGGAAATAACACAAGGGAATAGGATAAGATAATCTAATTTAAGAACTGTTTCGTTTCACAGATAACAACGAAATAAAATGTATTACCCACAGCATACTACACTTTCTTTTCGTTGATAGGTCGAATTGCATTGCTACAGTGTCTCAAAAGTGATCATCCAAAAAAAAGCCTCACTATTAGCCATTATTTTAATTTTGACAGGAAAAAATTTCTGTAGCATATTTAAACAGTTCTTAATGAAGCAATATAGAATTTTAAAAAAGTATAATGCCCATTATTCTTTATAAAATTACAATGAATAAAATAGCACAAAAATGACACAAAAGTGATCGTACAGTTTAGAAAAACATAACTAAATTTGAAATTTTTAATTTTTTTTATAATTGTTTAGTATTTAATAGGTTATCCTATATTCTGTATAACAGTTTTTTAGAATCAGGGCATAGATTTAGCTAAAGTTTTGGTAATTTCTGCACCAATCTTGTTCAATTATTTAAACATTAATGTTTTTAGTTGAATTTTCGATTTAATGTAGTGAATTCTTATTTGCACCTCTGATTTTTTTCAAATAAATCAAATATGGTATGGTTTTAATTCTGTGATTGAGGGGGTATTTTAAGAGTTTGAGGGCAATAATAGAGGCACCATAGACGAACATTCGAAGTGCTGTATTTGGGATCGTTGTCTTGGTACCAGGACCTTCTAGAGAACCCACTTTTTTCCCTTTCTCTTCTTCTAGGAGGCCTTGGTAATACGCAGTTGTTTAAAAAATCCAAATTTTGTGCTGACGCTTTTAAATTGTTGTTGAAAAGCTTCATGTAAAATCTATGTCTCATTATACCATAGATGAAAACTAAGTTGCCAGCCGCCAAAAAATGCTACTAAGCCATAACACCTCATCCGCCATGTTTGACTGTTCCAACTAAGTTCGGGATTAAGTTTTTAATTTTCTTTTCTTCATATATTATACGCTTATTAGAACCGACGATGACCTGATGCATTCTCTTCTGCAAATAAGACACTTTCCCAGTAGCTTTCTGGTAATTTTCCATTTTTGGGGGGCAAAAACTGACTCGTAATTGTTTTCTTCCAACTTACAAAGAATTTTCCTCGTGTAAAGAAGCCAGTATACCAGTATTTATACCAGTATTCCGAAGGATTCTACGAATATCTAGACAGGAAATAAAAGTTTCGTGCGATTCCTTATAATATGAAGTAAATTTGATTGCACTTAGACATGGATTTTTTTTTTATTTTGAAAAATTTACAATTTTCTATTCGTTGATTTCTAGCTGTCAAAAGCTGAGGACGATCTATTGAATTCTATTCGCTGCATGTTTTCTATTCTTTTTTGTCTCTTTGAAACTTTTCACCGTTGAATGAGGTAGATTTATTATAGCAGAAATACCTACGATAAGTGTTTTTCCAACTTTAAAATGAAATATAATGGAATATTTCTTATAATGTCACGCTCTCCATACTGCGACTTCATTGGTTTTGTTTTCTTTGACAATGTGTTGAAACAAGCCCATTGATTTTCGAACTTCTAAACTACAGTTTCGTCACGAACGCGCTACGTGTCTAAAAATAATGTAAATAGAGTAAATAATTGAGAAATTAAATACAGAAATCAAATGATTTTGGTGAATTTTTGAATTAGAATAAAAAAAATAAGATGCAAAAGATATTTTACAATGACTTAGTAATAATGTTTTGGTGTACGATGACTTTTGTGTGTTAATTCATAGCATATGGTTAATTTTGTGACATTTTTATCCTATTATTTTTCTAAAAAATACAACTTGCTTTTAGCTTCTACACTACGTTTATAAGGTTTTATAATCATGCAGTCCGTCCGTCCGTCTGTCACCCACTTTCACAGAACGAACCAAAAGTCTCACAAACAAGTGGGATACGTCATTTTGAAGCAAAAAATCAGTTTAGGCTACATTCCAAATTTCATTAAAAAAATTAATTAGAAGTTTATTTAAAATTTAAATAACTAAAAATTTAATCTACATTGAAATAAGATGCAAATTCCATTTTTATTCAATATTTTCACTGTTGCCATGACATCAAACGTTCGAGAAACTTTATTTAAAATAAAAAAAAATCTTGAAAAAATATTTATTTTTGTGTAATAATTCAATTTGGATTGTTGTAATAGCACAATAAAGTTATTTTGAAGGTTCATTATATATGAATGAAGAAAGATGCATAAAAAAATTTAAATTTGCATAACAAATATAAAAAGTTTCGCTTTTATTTTTAATGCAACATTTACTAATTTATTTTTCGAAATGTAAACTTGAGGCTTCGAAAAGATATTTATTAAAAAAAATACATAATTATTATTCGAACTTTAAAAAAATAGCAAACGATAAAGATTAATTATCAAATCTTCAAGAGAAGAATAAAGACAATTATTAATTTTGGCTTATAAAAGTTTGAATTAGAACTAGCTATACAAGCCCTGTTTGGCGAATTTCTGAGGTGCTGTTAGTGTGTTTCCTGTTGAGCGTAAATATTGTGTGGAAGCGGTGTAAGTGACAGATTCTGTAACAAACCAACTTGTTTTTAAATCTTACTCAGCTTTATTCAGGACTATTTTAAGAAACTATTTAAAAATATTCAACTGATAAAAAAAATTCTAAGACGTATATAACACAATTTCTGCAAATTTCTTAGTGTACGAAAACTTTTGGGAGACACTGTAGTTGGGGAAAAAAATTTTTAAAAAAACTTGAGAACAATAATTAATTAAGCGAGAATATAAGAATGGATACATTTTTTTTAGTAAAGAGAATTAAACTTTCAACTTCAAAAAGAAATTTGAAACTAATTTTCCTTTTAAAAAAAAAGTGTGTGAAATTACCACACGACTTTCAGTTACCACTTTATAATTAACATTTCAGATCGTTCTACACACGCGACTAAAATGCTTTTTTCTTAACTTCTCCATCGCAATACTTGTGTGTGTGTGTATTAGATTATTATATTTCGTATTGTGCAATTGAAAGTAAAAATAGATCAAGATTAATCCAATTATATTTACAAGAAAAACTAACAAAATTGTTACGGAATAAATTGAACGACACTATGTATTTGTTTTCCATTCATACATCTCTCTTATACGTTAATTCGTAATCGTAAAGCATGACAGCAGCTTTTGTGGTGGAAGAGCCTAGAATGTTTAATACGTCAGAGACGATGTGAGGATGACGAACTGAGTGAGACGAAGGACGTATGATGTAATAAAAATATCCTGCTGCAATTGCAAGAACTTTCTGGAATTAGATTAGCTCACAAAAAAAAGTGTTTTACCGCCGATTTTCGACTTGGTTGAGTAACTGTCGCACTACAGCTACACATTACGCGATAGCACACATTTCTACTATCTTAATTTATGGTCAGTCTTCTGGCGGAAATAGTTTAACTTGGCAATTTTGAACTCAAATTTATGACAAAACAGCTATTTTTTTATAATAAATTTTAACAAGATCCAGTAATTTACTTTGAGTCATACTCGCATATAATTTTTATAATCCCATACAAACCACGTGCAAGCGAGATAAAAATATCAGCATTATTGATTAGATTTAGGCATTTTTCGCACGTGACTACAAAAAACTTAGCACGTGATTTTTAAAGTTGCTAATAATGTATCCGACGGCGTGTTCATTACGGTTTAAAAATACTCGTAAAACAACGCTATTTTCTTTTTAAAAAAAGACCAGCATCATATACCAAGTTGCATGAACTTTTTCTAACAACCGAATACATCCCATTTACTTTTTAATCTGACATCAGAACATTAATATTAAAACTTTAAGGGTTACAAAATGCTTTTCACTTAACCCAGGTCATAGAATCTAGTTGAAAACATTAAGAGCTAAATTAAATTGCTATTTAAATCAGGTAATATACTTGATTCACCCAATTTTCTTTAATTAGCATTTTGGAAATAAAGGGTATAGTAAATCTCCTGCTCACAGTAAAGACACACTTACCTCCAAGATTCACCACAATTTCCTCTACAATGGCAATACCTACCTGTTTAACTACTGAAAAGTAAATCTTAACTCTGTATCTTGTATAGTTTAATTTTATTCATTTTTAATATTACAATATTGAATCACTTTGGAAGCTCAATAGAAAAGGAGATCATTTATACTTTTAAAATTAGTTAATTACTTCAAGTTAAAATTGTAGTCATATAGAGACCAATTAAGAATGCAAATTAAGTTAAGATATTTCAAATGGAACGAAATTTGTTTTACGATGCCAAGCATAAACTTTTAATGCTCTTTAAATTGACATTCTAATATAACATTAACAAAAAGGCATGACTATCAGTGAATCAGTTTAATATTTACAATAGTACTACTAACTATGCTGTGCATTTCATTATTTAAAAAAAGTAGCTATATTTAAAAATCCAAGTAAATTTCTATATATGAATCGACATAAAAATGACAATAAAGATATAAAAAAGGCAATTTATTTGAATAGTTACTTATTACTAAATACTAAGAAACAAATTCAAAACAGCACTTTTTCTTCAAGAAATGTGCAAGCCATCAATATGACGACTTCTGAAATAATACAAAAAGCTGTAGAACAATTTAGGCTGATGAAATATTATATATAACAGTTAATGAATTAATGACAGTCTGAATCTTAGTTAATATGAACAAAAAATATATAAAGTTCCTTGCAGCAACAGTCTTTGAACGTCCTCGTACCACAATAAGGTCCATCACACTACTATATAAATTAACGAATAGTCTATAGTTGGAATGGGATTTAATCAACTTCTTCGATTGTGGGGCCAGCAGAACTTCCACCTCCTGGAGCAGCACCGCCGGGCATGCCACCAGCACCAGGGAAGCCACCGGGCATGCCACCTGGGGCTCCACCGGCAGATTGGTACAGCTTTGTGATGATAGGACTGCAGACAGCTTCAAGTTCTTTTTGTTTGTCGTCAAACTCCTCCTTTTCTGCCAAGTTGTTGGCATCGAGCCACTTCAAGGTATCGTTGACTTTGTCGACTACCTTCTTGCGGTCATCTTCAGGGATCTTGTCTTTCAGTTTCTCGTCATCGATGGTGGATTTGATGTTGAATGCATAGCTTTCCAGGGCGTTCTTGGCGGAGATCCTGTTCTTCTGCTTGTCGTCGTCATCCTTGTATTTCTCGGCGTCCTTGACCATCCTTTCGATTTCTTCCTTGGACAGCCTTCCCTTGTCGTTGGTGATTGTGATCTTGTTCTCCTTGCCCGTGCTCTTGTCTACAGCAGAGACGTTGAGGATACCATTGGCATCAATATCGAAGGTGACTTCGATCTGTGGTACGCCTCGGGGAGCAGGGGGGATTCCGGTGAGCTCGAACTTTCCGAGGAGGTTGTTATCTTTGGTCATGGCACGTTCACCTTCATAGACCTGGATGAGCACACCTGGCTGATTGTCCGAGTAAGTAGTGAAGGTCTGGGTCTGTCGGGTGGGGATGGTGGTGTTTCGCTTGATGAGGACAGTCATCACACCTCCGGCAGTCTCAATACCAAGAGACAGAGGAGTGACATCAAGAAGCAGAAGATCTTGAACGGCTTCAGACTTGTCACCGTTGAGGATGGCAGCTTGGACTGCGGCACCATAGGCAACAGCCTCGTCAGGGTTGATACTCTTGTTCAGCTCCTTGCCATTGAAGAAATCCTGCAGCAACTTCTGGATCTTGGGGATACGGGTGGATCCTCCTACCAGAACGATGTCGTGGACTTGGGCCTTGTCCATCTTGGCATCTCTGAGCGCCTTCTCGACTGGCTCCAAAGTGCTTCGGAAAAGATCAGCATTCAGTTCTTCAAAGCGGGCTCGAGTGATGGTGGAGTAGAAGTCAACTCCCTCGAAGAGAGAATCGATTTCAATACTGGCCTGGGTGCTAGAAGACAGGGTTCTCTTTGCACGCTCGCAGGCGGTTCTCAGACGTCGCAGGGCTCGCTTGTTGGCGGTGAGATCTTTCTTGTGCTTGCGCTTGAATTCCTGAACGAAGTGGTTGACCATGCGGTTGTCGAAATCTTCACCACCCAAGTGGGTGTCACCGGCAGTTGACTTGACCTCGAAGATTCCATCTTCAATGGTGAGAATAGACACATCGAAGGTACCACCTCCAAGATCGAAGATCAGGACGTTTCTTTCGCCGGTTCCCTTCTTGTCAAGACCATAGGCGATAGCGGCGGCAGTAGGCTCGTTGATGATACGCAGCACGTTGAGACCGGCAATGGTACCGGCATCCTTGGTAGCCTGCCTCTGTGAATCATTGAAGTATGCGGGCACAGTCACGACAGCGTTGGTTACAGCTTTGCCAAGGTACGCTTCAGCAATTTCTCGCATCTTGATGAGAACCATAGACGAAATTTCCTCAGGGAAAAAGGTCTTGTTCTCACCCTTGTATTCTACCTGGATCTTTGGCTTTCCACCGTCGCTGACGACTTCAAATGGCCAGTGCTTCATGTCGGACTGCACTGAAGAATCCTCGAATCGCCTTCCGATCAATCGCTTGGCATCGAAGACAGTGTTGCTTGGATTCATGGCCACCTGGTTCTTAGCGGCATCTCCTATCAATCGCTCGGTATCGGTGAAAGCAACATAACTTGGAGTTGTTCTATTACCTTGATCATTTGCAATAATTTCGACTTTACCGTGTTGAAAAACACCAACACATGAGTATGTGGTGCCCAAATCAATACCTATTGCAGGAACAGTTGCCATTTTTACTATTTAAGTTAAGTCGAGAGGAATACAGAGGTTACGTACCAACTCGAAGTAAAATTTCAAATGAGCGAGTTCTCTTTATTATAACGCCCTTTAAGGAAGCAAGAAAGTTCTAGAAGGTTCGATGGCCTTTATCCAATCGCAAAGCAGCACGCTCTCTTGACGTCACAAAAAATAAGCTAAATGTGGGCGTTTGATTGGTCAACTCAGGTCACAGAAATTACTCTTCGTATTCAACCTTATTTGGCTATTTATCGCGTTAATAACGCAAAATCGTCGAATAGTTTAAAATAACTTAAAAATAAAAATACCCACTATTTAATGTAGAAAATTGCATTTAAAATGTTCCCGATATGTAATTGTATCCATTTAACAAAAAATACTGTGAAAAAAATTTGTTCGCACCTTAACTTCCGTTCTCACGTTATAAGATTTTCTGCCTTTCTTTTCGAAAATTGATATAATACATGTATCCAAGTCATTTTAATTTAATTTCCACTCAAAGTTGTCTTATTTTTCTAATTTTTAAAAACCCAAATATTGTTTATTAAGCTGAAAATTTGAAAAATCATGTGGTTTCACCATGTGTAAGAAAATTCAGCATTTGGCGACATTTTGCACCGGCTGGGGGTATTACAACCCTAGCAGTTGCCAATAATTTACTTATTAAACTTTTCGAAAAATAATTATTCCTCGATTAAACAAATTTTGTTTTCGATAAAATTTTCAAGAATTTATATGATATCTAAGTTATTATTATTAGATTAATAGTCTCACTAATAAATTAATAGTTTAAGGAAGACTAAAACGATTTTTTGCTTATAAAATTTCTATCGAAGTGATGTGAAATGATTGTTTGCTTTATTTTCATTTTCAGTTTACGCGCGAAGTGCTTCAGCCAAGTGTTACAGACCTATTTTTAAAAAGATTTCAAATTTCTTTATTGAAATCTATCAAATATGCATGATAATTTAGTCACCCATAATCTACCTTGGTGAGAAATAATATTTTTTCGTTGTTTTTACTTCCTGGCATAATTGAAAAACCAATCGCAACTTCATAAATAACTGTAAAATGTAACATTTTCTTTACAGGGTAGAAAAATATAGACCGGGGAAGCTCGACGATTTAATTGCACACGAGGATATAATACGAACAAGTATGTTTCACGAATAATTGTATTATATTAAAACATGCAGCAACTGCTTAAAAGTTACAACTGTCTTAAACACATTCTGTCAAGTTACCTTTACCGGTGGGATACTAAAAGCTGTCCAGCCTTTTTATCAAAACTTCTTTACATTTCAGTTAATAAGTTCATGAAAGAAGATAAATTGCCTCATCTGCTGTTTTATGGTCCTCCTGGTACTGGAAAAACTTCTACTATTCTTGCTTGTGCGAAACAAATATACTCGCCTGCTGAAATGCCAAGTATGGTGTTAGAAGTAGGTTCTTTTTCTTAAGCTAATTTTTTTACAACCCCTGGCAATGAGTATCCGATCCCCAAAAGCAGTGCTCACAATATTAACATCATTGCGGTAGAGTTAGAAATGTACTGTACGGTAACCATTGGCGAACTTTCCGAAATCGACCCAAAGGTCCGTTTCCTTTCGACTTTCCAGAACAAAAACCAAACGGAAATGAACATATAACGGTGAGGTAGGGTTGCCGGAAAACCTCCTCGTTGCAAAGTCAAGGAATTCGAATCATCAGTCGAAGTCTGACAGGTTGCCATAAAAAATTATTTATTGCCAAATCCTAAAAAAACGCTTCAATGGTTACCGTACAGTAAATCTGATCCCATCAATTCCCTGGTCATTTTTCCTTGATTCCCATACATTTTTTTCAAATATGACTATTTAGTAGGACTATTAAAAAAAATAACCGAAACTACCTTCAGCAATTTACTCAAGCAAATGCGTTGAATTGTGAAGAAATTGTGATTGGTCATCACTTGGTGAACAAAGAGTATTCAATCACGAACAAAAGCAATCGCATTTCGCAGGGCTCGAAACATCGCCCGTCCTTGGCGGTCGAAAATTCCCCAAGGACAACCAATTACTTGATCTCTACATTTCCCCATTGTGTGTTTGTAATGTACATTTTCCTCTTCTTCTTCTTCTTTCTTATCCCTCTGATCTGGATCAGATCAGTTCCATGAGTCCCTCCGCCTTCAGTTTATCTAGAACAACATGAGGGCTACGCAGAAGGTCCTCCCGAGATAAGGCAATACATCGAAGTAAATGCTCGGCAGTGGCCTCGCTTGTGTTACACTTTGTACAAGTGGAGAAGATTTTGTTTCCCCCGGAGAACCTAAGAGTCCTAAGATGGACATTTTCCTGTTATTATTTGTATTTTTTTTTATCTTACAAGAGTCTGGATCTCGCTTATAAATTGACCTTTTAATCTAGAAATCCTGTTGATTCCTTCATTAGACCAAATGTTAATGCTTACGTAATTGGTGAACAAAAAAAGTTGCCCAGTGCCTGTGTCTTTGGGCCATTCACCGCACCAGACTAGTTCAAATAGTTAACAATATCTGTTGTGGTAAAATTGCAGCTGTTAAGTGATGAATCTCATATTTGCCCAGGAACTAGGGATGGCATTAAGAACACTATATGTTAAACATCCAACATCATATAACATTTTAGCAAAACATTTGTGTGTTGCAGTTTTAAAAGTTGGAGTTAATTAGGTGCTTATGTATTGATGTTTGATATTTAATAGGAATATCTATATTTTATTAACTTTGAGTTTATTCTCAATATTTCTCCTTTCTATTCAATATCATTCAATATTCAGTAACATTCCATTGTTATACAGATGTTAGGAAATGTATTAAGAATATAACTAACAACTTTTTTTTTTCATTTACAATTCATTATTTTTTTCTTGCAAAATCTATAGTTTGTGTAGTTTAAATGATTAAATACGTGATACATTTTCTAGTTAAATGCTTCAGATGACCGAGGTATTGGAGTTGTGCGTGAACAAATTTTGAGTTTTGCAAGTACAAGAACAATTTTCAAGTTTGTATATTTTTCTTTTGTATAACTATAAATTGTTATATGTATTTTTACAAAAAAAAACCATCCATATTTAATAAATCTATGTGCATTTTACGAGAGTATTTAGATAATTTAAAGTTTTATTGTGATAATATGCTCACAGAAAGAATATACAGTGAAACCCCGATTTTACGTCCCCCGAATCTACGTTTTTCCCGCATTTTACGTTTTTTTCATCAGGTCCCAGTTTTTTCCGAAAACTGTAATGTTAATTTAACCCGTATTTTAAGTTTGTTATTTATTTAATTTCCCGCATTTTACGTTTTCCTTGGAAAAAAAAAAGAAAAAATTTTCTAAAATAAGCAATTTTAAGAACTTTTTTCCCCATTCCACAGGCTTGTGTTTTCTGAACCCGGTTTCTCAACATGGATCATGATTACGCTTCTACGCGTTTTCCAGAGATAAGACTGGACAACATTGAAGGTTGGTGTTTAGCACGCGGTGGTCGCATTTCTAAAATTGTTGTGCCAAAATATGACGAGTAAAAAACGCAAAACCTTTTCTGTTACTTTCGTGTTACTAACTTTTCTGCTTTCTGTTACGCTGTTAAATTAGACTCCTGTCACAGAGGGTAAATGTCTACATTGCGTCTTACGGTTTTACTGTGCTGTAATAGAGATAGGAGTGAGAATTTACATGTTTTTTTTGCATTCTATGTATTTCCCGTATTATACGTTTTTCCCGCATTTTACGTTTTTTTTTACCCAGTCCCTTGAGAAACGTAAAATCGGGGTTTCACTGTATTTTTAATTTTTTTTACATTTTATGTTTTAATATATTTATTCTTGTATATTTGTAGGTCTGGCTTTAAGCTTATTATTCTGGATGAAGCTGATGCTATGACAAATGATGCCCAGAATGCTCTGAGGAGAGGTATACATTTTATAGTACTTTTTTCGTTTAGCAGGCATCCACTTAATGCACAAGTCACAATATGAAGTATAACTTTTCCCATGATCATTTCAGTTATGTTTTTTTTAATGTCTAAATTTTGAAAATGGAGCAACTTGTAGCTTTATTTTCCTTTTTAAAAAACATAATTAACCCCTGAATGCAGGATATAGCATTTTAAAATATCGGAAATCACTTGGGATCAGGGTTGCCACAATATATGCAATCCATTTATTCATATGGTTGGATTTCCATATCTGGCCTGTTATCCTTTAGTTGGTAATTTGTATTTGTGCTGTATGCCTAACTGAAAAGAAATAAACTTATCTTTAAAATTGTTGTTTCAATTAATTAAAATTAGAAAACTGTTTGTTTTTTTAGTTATTGAGAAGTTCACTGAAAATACCAGATTCTGCTTGATTTGCAACTACCTTTCAAAAATAACACCAGCTATCCAATCTCGCTGCACTAGATTTAGATTTGGGCCACTCTCAAATAAGCAGATTCTTCCTAGATTGGAGCATGTGATAAAGGAGGAAAAGTATATATAATTTTATAACACATTTTATGTAACTTTTTTGTATTTATCGTTATTTTAACAACACATTTTATTTTACTTTTTTGTATGTATTTATCATTCTTTTTACTTACAAGGATTGTTAAACTGAATTTGACTGCTATTATTTGCATGCCCATTTGTCTGCAGATGTACATTTCTGTGTCAACATTGTAAAGATCCGACTTTATCGCTCCCATCTTGAATGCCAGAGGGCGCGATGAGCGTCAAGTTAGCTTAAAAACAAAGAAGAAAACTAACTGTGACTGTGTCGATGGTGGTTGTTGTAAGAAGTGGGAGAATGGAAATGTGTTTTTTTATGAAAGTTTCTTTATACAATGTTTGTTTTTATATTAATGAATTTTTAAACTCAGTTAAAATTACAATAAAAGAATAATCACCACCTTCATCTTTGTTTTATGTGCTATTATTCGGCTTTGCTTCTCCATCTAATGATGAATATTTACAGTGGCGCAGTCGGCAAGGATGTTTGTGTTGTGAGAAGCAAGATGGGCGTCGCATTGTAGTTTATGTGCTGTGAGCGCTGGTTGTAACAGATTGTTTGTCTTCTGATGCAAGAAGCATCATAGAGAATATTTGTGTGTTGTACAGCTGTTTGTTTTAGTTTGAATCAAGATGGCACATCATAGTGAAAATGGCGCACTAATTCCACGACGCAGATAGGTATTCGTGTTGATTGAGAGAGATTCGTTCGATGGTGTATTCGGGCGAGTCGTTCGATGGTGTATTCGGATGAGTCGTTCGAGAACTGATTCGTTCTGTGGTGATTATTTTTTTATTGTAATTTTAACTTAGTTTAAATATTCATTAATATAAAAACAAACATTGTATAAAGAAACTTTCATAAAAAACACATTTCCGTTCTCCCACTTCTTACAACTACCACCACCATCGACACAGTCACAGTTAGTTTTCTTCTTCTTTGTTTTTAAGCTAACTTGACGCTCATCGCGCCCTCTGGCATTCAAGATGGGTGCGATAAAGTCGGATCTTTACAAACATCATTAATTTTTGTAATATCATGTAAAAAGCACTTTATTGCTTGCTAAGTTTAAATAACCCTTTAGGTCCTAGATGTTAAATAAGATGTATTATAATGTATAATTATATGCATCTTTTTGTGTAAAGAATAAACTAATTTTAATTTGTAAACAAACTTTTGCAGTAATTAACGTTATAAATTACTATTTTTTTAACGAATTTTGATTTTTTTTTTTAAGTAGCTGCACTCTAAGGTCATAGTAGAGCTACAAAATAAACTAAAATTATTTTCATCTAAGTGTTCAGTCAAAAGACTTTTTAATTACCTATTTAATCTACTCTGTTTTAACTATTTCCATTTTTGACTAAATAAATCTATTTGTGGTTTATCCATTACATGTGTGTTTTAATGTTATGTTAATTTGATATTTCATTTGAAAAATTAAAATTTGATGTTTAATTTTCAGGTTAGAGGTTACTGAAGATGGGCGAAAAGCATTAATGGATTTAGCTCAAGGAGATATGCGAAAAGTCATTAATGTTCTACAAGTGTGTTGTCTTTAAAATAATTTTTTTTATAGTAAATAAGATGCAAATATCATGTTTATTAAATAAGTGTACTTAATACTTTTCCTTTGCAACTAGTTTTAAAAGGTTAATTAAAACTCAATGTTATACTAACATGACAATTTTTTTTTATGAGTTTCTTGATATCATCATTAAGGAGATATTTATTTTTAACATGATATGACATTTTTAAAAAAATATATGGAATTTTTACTTTAAAAGCAAGTACACTAAAACTGATAAACCTTTATTTATATTTAAGGTAATAACTATGTTTAACAATTTATGCATTGGTAATTCTTTTTCGTTATCAATCCCTGAACAATATCTATCTAAATTTCTAAAAATTTGAGGTAGCATCCCTATGGTACATAAGTTAAAACATAATCATGGCAATTACTATTTTTCTCACTAAGAACCTATAGTTTTAAGTAGATTTTAAAATATTTATAATCCAATATAACTTTATTCAAGGCACGAAACTTCATTATAAAAAATTATTAAGAGTAAGTTTTCTGGTGATATAATAAACAAATTGTTTCTTTTACAAATTGTGTCGTTTTCTTCTATTCCAGTGTGCTGCCTTAGCTTTTGACGTTGTAAATGAAGAAAATGTGTATGCTTGTGTAGGACATCCTTTGAAGTCGGATATGAAATCAATTGTGAATTGGTTGTTGAATGATGACTTTGTTTCTGCATATAAGAGTATCCTTTACTGCCAATTGTCTTTTCTCATTCTTAAATAATTATATCTTTGATTTGTTTTCTAATTTTGGTATTTAGAATATTGTTTTATTTAGCTTTGCTTTGTCAATCAAATAAAAAACAAAAGAGACAGATATATTGAAAATTCACAGTTTCAAAAACATTAATGTGAATCATGAAAAAATTAATAACAAAATTACTTGTTTTGCTAATTGTTTTTAAACTGAAAAACTAAATTGTTAATGAATATAAATCAACAATTGTTCATATTTATAAATATCAAAAAGCTTGAAGAAGATGTTCTTTTATGTTTTCTCCACAAATATATGTTTGTAATCGCATACCCCCTTCAAATAAAATTTAGAAAAAAATGTTGATTAAAAAATAATGTACGATGTTTCTATTTGTACAATTGTTCATTATATTTTTTTTTAACAAAGCTCTTGTAAAATATATTTTTTACCAGCTGCTTATTTATAAAGCCAGTCTATAATCAGTTAATTATTATGACTGTGCTGGGAAATCCTAGACAAAAATAAATATTTTATTGAAAATATTTTTGAGGAATGATATAAAAAAAAATTAAAATAGAAACATAAATCGCTAATTAAGAAACATAAATCGCTTTAATTTCATAAATTTAAATTAATTATTAATGTGTTGTGTAAAGTATTTAGTTATCATCAATTATAAAAATATATGTGATGTTGGGATTAAATAGAGCTGTTAATTTTTTAATAGTGTTGCACAACTTCAGAGGAAATGTCTAATGCAATAAAACCGTGTAATAAAAACACATCAGTATAGTTAACCTTTTCTAAATTTTCCTGTTAACATTTAGTAACATTATTGTATTACTATCCTATTGAAATTTTAATATTTTTAAATATACCACATTTTGCTTTCTTAACCTAAAACTAGATATTAATAATTTGAAGACTTTAAAAGGACTAGCTCTACAAGATATTCTAACCCAAGTTCATCTATATGTTCACAGAAGTAAGAAGTGTTTTTATATTCTTAGTTAGTTTAATTAATCTATTGAAGGGTTTTAAAAGCCTTTCCCCATTGTCATTAAACATGATTTTCTAAAAGAAGTCCACTTTAGTTATAATAATTAATAAAAATGTAACTATGCTTACCATGACTTCTAGCTAAAAGGTTTTGCGATGCTATACAATTTTTAATCATGTTTTTTTTTTGGTCTTGTAATAATTAATCTCCTTAAAACAAGGTTTTTACTTATTTCTAATTCTGCTAATTTCAAATGAAATATTTATATTGCATTGTATAATGATGTGACCTTGTTTTCAGTGACCGTGCGTTTAATTTCATTCATAAAATTGTTTTAAATTTTGGTTTTGCTTTTACAAAATACTTGTGACTTCCATTTTTTTTTTACCCATTTAACATACTGTATCTGGAACTAATAAAAAAAGACTTGGGTACTTTCTAAAGCTGAATTAATGTTTGATTGTGCTAACTTTAGCCTGACCAAATTTGTTTTTGGAGTAACTTTTTGAATATGAAATCATCATTAAATGTTCATAAAATATATTTTATCTACATTGTTTTTGTTTAAAACTAAAATAAGATAAAATTAAACAAAGACTATTTATTTTTGAACTTATTTTAGATAAATAGTTGAATAACAATCTAAACTATCCTGTGAAATGCAATGTCTGGTCGCTAGCTATCTAACATGTTTGTTGAACATTGTGTAGCCATATTTTAGTGTTCTTTTTGCTTCTTTAGTGTACCTTACTTACTCCTCGGCATTACAGTCCATGAAGGACCTTGGCCTCCCTTAACACACAGCGCCACTTTTTCCGGTCCTTGGCTTTGACCCTCCAATTTTTAACTTTAATTCTTCTCAGATCTTCTTCCGCCTCGTCCAGCCATCTCTTCCTAGGGCGTCCGGCTCTCCTCTTTCCCTCTGGCTTTCCTTTCAAGATATTCCTTGTTGCTCTTTCATCCCCCATTCGCTCAAGATGTCCGAGCCATTGGAGCCTTTTGATTTTTATTATATCCACGATATCCCTTTCCTTGTATAGCTTTCTCAACTCCATATTACTTCGAATTTTCCACACCTCTCCTTCTCTGACCGGTCCAAATATTTTTCTAAGAACTTTTCTTTCAAATATAATAAGCATCTTTTCCTATTCTGAGTAGTAGTCCATGTCTCTGCTGCATATGTGACCACAAGTCTGATTAGTCTTTTATAGAGTTTGAGAGTTCTTGATAATAGAGATGATTTAGATTGTTTAAGGAGGGAAAAGTAAGCTCTATTTCCGGCAGCTAGCCTAGCCTTTATCTCTGAGTTTATTTCATTGTTTTCAGTGATAACTGAACCAAGATACTTAAATTCTGTCACCTTTTCAAAACCGAGCTCCTTATTTAAGGTATTCGCTGTTGGTCCATTTATTTTATTCATTGCCTATACATTTTGTTTTGTCTCTGTTAACTACTAAACCTACGTCCTTTGCCTCCCTTTCTAAATCTTTATAACAATCAATAAGGCATTTTTCTGATCTCGACATCAGATCCACATCATCGGCAAAAGCCAAAATTTGCATTGATCTGTTAATCATCGTTCTTTAGTGTTTACCCTCCATATCTAAAATTGACAGAAAAATCTAAACTCCATTTGTAATTATAACAGTATTTCTGTAAACATGAAAGTTTATCTTTTTAGTTTCATTTTATTGTAGTTTATTTATAACCTTTCTTACTATATTATCTGAAAGTGTCTTTACCAGTACTTTTTTTTTTTCAGTTGTTCTTCCAAAGGAAATAAAAATCCACCTACTAGAAAAAATGGCTGATATTGAGTAAGTTAAAATACTTTTTATACATGCTTATTTCTTTGTATTTTAAATTTAGTTATTTTAAGTTTTTCAATTTCATAGAAGTTTCAATTTACTCAAAAGTTGCAAGGTTTTAGAAAATAGAGTATTTGTTTAGTTGTAGAAACATGTTCTATTTACTTATGGGCAATATTAAATATCTGAGTATATTTTTCCCTTAAAAAATAATAAAACATTATTGTCATTCTTCTTCATCTGGTTTGATGAGATTGAATACTTACACTCATAGGATAGTGGTTTACCCAACATATTAATATTCATATACATATTTTTATTAAATATAATAAATAAGTTTAGAAATTTATGTTATATGGTGGTCTTGATTTAATTAAATCTTTTGTATTTATTATGATAAAAGATTTGCTGAACTTGAGGTTGTGATAGGAATCCATTGGTGGCAATTGGTTCTTCTTACAAATAAGATTTTACTAAAATGGTATTTGTTTCTCTGTTTTACCTAATCAAGTTTATGAGTCATAAATATATTTCGTTTTCAGGGACCACCTATCTGCTGGTACCAGTGAGAAAATCCAACTCAGCGCTCTAATATCAGCATTCCAAGTTGCCAGAGATATGGTGTCATAACCATTTTGAAATGTTATCTTCTGTATATAATACTACCATTGTAATGTGCTCTTAATAAAATATTTTCATTCACTTATTTGTCTCGTGTGTCACTGCTAATTTTGACAAATTCAAAACTGACTTTTAATTTAATTTTTTGATTGGAATTAAATTTACTGCAAATTAATCTCATATTCATTCAGTTTTAGACAGTTACCCTCCCAAATGTTAATGAACGGCTTGAATGACTAATTTTGTTGCTGTATTTCTGTACATTAATAGTGAAGGCATTTTTATAAATATAACCGGCCGATAACCAAACTGATGTGGACTGAATACATGCATTCTATTTTTTTATTATTATTGTTAACCAATATTGTGAATTATTATTTCAGAAACATCTTCAAACAACATGGTATTTGTACTTTTTAAATTCTGTGTAGCTAGTTTTTACTAACCAAATTAATGTACACAAGTATGAAAATCATTAGCTCATGTTCATTTTTACAAGGAGTCCTAAGAGCTATTTAAAAATTTTCAGCTTGTAAGTACGTACTAATAAAGCTTCAAGATCAAAGGCGTTTAATGTGTGATGTTGGGCCAATGAACATGACCCAACTATGGCACTTATTTTAAAGCGCTTTATACAAACTCAAATAGTTTTAATATGTTGGTTGGTAGACATGTATTTTCAGGCTTATAGTTTTTATATTTCTCATAGTATAACATGTAAATGAGGATGCCAAAAAACATCCGCATGGTAAAATCAAAGAGACTAAATATAATCATTTCTAACAGAGTATTTAAAAGGGGGGGAAAAAACTATATTTGAATTTTTCTCTTGGCAGCCTAAAATTAGTGTGATCTTTGAAACAATACTCCTTTAATAAGGAATCATGACAACTGTTCAAAACATTGAGCATCGATTATACTGCCATCATGATGTGCAAATCTTGACATTTGATGAATTTCCAAATTTCCTATTCGGCCAAAACAGCCCCTTTAGAAATAGTATATGTATGAACTTGAAATACGACTTTAATAGAGTCCAATATAATCGCTTCTTTTGTTTTGTTGAAGCTTTGTGTTGGATGTTGTTTGAATGTGGCTCAAAAGAAGTTCCCAAGTATTCCCTTAAAAAAAATCCGAAACTGTTTTTAATAGCTCGTGTGCTTAGGTATTGGTTAAAATAAACCAAACAATATTTAAAACTTCTTTAACTGGGACTGTGGTTCTATAAAAATCTGTCCAAAAGTAAACATTCGATGGTCCGTTTGACAGTTTTAAAAATTAAAAATGTATTTCATCCTAAAAAATGAAAACTATTAAGCATGCATTAGCCATAAATTGAAATTCTTTTTAAATTATTATTTGTTTTTAAGTTCAATTTTTTTCACCGTATCATCTTTTCAATGTAGTGTTTTCCTGAATCTTGTTAGTATATTTTTAAAAAATATGTATTTGGTTTTTCTTCTTTACATATTTAGTTTTTCTTCTTTATGAATATGATAATAATTACATATAATATTTATGCTTTTAGTGAAGAAATTTAATTATTAGAATTGTTATCGGGAAAGAAATGTAAGTTTAGTCTGTTATAAAAAGCTTCAAAAGGAATAAACTCGTAATATTTAAAAGTCACTTAGGTTAACCTACTCCTTCTATAAATGCATCTTGGTAAATTGATGTATTTTGAAGCTAAACTAGTAAACTATCTATTTTGTAAGTGAAAAATGCTAGATAAAAAATTCTGACTATAAAGGACAAACCAAATAATAAGTGTCAGTAGAAAGAAACATAAAAAATGAATTTCTGATTCAGGGTTTTTTTAATATAAAAAACTTTGTCAAAAGTTGTAGATTTGATTCTTGAATGAAATTGCCACTATGCAAGATAAACCCTGCATGGTTGCTTGATTTAAAAGTCATTAAAGTTAACTTTCTCTTAATCTTTTTTTAAAAACGACTGTGATATAATAGATGGTCTCAATTTGGCAATTTACAATACGTTGCCAATCAACAAAAATACTTATTAAGTTTTAAACATTCCAATTCATACAACTGGTTAGTTATAGCAACCCTATGTTAAATTTTCTAGCTCGCCAATGAACAGACCGAACATTGTATTATAGCTGTAATTACTTTTTTTAAAAAAAAGTCATTTTAGTTATAGCTAGGTGGGTTGAAGCACCATGTCACAGATATTATTTATTTTTTATTTTAGTTCTCAAACCTTTCAATAAGTAACACTGCATATATGGAGCTGGTGTATATGCTAAATGTATAGTGGTTCAAAATAATGACATTGCATATACTGACAACTTTGCATTGGATGCCAGCCTAGCCTAGGTGATGCCCTTATCACTTATAATACAGATAAAAATTACGTAACCTGTTGCCCATAACCATTATGTAGATAGTGTGATGTTGAGAGGGATTGTCAGTCTCTTAGAGCTAATGCATTAGTTTTCGAATCACAATTTACAAAGAAGTATTGCTTGGGCATGTTAGCCCTTTCCCCTCAGGTATGGGAATCAACATAACATCAAAATGAAACAAATTAGAAACAAAAATATTATCTAGTATTTTAATTATATATGTCTGAAGTTTTAAAATTCCCTAAAATATTCAGCAGTTGGCGACACTATTTTAAAACTTTGTTTTAAATTAATGTTATGATGATTCCCATACCTGGTGAAAGTGGGATAAAATGGCAAATAAATTCTTTTGCAAAAGTTTTGATTTCAAAACTGACTGGAAACTTTGAAAACTGACTGAAAAACTTTGGAACTGACAGTCAAATTAATGCAAACAACCCATTTTTTATATAGTACAATTACATCTGAAACAAAGTGAGAAATTTATTACAATTGCCTTTTTTTTTGCAGTGCAAGATGTCATACCATGTCCCAGACTACTCAGAATATTCCAACGGACTGCATCTTCCAAGTTACAATGAGGGCATAAGCCATGGCCATGAATACAGCTTGCTGCAGAGTATTCTGGTGGATGGGGGAACACACTTTGGTGTGTCCACTGTATCGTTCGACACATTTGAAGAGCTTTTGTGGATGGGAAATCAAGGAGTATGCATTTATATATTAAAAATTAATGAAAAATGCTATTTTTTTTTTGTGTGCAATATGATTGGAAGTTGAATATCCTTTGACAAATATTAATAGAATCAGTTAAACCTACTTCATGAACATCAGATGGTTTAAAACTTTTATAATAAATATTGTTTGATGACTTAAATAAATGTATAATTTTTTCAAAATTTATTATTTTGGTATTGATTTTCCTGATACAAAGGACCACAATAAAGTAAAGATAAGTCATTGTTATAAAATTTCTTTTTTAAAGTAAGAATTTTTTCCCTTCAAGAAGAATAGCACAAATGCCTGAGGTCTGTAAAAATTGTCAATTCATCAAAAATCATACTAAAAGTAGCTTTGTTGATAAAGCATATAATTACTTGAACATTCATTTATTTTTATTTCATATAGAATTTTTTGACAACTATATTTAAAAAGAAAAAAAATATTTGTCTTTCAATAATTTTCAGAAAGAACTTTGTAATTATCTCAAGAATCACTTAAATAACCTTGATTTATATTTATAAAAAAATTCTCTGATGCTTTTTTACTAATGTAAAAAATTATTTTGATTGTAGGGGCATATGACATCTTATGCAACAGCAGAGCTACAGAAGTACACTTCTTTTCAAGTGCATGTTAGCAACGAAGTACGGCAAATCGTACCTCATGATGCTGGTATCTTATCTCTCACTAGCAACAACTTACGTATGTCTGCTAGGAGAGGTCTTCCTATTTTTAATCATTGGTAAGTTTTATTTTAAAAATTATGATTTTTAAATTAAATGCAGAATAAATTGCAATGTAGGCCCAGGTCCAGTGGAAAAAAGGCCCAGTGGCTTAGTGGTAGTGCTTCGCATTACCATGCCACTGGTCCAGGGTTCGAATCCTGGATTGGGCGAGGTTGACTCATCCTTTCATCACTTAAGTGGGTCTATAAAATGAGGACCAAGTATGCTTGGGAACTAAACACTGGGGGTTCCATGCCAAGTTGACCACCTAACCGGGCCTAGCACCCCAGAGCCCTTCGTCACGTAAGCTGAAATGAGCACAACAGGCCTCGTAATTTCAGGAATTTTATAAGAAAGGTTGTAGCCTCAAATGTTATCCCTGAATTATACAGTAATTTAACAAAGTCACAATACTTTTATTATGTCTAATTTCATGAAATTAACAGTTTAGTAAAACTTTCATAACCATCGCTGGTAAAGAAAGAGAACCAGATATTTGCTGGCCTAAAATTAGCTGATTCCCTAAATACACTCAAGTTTACAGGTATAAAAATAGTATTTTTTTTTTTTATATTGATTAGCTTTTTGCAAACAACAAAATCATTTGAGACTGGTGAAAATAGTAAAATCATTTGCAATTAAAATAAACCGAATTAATTTTCATATTTGTAAAAATATATATGGAAAAATATCTTATTAAATATTAGTTTATTTTTATATATTGTGCTTTTTTCAAAATAAATAAATGAAATACCAATGATATCTAAATGACCTCAAATCTGCCTAATTGTAAAATCTATGCCTAGCTAAGTTATGTAAAATTTTGACTCTCCTCTGCATTCCATAAATACCAACTGCTTTAGATTTTTCTTCTCTAAAGAAGTATTCTGAAAGTTTATTTTTTTTATTAGCTCTGAACAAGTCCAGAATATGCAGTGCATGGTATTGACTGAAACCGGTACATTACTCATGGGTGGTCATCATCAGAATCTCATTGAACTTGATCTGAATACCATAGAAGAGTTGCAAGTTGTTCAAGTCAGTGGCGACAATTGTGCTATACTTCGGAAGCACCCTCGCTTCATTTGCTCTGGTGATATAAGTGGCAAGGTAAGCTTTTAAATAAAGACCCCCTGTAATTGTTTGCTACTTTTATGGTGACAGAAATGAAGCTGACTCAATAAACAATAAAAACAAAGATAATCACTTCGATTTAATTAAATTTTGTTGGTTAGAGAATCAATAAAAAAACAAGTTACATAACGCTGTTTTCAGCTTACAACATTTTCATATCTCCAACACACTCTTTTTTTCTTCTCGCTTCCTCTCCAAATCTACCAATGACGATCATAGTTCCACTACCTGGTGCATGGAACAAAGTCTGAACTTTACAACCCCCATTTTAGAAAGAAAAATTTGCTTATTAACATGTTCATGATTATATTACCTATTAATACCTTTTTTAAAAATCATTGTCAAAACTTATATTTTTAGTGCCATTACCTGAAGAGAACACACATCTTATAATATAAATCCCTATGTCCCTTAAAATCTTCAAGATGCTGCCTCTCACAATAAATGAAATTAAAGTGTATTTATACCTTCACTAAAATAAGCCTTCAAATACAACTAAATTCACTTAAGTATTTTTTCTGTAACTCTAAGCATATCAATTTCTTTCTTAGTACCGTATATATGCTTGTGTATTACCTGTCTCCGTGTATAAGTGGACCCCCCCCCATTTTTAAACCAAATATTCTTCCAAAATTGGTAACTAATAGCCCTCGTGTAGTTCTAGTGCAACGATAATTCAAAACCTAACCGAAATTGGTAACTCGTGTATTAGTCAAGGTCAGAGCCTTCTGAAGTAAACAAGAAAAAACCGGTTCCTGATGGACGGTAATTTTTTTATTTTACATGCAAAATTTCAACCCCCAATGAAAATAAAACAGGTTTTTGGCTCCGAGTGTCATTGACTTTGCTGACCCTGAATGGGGAAGCTATGTTCAGTGAAGGATGAAGACACTGCACAGCAGTTGACTGAACTGCTTTGTGCCAGAGCTGCACCATGCAAAATATGCATCACGCCGAGAACTAACAATTAAGCATTATTATGGTAGATACCGTGAATGATACCAATCTTATTTCATAAAAGAATTTAAATGCTTTTGTGTATTTATTTTTAATAGGTAGTATATAAAAACTTTAAGTTTGATCGAAGTTCAGTTTAAGTAGGATGGACAATTCTTTTGGGGGAGAGGGGGGGGGGGGAGATGTTCTGTGTTGGTCTACTCCGATTTTTACGGCACTAAATTTGTCAAAAATTTCTCAGTTTATGCAGGAGTTTATTGAGTATGTTTGTATTTGTTTAAAAAACTTTTTACATACTGATTAAATAGATCAAACATTTTTAAATGGGAGTTACTTGATTACTCAGTGTTCTAATATAAAAATATGCAACTTTTTAAAATTTTTATGGACACTTGCATGTACCATCTTCATTTCACTAAACATGTCATTCTGTTTTTTCTTAATTAAATACCTCTATTGTTTTACTTACTTTTTCCCCCACCTAAACTTTATCAGCTTTACGTTTGTATTTATACTTCTAGGTTACCCTTCACGACCCTAATTCCTTATCAGTTGAACACATTATTGATTGTCACAATGGAATGCTCTCAGATTTTGATGTACATGGAAATCAGTTAGTCACTTGTGGTTTTTCTACCAGGTAGGTCGTTGAGATTTTCTTGTTGCATTTGTATATGATGTTTATTTCTTAAGATTTAAAACAGTAAGGTTGAACTACTAGTTACATAGTTAAAGGTTTTAGAGTAAATGATAATTTGTCATTATAACTGGGAAAATTCAATGTATCAGATTGCAAAGATGTGAATATTTGCTTTATTTCTATATTTATCAATATACGTTAACATTTGTCTTTAAAATCACTTTGTAGATCTTTAATATTTTCCATATAATAATATTAGTTTAATAAAAGGAATATTGGAATATGTATGATTATGAAAAATGAATTTTGAAACAATCAAATTTTGCACAGATATAAAAAGAAATAAATGCTTTTCATTCAAGCTCTAGTGAAATCTGTTTTCCAAACTTTTAAAAAATTACCAAAATTTGAACCAAAGAATAACAAAAAGAATCAAATACAAACACAAAAAATGTCGACCAACAACAGGCCAGAGGCCCAGCAAGGTTGGTCCAAAAGATATCTAATTCCTTACCAGTTTCCAATAGTTATCGAGATTCTTCTTAAAATCTTCCACTCTCTTCGAATGCACAACATATTCTGGTAAAGCATTCCACTCATAGACGACTCTATTGTAAAAATAATGTTTTCTTACCTCCCTTCTAAAGCATGATTTATTCAATTTCTGACCATGCCCTCTGGTCCGGCTATTTAAAGTAAAACCTAAGCCCTCCATGTCTCCCTGTTTAATCATTGAGATAGTAAAACAAAATTGCTGTTATAGTACTCTTATTTGTACAATGATTTATTATTTAATCCATATTTTCCATTCCTTAGGCATGGAGAATTAACAGTTGAAAGATTTCTTAAAGTTTACGATTTGAGAATGATGAAGAGCATGACTCCAATATCCATGATGTTCCCCCCTCTTCTGCTTCGATTTGTTCCAGCCTATTCGTCCCGCTTGTGTGTCGTGTCACAGGTATTACAATGCTGTTTAAAACCCTATCAAAAAGTTTTAAAAAATCTGTCGTGAATTTAATCCTTTAACATTAATTTCTTAAAATGAAACCACCTCTCCCAATTTTAGGTGTTGGCTTGTCACTTAACTGTGGTTCTAAATAACGACGCCTGTCGCCAATAGCCTTCTTGTTCAACATTAACTCAATTCAATGTCCAATGTTAATAATGTTAATCTATGGAGTAATCATATAGTTTCTCATGATTAGCATCTGCAATGTTATACCTATTGCTTCCAAACTTGTTGGTATTCATAGATATTGATAAGCCCTCAGTTCGAGTAAAAATCCTTGATATAGTTTTTCAATTTTTTAATCCATTGTAAAGCATTGTTTTATTTGTCAGCTATAAAATAAGTTCTAATGAACTTGGAGACAATTTATAAACACAGAAACATGTAACTTATCATTAGTAAGCATACAAGAAAGTTCGCAAACAATAGTTACAAATTTGCAGATGCTGGATTTGACAAAATTCTATTAAATTTCTCCATAGTTTAACAATGGGAGAGTTAGTTTTGTTTATGGAAATTCATGCCCTTTAATTCTATTTGCACATTAGTAAGTACAATTGAACCTACAATAAAGCCCCTTTTGGACCTATCAATATTCGGCAGTCTTTTTTTTCTACCTACCGTATATATTCATGTATAAGCCGAGAAATGTTGGACGAATTTAGTGCCTTAAAAATTAAGGTTGTCTTGTACACAAAACATAAAATTTCCCACAAAATAACTTTAAAAAATCCCCTATCCTTGAACTAAAACTAAATTTAAATCAATCTTAAGGTTCAGATACTATTTATTAAAAATAAAGATACAAAAGCAGTTAAATTCTTAAGATGAAATAATAATGGCATCTATTCATGATGATGAATCATAAGGATGCTTAATTGTTAGTTCTCGGCTTGATGTGTATTTTGCACAGGGTAGCTCTGGGTACAGGGCAGTTCAGTCAACCCGTCACATGTGTAAAGAAAACATTGCCGGTTGGCTTGGCAGGTGCTTTCGTGTTGTCTTTACCCTTCAATGAACCGTGGCATCTACTCTCTATCAGGATCAGCACTGCCAAGGACACTCAAAGCCAAAACCTGTTTTATTTGTATTACTCTTGAAATTTTGATTGCATAGTAAAAACAATAAGGTCTGTTAATGAAACAGTTTCTTCTTATTTTCTTTAGAATGGTCTGTCCTTATTTCCTACCTCAACTAATACAGTAACCCCTCGTTATAACGCGCCTCGTTATAACGCGCATTCGGATATATCGCGCATTGATTCATGTCTCTCAAATTTTCCCCCCATTTCTTTTCAAATATATACTTTCCGAAAAATAAACACAAGACACACATGGTCAGGATCTCCGTCGGACAAAAAAAAAAAAAAGGGGGAGGGAAGGGGGGAAGGAGTGCTAAAAATGTTAACAGGTGGGTAAGTCGCATCTCATTGGCTAAGAGAATGCGGCGAGGCTATGAGACTCGCGGCGAGGCTAGACTATTTTCTGTAACACGCAACAAAATTGCAGACTATATTCGATTTGGTTAGCTTCAAATGGTTCTTACATTAAAATGGCTGCTAAGAGAGTGGGTATATCATTTAAAGTTAAACTGAACGCAATAGAAAAAATTAAAAAGGGTGCTACCCAAATTTCCGTTGCTAATGAGTTGGGAGTAGGTGCATCAACAGTTAGAGGATGGCTTAAAGAAGAATCAAAACTTAGAAAATTTGTAGAAAATATGGACGAAGATGAAGGATTACAAAGAAAACGAGCTAGATTTACAGAAGACGATGAGTTAGACAAGGCGCTTGTGTTATGGTTCAAAGAACGAGCTTTAGGAGTTCCTTTGACAAGCACAATCATAAAGGTAAAGGCCAAAGTCTTGGCGAAAAAGCTGCATCCAGATAAAGAAGAGTTTGAAGCTAGTGATGGTTGGTTTTGGCGATGGCAAAAGCGGCATGGCATAAAAGAGACTTTAGTTCAAGGAGAAAAGTTATCAGCCGATAAAGAAGCCTCATTGAAGTTTCCAGCTGAACTAACAAAGAAGTTGAAGGATTTGAATATTGAAGACGACGAGCAGATATACAATGCTGATGAAGCTGCTTTATATTGGAAGTTGTTGCCAAACAGAACGCAAGATTTTAAAAAAAGTAAAAATAATGCCGGGTACAAAAAGAGAAAGGACATGATAACTCTTCTCTTTGCAGCAAATAAGACAGGAAATCATAAACTGAAGCTGTTTATTGTTGGACGAAGCAAAAATCCTAGAGTTTTAAAGAACGTGAATCGAAAAAAACTACCAGTTATTTATGGGAATTCAAAAAATGCCTTAATTCAACCACTGGATCAAGGACCCATCGCTACATTCAAAACAAATTATCGAAGAGAGCTTCTAATCAATTTATTGTTTGCCGATGAAAAGCCCCTTCCTGAAGCAATTAAAAGTGTTACCTTAAAAGACTCAATGTACATTGCAGAAAAAGCTTGGTCAGCTGTAAAATCCCAAGGCATTTCTAAATCGTGGATAAAAGTGTTAAGTTGCGTTGAAACAACGGAAGAAGTTCAAGATGACGATTCAACGGAGCTTCTAGCTCATTCGAAGTCACTCGGCTTGGACGTTTCCGAAGTTGAAGTGAGAGAATGGATAAGATGCGATGACGACGAAGAGACTACGGCATATCTCTCTGCTGAACATATTATAGGTCAAGTGCGGGGAGACGACCCAAAGGAGGATGATACTGACGATGATGAAGAAGAGTCACCTAATCCTTCTGTGACTATGAAGGAAGCAGTGGACATGATGGAGAAAGCATATAATGCATTCGAAAGATGCAATTCATCTTCTGTTGGTGAGATACAATTAATAAACTTTCGTTCCTTAATATTTGCTGGGAAACAGGTTTTACGAGAAAAGTCAAAGCAGCTGACTTTGGATGGATTTTTTACTAGAAAATGAGTGAAATATATGTATACTATTATTGTGCAAAAATATGTAATGTTTATAGTAATTAATAATAATTTGTCCTGTCTAAATGTTTGTTTCTTTTTTTAGAGTAGTTATATTATTTAAATTAAACTGCATGCATTTTAATATTTATTAAAATACATGCTGTATTTTAGTATTTATTAATTATTAAACAAAAGTATTTAAATATTTATTAAAATACATGCTGCTGTTAAGTTAAAAAAAACTTGGTTGAGAGCATAAATACATCAAAAGTATAATATTTATCAAGCCGCTCGTTATATCGCGCATTCGGTTATATCGCGGTTTTTCGCTTGTCTCCCGGGAAGCGCGTTATAACGAGGGGTTACTGTACACAGTTTACTGATTTTGAAAGGATATTTGGTTTAAAACTGGGTGGTTGACTTAAACACGGGGTGGGATTATACATAAGAATATACAGTAACTTGTTTCTTTAGTAAATTGAGCCATGTGTTTTGTTGGTGTTCCCTACTTTGGATCTTGTTGCAAATGGGATGTGAAACTAGTATTAGTGTTTCTTTGTTAACAATGTTGATGGTTGAAAAATACCTGGACACCCATTCGTATTTGAACAGGCTTTATGTAAATCTGCTGTAAAAGGATTCAAACCATGCATATTTAAACCGAATGCATTGTGTTAAGCTCTGTTGTTAAACTGTTACGTGTGTTGTACCAAATATATTCATAATTTTATTATTAAACTGTTTGTATTTAAATGTGAGTATTTGAATAAATGCTAATTTTATAGATGCTTGGATATTTTACAATGCTAGTTAATATACATTTCCTTTTAGACAGGACAATTTCAAATGGTGGATACAGAAAGTTCTGGCAATTATTCATTTTTCATTCATCAAGTTGAAACTGCAGGTGCAGATATTCTCACTTTTGACACCTCTTCTTCCTGTCAAGCATTTGCATTTGGGGATGCTGCTGGTAATTTTTAATATTTTTATATAAAAAAGTCCTTTAAAAAATTCATGTTATCATATTTTAGTTTTTTTTATTGATTTTTTAAATATATTTTTTCATAAAGTTGCTATATGTTTGCTAAAACCTAACAGTTAAAATGAATAAGAGTTCCTACTTTTTTACTGCAATTTTATTTTCTCTGTTTAGTGTTTAACTGGGTTGTTTATTTAGATTTCTTTGAAATTTATTTTTTAATATTTAAAATCTCGTACCTTGTAATATATTTTTCTAATTTTTATACTTATAATTCAAAAAGCAATAAATAACTCGTATAAATTTAAACAACTAGTTTATAAATTATAATGTTAAAGAATGCTGTTGATTAAATAAATCATCAAATTATATAATTTTCTTTAATTTTTTTTTTTTTTTTTGCACGAATGAAAAGTTTGAATCATTAGCACAGCCACAAGCATAACTGTTATCTCTAAATCCCACTTTGTTTATTTTATTATCTTCATTTTGAAAATATACTATTAAATATTTTCCTTTTTAGGTTATTTACATTTATACGGTGCTAGTAATGAAGTTCAATTTAATCAGTTTCACAGACCTACCGAATTTGCTGATTCTGTGAGTTCTATTATATGAGTATCTTTTAGTGTACTTTAAGTATGTAAGCAGTTACTAATAAACACTTTCTAAATTTTTTATTATGCCCTATTAGGTAGAACCTTTGCCAACAATGGATATAAATAACGAAGTTGTTCCTCTATCTATTGTTCCTTTGCCTCGTTGTGAAGGTAAACTACTGTCTGACTTGCCTCCAGAGTTTTGTCAAGTAGCATATAGGTACTTACGTTAAACATCTAAATTATCAAACATTTAAAAAAAATAAGTTTTAAAATAATGCAAGTTTTACTTTTAAAATGTTGTGTTTTACATTATAGGCCAACACCACCGATAGATCCTTTAATTTTAAGTACTATGAAAGTGGTTCGTTCTATTGGGTATGCTCCTAATCCAGGGAATAGACGGCGAAATCAAGTTCCATATCAGTTGAATGAAAACAAACAAATTGAATCTCCTGTGTCTAAAGGTAAGAATTTATTTATTAAAAACATAAATCTTTTATTATACTAGATTATGTATTAAACATGTTTAACATTCAAGACATTGTTTTTTACAGTTATTTTATCCAAATGGATTTTGCATCTGTATCTGTAAAAATTGCTGTAAATTATTTTTATTTAAAAACATTTTTATTAAAAAGTTCTTAAAAGTAGTTAAAATTAAGTTGACCAAGTATGTCCTTGAATACTAATATACTATTCAAGTTTTTAAATAATAAGCTCTTTGAAACATTATCAAATTAAGTAGAAGATATTGTTTTAATAGTGTTAGTAAAAATGTGTAAAAATTTGCATTCCTAACGATTCTGATGATCTTTTTTATCTAAGATTTATGTATATTTTTATGAATTAGAACACTTATTTTATTCAAATATAAACCTTGTTAGTATCTTTCATTATTTATCATTAAATTTTTTCTTGAAATTTCACTCTAAAAAAATTCACTTAAAACTTGCAAAATTGGAACATTGTACCTAACAAACAAATTCTTCAAAATTTTACATAATAAAGTATTATATGTGCAATAAAACTTTTAGTAACAAATCATATTTTTCATTAGATGAAGGAGTTGAAACTGTCCCCCAACGTTACTTAAAACAAGAAATCAAGTACACGAAAATGGGTTTGGACGACATTGATTTCAATCGATTCAATCGTACAAGTTTTTCTGGTTTAGAAGCCAATTTACCTAACTCCTATTGCAATAATTTAATACAAGTATGTATAAAAACTCATTTTCTTTGGTTTAACAAGTTATTTTTTATTATGCTTTAAATAATATATCCATAATTATACCTTAACTAGCCAGAATGTGAGCTTCGAAAAGACTTTCTCCCCCCATCCCTTCCCTTGGTTTTCTAGGAAACGGGGGAAGCATCACTTTTCTAAACCTAACGCGTTTGAGGTTCTGTTGTGGGGTTAACAATCCGTACAGTTCAAACGCAAGTAGGGTGGGGGAAAAACACGCTCACACCGTTTCAAAGAAAACCACAGGCGGGGATGGGGAAAGAAAGTCTTTTTGAAGCTCACTTTCTGGCTAGACAAGGTATAACATCGCGGATAAGTCCTTACAATTGAGATTTTAAAAGTTTTATATGTTTTACTTACTAAAATAAAAAGCAACTTTTTATAAAGTTAAACTTTTCTTTCTAGATGTTCTACTTTATTGCACCACTAAGAAGTTCTCTTCTAAACCACTTATGTCAACGAGAATTTTGTTTAGCATGTGAATTAGGATTCTTGTTTCACATGTTAGATACCGCTCAAGGCCTACCGTGTCAGGTTTGTTTTGGTAACTCAAAATATGTCTATTTTTTGTGCAGTTTGATAACAATATCTTCATATAAAAATAAAATAAGAAAAGAGATATTTAAGTAGAAATCTTCCTTTTAAAAAACATTTATTTTGAACTTATAATATGGATGTATCAGCAACAATGAACCAAATCTAATTCTGACTTGACCTATTTTTTTCTTAAACAAGTTAAAATAAAAGCGGATAATGAAGTGCTAAAAGAAATAAGTTTTTCAGAACCAAAAAAAGCTCGGACTTTAGTCACTGTTATACATATTCATGGTTTGCACTGAGAGTTGTTGGTGAGAGGGCGCTACGGTTTGCGTTTTACCGGAAAAGATCCACCTCTACTTCCGGTTTGCTGTGTTTGTTTGCATTTTCCAGCGGCCATATGTACTTTCGTTTTCTTTAAATCAGCATAAGTTAAAAATAAAAGTAGAATAGACACTTGTTGCTGTGTTCCTCAATGCTCAATGAGAGTAGGAACCAATATCCTTTTATTAATTAAAGTGTATAAATTCCCCAAAGCTTTAGAGCGACGTGGATATTCAAACGATTCGCCATTACCAACGGTCTCCAACTTTAAGTAATGCGATTTGTTCCAAACACTTCATTGAAGTTAAATATATTTTATTTATAAAATATTGTAAAAAAATAAATAATCCATTTTCGATTTCCTAGTGAATCATTATTTAAAACTAATTTTTGACTGTAAAACAAGGAAGCCACATTTTGATCTGGGTGCCCAAATACTCACAGAAATTGACAGTGTGACACATCAAAAGATCCGTCTCTGCTAGAAAAGGAATACCACAACAGTTTTGGCTAAATATCTCCCCAGTCAGGTTTGGGTGGGTCCTTGTAAGATTTAACACAGGACATGAATAAAAACCAAAATTTCAGCTAGATGCTTAAAAACTAACTCAAATTGATTGTGTTTGGTATCAAAAGAAAGGTTTCAGGCTCTAGAAATAGAAAACATCCAAAGTTTTGGCGCCACATGTCCCCAGAATGTTTTGGGAACAAATGTGTCACTTGACCCGGCCTCGTCAAGGGACGGGGCTTTTCGCAGGAAAACAGGCTTGGGTTTTAAAATAGGCATGTACAGGTGCCAAATCTTGTATTAAAAGTTAGCTCTTGTCTAGGTGGTGGTGTACAGCTCAAAAAACATGACTTTGAAACAACAAATAGGGTCTCAGGGGATGGAGTGTAGTTTTTCATGGAACGAGGCCTTGTCGAGCACCGAAAGCCACATTTTGATCTGTGTGCCTAAATAATCACAGAAGTTGACAGTGTGACACATCAAAAGATTCGTCTGTGCCTAGAGAGCATTAATACCACAACAGTTTGGGCAAAATATGTCCCCAGTGAGGTTTGGGTCCCCTTGTGAGATTTAACACAGGCCTTGAAGAAAAACCAAAATTTCAGCTGGAAGCTTAAATACTAACTCAAATTGATTGTGTTTGGTATCAAAAGAAAGGTTTTAATGTCTAGAAATAGAAAAAGTCAAAAGGTTTGGCGCCACATGTCCCCAGAATGTTTTGGGAGCAAATGTGTCATTTTACATGGCCTCGTCGAATGACCGGTTTTTTCGCATGAAACTGGCTTGGGTTTTAAAATAGGCATGTACATCTGCCAAATCTTGTAACAAAAGTTAGCTCTTGTCTGGGTGGTGGTGTACAGCTCAAAAAACAAGACTTTGAAACAACAAATAGGGTCTCAGGGGTTGGAGTGTGGTTTTTACATGGAACGAGGCCTTGTCGAGCACCGAAAGCCACATTTTGATCTGTGTGCCTAAATACTCACAGAAGTTGACAGTGTGACACATCAAAAGATTCGTCTGTGCCTAGAGAACATTAATACCACAACAGTTTGGGCAAAATATGTCCCCAGTGAGGTTTGGGTACCCTTGTGAGATTTAACACAGGCCATGAATAAAAACCAAAATTTCAGCTGGATGCTTAAATACTAACTCAAATTGATTGTGTTTGGTATCAAAAGAAAGGTTTCAGGCTCTAGAAATAGAAAACATCCAAAGTTTTAGCGCCACATGTCCCCAGAATGTGTCATTTGATCCGGCCTCGTCAAAGGACCAGCTTTTCGCAGGGAAACAGGCTTGGGTTTTAAAATAGGCATGTACATGTGCCAAATCTTGTAATAAAAGTTAGCTCTTGTCTAGGTGGTGGTGTACAGCTTAAAAAACATGACTTTGAAACAACAAATAGGGTCTCAGGGGTTGGATTGTGGTTTTTTCATGGACCGTCTGTCACCTTCGAAAAGATTTTGTGTATTTCTTGTAGTCGACAACAAAGTTTGCAACCACTATAAGCTTTTAAAAGTGAGCAATGCTTTGTCATAAATGGTATTAAATCAAAGCTAGTTTTGTAATATGTTAAGATAGTACTGAAATTGATATTTTTATTATTACCTATACCTTTTTCACTGGTGATTCCAAATGAAATCATTGGGAATAACAAGGTTAATAGAATGAATATTACTAGTCACTTGTTTAATAAACAAAAAGGAGTGGCAAGTGGTTTCTACAAGGTACAAATATATGTCTCCAAAAGTTAAATCGGGCCTCTCGTATCATCCGAAAAAACACTATCCCTCACACCAATTTCTAAAGGATCAGGTAGATCAATGAATCCGATTTTTAGCTTTTCGGTATACCTGATCGATGTCAAAAAGTCCAACTTTTTAAAAGTAGTCGCTAGACATTTTCAAAAATTTTATACGAAAACATAAAAAGACCGAAACTAAAATATATAAATAAACTCCTCTCGTGCATTCGCTACAGCAGAAACGGAAGTATGAAACCGGAAGTGACTGGGACCGCGAATTTTCGGGCCAATCATAAACGGGCAGGTTTGTTTCCAAACATCAAACCATGAATAGGTTAATACTAATGTAACCAGATGTCCTGTTTTTGGCAGGACAGTTCCAATTTGTGTCTCACTGTCCCATGGATCACATGGCATGACAAAATGTCCCGCTTTTCTATTGCAGTCCTTCAAAGTCCCGAAAAATGCGGAAAATATAAATAAAATAGATTTTACTACTATTTTGTGAATACTTATCTTAAAAATATAAAAATGACTTTAAAAGTATCACTAGTATTTTAATTTTATATGTAATAGAGAATTTGCACATTTTTTTTTCTTAGTCTAAGTCAATAAAGGATGTCGTAAAACCTACAAAAAGTGCGTTTTTAAATTTTTCAGAAGTTTATTTTAGCTTTTATTTGACTTTAAAAGGCGCGCAGTTTCGTTTTCGTGATAAAACGGAAGTCACGTGTCATGACGTCATAAGATCTTTAGGAGAAAACGGCTACCGTGTGGTCGTAGGGGAAGCACTGAAAGTGTCTTTTCGTTTGTTCTTTTATAGGGCGTTTTTTATCATTTCAAATTTATGTGAAGTAATAATATTGAAATAATAAGTCTTGTGTTATTTGCGAATATATGAAGGTATCCTCAAATTAAGAAAAAATATTGTGGCGATGTATGTAAACGAATATAGTCGACAACTTATTATGCATTATTATTCTGTCAAGTCAGAGAAACGTTTAAAACTATAATGGAAAATCTATCACAATATAAAATGTTTGAATTACTTCAACGAATTCAGTTAAAATTAAATATCGCTAATTAAATCTATATTTTAAGACTTAAAGTATGGGCTAAAAAAAACATTATTATTTTTAAATAATGACCAAAATGAATATTGATAATTAATTATTGTGGTTATGAATTGAATAGCAAAAATTTATATATATTTTGACTTAAACTTGATAGCAAAAGCTTAGATCTTAAAATAAACGTGGGGCTCTAAATACAGGTTAATGCCCAAACAAATATTTTTTCTCGAATCATGTTCTGTCAGTGCATTTTTTATTAGTTTTACTAAGTGACGTTGACAATGTAGCTACAATTTATTTAATTTTTTCAGCAACAAAATTTCAACTCTATGCATATTATAATTTAAAAAGAACATTTAATACTATTAAGAGATTGCCTTCCTATCCCCCCGGGACAGTGTTTTTATGGCAAAGGAATTCATAATATTATGAAAATGCAAAAAAAAAACGTTATTTAAAGGAACTTATTTACGAGAATTCTGAACAGAATAAGAATACCTAGTCTACCCAAAGTGTTCGAAAATAAACAAGCAAAAAAACCTATTCAAAAACTCATGAAAACCAAGCTACGGTGAAAAAAGAAAGGAGCTTATGACGTCACCAGCCGACACGCCCCGTTTTTGGCTGAGACACGTTTCCGGCGTTTTTCAAACATGAATAACTACAGAAGTAATAGGAAAATACTTTTATGGGGGATATATTTGGATTTCAGGGGCCTTTATCTACAATCGTAGAACCTTTAAAACAAAATTTAAAACATGCACATTCTCTATTCCTCTAGGTAATGATAACTATCTGCTATTCATCTGATTATTTTTAGTCTTCTCTTATTTGTTACCATTGTTTCAAATTCGGGAGAGGGGTGCAGTACTATAAAAAAAAAATTGTCAAAGAAATGGGGGAAGGGGTCGATTTTGAATATTGTGTTACATTAGTTTACACAACAATTAATGAATAATGTAATTGAACCCTTTAAGAGGAGTCGGATGGGTGTTTAAGTCAAAAATGTTGATTGTCTTTTTTCCCTTTAATTTTTATTCTACATATCTTTTGCTTTAAATTAAGACCAAGATTTTCGATTTCTGTTCAGTGGTTTTCTTTTAATGGGCATTTTTGAGAAACTCTAAACGTCATTTCTTACCTAAAATTTACATTTCTTTTGTGTTTCCTGAAATATAAGGTTTTTCAACAGTTAGGAATATTTTCCTCAGGAACTATAAAAGATATCAACATATTTTGTTTTATTATTTCTTTTCCATTAATAGCTATTCAATTTAAATTGAGGAATTATTTTTTCTTCATTAATAGCTAATTTAAACTAGGGAAATTTAATATCTTTGTTCAAAAAACTTTAAATCTGATTTTCTGTGTTTTTTAAAACGTAATAGTTTATTTTTAATACTATGAAATATTCTCAGTTTAAATCAAGGATCTATGCGTAAGAAATAAAATATAAAAAAGTTCGCAATGATATCTCATATAGTTTCTGAGAAAAATGTTCCTAAAGTTAGGGAAATTAACATGGGCGAAATAAAACCATCCGACTCCACTTAAAAAGTATTTGTACATTTTCTGCATTTAGGCTGCCAACTTCTTGAGAGCTTTTCGCACCATTCCTGAAGCGTCTGCACATGGTCTTATTGTGAACGATTTGAATGAATCCAAAAAGAGAAGCAGCTTGCCAACTTTGGTGCAGAGTTGGACCAGATTTATGCTTCAGCAGCTTCACACTGTAAGTTTCTTGATTGGCGATAAACTTTTAAATACTAAAATATTTTAATTTTATGCTGCTTTGTCTATTATTCATTCTAAAGAAAAACTTTTTTCAATTGAATAAAGTCCTGATTATTTGTTTTTTTTTCCCTTTTATATTTGTTTATCTTGAACATTATTCAATCTTTCCTAATGAAAATAACACAGGGTGGCTACAGGATCAGGGAAATCAGGGAATCATGGAAAAGTCAGGGAATTTAATCAATCTGGAAAAGTCAGGGAATTTAATCAATCTGGAAAAGTCAGGGAAATTGGTGATTTTTGTTAAAAATCAGGGAAAATTTCCAAAAGTGCCATTTTAACCGGTAAAAGAAAGGATAAAAAAAGTTTAATCCGGAAAAGGCTTTCACCTAAGTGGTTGAGTTGCTGCTTAAAGTCTTATCATAACTATAAAAAATTATTATATGGGCTTTAACGCTTGCTTTTTTTTATAGATTTGTTTTAAATAGCTCATTGTATATTCATTAATTAAATTTCTTAAAAAAAAACTTTTTTAATGTTAAATATACTAGAAAGTGGTCTTACTAATACCGGGAGAAAACCAGCATGCTAATATAGTTCATTGCCGCTAATCATGGAAATTTTTTACATTCAGCCTGGAAAATCAGGGAAAAGTCAGGGAATTTGTTTTCACAGATTCTGTAGCCACCCTGTAACAATATTGGTTAAAAAAAAATTATTATTACAATATTTTATTTATATTTATGTAATTTTTTTTATTGATTATCAAGTGATAATATTATGAACTAAAAAACCTTTAAAAAATTGCTTCATTAATAATGATTCCTATTTTGTTACATAAATAGGAAACATTAGAAGTCAGTGATCACATGCTGGAAGACAATAGCTATGAGTAAGTAAAAAAATATTACTATTATTCAATTACAGGGTGGCAAAAGATCATATTTTGATGCCTCTTTTAAAATCACCACCCTGCATTGCTACTGATAAGATCAATAATAATACCTTATATTTAGTTATAATGATCTTATCAGTTGTAATGATAAATTTATGATAAATTACAATGAAAATTCTGTGAATTACCTTCAAAATTTCACTTCTTTCTAATTAGGGATTTAAGTTTTTAGTTTATAGTTATTTACTGACATTGACCAGAATATTAATGAACTTGAATCTAAATTCTGCAATACTTCTAAAAATGAACTCTAATTGGCTCCCTTTTAATAACACAAATGTTTGATATATGAAATTTATTCTTTTTTTGCCAAATTAGTTAGGAGATCAATTATATTATAGTTATTACACCTTTTTTTTGCTAGAATGGTACTTCTTAGAATTTGAGTTATTAAAATATGAGTATTTTAAATAGAAACTTAACATTTCTTGGGCAATTAACAACAATTGAAGATCTAGCTGGAATAGCATGCTAAGTGCATTTTTGAAAAAAAATTGAGATTTTTCTGTCAATGAACATATTACTAACTTCTTAAACGATAACAAGTTTCCTTGTTTTCATAAGCTTAAACTTTAGCAAATTTTTTACTATTTGGAAGTACCGTTTTCAACAGATCTAAGTGCAAACGATAAACTTTAAAGCTCATTTTCACCTTTTTGTCATTTAGCACGTTCTTCCACTATGCTCTTCAATTGTATGGATTTTTAATCATACATTTTTGTAAGATATACTTTTTCTCTCTTTTTTTTTATTTAAAAACAACAATTAAACAGGTAGGATGATTGCTTGTTAAATACTTGGTAGTTAAAATCAATTATTAATTTATCGTATTTGCTCTATTTATAATTTTCTAGGAACACTTCTATAATGACTCAGCTTTTTGGTGCCAAGCTTTTTAGCTGCAATAGCTGTCGTTGCAGAAGTGAAACTTGCTCAGAGACAACTACTTTGCTTGCTCAGTTATTGTATCCAGATAATTATGTTACTGGTCTGATACTTTTACTTAAATATTTTAATAAAAAATAATGAATTTTTGAAACCTACCACAAAATTTTTATCTAAATTTTTCAATAATACTTTCAGATAAAAGCACTGCTCAGTACACTTTTGTTGATATTGTCCAAAGAAGTTTGTCTGTTAAACATCACATAACTGCATGGTGTGATAACTGCAGTCGTTTTACAAGCATGGTAATTCATGGATGAATATATATTTTTGGTTTGGTTTTGTATTTAACTATTACTATTTAATATAAGTCGATAATAATTTATTTTTACTTAGAATTTGTATTTTTCCATCTTAATTATGCTAGTTGGTATCATGCATTTAAATTAAATCAAAATATTAGAAATTTGGCTTTTTGCAAACAGGGCCCAAATATTTTAGCTATACATATTTTAACTGAATTGTACCCTGATAAAGGAAAACCCTAAATCCTTGTGAAAGTTCTATTTTGGTGATTTAGCATATGTAGTAATAACAAATGGTATAAATTATATGATTTAATTTCCATTGCACTTTTGACTACTAAATTATAGAAAATATCTTGACAAATAATTTTTTTTTTAAATTTCAGATTCAAACTAAATTTTTAAAATCTTTACCTGATATTCTTGTGTTAAACTGTGGTGAAAATAAGCAAGAATTGGAATTTTGGAGAATTCAGTTACAGGTATGTATTAATGCAAAATAAAGAAAACTATATTTAATTTGTAAAATGCGGAGAAAAATAGTTTTAATAATCGGACTTTTTGCATTGTAGAAAGTTTTAGAGTGTAATATGGACTGCCTAATTAAATAGATTCAAGGGAAGAAAGTTAACCATCTTGTTATTGTTAAACCATCTTGTAGTCAATCGATGGAATACTTATAAGTTTAGATCCATTAATATCTTCTAGTGCTAATGTGTTTACAAAACAGGTTTGTGCTTTTTCAAAGCGATAAAACAAAATAGACCAATTCTTTTCTACTACTTGTTGATCAAATAATATGAAATTTGATTAAATATATTTCATCAAAATATATTTTTAAGACGCAGATTAAATTTTCTACCAACTTATGAAAATTGAAAAGTATATTATGCAGGCTTTAGTTGACCATTTTGTTTTGCAGTGAATTTTATAAAATAAGTCTAATAGAAATGTGTAGTTGCAAAAAATCCACATTATAAAAAGTATAAATTTGATATAGGTTCAGGCCCATCCATTGGCGATTTCTTCCAATTGAATTTACGATTATCAAAAGTTGCCAATGAACAGACCAGACCCTATACCTTTGTCTTATTTAGAAGTTTTGAAAGTAGACCCTTCAATTATGCTTCATGTTAAATAATTTTTTTAGCTACTGAATAACACAGCAGATGGTTCTGTTATGAAAGCCTTGCCAGACGTGTTACGGAAAAAACCTTGTCGTTATGGAGGATTGTGCAAGCGAACAGATTGTAGATATTACCATGAACATAGAAGGTATATTGATGTTCTCCAATTGTTTGAGCAAATATTCTAAATGGTATTTTTTGACATAGTATAAGTTATCTCTACTAGTTAAACAAGGCTTTTTCCTTAAAGCTACATACAGTGGTGGCCAAAAGTGTGGACACTTTTTTTAAAGTTTCATGTAACTTTGTGTGCTCTTAAAATATATTAATTTTCACTTAAATACAATTCTTTATACATTAAATTGAAGGTAATTTAATGTAGAATTTAGTAATACAAATTGCTAAAAGTGAAAATTAATATATTCTACAAGCACACAATGTTGAAAAACAAGAAACTTTCAAAAAGTGTCCACACTCTTAGCCACCACTGTATGATAAATGTGTTTTTTTTCCAACATGTTTGTGTTACTAACCTTGTTGAAACAGTTTGTATAAGATTTCCTACCAAATTCTTCTCTATATCAATTTTTAAATTTATATTTTTGAACTTAGTATTTTATTTTAGTGATAACCGGTTGACTTCTGTTTTTTACAATAATTCTTTTGGGTGTAATTAAGTTTTAAATAGATACAGCTAAATTTGAAATAAGTTATATTAACTCTATGCAAGATATTTTTATTTTATGCGTTTTTATAAATATTTAAAAAATTATTTATCTGATCTTAAATTATAAAATAGATTATATCTTAAACTAGAATTGCATAACTTAATTTGACGTTGTTTAATCTATTTTGAACATATTATGTCCCATGGATATCTTTACTAAAAATAAAATTTTGTTAATGTTCTTTCTCTTTATTCAAAATAACTTTATATTTTCTCTAAATTCATATACAATAATAAATTATTTGTTATATTATTAGTTCTGAAAAATCCCAGGATCCATCTGAAAGTTTAGGCTCATGGTTACCGCAAGCCATCAAATTGCAACTAAAACAAGGGGAGGTGTCTGTAAAAGATGTAAATGACACAACTATTGATGTAAGTCATCCTTAAAATTACTAAAAAAAATTCTTTTATTCGTAATTATGTATTTTGTTGTACTATACTTTTCAGATTATTGAAACTTAAAAAAAAAACCAGTATAAAACTACCTTATTTGTTTTCACATAAATGTTTATTTTTGGCATTTTTTGTTGTGGTTTTGTTTATTTCAATAAACAGACTTCGTAAAAAATTAAGGAAACTCACACATTTTTTAATGTAACGTTCTATAGATGAAACTGTCAGATCTTGAATCATAGCTAATAAAGATAGTTTCAGTTCCAATATATAATGTACTAATATTCTCGATGACTCCTATTAAAGTAGGGGAAGGTGGGTTCCCTTGGACCCATTTTGACTTTTCAATTTTTAATTTCTTAATTACTTGCAAGAAGTGAATAAAAATATTTTTACTAAATACTTTATGTTGTTATATACAACATGTATTTATTTTAACATGTTATTTAAATCGTTTCAACTATTAAAAAAAATAAATACAGAACAATGTAATTAGGACCAAGGTACACCACCGGCGGTGTACCTTGGCCCAACCGGTAGTGTACCTTGGACCAATTATTAACAGGTAGAGAGACTCGATTTACAGTCTGAAAATCAATATTTATTAGCCACATAAAATTCAAAAATACATTTTACATCCTACTCTTATTTCTAGCCAAGATTGTAGTAATTGGTTGTGTTAGGTCAATTGGCTTAGTAAGGGGTTTTATTGCCTTAGTTTTTTTAGTGCCCTTTTGGAGTTTTCAGCTGCAATGCAATCTTTCTCAGGTGTATCCGTTAAAATGCATCACAAAATTAAACTGTCATTCCATGCCAAAGGAAAAAAAATGTCTGTCTTTCTGTCATAAATTTGAAGAAAAAAAAGCAACTAAAATATTTTCCCATGTGTTTATACAACTAGGCCTAAACGTAAAAAGGATGTTCTAATTAGATATTTATTATAAAAAACATCTTTTTAGATGCGCATGCAATAATTATTTTCTATATTATATCAATATGGTTAAAATTTCATAGGCCTACCGTAAATCTAAACAATTAACTACAGAAAAATTATTTATCACGCCATATAAAAATTTCTTACAAATTTCCGTTCTACATAATTTTACATATCAGGGTTGCATATTAATAGCTTACAATACTTAATTTTTCAATGGAGAATATTTACTTGAATTTTAAAAAGGGTTTTCAACAATTTGAAGCACACAAGACCTATAGTAGTGTACCTTGGACCAGTCCAAGGTACGGTATCCGGACAAAACTGCGAAAGGACAAAACCGCGCGGACAGAACCGCGCGGTCAAAACCGCGAAAGGACAGAACCGCGAGCGGACAAAACCGCGAACGGACAGAACCGCGAAAGGGCGAAACAGAGAATGCAAATGAAAACTTGAGAAATATTAGAACTTGATAATGCAGCAGTAGCTGCATTTTGCAATCAGTGGTAAATTGAATCCATCTCTTAATTTTATCCTGTTTTTGTTTTATAAAATTTATTAACTTTTTACATTAAAACCACCGCTTTATTGAATCAAACCGCAATTTTTAAGTCTTTTTAACGGTTCAAAACTACTGTTAATTTTTTGTTCACCGCGGATAAATAATTTTTAAAGTTATAGTTTATTTTTAATCCCGCTGTCCTATTAATGTGAATTTGCCTGTGATACTGGATAAAATGGGTAAATCAAAGTGTGGAAAATCGGTTATCATAGAGATTTGCGAAGGTGGAATAATTGTAATCAAATTAGCATTTTGGTGCTGACAGCACTGAATAACTATATGTGCCTACTTAATTTGATACTCTGTCAATTTTATTTGCTGTGCTTTTTGGAAAGGTGCCCGTAAGGGCATTATCAAGCAGTTTTTAGTGCAGAAACACGAATTTCTAAAGAACCTGCCAAAATGTAACTAAATTGGATCCCCAACAAAATTAGAATTTTCGCAGTTAACTTAATGAAGGCACTTAAAGTAATTAGAGAAATCCTGGAAAATTATAATTCTGAACTGAACTGAAAACGAAAACATTAGCAAAAATACAGTAGAGAGACCAAACTTATCAGTGGTTCAACTAAGAAGTTTTTAAGATATTTATATATTTTCATCATACAATCCTCAAGAAATTCAATTCTAAACCCTCGAAAGCGATGAAGATAAGTGTAATGAAGTTTTCACACACTTGCAAAATCTTTATAACACCATGGAATGACGTGTACAAAGCAGAAACTTTGCTAGTTTTATGTGAATTTATGCTTCAGACTTACAGAAATGCAATTGTTATTATAATTTGGTCCAATTTCGCTGTATGTCAAAATTTACAACGCATTTTAAAATTATGAATATCATATATATTTGTAATTTTTTTTATTTAAAGTGCTTAGTTTACTATTGGTTAACACACATAAAATTTGCATAATTCAACCTTGATTTGTCGAAAATATCTAGTTTTTTTCCCATTGTCCTTATAATTCTGACCACAACTGCATGGGATCTATTCCACGATTTTAAAAGTCATCTAAAAATTCAAAAATCAGCAAAATGTGACAGAAGTAAATCTGGTGCATTACGGAAGAGGGGATAGCAAATTCCAAAAAAAAGGTATATGAAAGGGTTTACTAAGTCGGTATTTCATTTAGTTGCTAACTACGACTCGAGAGACTGATTTTAAAATATGCTGAATATGCTTGTTATAAATTCCGGTGGTAGTATATTTTCATTTGAAACGTTGATTTGCAATAAACATTGATTTGCATAGAAACTGCAAGGTTATTTTTTTTAATAAACGAAGATCATAAAGATATAAACTTTAAGGTTATTTAGAACAATATAATTTGCATCAGATTTTGGACAAAAAATTCAACAATAGTTGTAAACTTTAATGAATGTAAGTTCCCGGGTTAAATGTTTGAAAAAATAATGTTAAATTTTGACCAAAGCTTTGCAATAATCACAGCAAAACAACTGAAACTAAAGCGTCCAGATTTAGTGTTACGCTACTTAATATAAATGTTGGTATTAGTTTAAATTGACAACATATTTTTTACATTAAATTGAGAGTTATTGTTAGTTTTAGCATCCACATTATTTTTACAACGTAAACTAGTTTTGTAACAAAACATTTCACTTAGTACCGATTCCACACAAAATCCCCACATGTGACTGAAAAAAGCAGTAAACACAGCATTTAATTATTTATTAAACTTTAAATTATATATTAAACTAAAAAGGGGAAATAAAACTTTTTTTTAAATAAAATTTCTAAAAGTTATTAAAAAATAGTAATTTCTTGTACTTAAATTTAAAAATCATTTTCTCGTTGAAATTAATAGAAATCCAAAATTTGGTAGTTTTTTAGTTTTGTTTTCCCATTTAGATTCGTAAGGAAGGAGTTATTTAAAAGAAACATCAAACAATATGGCCTTTTGTCGGCACAATTTTCAGTGATTTCATTTACTATGATTTCCGATTGATGTTTATTTGGTCCAGGTTCCTCAATTTCTTTTATAAATTGCATTCTCAAACTCATACGTTTTTCTTCTTTTGCAAATAAAAAAACACATTACAAACTATTTAAACCTAAAATACTTTACTCTTCACCCGCATTTTTCAGTCGAAAAAAATCCTAAAAACCAAAGCAGATTAATTAGATTCCTGTCGCCAGCTGACACACCTGTTTCTCATATTATGACAACATTTTGTGTAATTTGTCAAGCCGTACCTGGTCACCTCTTATAGGAAGTCAAAATACTTCTTACAATTCACGGTAACAAGAGACACTACGGCCGTAAGGATGATGTGACCCCTTTCCCACCTCATGGCAGTCCTATTGTTAAGATTGGAACACATGTACCAGAAGAAAGGAGGTGGGGACGTACAATACAATGTACCCCTTTCCATTCCAGCATTCTTCGTTTCTAACACAAAGGAGTAAGAAATACCTTTACCCTCACCCCCCCCCCCTAGCCCCCTGTCCGAACCTGTTGGTCAACTTTCAGTCCTTGTTTCAAATTTACCAAATTTTGGTTTCTACCTGACCTTGGTATAAAATGTACTGAGTTTTTACTTACACATTCTCTTAAGATGTTATTTATACCTCACAGTTTTTTCAATCAATACTGAATAATACGCGTGACTTTTCAGGGTTGGAGTCTCCACTTTTCCATTGAACCATCTTCTTAAACTGACACAAAAAATAATATTCAGAATCCATTTTGCAGAGTTTGTTACAACCTTGCTAAGTAGATTTTTTTCTTGAATACCAAACACACTCCACTATGCAGGGCCAGAAAAATAACTTCAGCAAAAAAGAAGGAAACAAAGAAACATGAATTGAAGTAACAGTAAAAAGGATTCAGTTCATTAAAAATTACATTCCAAACTAACCAAAGGTTTGAAATACCAAAATGGTCTCATTTCTATAAATGCGCATTTAAATAAATTTACATTTATTCTTTTTCGAATTCAATCGCCAGCATATATATAATAAAAACATTTTGCTACCTCGTCTAGTAAAGCCCATATTATTGTGTCGATTAATTACATCTTAGCACAAACCTATTACCATACATTAAAACATAAAATCAAAACTGTATATTGCCGACGGATTTCATGTGCAGGTATTACTTCTAATAATCGGGTTATATATATAATATATATGAAGTAATTTAATTCCCAATGTTTCCCATTCGCGGTTTTGTCCGTTCGCGGTTCTGTCCCTTCGCGGTTCTGTCCGTTCGCGGTTTTGACCGGCGCGGTTTTGTCCTTCGCGGTTCTGTCCATCGCGGTTTTGACCGGGAATCCCAAGGTACACCTCTTGTATTAGGTTCGAGGTACACCACTTGGATATTAAAAACAAAATAGTTAATCACTATGGTAAGGTTAGACTTAACTTAATTTCAAGCATACAGTTTTATAGCTAAAACTTTGCTTTATGTTGCATAACCATCGTTTCGGAATAAACACAACATGTTTGAGTATAAAAATACACCAAAGAATCTGACAAAAATTTACTTTTGAACTGTGAATTTAGTTTTTCGAAACCTCTTTAATAAATTGACCTTTTAAGCAAACAGATAGAACTTCACTGAGACCCCTGGTAGCAAATACTTTAACTGCATGTGGTGTTGTTTCAATATCTAAGCAAATCGAGCTAGAATCAGCATTGGTTCGAGGTACACATATGTCCAAGGTACACCACTTACCCCTATAAAAAAAAAAAAAATTATGAATAATTTTACTATCATATGAAAATTGTATTTAAAAATTAATTATTTTTTTAATAAACTGTTTTAACAATTTTAAATTTGTATCTTCTATTTATTACTATCATTATTTGCTGTTAACATGCCCATTTATTGACCTCATATGATCAAAATTGCATCACTAGATTCATTTTTTAATCTGCTGTAATTTGAGTTATATTTTTATTTGTAAACAATTTAACTACTGCAATAATTGTACAGGTGTTTAACTTATTAAGAAAATTATTGGGTGGGACCAGTTTTTTTAAAAAACTTTTTATACATTTAAACTTTTTTTATCTATTTTCTAGGATGAAGGAAACGATTCTGGGGAATCCGTCATTTATGAACTCACTGGAGTTGTATCAGTTATTATGGATTTAACAGACAATGGACGTGATAATATTGTTAGTTGCATAAAAGTTGGTCCAACTTCTCATGTTCGTCATAAAGGAAGTGCAGTTCATCAGTGGTATTTGCTCAACGATTTCAGTATTATGCCTATTTCTTCTGTAAGTTTGTTATTAATTATAAGTAAACATAGTTAAAATTCTTGTTTGAAATTTTTATTCATGAATCTTTTTTAGATTTTTGAAACTATCAATAATACTTTTGGATTACTTTTTTGCAGTCAATTATGTCATTTGGAAGTCAAAGATTAAAACTTTAGAGATTTTATAAATAACCTTTTGACAGTGTGCATTTTAATGTATGAATTATTACAATGCAAGTTCATTAAAATCTGCCCAGGCCTATTTTAAGAGTTGCAAATTTCTGTTTATCTTGCCATTAAGCCTGATAATGTTGTAATGGGTTTATGTAAATGAATAAGATTGTACTTTTTCAAGCACACATGTATTAGTAATTTACATTAAACATATTCTTAGTTATTGTATAAAACGTAATAAACATTAAACAATGCATATAATCTGTAAAAGAAGCATTTCCTAATACAAAATATTTATTTTTGAAATTAAATAACTGCAGTGTTTAATTAGCTTTTTGAGATTTTTTTATTGCATCATAATGAAACTATTAAAATATAATGAAATTTTTTATTTTAGCAAGAAGCAGTATACTTAAATTTAGATTGGAAAATTCCTTGTGTACTTTATTTTACTCGTCAAGATCTGAACACCCACCATAATTTAGAAGGTAATTTTTGACCAATACAATCAGTAATTTTTTTTTAAATCATTGATTTTTACTTACCAACTTGGTGCATTTAGCAGAATGAGTGATTTAAAATTAATACTTGTGTTATATTTACCAGAATGGGTTTTAATCTGATCACGAAAAATTTACAAGACATATTATCAAAGGAATATCAATAATTTAAGGCATTTTATAAGGTCTAAAAAATGTTTTAATAGGCAAAATAATGATTTAATTTATGTATACTATTAATTAAAAAATGAACACAGTCTTTTTGTGGCATCTTTTTAAAAATATTAAAATAATTAAATATAATGATTTTATGTAATAATACAATTTTTGCATAAAAAATATTTTGAAAGTAAAAATAATTTTAAAAAAAATTGTTTGATGATTTCATAATCTAATTTACTGTTTCAAAAGCTGCTGATATTAATTTGGCAACCCTATTTACCATTCTATAATTGAAACAACACACATTATTTTTTTCAGTATCCAATCCTGTTGAGAAGCATGTCTTCCGGGACGATGTGTCTCTAGCAGCCAGAAGTGGCCAGACACACATGACATTCACTCCCTTGTCATTGGACGGTCTGGACCCACCTGCTGGGCGGCTTGTAGCTATGGATGCTGAGTTTGTGACATTGAACCAAGTAGGGCCTAGATCTTGTTTCATTTCATTGTGAATTTATGAAACGTAAATGTTTTTAAAAAGGTTAACAGAAAGCCCTCTAATGCATACTGTTGCCGTTTGGCAACAAGTAACATAATCCATTTTATTCTATTAAAGAAGAGCTCCCTCTCAACAAATCTGTGTTTTTTTTTTTCATCTATAACATTCCATTTTGAAGTTTTAGTTACTAATAACCATCATGGATGACAGTAGTAAAAGTGTATTCACAAATTTTTCCCATAATGCACTGGAACTGTGTTGTCTGGAAGGGCCCGGGGGCCCCTTGACAACCAATATATTTCTGTGAAATAAAAAGTTTCCTTCTTCAAAAAAAAAAAAAAAATGTATGAGTATTACAGATACAAATATATTTTTTCGGGATGAAAAAAAAATTAATGCATTACAGTGCTAACTACAGTTGCGCATGAAACTTGAGAGGATTCACGCAGGGAACAACATAGATTATTGGTGCAAATAGTTTATTTGTTAGTACAAATTTTAAGCAACAACTAAACCCCTTTTCCGGATATCATGTTTGACAGCTTTGCATCATGTCGACTGTCTTGTCTGTCTTTCTCAAAAAGCGAGTGTTTTGAGACTTGCTGAAACGTGTAAAATTTGTACCAACAAATAAACTTTATGCTAATAATCTACATTGTTACTTATGTTTTTTAAAAGGGTTCTCTCAAACTCAAAAATTCTTACTGGAAATGTATAATATTAATAACATATAATATAAGAAAGATTGTCATCCCGCTCTCAGATTGGGGCCGTTTTGGAAACTGCTTTATAGAAACAGAGACTGGTTAGAGTTGGCATAATGTATTTCAAAAACGTGTTGAACACTTGGCAAATGTGTTCAGTCATTTAAAGCTGTCCAATCAGCAACCAGACTAAAAATGTGTCATTCCGGTTTTCCAACTGTACTCTTCCGCTATGTATTTCATCTGTCAAAATGTGGAAGTCACATTATACATTATATTTTAACTTTAACATTCATTCATCATTGCATCCCTCAGCTTTAGTCAGATAGGATATACTTATTATCAGCATAAGTAATTTGAAATGGTTTGATTTCATTTTATGTTTAATTTTGTTTTTATATTCTACTGAAGTTTTCAGCTTTGAATCTTACTACTTTATCCATGTGCATTGTAGAACATTTGAACATTGTGAGAAATCTTACACGAACCTGAAGTCTAGTCACTATAGTTAAAAGAACTTTATAAACTATGTTAAAATATTGATTAAATTTATTTTGTCTGTAGTTTCAATTGTTTCCTTAACTTAAATTTAAAAAAAATGACAATTTTTATACATTTGTTTCATAGGAAGAAGCTGAAATTCGTAGTGATGGTACGAGGTCTACCATCAGGCCTTCTCAAATGTCCGTAGCTAGAATTTCCTGTGTAAGGGGGTAAGTGATTATAATTTCATACTAAACATGTGTTATTTATTTTAGTTTATGGTACAATTGTACATGGGGTGAGGTTTTATTTTTTAAAAACTTCTATCTTATTCCCTTTTGTAAAAAAAAAAATCTTTTGTTAACAATACATGTATTTTTAATCAAGCAGCTTTAACAAAACTTTATTCAATGAAAAAATAGCAACTTCTGGAATTATCTTCCAATTTCAAATTGTAAACCGACGTTTCATTTGTAATGAGTATTTGTGACTTGCTGTGATTAAATCACTTAATCTTTTTTTTTTTTTAATATGTTAAAAATTTCTATTTGATATGTTTTGTGATTCTTTATTGGCTGCTCCAAATTATTCTATATTTAATGATAAACATAATTTTCAGTGATGGGCCCATGGAAGGAGTTCCTTTTATTGATGACTATATTTCCACTCAAGAACAAGTAAGTGGATAAATTGTAATTTTTTTTAAGAAGCATATTGAGTTATTTTTTACAGTTTTAAATCACTAAAATTTTGTGATTTTTTTTTAAATTATACCCTTTAAGAACAAGTTTTCATCTGCATTTTTGTGAAATTTACCAAAAATTATCGGAGTAATTAAGAACAGATAATTAATCGAAAATATTTGGTGTCCATTGTTTCATGTGTACTTTATGTAACAGATGTTCATTCATTGTTGTTTCATACTTTTGTCGTGTAAAGTTTATCAATGTGTTTGTGGCTAATTATGTTTGTTTTGAATGGTATACATATGTATAATGAATGACTTTTTTTGGTCCTTTTTTATTGAAGGAATTTGTATTCTTTATTGCAAGGTATTTCTCTACAACTTACAATTTCAACCAAATACTTGTTTTATAGTATTATTTCATAATAATGGAACAATCTCTTTCATTTGTTTATTTGAAAATGCTGTTTACTTAATAGAACACTGAATTTTTTTTTGTTGGGGTAAATTAGGTTATGAATAATTATTGCAAAAACTTAATTTTTTTTTTTTTTCAGTCATTTTTAGTGAGAGATTTATTTATGGTTTTAAAGTTGATTAAAATTCGTTGTTGCACACTTTTGTCTTACACTGCCAATATAACTAATTTCGGAAACATTGTGTGTTTTAATATTTTATCTTTTTAATCTAAACAAATTGGTTGGTTAAATATGTTCCTGCCTATATTTGGATTCATTATTAACCTACTTTTTTCTCACCTATAAAATGAAATATTAGAAAATTTTATTTTTTAATGCACTACTGAGTTATGTCAAATTTAAGTTTGGTTTTATAAACAAATCAAAACATGTTTTTTAATGTAGCTCTTTCAATGTTTTTTTAAAATATTAATTACACTTATAATTTATGAAAGCTTAATTTACTAAATGTAAAAAAGAGATAAAGCTAATGAAGAGAGGCCAACGACATCAAGAAAGTTTAATTTTCTTTTAATGCTATTTTTGTATATATTTCTCTGCTGATAATTGTATTTGATGAATACATTATTTTTATATTCAACTAAATATGTTTTAGTATGAGAAAATCCTAAGTCAAGTGTTATCCTGAAACGCCCATGTATTTTTTTTTTTTTCAAAAATCCTTTCCAAAATTTTAAATCCCAATATGATGGATATATTTAACTTCCCTTGAATACTTAATAATATTTTTTTCTATTGTATTTAAACTAACATATATATAAAATAGCATACAGTTTTTAGCTTTTTTTTCCCATTTTGGAATTAATGGAATATATTTGCAATTGTTCAAATATTAAGGTAATTTTTAAATTAAAGGTACTTGAAAATTTGAGAGTGGATATATATCCAATTCAACTTAGTTTGGTTGATATTTGTTACATTAGACGACAACATTTCTACATTGGTTTTAAATAGGGTGTGTTTTAATCAAGTATTGGAATTTACCTGTTATTTAACTAACATTGTTTATTATTTGTACATTATAACTAAATAGTTATTATTTAAACTAATTGTAAAGTGTTACTTAAGAATTTGTCCATTATTTATAAATCGAATAACTTCTCAAATACTAATTTCTCCCTTGGTTTATGACTTTCTTTGCTTTTTATAATAAATAGCTTAAGAAGTAGAATACATTAAAAATTTAGTATGCTTTTGTTTATTTTCAATTAACAATTTCTAAAACGTTGGTGTCTTTGGTTTTTCCTATTACAGCCATTTTTCTCATCGGGATAAGTGCCATTATGGAATTCAATTATCAGCTCTTGGATTTCATATCTTCTACATTCTTTGTTTTCCTATGACATTTGTGTCCAATGTCTAGTCCATTGCCGGTGCTGTGTTCTATTTAATAGAAATATACTACTTTGTTAATGTATCAGAGATTAAGTTTTTGAATTATTTAACAAAAGCTATGTAAATTTTCCCACATAGTGTGCAATAAAGCATTTAATTTTTTTGAAAACTCTTGTTTTTTCTCAATATAGGAATATGATAGTTTTCTTATATGTGAGGCAAGTAATTTCAAAGCTTAAATTAGTTTTTGTATTACTTGTGAAGGCAGCTTATTAAAAAGTTTCTATATACTAAGTTTCTTATGCTATAGTTTAAAATTTTATTTTCAAAATTTTCCAAATGATGTATCAGTATTAAAAGTTAATTCTGGTAGGCCTACAATTAAAATAACACAATCTTGCTATGTAAACATTTTTACCAGGAACTGTTAATGATTAGTGGAACGTGTAAGTAACCAGTTGTTACTAAGTAAATGTTTCAAGACAAACATTCACAAAGGTAAACATATTTTTCAAAGGATTATATTTGTTATAAAATAACCTTTTATAATATTAGTGGATTAAAATAAATGGCTAAAAATTTTCCCCATTTTAATTGCGACTTGCATTTTTATTATACAAAGCATATTTTTGTCATGTTTATTTATGTCTTATTTTGCTTGTATGTTCTTTTATTGTAGTATTTCATTTACATATTTTGAAAAACTTCTTATCAATAGTTATTTTTCCAAAGTCTGTAAATTAAATTAAGTAGTGATAATATGTATGGAAAGTGAGAAAAATTGAAAAAACATTTCTTGGTGAAAATTTAAAAAAAATCACAAGCAGTTGAGTGTGCCATTTAGTTTATAAAAATGCACTGTTATACAAATAGAATCAAATTAAAGAATAATTTTTATATAAGGACTGACATTCTACTTTAAATTTGCTCTTGCTCATTCCAATAATTTAATAAGCATATTACCATTAAAATTATTTCATATTTTCAATAAAATTTACTTTCATTCAATGTATACTGATTTTGATGTGTTCAGTTTTGTATTAAGGTAGCATCTACGCTTCTTTGTGAGTTCAGTTACTGAGTTACATTTTTAGTTATAATAATTTTCGAAAACTATTTTAGCTTTTTGTGTCTTTACATTGCTTTGTATGCCTTCTAGTAACATGGAAAAGTGTTGTTTGTTTGATTGAATTAACATAGCAGAAGCTTCACTGTATTGATTAGCATGTGATATGGACAGGAAAAAGTAGTAACTGCTCAAATACTTCAGTGTGATCCAGGACTTGTTGTCTAAGAAATAGGATTTGGAGTAAAAGGTTCATCAGGAATGTTTGAGGTAGCTTTATTAGGTTTTTGTAGGTGCTAAACAGGAATTTAAACTTTGTCAATTTGAAAACGGCGAGGAAAATAAAGACAAAAAAATTGCTATATGGGTATTTTTTTCACTCTGTTCATTAAAAATGGCTAACTCTTCATGAAAATGCATGAAATAAAAAGCAGAATATCAAGTTAAAGTACACAAAATTCCTACAATCATGAATGATACATCTTATGATAGTACTGAAAAAGTCTTATAAAGTGTGTGCTACTAAACTATTTTTGTAAAAAGGATTTTCTAAAAGTAAGTTTTCTTTAACTGCCTTTTAAATGTATTTTTTCACGAAATGAATAAAGTGTATTTTTTAAAATATATTTTAATATAAATGTATGTCACAATTATGTTTTTCTTAATAAATATTCTTCTGTGCTCTGTGAAATCCCTTGTGTTCTACCAGATTTTTATCATGCATAATTTAAAAGTAAACTATTACATGCCCAACATTATCTTGGCAAATATATCTTATTTGGATTTATTTATATTACAAATATTTATAATTACATAAAAATTGTATCCATTCGTAAATTATCCATTGTTCATAAATGTACTTTTTTAATTTTTAAGTGAAAACGAAACAAACTTTTAATGTCAAATAAACTCATGATTTAATTTTAGAATTTCAAGAAATGTATTTCAAGCACAAGTTATCTGTATATTATTACTATAATATATTTTTTAGGTTGTTGATTATTTGACAAAGTTTTCTGGCATTCAACCAGGAGATTTGGATGCTTCGATATCATCTAAGCATTTGACAACTCTAAAGGCAACATACCAGAAGTTACGATATTTGATTGATACTGGAGTTACGTTTGTTGGTCATGGATTGAAGAATGATTTCAGGGTCATTAATTTAGTGGTAAGTTAACATTATTTTGTGTTGAAATGTATACATATTATTTTAGAAGAAATTATAGAAATTTTTAAATGCCATTTTTTCAAATGCATTATGATACTAACATTGCAATTGAGTAGTCAAAACTCATAATACATAATAAAATTAAAAATATTTTTTTCCAGGTCCCGCCTGCTCAAGTCTTAGATACTGTTTATCTCTTTCAATTACCAAATAAAAGGATGGTGTCTCTAAGGTTTTTAGCCTGGCATTTCTTGGGTAAATATGAACTCTTGTATATTTTTAAGGCTCTATATCAGCAGTTACATGTCTAGCAACAAAAAATACTCTTCCCCTAGCTACGGTCTCTAAACTAGCAGTTTCGCCTTCTAGTTTTCATACTCGAGAAACTTGTTTGCAGGACATGAGTTTAGTATTTTAGACTTCATCACCCTTTCGAGCAAACACTTACCATGTTGAACAATCGTGCAAAAACAAAATGATGTACACTTGGTTATATATCTTGTTGCACACACAGTAGATACCTTCTTTACCGGCTTAAATTGACCAGCCAGTTAACCAAAAATCTGATTAAATTTGAGAAATTAGTTATGGTTCGAATAGATATTTGATTGCACATTTCACACTGTACGCAGAAAAGGGACCTATCGCAAAAATACTAGTTTTTCATAAAAATCATTTGACGTTTATTTTTTCCTTTGCATTGCACTATAGAAATAATAACGATTCGCTTATTGCATTACCATTCTACCAATTGATTTAATTTTTGCTTTAATAGCTAGATATTTAAATCTTGAATATTAAAGCATTTACAACTTGAAAAGTTATATTTGTGCGATAGGTCACTTTTCCGCGTACAGTATGATTTATACATTAATGATATTTGCCTTATAAATTAATGGACAGTTAAAGGAATGCATCATTTTATTCAATATCTTCAAGCATTGCAAGTTACATCCATTAAAAAGTTAGTAAAATTTATGGCAAACTTTTTGCTGTTGAAAATTGCCACATAGTTTCGACACTTTTTTTGGATCGGCGTCACATCAATGAGCAATTGATAACAAAATATTTAATTTTTTAATTAATTTTTCCGTTTAAAGGATATTTTTTTCCTGGTTAAAGCAGTAATCCGGTTAAAGACTTCAGCTAAAAGAGGGTGTACTGTTCTGTGGCTCTTTAGTTTAGTTCCAATAATGCAAAACCAAACGTCTCATAATCTTCTTATCTATCTTTTGTTGAAAAATTTTCAGCAATTTTAACAACTTATAATTTGTTGGGATGTTGAGGTTCACGGTTATCATTAAAGACCCCCTATATTTTGATGATTATTATATAAAAGCTCCGGAGACATTGTGAAAATGCATGGTAAAGGTGACCTTTTTTAATATGAAAGTAAAATTCAAATTTCTGTAATTTCAGATCTTAAGATCCAAAGTGGAATGCACGATTCTATTGAAGATGCAAAAACAGCATTACAGCTCTACAAAAAATACCTGGAACTTGAACAGAATGGAAAGTTCAAAGAAGAACTTAAAAAACTGTATGATGCCGGAAGACAATTACATTGGAAAGTTCCAGGAATTGATGATTGAAATTGTGCTGTTGCATTCAACATACTCAAGGATTCATTAGTACTTACATTGTGATAATTTCAAGGATCAACAGTTCATTACTTTACATACATCACGTTCATTGATTTTCAGAATGAAAGATATCGTGTTGAATAGGGATTGCCAAGAACTTGTAAAATATGAGCATAATGGTCTAATAATGCACCAACTGTAGTACACTAGTTTCCCATGGATCTTGAAAAAAGCAATTGTTAATCTTTTTTAGAGGGTCCCTAAATCCTAAAAATATATTATTTCTGGGAAAGTGTAATTTGTTTTTCTGATAACCTATGAAAGAAAATTAGCTTGCTGTTTTTGCTCATAAATATGTTTCAAATTATTTCTAATTTAATTAATCTAATTTAAATAAATATAATTGTATAGTTATTTACTTCGATAAATCTTAAAATCCTAAAGAATTGTACAATGCATTTTTGTAAATAAAATTAAGGTTATACAGAGAAAAATATTAAAATTACTCGTGAAAATAGTTCAATTTGTTTAGTCTTACCCTAAATAAGTGGAGACATGTTGCTCTGTACAAATTTGAGAATACTACTACAATAATTTGCATTGATTTTAATGAACAACACTTAAATAACAGTTTTAAAAGTTGCTCTCCTCTGTTGCCCACTTTGCATTCATTTTTTTTATTGACGTAGTTATGGTATTTAATATATTAAGGAAATACAATTTAAATCTCAACTTTAATTAATACTTACAGAATGATGATTATATGTATGTTTTAGCTGTATTTGAGTTTCACAATTTTGTGTTAATTCGAATTTTTCTACTTTTTTTTAAAAATAAGACAATTTTTGAACGAATATTTATCATGTATCCTATTTATTAAATGTATTTTTAATTCTATTTATTTTAAATCTAGGTGTTGGTTTTTATACAATTAGGGTTATATAAATGACTTAAAACTTTGCATGTATAAATTATTTATTTTGATCAATTTATAATCCACATTTACAATGAATTTGTCTTTAACATATTTATGTTCTATTTATTATAATTTATTTTGTTTAAATTTACTGATAATTAATTGATTTGCATACATTTACTGATATATAATTATACATACAATTTTATGGACAACTGTTCAAAAGTTTAGTAATGTGTTCCAGTAATGCCACCTAACTATTTTAAATAATTTAATATATGTGTTTATCTGTTATATATCGATTCAATGTTTCTTTTTGTTTAATCCTGTAGCATGTAAGCTAATATACAACAATGAAGGCCAAAGAACCGTAATTGTATTGTTTTAAAATGTAATAAGCAGGCGTGGTACTAAACTATACTTGTAAAATTTTGTTTTATGCTGAGCAAACTTTTAATACTTCTTTATTATGTTTAAAACAAAAGCGATTTATTACAATTTTGGGTGGTTTTGTTCTGAACCTCTTTTTTTCCTCCCGCGTTTGTTTAAATCTTTTCTGCAAAAAGAAATCATGAAATATTGCCACCTGTTTATTTTTATCTGTATGAATTTTTATCTCCATTCGAAGTTACTAAATAAAGTTTTATATTTAAAGAAAATGCTTATTTTTTGAGTGAAACATTTGGATTTTTAGATAGTTGAACCAAAAAATGTTACTCTGCCTTTCAATGGTATGGATCTTAAAATAAAAAAAATAGTCACCATTCAATGATCAATAAATTTTATTCAGAGAATGCATGATTAATATAAGTGCTTATACAATTATGTAATGCCAATGAGAACTTGGTAGCATATCAAAGGTTTTCAAAAAAATAGTCTTGTTGAAAATTAATATATATATATAAATATTTTTATATAGCTGGTGTGCGTAGAAAAAGCATGTATTACTTAAAAAAACTAAACCATTTGGTTTGTCAATTTACATTAAACTAATTTTAAATTGCAATTAAGTGCAAATTAGCTATATCTTATTGAGCAATTTAAATCTACCTATTTGAAGCTAAAGCAGTTATGATTACTGCTATAAACGTTATTTAATACAAAAGAAATATTGGAAAAGCTAAATAAATATATGCACCAAGCTAAAAACTTAAAACTGCAATGCTTAAAGCATTATTAACTGAATAGGCTATTTCTTTTAAATATATTTTCCAATTTTAGTTCTGTACTGAGGAAACTATTATTTTAAAAATTTTATATGCAATAAAAATATTTTGTGGCATGCATAACTTTTATGTTTAGATATTTAAATTAAAAAATCACAGCTTTTGGAAAGTTAAATTCAGAGATCAATAGTTGAAATATTATGTACAATATTTACATAAATATTTAAATATATAATACATAGATTATACAGGAAAGGCTAATATTCCAGATATATTGGGAAAAATCCCTATACACTGTTCAGACCCTTTAAACCTTTAGCACAGAAAAAAGTCACATAATCATAATGAAGAGCTTAGTGGAAGAAAGTGCTAAGTGACCAAAAGATGAAAACAAGAAAATGAGGTTTAAAGATTTTAGTTTGCACTTAGATACATGAAAAACAGTACTTGCAAACCGTTAAAAAATATACTTAAGTTTATGAAAAAAAGAGAGGAACTTTTTATCTCTAAAGGTTGGAATAATATGTTCATTGACACAAAAATCTATTTTTTTAAATGTCACTTAGCATGTTCTTTCACCAAGTTCTTTAATTGTAAATTACACATTTTAAGAAGCCGTTTGATCCGTGATTTAACTTGTGGAATTGTGTAAAATATTAAACAGATTGAAACTAAAAATACCCCACACGGTAACGGGCACAGTGTTATTGAATTAAATTTTAAGACAATGTTTTCTTTTATTAAAATTTAATGCATAAAATAGAGTGGCATTAAATAGAATAATCACTTAAATAAAACTCCTGAGAATGGAACAAAATTGATATTTTTTCACTGAAAAAATGCTAACTTTTGTAACCAAATTGCCATTAAATAAATAAAAAATCAGGCCTTAAATCTAAATATGATGTCATTAAAATCAGTTTGGTTTACACTCTAATAGAACATATATGCATCAATTGGTTACCATTGCATAAAATTAAATTTAAAAGGTTATAAATTATTGATTATTATCGAAATGTGTTAGTTTTATTGCATCAATATTTATATTAATCCGTAAGGAACGCTTAGTGATTATTTCAGAATACCTTATAATTTTAATGAATAACATGAGTGCAAGAAAAACAATGGAAGTGTTTTTTAGAGAAATGGAACATGCATAAAATTTAAATTTGGCACTTTACCTAATACTGATTGTAATAAAGGCAACTTTTTTCCAATCACCAAGATGTCAGGGTCAAAACTTTATAAACTTTGATTAATCAAATTCATCATTCTTATTTATCCCTTAGGATGGAAGGATTATTGTTGTTTCTTAGTTCTACGGTAAAGAAATTAAACTAGATACCTGATTAGACTACATTAACCCTATCAAGACAAGTACTACTATAACTACATTAAATAACAATGCTTGCATTCCATTGGTGTGCAAAGGTTACTAAAATCTTGAATTGCAGAAAGCTTATGAAGATGCATATTAGTTTACCTTTTATATAAATCATATTTCCATAATACCCAATATAAAGTTTTAAAACAAATGAAAAGTTTAACTATGAGATGCATAAATTTTTGTTAAAAAAACATAAGATTTTTTTAAAAAAATATATTAATGCACAGGTCAAATAAGACTTGTTTAAAATTTACTATAAGCCTCTTCAGGCCCAGTGGCTTATTAGTAGTGCTTTGCATTGCCACACCACAGGTCCAGGAATCGAATCCTGGATTGGGTGAGGTTGACCATCCTTTCACTCCTTGAGTGGGTCAATAAAATGGGTACCAAGCATGCTTGGGAACTAAACACTGGGTGTGCCGCGTGATTCTGACCACCTTACTGGGACATATACCTAGCACCCCAGAGCCATAGGTCAAGAAAGCTGAAATGGGCATGGCAGGCCTAGGTCCAGTAATGGGCTGTTGAGCCGAGGAGTTTAGTTTAGCTCCTTCAGCTAGTTTCATGTAGCTATAGTGAATACCTTGGATCTTATAATAGTGTATCAAAAAATAGTGTATCATTAAAAAGTGTAGACAAATCTACACAAAACATTGGGCAATATTGAACTTGAGACCAACCGAGAGCCTTCATATGAAGCAGTTATCAAAACAAGTCTATAAATGACTTGTCATGGAACAGTTAAGACCATGAAATGCCCCGATTTATTATTTTGGAAAACAGATCATGTTATATAGTGGTGTGAAGAGATGATATAGTAGACATAGTCATTTTCTTCTTGATGACTATGAATGCCTATTTATTTAAAAGTTAGTTAAGACTTAAGAACCAAGTTTTATATTATTCCTTTTTTTTATATATATAAAGATAATCACGTACATCTATTGCATTTATGTTTTTAAAAAATATCGAGACCATACAAGCCTGAAAATAATTTTTAACAAACCTTATCAAATAAGCTTTCTGTAATTCAGAGTTTATGTTAATGTCTATAAGTTAACATCTAAAAAATATTAGTATTTAGAAGTAAGGGATCTAAAATTGGAAGTCTTTAGAGGGACTTTAAAATTCCTTTATCTAGTAATGGACAGATTTTGTAGAATATTGAAACTGTAAAAGAAATTATATCTAATTGCTTGAGAAAATTGAAACGTTAAACAACTGCTGCTGGAATGCTGCAAGATGTGTTAGCTGACATCTAGTGATTATATCCAAACATACATGGGAACGAAAAATTAATCCCGTAGAGCTCCATTGATTGTCACCATCATTTTCCGGGATCCTAAAGAAAATATAAAAAAAAAATTAGAATCTTTCAAATTTAAAATTACTAACATGTTAGTAAAAATAATTTCCCAGGTATGTAAATAGTTATAAATTTTAATACAATAAACAACTAACAAGATGATTATTCATGATCTAGGTGCTGTATTTTTGCATAATTTTTTGAACTTCATAGTAGTTCCTTAATTTCAAGCTTGCATATGTTTTTTTTTCAATTTAGAATAAATATTTTTTTTTAAGAAATAGGACACAAATTGTTTAAAATGCAAACATGATTATAGCGTAGCATTGGACACACCATTTGAAGAGCTTAGTTTAAGAACATGCTGAGTGGCAAAAAGGTGAAAATGAGAAAATGAACTTTAAAGTTTTTTATATTTATTCTCTGCTCTGTTGAAAATGGTAATTGTAAAGCGTAAAAAAATATACTAAACCTGAAGTTTTTGAAAAATCGGAAACTGGTTACCGTTAAAAAAGATAGCAATACGTCCATAGACACAAAAATCCCAACTTTTTCAAAATGACACTTAAAAATTTTTCCACCAAGCTTCTTCATTTGTATCTTCAAAATTTAGCAGCTATTCTTCAAATTTTGTTTATAAGTGGTTGCCTCACAGCTTGACAAAATTACCGTAGAACCTTTCTTGACAAAATTTGTTAAACAGTTCGACAAATCCACACACACAAAATGAAAGCTAATTACCTGCTCTGTTCCTGTGTTCACAAAGCCACACACCCTGCCAACTTCCCAAGTTCAACTGCCCTTCAGTTATTGGGATGGTCAAATTGGAGCCAAGGAAGCAGGACTTAATGTGAGCAGGCTAAAAGGAATTAAGTAGAGTTAGTATTGTATTGTGAGCATGCTAAAAGGAATTAAGCAGAGTTAGTATTGTATATCTGGTCTTTTAAAACAACAAGTTGAATAAAGTTTCATAAACTAATTTTACGGACCGGTATTTATATACTAGCTACATATGAAATTTGCACTTTCAAAAAGGCTTAATTGAATGGAAATATGTCCACAAAATAATTGGCGGTGCCAGAAGTTAGCCCCATCCTTACTGGTTGATCCTGAAATAACTCAGAGTTGGACTGTCTATCACCAATTCTGACAGAGTTTGGCATGCATTAGCAGACCAGTATTGCTTGTGGACAGGGATTGGAGTAACGTGTTACTTGTAATAGTTACATTTTTAGGTAACAAAGTTAGATTTTCTAGAAAGAAACAGTAACTCTTAGCAGTAAGGATTAAGGAAGGAATGAAAAATTTCGTTACTCCTCACGCCAATCTTACAGGTTATTTATTCTCAGCCCAGTTGGGTCGTTCAATTTAATTATTTAAAATTTAACAAAGTTGAATCTTCATTCTCAATTTTCTGCAATTGTTCTTTGGTCTTGGTTCTCTTTGAGAACGATAAGGTGGCTAAATTTCAATTTTCCTTATAACTAACTTAATCTCTAAAACTAACTCATTATTTTTTATACAAAGTAAATATAACTAGTTACTTTTCATATTAAAGAAACTATAACATAGTTACTTTTTTTAATTCAGTTACTGTAACAGAGCTCTACTTTTCAAAAAAAACTTTACAATCCCTGCTTGTGAACATATTTTAAGGCAATTGGGCCGTTTTGGAAATGGGGGAATCATACCAAGATGTATAAAAAGGTAACAACTAATCCGTGTTCAAAAAATATATAAACATTATAAAGAATAACTTACCATGTCATCAGGGCCTTCACATGAATGCCTGAAGGGAGTGCTCTTTAAAAGAAAAAATATATTTAGCTTCCATTTTTCGTGTGGAAATTTTATAAAATAATTACATCTGTATATAAAACATATAAAGAGTTATACTCACATTTTTATTTTAAAATGGCCGTACAATAAAAAAAACAAGTCAGAATGATTTAAAATTAGGGCAGAAACGCTTTTAAAGCAAGTAAATACTATAAAGGGGGAAAAATTGAATAAATGGAGCAATCTCAAAATTTGCAAAGAACATTTCCTCGTTAAAATCAGAGGACAATAACCACACACCAGGATTGAACATTGCTGTTAACTTGATCAAAGTACTATGGATCTGTGATCATACTCAATTCTTTAAATATTCCTATATTTCAGAAGTGAAGAGTACACGAGAAGAACCACTTGATATTTTAGGAGTCTTACCTAATGTGTCTGCTTGGCGGACATTGGCGACAGGGAACCAGTTTTTCTTTTGGTTTTTCATTTGCGGTACAAACATGTACTTGTGTCCACTGATCTCTGGCGTGAATCAGGGTTGCCGCGGAAGAAAAACAAAGCAAGTAACCTGTTTCTTTATACCAATTTAGGCGATTTATCGCTATCATTGCCAAAGAGGCCAATTGAGGAAAGCCTTCAACGGAATCAAGTGGTTTTTCCCTTGTACTCTTCAATAATGAATTTTAAAATGGCCTTGTATTAATTATTAAAAAATAACAAAAAGAGAGGCAGAATATTTTGCCATTCAAACACGAATTCTATTGATCTACATTTTAAAAAAGATTGTTTGTGAGGTTAAATACTCTTACCAGCACAGACTTTTCAATTCATAAAACAATTGAATATAAAATATTAAATACTTTACACTTTAAAATTATATATTATTATTAATTTTAAGTTAAGTCTTTGAAAATAAAAACTTATTTTACCTCAGGTACAAGCTCTGTTAGAAATGTTTCCATGTCTTCTCTGAAACAAGATACAAAAAAAGTTAAAATTAAATTGAAACAAGCATCACAAATATACATGACTAATAATAAAGAAAAACTCAAATTTAGATTTCAGATACCTGTTTGAAAAGGAAACACATTAAAAAAAAATATTTGGCTGATAAGCAGCATGAAGATTAATGTTAAATTAATATTGCTTACATCAACTAATGGGTACATAATAAAAGTTACATACATTACGAACTTTTATAATGCCAATGCATGTTACAAAAAGTGTGTAATATAGATTTGACCTTTTTTCTTACACACAAGAAATTTATAAAATTTAATTAAAAGTTATATTAGTAAGAAACATTAATCAGATCTAACATTTGAAAGTGGTCTTACCTAACATCAGGATCCCAGTTCTAAAAAGAAATACAAAGCAATCATTAAATATTTTAATCATAAAACATTCATACATGTAAAAAAATATTCACTGTTTAAAACTATTACACAGAAACATTTATATAATAAGCAAAATGTGGTGTAGTAAAACTGAATTAAATATTTCACAATTATAGTCAGTGTGCCTATGCAGCCACCTTGTGTTAGCATATGGGTATAAGACATGGGTTCACTCAGTCCTTCATTTTTGGGGGTTGATAAATAAGTACCAAACTTGCTCAGGAAGCTAATTGAGGGTTCATCCTCAAACTAGCAACTTCGAATACCTTCTCTATAGGGCATGTCAACAGGTTGAGGAAATAAAGTTTGTTTCATGTTCTCTGTGAATGTGCCAGCTACTCTTTACAGAGACTTGAGTATCTTGGGTAGCATTGTATCAATGCCTGGGCGGTTGATAATTTATCAATCAGAGAAATTCCGATAACAGGGAAATTCTGATTCATCAATTCAGGGAATTCTGATATTCATTTCAGCAATCAGTCTACTTCAAGGTTAAAAGATGGGGTCAGTACAATAGACTAGTAGTCACAGTGCTTAGCCATGATGGGCCACCAAACTAGAGTCATAAGTCATAGCAATTTCGCATGGACAATGCCGACCCGGTAGCACAACGGTTAGGGAGCTAGCCTTTGGAGCTTAAGGGTTCGAGTTCGAATCCCGGTAAGGCATGGATGTTTGTGTTTTTCAATAAATGTTGTTATTTGTCTATGTGTTTGTGTCGCCTCTTTCTATGTGTGTCTCTTGCGACTGTGTCATTTCTGGGGTTGCATACAATACACTTGAGGTCACAGGGCTTGGCAAACTTGCCCCCCACCAAGAAAGTCGAAAGTCAAGTCGCATGGACAATTGCTAGCATAAGAACCTCAAAAACAAAGCCTACAAACATGGTGATGGGTACTGCCTCAGTAGGTTTGGGGCAGATGATAACTTTTTAAATAATAATTTAGAATAGCTAAAAATTACATGCATTTTTAAAATGAAAACTTGCTTCCTGCTTTAAATTCAAGAACAACAGTAAAAGAAATTGAAACAGGAGAAAAATTGCTGATAAACATTTTAAATTCATAGTATATTCACATTTGATGTTTTTAAAGATTGGATGGCATTATATCATTCATGCATATGCTTTTTTAATGAACTATCTAATAAAAAAATGATTTAAAATTGAAAAAAAAACTACTTAAATTTATATAACCTTACCTCATTGAGAGCCAGACTAGCTGAGGTATGCATGACTGATACAAAAAGTGCATTTTGTTAGTATCATTTTAAAACTTTATAATTCGAATAGTGGATACCAGAATAATAAGTCGAATATGACTTAGGTGTACTTACTTTCAATATGCAACAACCCAATGGAAAACCTAGCTATTTCAGGTACTTGTTTCGATATTTCATCGGTGATCAAATGACAACCTCGTAGTACAGGACGAATGTTAATTTTCTTCTGAAACCAAGCAGATCCAAATTTGAAAATTGAAGTATCGCTCGAAACACTAGATCGTGACATATTTATCTGATAATTCTTTTGTACCGTGGATTATAGTTTTTTTAATATAAGAGAGTAAAATAAATCTATAGATTTTAACTAATTTATTTACAAACTCTGAATCGAATACGAAACTACTCTGTGTTTTTAGACTTACGGTTACGATTAATATTTCAAATAGTTACAAAAATAAAAATCATAATTTTATTTTTATGAATCTATATTGATTTTAAATAAGGTTTTTCTTTGATAAATTTTAAAAAAGTGATATTTTTTGTTTAATAATATTCGAATTATGATAAATTAGTTATTTGACAACGATATTTCTATCACTTTGATATACCAATTTATTAAATACTTAAAAATATGCCTATATTTAAAAAAAATCATGTATTACATATTTTATTAATTTAATCCACTTAAACAAGAATGATTTTCAACAATTTTCCCGGTAGATCGAAACAGAAGATATAAAACAGCTCAACATCTGCCGACGTACACCTACTTCGCCTTTTCTTGACCTTCTGCTTGTCGGTTGTTCGCTCTCGTCAAAAGTAGACACAGCTCAATTTAAGTTCTTGTTCCCGAATTTAAATAGATTTATCCCAAAATCTAAAATGTATGCTGCCTGTGCTACCCCCTTCATGAGAGTCGCCATGACCTCCGCCGTTCGCTCTGCCGTGCGACCGCTCTCCGCCGCCGTCACCACAAGGCGAGAAGCGATGCCATTTCGCATGGTGCAGGAACCAAAGGTTCCCCAGGTGTCCTTATCCCAGTCCCTGATTGCCGCCATGCCCCGTGCCCTCCACACCAGTGCCGTGTCCAGGGATATCGATTCCGCAGCCAAGTTCATCGGAGCTGGAGCCGCTACCGTGGGTGTTGCTGGTTCCGGGGCCGGTATCGGGTCAGTCTTCGGAAGCCTAATCATCGGCTACGCCAGGAATCCATCTTTGAAGCAGCAGCTCTTTTCCTACGCTATCTTAGGATTTGCCCTCTCCGAAGCCATGGGTTTGTTTTGCTTGATGATGGCCTTCTTGCTGTTGTTCGCATTTTAAATTCTTGACTGAATAGACATCATTTGGTTTATACACCGTTTAATAGATCCAGGACTCATGAAATGCAAAAATAGAAATCATTGTAATTGGTCAATAAATTGTCTAAGTTACTACTAGTGTCCCTCAATTCAATTAATGTCCAACATTTATATTGTGACTTTTGCACTATTATGTTTAATACTAATTATATTGAATTGCTTATTTATAAAAAAAAATACTTCCTTCAAATGACCTCTAAAATTGTTATTCGTCTACTGATATTCTCTGGATCTAGTATGAAATTAATCTTTGTTTAGTATTTCAGAATTCATGTTTTGTACGTTAAATAAACTGTTTTAGTTGAAAAATTAATTTTAGTGTGTTTCCTTTAAATCGTTTTGTTGTTGTTTGGCCATTTTCCAAACACCAACAAACAGGTTAGGAGATAATTTGCTACTTAATTTGTATGTAGAAGAATATTATAAAATTCATCTTTTAGTTATTTACTCTTTGGTGAAAATATTAAGCGATTTTTTATGTAATACGACTTTGCATTTCCGTTTTTAAGAAACTGTTAGATAAATGTAAAACTACTTAACTTAATATACAGATGTGTTGGGTTAATTATAAAGTTAAATTTCAGCTTAATTTACTATCAAATTATTAGAACTAACCCAGATTCAGTTTTGTTTATTTGGTGTAGTAAACATTCAGATCTTGCTTAAATGGTTTCGGATTAAATAAGCTAAAATAATAAAAAAATATGGTTTCTTTTACATTTACTTTTTATCCTTCCAATATAGGGGCGAGTTAATTGAGAGTAATTCCTAGGTGTTTTCTTTTGAGGAATTTAAAAGAAAAAAAAGATTAGACCCAAAGGAAAGTCTGGTTACTGATTTGTTTACAAGTAATCTAGGAAAGAGATCTTTCCAAGTATCCTGTGAGGAATTTTGTGGTAAGTTATGGAGGGAATTTTTTCTTTTAATCGAGCTCAATGAAGGAATTTGATTTATTTGAACATCGATAAACAAATTCCATGTTTTTTTTTTTTAGCAGTAAGTTGGTAAAGTAACTAAACTTAAAAGCTAACAGGATTGGAAATACTTTTAGGCTAAACTAGTGATTGGCTAGAAATTTAACTGTCAATCATTAGAAGGTACAGATTAAGAGGGATTATTAACCTGTAGATGTAATGCATTAGCTTTGAAATCACAACCTGTGTGAAAGCATTGCTTAACCTTGTAAGTATTTTTTCATCAGGTATGAGAAAGGTCATAACAGCAAAGTAAAATAAATTTTGTGTATATCTTTTATATTAGTTAATATTCTGAAAAGGGCGACACTATTTTTATCTAAATTTTTAAATAAGTGGATGCAATTTCATTACAAATGTTTTATTTTGCTGTTATGCTGAATCCAATACTATTTTGAAAAAAAGCTCAATATGAAGACCAAACATGCTTGGGAACTAAGCATTTGGGATTTGGAGTGAAGTTGACCGCCTGACCTGGACATACACCTAATGGCTCAGACCTTGAGAACTGGAATGGGACCAGCAGACTATGACACACTCTTTCATTCTCTCTTGGGAATCGTGCCACAGTGTACCAGGCTGAAATTGTTGCTATTCTACCCCGTGCACACAACTGTCGTGACAGAAATGTTAGGGACTAAAACAGGGGTTCCCAACAAAATTTTCTCGCGGACCCCTCCTCGAGCTGTTATTGTGACAAGGACCCCCATAAATTGTTAAAACTAAAATTAAACAGTGAGAACCAAATCAAAGCGTCTTTTTACATTGTATATGTTTTTTCAATTACAAAACATTATACTCCATCAGTTATACAGTTAGTTTTAATTTTCAGTTCTTAAAAAGAGATTAGTTAAATCTCTACTTTGAGCCCATTATTTCTGAAATATTATGCTCCAAAATGGAAACTTTCACTCTAAAATCCGACCGAATGTCCATCCGATTCCTATATTTGTTTTTCATGAAACACATGAAGAAAATGCTTGTGAATGTGGTTGCAAATGGAAGGATCTTTTTCATTGCCTTATCTCCAAGTATCTTGTAGTCATTGTGTGCTAATGACCAGTAGTCTGTAATTGTATCACCGATGAAAAGTTTATTCCAATAGTATTTTGCGGCATAGCTCGCGGACCACCTGTTGGGAACCACTGGACTAAAAAATTAGGATATTTTCAGATAGTCAGGCAGCATTACTTGCACTGTCCAAACATTTTTCTCTTCTAGCATTGCATGGGAATGTCACCGTCCCTCTTAAGTTTAACTCGCTTAAATAAAGTGTCCTTAATTTGGGTTCCCGGGCACAGAGGGATTGAAGGAAACGAAATGGCAGACATTTTGGCAAAAGCGGGATCTAAGACCGCTTTTATAGGGCCTGTGCTAGGTCTTCCACATAATTCTGTTAGGAATACCATAAGACGGCTGTTCCAAGCTTACAATTTTACTGATTGGCAAATGGCAGCCGATCAAAGGCAGGCTAGAGTGCTCCATGGCGAAGAGCCAAGGAATCACTTAGCCTTAGCTGGAAAGAGATTCCTGTAGGTATTGGGCTACTAACAGGTCACTGTGGTCTCAATAGTTAGACATCTGAGTATAATGGGTGTAAAAGTAAAAGATGACCCTCTCTGTAGGGCATGTCAACAGGTTAAGGAAAGTTTGTTTCATGTTCTCTGCGAATGTGACAACTACTCTGCACAAAGATTTGAGTATCTTGGGTACCATTGTATCAATGCCTGGGAGGTTGATAACTTACCATCTTACCAAGCAGGGAAATTCTGAGGTTCATTTCAGCTATATGCCTGCTTCAAGGTTAAATGATGTGGTTAGTACAATAGACCAGTGGTCGAGGTGCTTGGCCCTGACGAGCCGCCCCGCTCAAGTCATGGGCTTTCCCACCAATAGAATTTAGTTTTTAAAGGTTTTAATTTTCGATTTATTAATAACTATTCTATTGAAAAAAAGTAAGCATAAAGGGATTGAGCCACGAAAGCATTACACAACACTTAATTGTGAAGAAGTTATTAACAAAGAACATTTTGTGATGCTGTGTTGATTCGGTGTAGCATGATTGCCTCATAAACTCAAGATCCTGGGTTTAAATTCCTTGAGTAGAATTTTTGAGCGAGAAAATCGTAGCCTCGCATGTCTGACTTTTTCATTCATATAGAGCTCAAATTTATTGTAATCTGAGCCTCAAAATTTGTAGCGAGAGCTTCTTGGAATAGATGCTGTCACAAAAAATGTCTCAAGTATCTGGGAATTTGAAGAGTTATCGAAAAACACCCTATTTTGACAAAAAACAGCCCGGTTACGTTTTCTTTTAATACTTTGGTATTTCATATCAGAATTCATTAAAATGTTTTTAATGAATTGCAAATTTCTGTTTCATATCTGAAGAACTCAGTTTATTCTCTTTCCCAATTCTTTCAATTTATTAAAGCTAAATTTTAATTTTCAAAAAAATGTGTTCAAGTACTGTTAAATTTACTTCAAACTAGAGTTACAAAGGCTATCTTTCAAGGGACTGAACAATGACCCCAAAGCAAATGGCACATGAAATAATTAGACTTATGCACACAATCAAAATTTTCATCACAACAAATAAACTTTAACCTAGTCATGCATAACAAGTTTATGCCTAATGCTTTTCTTCTCATCTATGCCTAAGAATTGATTGCCTATTGAACCTAAGAATGCTAAGAAAGGATTGCAATTGATTATTTCACCAAGAGTTATGATTCCATACATAGGAAGAATTAAGCATTTGTTAGGATAAAAATTTCACTGTAATTGTCAACAAGTCCATACTCTATAGTTCAATATTCTTTTTCTTAGGCCCATCAAAAACGTATATGTAATATTCAACAATTTAAAACCAACTTGATTTGTCAAATAAAAAGCTGATAACTGAAATATGCTTATAAAAGAAGTTTTTATATTAAGATAGAAACACCTGCAATATGCAAGAAAACATGCCAAACAATTAATCAGTGCTTTCCTGTAAAGAAACATAAAAATTAATAAATTTTCTAGTTTAAGAAATTATTTGTAACAAATGCAATTTTCCCAATACATTAAACAAGTTATATAACACTCTATATCTTCCTGCTCCTCGAAATCTCCCATGTGTAATAATAGCAAATACATACAAAGAATAAATAGCTTTAAATTTATTTAAAATTCACATCATGACAAAAAAAATCACAAAATTAAAAGCAAATATCTTTATGGTACATAGATATACACAGTTAATAATAATGTACTTTTTATCGTGAATATTCAATACGTTACTAACACAGGTGTAAAATTTATTACTGAGTAACAGATCTAAGAAGTTTAAAATCATGGTTACAGTCTAACTAATTAGTGCAAATAAATCAAATAATAAATGTGAAAGAGGGGAAAATAGTAGACACTATTACATTTCCTTTTAAAAAAAACACCTTACTAAGAAAAAAATGTTTTATTTAAATTATGGTTTTAATTTTGTATTGTGGTAAGAAAAATAAACCATTAAAGATATTTACATTCAGATTTAAACTTTCCATTTAGGATAATCCCAAAGCTCTTTTTTTATGGCAAATCTTCGCTAATGCGACACATACTTGACATACAAATTAAGGCACATTCTAATATGCAAAAATTAACAAAGATACATGGACTACTGGCCAATCTCCTTTTAGAATAATTTTTTATTTGGTTGTAAAATAGTCTATTTAAATTTTCTAACCTTCACAGAATATTAATAGTTCGTTAGATGGCTTTAAATTCTTCACTTATTGAACACATTTCATCTGCAACAGTTATTTTAACTGAAAGATATTTCTCTAAGTCCATCATTACATGTATTTGAAAAAAAAATACTACTATCCAGGATTTATTAAAATTTTAACAGCAGTTTAGAACATATAGTTAAAGTATAGTAAACATATAGAAAGGAATTAAAAATAGTCAATACACATACATCTTTTTAAAATCCAAAAACTCATATTCAAGTCAACTGTCATATTTAACCTTTTCTATAGAAGTTGAAAGACATTAAAACACACTTAATCCTTTTCATATACAGTAACACACAGTAAAATCTCACTAATGAAGACAATATAAGCTAGCCTCCAAATATAAATTAGAAACGAAAGTTACAATCATCAAAAATAAATCTTCCATCAAGCAAAAGGAGATTCAAAAACTTCTAAGTTATTCAAGAAGACATGGATAAGGAACCTATATTTAAATAACAAAAACAATGCATTATTTCTACTACTATAAAAATATTATTGAGAAAATAACATAAAAATACATTGTAATTTTCCAAAGAACAACACACAAGTGCAGAAGAAATAAGATTCGATAATTCTTGAGTTAAATTTAAAATAAATGCAAAACATTGTGAGTTGTAAATTTTGTGGTGTTGTCCCAAGAACCCATCTATCGACAGTTTAAAGTATGGCAATAAATAAACCCATTTCCATATGATCAAAATGAATCTCGTAGAAACCGACAGATTCCCATTCTGTATGTGAGAAACTTATCAGGGGGAAGTGGGTTTGGTTGTTTTGACTCCCATCCCTCTAGCAAACATTTGCTAGTTTAACCTATCTATAGTGGTAAATGATATTTAAAGTTTATGATACATCTTAAAACATTTCAATTAAAACATATAAAAAAACAATTTTGTTTTTATTAGTTATATTTCAAAAACAACTTTAGAGTTAAATGATTTTTCCTCACACAAAAAGCTAAAAAAAATCACAATGGATTTAATATTTGAAAAATATTCTTTTTAATTTCAATGAAAAACTAAGAAGGGTAACACTACATTACTTTCAATTACCACTCAATAAATCAAAACATTTAATGGCAGGGTGGCTACAGAAATTGAAATGTAAAATTCCCTGAGATTTCCCTGATTTCCAGAATATTTTCAAAAAATTTCCCTGAGATTTCAAATTTTGTTTAAAAACTAATTTTTGAAGTAATATTAGGGGTATACCTATGAAATGACCCTTTTTTTAAGAAAACGTACCGGTGAATTTTGCATCACTGGATGAGGGTAATAAATCGAAGTATGTACCATTAAAATCAGTAACTTTTGCTTATCTTTTTGGTAAATTATGGATTCCTTCGTGATAGAACTTTGCGTCCGGGAGGTAAAAAACGAATATGCTTATTTTTCAACTTCATCAAAAGTAGCGAAGTGCTGCTCAGCCATACCATGTTCCATGGATCTGAGCAAGTGATAGTCTGAAAGACCAATATCTGGAGAATATAGCGGGGGCAATAAAACATCCCATATCAGGTTTTTTAAGGTGTTTTTAACGTTATTTGTGGTGTGAGGCCACGCATTGCAATGGAGCAAAATAACTGTTCCGTGTCTGCGAGCCCATTCTGGCCGTTTTTTGATAAATTCCTGGTTTACATCGGTTAATTGTTGTTGATATTGATCAGAAGTAACTATTTCTCCAGGTTTAAGTAGCTCATACTTAAGAAGGCCTTTTTGATCCTACCAAACACAAAGAACTGTCTCTTTCAAAGCGATTTTCTGTTTAGAGTCAATGTTGAGGGTTGGCCAGGAATCAACCAAAACTTTTTTCGTTCAGGATTGTCAAAATGTATCCATTTTTCATCACCTGTGGCAATTCGATGCAGGAAACACTTTCTTTGATGTCGATTCAAAAGTTGTTCGCATGTGACTTTTTTGTTCTCCATCTGTAACTCTGTTAAAGCATGTGGTACCCATTTTTCTCCCTTGCAAATTATTCCCAAGGCAAGAAAACGTTCAGTAATACATTTCTGAGTTACATTTAACATTTCTGAAATATGTACCCGCGACATTTTTGGATTTTTATCCAAAATTGTTTGCAATTCTTCATCTTCAAATTTTTTTGGTGGTTTTCAATTATCTTTGTCTATCACATCAAAATCAGCTTTTTAAAATCAAACAAACGATCATTTTTTAAATGATTCAGATGGACCATTGTCTCCATAAGCTTTTTGAAGCATTTGAAAAGCTTTAGCAGCAGTTTTTTTCAAAATAAAGTAATGGATTAAAATTTCCCGCAAATGACCCTTTGTTGGCACGAAACATGACATCTTTAAAGCCTAGAATGACTATGAAAAAAACACAGCAGTAACTAATGCCACTGGCAGGTGAAAGGTTAAAAGTAGTCTGACAAAATGCTAGTAGGACGATTCCACACTTTTATTAACCCGGGTGCAGTGCCATCTGTTCATATAAGGTCATTTCATAGGTATACCCCTAATACATATAAAAATAACTTAAACACAAAAATAAATTGACTAACTTTGCATTAATTTTTCCATAGCAAAAAAGGATATGTGATTTTCATCTTTTATCTCCCAACACAAAATAAATAATTAACATTTCCTACAGTGGTTCTTGATATTTTCATAAAGTAAACATTTTAAAAATTCCGCATTTATAACTTCACTATCGTTTTAACCAGAACTTTAAAAAATTCCAAATTTTAGATGTTTTTTTAACACTTTCAGTGTGTTTCTTTGAGTTGATGTGATTTTTAATGTCACTTAAACCACCAGGAGCAATTTTAATATCACAAGCACACACTGCGCAGAAAGGGAAATCGGGTCCTTTCCGAGAAATTCCGATGCATGGGAATTGTTTTGAGTAAGAGTCTAAAAAACTTGATACTGTTTAGTTTCCTGATGCTTACATCTTTAAAATAATACACGAATATAAACGAAAGCTGAATTCACTAGTATTTTATAGCATGCTTACAAACGAAACCATAGAGAACGAAACAATAACAATAAACAAACTCATTCCAATCCGAGCGCGCTACCGCTAAAAATGGGTCGGTCCGGGGTGAACGGGTCCAAAGAACGAATCCACAAAGGGAACGATCATCCGGATCCTCTATATCGCTTCGAATGAAAGACCCGTTACAGACCGGGAAATCCCTCCGAGATCGCTGGTAATGGGTCGGTCCAGAGTGAACGAGGTCAAATGAACGGATCCACAAAAGGATCGGTTCCGCTACGTTGAAAAAAAATCCGTTATTTTAAAAATCGGGGGGTAATAGGTAAATTTCCCTGAGATTTCCCTGATATTCTAAGGATTACAAATTTCCCTGAGAATTCCCTGATTTCCCGGTCTTGTCGCCACCCTGAATGGTCATTATATACCCCACTAGCTTTTTAAACCCGGTGTTGTGCGAGTGTACCCTTAATAAACCCTACATAGTAAGTATTTTTATGTCAGCTTTTTTTATACCAAATGATCCCCTCTCCACTGGTACACTCCATCAGGATATTATAATCTCCCATTCTAATATGAAGGGTCTTCCCATTCTGATAGGAAGAGTTGAATGTATCCAGGCTAGGAATTGTATTCAGGAGTCAGAGGGCTTTCCCATAGGCCCCTGTTCAAATTGCCAGAAGAGCTTTGATACAATAGTCTGTTTATTTTCTATGATTAGTGCAACTAAACTGCAGAAATGTAGTAAACATTCCACTTTATATTTCATACAACTTGATAGGGCTGGGGGCCCAGTCGGTAAAGACTTTCGACTTCAATGCGGTAGGTCCCGGGTTCAGGTTCGGTCATTGCCAAAATAACTGTCAATCTATAAAAGGCTCGTGTAGCCAAAAAATGTCTGAAGAATAATACCCCAATCATGTAGAGGAAGGACATTTTAAATATCCTCCGAATTCCCAACAATGCTTACGATGTTGCCCTTAAAAATTGCATTGGATTACCTACTCATGCGTCGTATCTTGATATTCCTTTCTGGTATATATACGCAGGAAATGGGTTAAATTGTTTTCACTCCATCTCCCTCTAGCAAAAGCTTACCAGTTTAAACTACTACAGAAGTAAGTATTAAGACTATTAATGAATTATATAAAAAAAATTACAATGGTCATTTACGAGAATCAGAGTTGTGTTTAAAATACTTTGTTTTAAATATTGCACATATAAAGTTTCAAACACATAGGTGATAGTGTAGTGAAAATGCTAAGGCAGTTGCATATTGATACCTGTTAGAACACTGATTTAGAAATAATTTTTTTTTACCCGTATGGGTTTGTCTACAGCAAAATTAGAAAACAATTGGATAATAATAAATTTACTAAGTTTCTAACTACTTTAAGGCACTTAATAATAATTTTTAATTCACATTTAGCAGAGTACATTAAATAAGAAAAATTAAACTGTGAAAAAAAAATTACACATCTTCCTTCAACACCAAATACCTTATAGACATTTTAACATCTCTTTGAAATACAGAACATTGTATAATTACAAAATACATTAACCACACATTTGTTGTTTTTTAAAACCACTTCCTTTTTTTTAAATATTTGCTTATGATTCAAGAAACACATGGACACAAGAAGATTATAACATAGGATCATCTATTGAACCAAATTTCCTCACTCACTTTTTAATAAATCCACTTTAGCCTTCAAACTGTCATATTCCTTGGCCGTTTCTTGATTTTGATTTTTGACTCGTTCAATGTTTTCTTTAATACTTCTAAGCTCTAAACAGCAACAAAAAAATAGATTGTAAAATCATAATGTTTAAATAAACCTTAGTTTTCTTACCTTCCTTACATAACTTTTCGGGAGAAACTAGCAAATAACTTAACATACAGTCGAACCCAATTAACACGAACTCGAAGGGAGCACCAAAACATTTAGTGTTAACCGAATTTCATGTTAACCGTCATGAATTTCTTTACATTGAACCAGTGAATAGTCTTAAGAATATTCTTTACGTTAATTTTTTTTACTCTATAATATAATACGCTAATAATACAAGCATAAACAGTGGTGAAAGTGGGAAAAAAATAAGTGAGGGGATGCCTTCAATTAGAATGTCATGCCCCTTGGATTATGGATTTGAGAAATATAAGAAGTCGGGGGATGGATAGCCATTTTCTTGAAAAGTGGGGTGACGCGTCACCCCGCGTCTACCCCCACTTTCAGCACTGAGCATAAATTAAAAAATCAATTAATATAGTTAATTTGAAGTAGTACATACTATAGAAAAATTCTTTGTCTCTTGCATATTTAAATTATATTACTGCATAGACCGGTTGTATTTTATACCGATTTTTTAAAATCAATCAAATGAGTTTTTTAGAAACACCTTACTTGGACGCAATTTCCGCTTTTTGTAAACATTTGTCCTCAATATCATGAGATTTTTTTCGTCTTGTATCTAAAGAAATAGACTGCTGCTTTTGATTCATTTTGAATGAAAATTAATAAGTTTAAATGCAAACCAATTCTAATTTCATATGTTCTTTACCTTAAACCCCTGTGAAGAAACACCTATGTTTTAATGATGTAATAGAACACATCCAACACTTGTCGAATCATTCATTGGATTAAAATCGATGAATCATGGAAGATCTTGTGATTTTCTCAGAAGTAAGACTATATAGAAGACAATTTATTTTTAGAATGTTTGTAGCCTTTTTTAATTTTTTAATTCGATGCTTTGAATTGCTAAGGAAAAAAAGGTCAAATCCTGAATTTGTTGCTCGGGTTTGGCAGGATTTCGCATAAAGCGCTTTCACGTTAAGAGATTTTTTAAGCATTAGCTCCAAGATTTTCAGTACGGAGAAATGCTTTTAGTTCATGTTAAGTGAATCAGCGCTAACAAGGTTCGACTGTATTAATAACGTTTACTGGCAATGATTTTTTTTAGGCATTAATTTGCACTTTTCAAACATTTGTGCAACTATTTTTGCAAAGAGCATTTCCTGCTCCTTTGCGTCTGGAATGCAGAGGAAGAATCTATACTGCTCCCATTAATATGAATACAGTAATGTGATGTAAGAAACAGACAACTAATATTTAACCAAACTTAACTTTTAATAACTAACATAACAAACTTATAAGTAAATCATAAAAACATATGCCGGTGAGAAAAGGTATACAAAATAATAAGAAGCAAGTGTGAATAGGTAAAGACCCGCTTTGATCTCGGAACCTCTTGTGTGCAAGTCCAATACTGAATTGTCTGTGAGCAAGTAATTACTCGGTTGTGAGGGCAAGTATTAGGTATTTGTGCTAACTAACTGCTACAAATTCAAACTTTCAATCAATTAACCTGCAGGCAAGAACAGGTTTACGACATCATTCAATCACATATCAGGGTTCTTATTACAATATTTAAGAGACTTGTATACATTTTTTCAACTTCAAATAAAATTTTTACGTTTTGCCTTATCATTCTACATTATTAATACAAGTAGAATCAGGTACCAATTAAATAAATATTTTAATGCATTTTTAAGTGCTTTAAAAATTAACATTTATTTTTTAGCTCTAATTACTTAAATTTAAATTATTTTATTAAATGTTTTAAAGAATTTAAAGTATTTCAGAAATTTTATTAAAAAATAATGATAAAATCTCCAACCAATAGATTAATGAAATCATATTTAAACATACTTAAATCAATTGGGCTAAGCTAATTAGTGACAAAAATCAATCAAACTGTGTAACTAAAAAATATAGTTGCACACAATCAATGTTTGAAACAAAGTTACCATCATTTTTTTCATCAATTTGTCTTTGCATATTTTCTATTTCTTTCACTAAATGTTCATTAGGAACTTGCTTAGACTTGGGTAACTAAAAACGTAAAAAAAAAGTCATAAACAAACTAACTATGCATCAAAATAGTTTTAATTTAAGGTATAAATAAAACCACATGAAATAATTTAGTAATTCACTTAGTACAATTACAACATTAAATTTGTATAAAGCTGTTTTAATGAATAACCGAGAGTTTTAAATGCAAAGTATGTATAGTAGATTTTGAACGATATTAATGAAGATATATAAAGCCGAATTCTACTAATATTTTGTTTAGAAGCAAACTCTAAAATTGGTGATATATCACATGTTTAGCAAATAGCGATTCAGAATTTATTAGAATTTTTCTATAACCATTCATATTACAATATCAAAAATATATATAATATTTGATACATTAGTGATGAGGTGCTATGCTTAAACTTTTTTTTTATCACGGTGTTAAAACATTAAAGTAAATGTATGTTTTAAGCAACATAAAGTGTTTTTTATTTAATGATTTTAAAATATAATTTTTAAATAATAATGTAAGCACACATACAATGAATAGATGTTTAAGTGTTACATAGTTAACAAACAAAAATATTTTGCAGCAAGGGGGTAAAAAAAACCTCATGCATTGACAACGTGAGAAGACTTTATGTGGATAATAGGCCATGGATATCTAATTATTATTATATTTGTTTTTTTAAATATTATTACAAACCAAAAGATAACTATCAATTATTCATTTTTGTATCAAATGTGCAAATAAAATAAATATTATTTAACAGACTTCCATTCATTTAAAGTCCTATATGATTCTAGTTCAGAAATCATCGGAATTGTAGTATCAAAGTAACTAATAGTTTTACAATTTTCTAACCTCAAACTTAAAATGAATTTCAGAACTTGGGCTTAACCAATTTTTGGCTTATATCTGTATGTAATAAACAACTCTGCTCTTACCACTTTATCGCCTATTTGTAATTTCTCAAGATTTTCTGTTGCCTCTTGTGCAAATTTTGCGACTTCTTCATTTCTTGTTGTTAGTTCGGCTTCCTCTATTAATAGCATTGAGAGCTTACGAATAACACTAAAAAGTAACACCAAATGCAAAATTAGTATGAGAATATTTAAATTCTTGTATGAGACAAATTGTAATAAAATTTTTAAGATGGACAAGGTACTTGGAAGAATAAAAAAAAAAATTAAATATAAAAAAAATAAAATTAAAAACTTGAATAACAATGAGTCTAAATTCCAAACCATGCAAGTTATTGAAATTATTTTACATACTTACAAGCATAAAAAGATGGCAAGTCCAACAATATAATAATTTCTTTGCGATCGATATAACTTTACATGAGTTTGCAGCTCTATATCAAACTGGTGCCTGGGATCGTTGGAATACTTTATCATCTCTCTAATAGAATCTAAAAAGACAAATATTAACTTGATAGGTTTAGGTAACTTAACTTATTTAAATTATAAGCAAGTAAAATAGAATATATGTGAATAGAAAATATTGAGGCACAGCAAACGTAGTTTAAATTAAGATTTAAGAAAGTTATCAGGGTGTCCAGCAAAATTTCTGGTAAAAATTCAAGCACATTTCAAGGATTTCAAGGCTCATTTCCAAATTTTTCAAGGATGCTCGCATATAACCAATTATGTATATCAGTATCACTAAATTTTTTTTCAAATATGCTTAACTAGGTAACAGGAATATTAGGCAACAAAAAAAAAAAGAGAAAATATTTGAGTAAAGAATCGTTTTTGTTTTAGCACTAACTATTATTTAGCCCAGTTAGTTAGAGTCCCTGATAAGTTGCAGAGTGCATGATTGTATTGTCCCTATATTTTTACTGGTCATCAGTAATTTAATTTGAAAAATTAGGCAAATATGCAATAGAAAAATTATTGGAAAATAACCAAAACAGTTAAGCTAAAACCAATTTAATTAAAACAACCTCTTTAATACTTAAAATAGGCTGGCCAATAAATTAATGACTTTTAAAAAAAAAAAAGCAAAAGTTGAGTGGGTTATTCGCAGGGTTAATTTAGTGATATTTAAAGTAACAATCTTCAATTTTAGTGAAACAACACCACATAAATATGATTATCTTTTATATGAGATACTCTTTAAAATTTTAAAAAATAAAGGTTATTTTAAAAATATTTCATTCTTTATAATTTTTAATAATGCTAACTTAAATGTAATATTTAACATTTGATAGCTCAATGAGTTATTTCTTTAAATTTTAACCTGAAAAAATAGAATTAAACCATTTCGATTTATGGAAAACCTTCAAAAATCGGCGAATCAAGAACCTTTCAAAATCGGTAAATCTAAAAGTTTTGAAAATTAATGATTTACAAAATATCTCAAAAATTGGTAAAACACGATTTCATTAAGTCTGGAAAATTCCAAATTCTCAGAAACCGTTGACTGCGATCCTTCTGAAATCGGTAAATTTTACAATACCCTAAAAGTCGTGTCGTGTAGCCCTTGTGCGACGATAATTCAAACTAAACTTAAATCTAAAAAATCGTCAAATCATGAACTTCGAAACTTTGAAAAACGGCGTATCGCGAACCATTTGAACACAAAAAAATCTATAAAACCTCGACGATCTTTCATCAGAAATTGCAACTAACGACCTTGAAAATCCTTAATTTCCGAAATTATAAAACTCAAGATTGAACATCAGTAAAATCCCGAATTTCCAGAAATTTGCTAATACGAACCGCTAATCCAGACACCCATAATCCGGACACTATAAATTCGACGATTTCCCGTTTTTTTTTTTTTTTTTTTTTTTTAAACTTGTCTAAAACTAAACTCCCCAGTAGTATAGACCGAAGCAAAAAAAAGGCAACAAAAGATAATCAAATGCAAACAAAAATCAAGTTGTTCTTGCGATAACAAGGTCACAATACTCACGAATACTTGATTAAAAGAAAATATTCTGGTTGGGCCGATTGGCCTGAACCGGAGCTACAAAAGTAACGAATTGCTATTCCGATCCACACAGAGGCAAAAAAAAAAGTCCATCATTATCAGGCAATGTTCATCGGCGCCGGCGGTTTTCGTAAAAATTACTAGGCAGAGTAAATCGGATCATGTCATGTAGCATTATTAGATTGCACCGGCCCAGTAACCGATATTCGAACACACCTTATTAAAATGTATTATTTAAACTTGCTGTTTTCTACTGTATTTCAAAACTTAGAAGTCGACAATCACTGATCCTCATAAATCGACAAATTACAACAAAATTCGAAGATCGCTTAATCATGAAACCTCTTGAATATCGGCGAATCAAAAAATTCGACGAAAAAGACTAAATCGAAATATTTAAATCACGAAACTGAAAATGTGTAAATCGTGCAACTTCAAAAATAGGAAAATTGAAGACTCCCGAAAATAAACCAGAAAAAATTAGCATAACAAAAAAAAAAGTCAATTCCGTCCAGTTCATAAATCTAGGCTAACTGCAAAACAAAAGAAAATCGAGAATCTCCGAAAATCTGAAATTTTGTAAATAGAAAGAAATTTCAAAAATAATTCATACAAAAACTTATCTTTCTTATGAAATCTTTAGGTTAGGTTATTTTTGAATTATCGTCGCACTAGAGCTACACGAGGGCTATTTTGAAATCTTTAGAATTCGGAAGATCGCAGCATGCGGCATGACTTTACGGCACACGCGGGATATTTCAAAACGAACGGAAAATTTGTAAATATAACTTCTAAAATGTAGAGACTCAGTAATAAACGAATCGCGAACCTTAAAAACCTACAGCAGAACAAATAACTTTGAAATTCGGGCGAAATTCTGAATAGCGAACTTGAGACAAATTTCGTAACTTTGAAGGAATTAGACATCCACGAAAAAATCAAACTCTTTCAAATCAGCAAATCTGAAATTTAGAGAAGGGGAAATTTCTTTTAAATCGGCCGATTTCTAAACCTCGAAATACACTGTACAAAAGGCTTATTTTTATAAATCTATAAAATTCCGAAAATTGCAGAAAGTGGCGAAATTTCCCGGCGCGGACCGGAATTTTCGACAATTTCAAGCATAATTCCCGATTTTCCCGACTCTAAAAAATTCAAGTACATTTCCCGACTTTCCCGGTTTTCCCGACGGCTGGACACCCTGGTTATTATTAAGACAATTGAAGAGCTTAATGGAAGAACCTGCTAAGCGACAAAAAAAATTAAAACAAGAAAATGAGTTTTAAAGATTTTAGTATGCATCAGATCTGTTGAAAACATGATTGCAAACCGTGATACTAAACTTGAAGTTAATGAAAACAGTTACGATTTTTTTTTTCAGTTATATATTTATGGTCACAAACAATCAATTAAAAAAATATATTATCTAAATCTTTAAATATATGAAGTATTTTACACTGTAATTGAGACTCATTATGACAGAGCAACGTGCCACAGTTAAATTAACTACCACTGCATATAAGGGAAACAACATCTTTGATGATAATACATTGATTTCAATTTATAGATATTTTAACTATTAGCTATACAGCTGTAGAAATTGTTATAATATATTTTTTTCTTCTTATAAAATTTCAGTTACTTTTTCACATTATTTCGTCTTACAATTAAGTACCGTAAAAGGAAGTTGTTTTATCTTGATAGGAAAATTCCGTTAACGGGGAGAATAAAAAATATGATTTTAGCTCATAATATTTGGACTGAAATTTAAAAAATATTACCTATCCAGAATAATATCAAGACTGCTAAGAAAACAGAAAAGTATGTATTGGCTTTCCTTCCTAAAGCAACCCATAGACGAAATTGAAAAACAGCTCTCCATCTGAAAATAGTATTACAGTAGAAAATAGTATTAAAATAGTATAATATCAATAAGCACCAATCTGTTGTTTATGTTTAAAAACTAAATAAAAAGTTGTTTTTTTTTAAAAAAATTGTAGTACTACTATATGATTCACAACAAAGAAATTTGGCAATACACATTTAAATTAAGTATTGATGGTATAATTTATTTTTTCTGGAACCCAAGTTCTACCGTGGCCAAGTGGTTAAAGGCATCCGCCTCAGGATTCAGCCGTCTCAGGAGTGCGGGAGTTGGAATTCCACCTACTGCCAGTCATCCTCTATCCTATGCCAGTCATCCTATAATCGCGCGATTTGTATTGCGTTGTACAGGATTGTGCAATCGATGGGCAGATCTGCTACTTTCTAAATCTATGTCTTATGTACCCATATTATAATATGCCCAATACTTTAAGGGTATGCAGACGATATTAGTGTACCTTTTAGCAATAACTATTTTAAAAATATAAATTTAATTTTGGAATTTTCCTTTAATTAACAGTTGTTAAAACAAATCAATAAGTTATATAAATTTCTACAAGTAACATTGAAAATGTAAGTAAAAGGATAACTGTATAAGGAAATAAAAAACTAAATAAATCTTACATTTTTGAAGATATAAATGGTAAACTTAATAGTGTGATCACACCAAGTTCCAGATACAAAAAGGAGGCAATAAGGACCCACTGAATTGTCATTTTGTTTTCTTTCCTTTTTTTTTAATAAATATAAGCACCTGAAAAATTAAGTTGTTCGATTATTATTTTATACTCATTAGTATTTTCATGCTTTTAATTTTTCTTTTATAGAAATACAAACTTTTATTAAAATATAATATGTTACCATGCAGTAATACCAATCAGGAGCATACATCAATCACTTTGTTTTAAATCCAATGATAAGAGAGATAAATATCAGAACTAAAAACTTTGAAGCAACCTGATGACAGGATAATAAAGATCAAGACTCAAGAGTGTTCAATATAATTAAAACTTAAAATCCTTTTAAAAATTTTGGATGATTAAGAATGGTGAAACATGTCTCACAATAATTAAGTTAGATAACTAAGAGATAAAGTTGTCTTGACATATCTTTAAATAAAATAAAATCAAACTCATAGAGAATTCCATAGATTAAGAATACTTATAGATTAGAATAGTATTCTTTGTCTATGGAGAATTCTGGGCAACTGAAAGAATTTTAGGCAGCCAATATAATTCGAAACAATAAATATCTATAGCTACCAGAAAGGGGATTATCAAACAATGTTTTCAATTTCACTTTTTATACTTTAAAAAAGTTCTGTTTTCGTTTTGAATTTTGACTTTTCTTATCTGGTGGAATCAGGTGGAATGGATATGCGAAGACGTGAAGTGAGAAGATTTATTAAATTTTCACGAATTATAAATCGTCCCTTTTAAACTAACTAAAAAATAATAAATGTAAGAAGTCGCTAAATGAAGAACTCTATTTTTAGATCTGGTGCATATTACAGGCTCTTTGCCAAAAAACGTTTTCTCTACTTCAGCAACAAAACCTAGCTGTGGCTGTGTTAAAACATAAAAGTAAGGCTAGAATTTCGGGACTAGAAAGTATTCTCAAATCAAACAACCGGGTACACATATGTCTAAAAGCCACGGGTCAGGAGAAGCTCATTGGACAATTCAAACTACGCGGGACAGTGTTACCAGTCGCAAGATAATTTATTTTATCGCTTCACAAATCTCGCCAAATAGTTTGTGATTGCCAAATGTTACGGTTACAGTTATTATTTTATATTGAGAAGTGTAGGAATTTCATAGAGATCTCTATGAAGAAATTACTATTATTTTAAAAAGTTTTTTTTTGTAATATTGGAAATAATGATGGTATTAAAATAATAAAATGTTTGAAAAACTTAATAAATATTTTATGAATTTAACTCCTAATTTTCATTAAATTTTAAACAATTTATCCATAAGTATTTTTGTTTTTTAATCCATGAGTATGTTATGAAAAAAAATATTTTCTCATTATTACTTTTTCTTTTTGTTCATCGTAGTTAATTTTCTATCTTCATAGCAACGCAACGACTCATTTTCCCAGACCCAATTGTGAAAATTGTTAACGCCTGCTTAGAATAAAAACGTTGACCTTTAATTTTTTAGTTTTAAAAAAAGTGTTTAATTTATTTTTTCGTGTAACTTAATTTGTCCTGCAATTGGTCGTTCAGTAGGGGGCATGTTGTAACATGGTTTGAAATATTTTGCACATGCATGTTTGTGTCATTACCTTAAAAATGACACCTAAATTAGCTTTGGGTAATTTAAAATTTCTTAAATGGGTTGTGCAAATGCTGAGTTTTAGATTCAACAAATAAAATCTTCTAGATTCATTAGTCTGCCTACTCTATTAGCCTTACGCATACATTAAAAGCTCTTGATGTCAATATTCATAATAATATTGCTGATATTTTGAAGGTCGGTAATTTGATTCCAAGAAGCCTTTGCCTCCCTTCCACTGATTTACATATGGACCCAATACATTTATTCATAATTATCTTTTCATAAATAAATATGACTATCTATTAATTAATAATAACGATGTTTACCGAACATACTAAAAAAAGCAATAAAACAACATTATTGTTTCTTCAGGGGATCCGATGAACCCCATGTCCAATGTGCCCCCACTACTCCATTTTCTATCAAATGCTTTCCACCGTTTACTTATGCTATTTTATAGTTAATTTCTACATCATAAATTGAAGCTTAAAATGCGTGCTTTTAAATATTTCTTAGCCTTTATTAGCTTTCAAATAAGAAAGCAAAAGTTTATATTGCACATTCACCTCGAAAAGGTGTTTTTCTCTCTCTATTTTCTACAACAGTAATTTCTTTTTTTCATAATAATAATATATGTACACATGGGGCATTATGTGATCACCTTTGGTATAAATTTATATTACATTCTGACTTCTTTAAAAAAATTATTTAAGGTGGTTGGTTCAATGTGCCCTTTTTGGGTCTTTGGTATTCTATTGGTTTTTAGCTTCAAGGGTAGGTTCAAAGATTTCCTGATTAAGCCATTTCATTCTTTAAATAGACCAACTAAACTTAAAAGGTTTGGTTTAAAAAACCACTTAAGCTTTTAACTAACTACTATAACTAACTAACTAATATTACTTTCAATAATCCAACCATTTGTATTATTCATTATATGCTTCTAACCACTTATTTTGTAAAAAAAAAAAAAAAAATGGAAGTGCTAAACCAATGAAAATAGTGTGGTAATGTGTGTTTAGTTTAAGAAAAACACACATTTTAATTTAGTATTTAAAATATTTATTCTTAAGGGTTATGTAAAGTTAAGAAATGGATTACATTTTCATAATAGTTGGTATCAGTATGTTTAAAGATGCATTATTCTCAAATTGTGTAAATAATTATTAATTAAGTTTAAAAGAAGTGTGCTACAGCAATTATAAAATTTTATTCCTAATAAATATTAAATACTTACAACCTTTTATATTTCCTTTTAATATATTTACTACAGTAGACTGATCAGAACTATTATTAAATTTAACAATATTAAAACTTTTTGCATTTAGGGCAGTATTTTCTCCTTTTCATTCACATAACGTTTTTATTGTAATGTTAACGATGCAACAACTGTGAATAAAAACGTTACATTATTCAGTGCATGGCCTAAAAAAGATTTATTATTCTAAAAGGCTGTAGTAGTAATCATTAATCTGTAAATGCACTAAGGGCAGTGGTGCATTAAAAAAGTAGAGGGGGCAGAGGGTTTTGAAACATAGCTGTAAATAAAAAGTTTACCACCCTTTTAGAACCTGAAATTTAAAATATGACCCTCCCCCCCCCCATCTACTGACAGACAGTACCCAAACCTGACCCTCCCCCCACGAGATTTTTTTAAAATTTATTTAGAGTGTATTGCAAAGGTCTTAATTTTACCCACGTTTTGATGCAGTAATTTAACTTATGTTGCTGTAAAATTCACAGAATACACAAAATGTCTTTAAAGTAATGTAACTGCCAGTGCTAAAAGATGGGGTAGGCGCGGGTCGACGCGTCACCCCACTTTTCAAGAAAATGGCTATCCATCCCCCCCACTTCTTATATCTCTCAAATTTATAATCCATAGAGGGAGGGATGGGGTATGGCATTCCAATTGAAGGCATCCCCCCACTTATTTTTTTCCCCACTTTCACTACTGGTAACTGCTCAATCGAAGTGTGAGCAATTCCAAAATACTCCCTTTTCACCATAATTCTATTTTAGTATTTTTTATACATAAAAATGCAAATTTTGGGACACAGTAATAAAAAAAAATTCTTATATAATTACTGCTTTCTTGTGAAGTTGACTATTTTTAGATATCAGGTATGTAATTAAAATTTTCACCCACCAGAAAATTACTTGAACCTCATGATAAAATTACCAGAACGATTTGCCATTACTTTCAATTATATATAGTCTAATATTTAAGTGCATATAATTCAAGACCAACACTAAAATTCTTCTTCCTTCCAAAACTGTCAAAGAGAAAAAAAATAATAGTACAAAGTGTACATATATAATATTTTATGTCTGACATCCATTGTTAATCTGTTAAAAAAAATATTTAATTTTCAAAAAGAGAAATATTAAAAAAAAAAAATGACAATGTAAACTGAAAAGGTAAATCAAATAGAAAGTCATAATACAAATAATATTTAACAATTGTTTATTTACAGATTTAATAAGTATGATCGTTACCAGAATGTATATGTACAGTTTCTTCATTTTTACGAACAGCATTTAAAATGGAATTTTTATAAGTGGTAGAAGGTTTTGAAATTGTATTTTTTACTTGTTTACGTTTCTTTTTTGTAGAAAACAATCTAGGTTGTAGTTTCATTTTTTTATTTGGAGGCTCTAAGTTATTTTGTTTTACTGCACCTTCTGCAAATACTTCAATCAAATTGTCCAAAAGGGAATTCACTCGCTGTTGTCTATCCTTCTCCAAATTCTTTGGCAGTAAGGTTAACGCATACTGCATCTTGGCTTTTAATTTAGAAGTGTCGTCAATAGGAACTATATTGCTATAATCTTTGAAGGAATTACTGTTCACAATACTGCTCTCCGCAGGCAAAACCGTGGAGCATGTAGACGAAGATGCAATGGAAGAAAAGGTCATGTGTACAGCATGAATATGCTTGCTTATTTTTGTATCTTACCAGATTGTCCAAACAGTTGCAAACATAGTTATGGACACAGATGCAACAATGATAGCATGTCAAATGGCAAGAATTGCAATGTATTTCTTCACTTGGTACCTTCTTTACGACGTACTTCACATCCGGACACGTTTCTGACTGCACATTCCAACAAGAACCTGCCTCTTTGACTTCAATATCTTTTGGGGATATTTGCTTTCCTTGTGCCGTTTCAAATTTTGTTGGGCCTTCTTGGGGCATCCACCTTTGATCAACATTCTGAACCTGTCGAAAGTTTTGTCCCTCACTAAAATTGCTAGATGGAACAGCAGCACATCCAATCTCTGCCCGACGTTTCCTTTCATGTAGACGTGCTTAAGTGTCCGATGAAGCGACTCCAAATACATGTTTGTATTTATTCCCATGTGCTGTCTGTAGCAGTAAGCCCACAGATGGGGCCTATTGAGGTAGAAGGTCGAAAAATATTCACCAAAGGCTCTTGTATCTTCATCGGCTTCTAAATGCTCTTGAAATTTCGAAGCCAAATTAAGAAAATCTTCTTCTTCGGTACACTCCAATACTGCACGGGCATACTTATATACTTCCTCTCTCTTTTTGCTACACTTAACTTTTGTCAAATTTTTCCTCCAACATTTATCAACATGCCAAGTACAAAGTAAGCGATTATTAGCTGCACCCATTACTTTGCACCAGGCATTAAAATATACTGGAGCATCATCTGACATGAAACAATTAGTTTTAATTTGCGAAGTCTCTCTACAAATCACTTCAAAGAATGTTTCCATTTGGAACGAGTCAAGCTTGTTGGAAATACAGAATGCTACCGGAAAGCCAGAATTGAATTCATCAACCACCATTATTGTAGTTAGGTGAAAATCATATGAGTTAGTACCATGCGTGGAATCCATGCAGATTTTATTTTTGCCTAGATTGGAAAGCAGTTCACCCTGGCCTTTGGTCATGAAAATCATCATAAAATCCTCTTCCGAAAAGCCTTCAAGCGATTTACCTTGTTCTTTAAAAAAAAGAACAGGAGAGTCAGCACCTAAATGTTGAAATTGGTCAACAAAAAGCATCACACTAATCGCATCATTCTTGTGTAACTTTTCCGGGTGTAACACTCCACATTTGTCTGATAGGTTATGCAAGTCCTTTTTAGTGAGAAGGTGGATCCTTTCCAGGGAACCTTCAACTGAACTCCTGACTTCATGCAAAATATGCGTCATGGACACACCAGCACTAAGTTTAGCTGGAAATAAAAAATTTACATAATTAGCAAATTACAAATTATTGACATATGATTTATTCAAATTTTATAAAATACTAATTTTTTTTGTCCCAAAAGAGTTGCTTCAACAAAACCCGGGAGCAGAATTAGAACATTACTTAGTGATACTTGTTCCAAGTAAAAATATTTTTAACAGGTCAAAATATATCTTTTAAAAAACTTAACCATGCTTGAAGTAATTTCACTTCAAATTTTCACTACCAATAACATAGACAAAATTCCCAAATATTAAACTTTAATTTTTACTGCAGTGTTGTCAGGTTAACCGCTAGGGTAGACACCCATTTTCCTCACCAAGCTGCGTTTTTTACCATTAAAACCATTAGGAATTCAAAGTTGTTTTGTTATAAATTTTAGATTGCTCAATTAAAGATTTGCTTGAATTTATACATATTTCTCACTGATAAATTACTTCAGGTCAATATTTATCCCATGTGAAATTAGGAAAAATCCTATTTCGAAGTCCAGCATCTTTTAAAGTTGCCAGGAATAATTATTTATTGCTGACTGAAAAGTTGTCAAATGGCACCAGACCACAAAGTAGGATTTTACCTGAAACTCTACTACTTTTTAAGAATTTTCTGACAACATTCATTCTTTATTATCCAAAGTCAAAAAGAATTAGAAGTAGATTCAGACATGTGATTGGTTAAAGAAAAAATTGGCTGAAAAAAAAGCCGAATTTTGCTCATTGTGACAGATAACTAGGGATCGACCGATGGCGAATTTCGGCCGACGGGCTATGCCGATTGTTCAAAAGTTACATCGGCCGATAGAAAAACCATAACTCGGTAAATCCACGTGTAATCCATAAAAAAAATTAAATAACGCGATCCCTTTTGATTTTCATATTTTTAAAGAATTGTATGTCTGTGTTTGAATTAGTCTTTTTTTTAAATGAATACAATTAAAATTTTAAGGTATTTAAAGATTTGATTGCCACAGAACTCTGGGGATCCGAAAGTCGCCAAAACTACGGCTATCCAAAAGTCGCGAAACTACGGCGATCCGAAAGTCGCGAAACTACGGAGATCCGAAAGTCGCGAAACTACGGCGATCCGAAAGTCGCGAAACTACGGAGATCCGAAAGTCGCGAAACTACGGCGATCCGAAAGTCGCGAATCTACGGCCATCCGAAAACAGCGAATTGGCGGATTTCCAGAATTTTAATTTTGTCAAACAAATTGGCGGATTTCGCCAATTGGCGGAAGAATCACATGTCTGAGATTTCCTACATGTTAAATCCCCTCCTCACCTATACATTTATGTTTCTTCCTACCTAAGGCTTAAATTAATCAAGTAGACATAATTAGAGTAAACATATTACGGTAATTGTGAATATATAATTTTAATTTACAAATTTTAACTCTTCATGATCTTGTTCTAGATACAATAATAAAATGTGTTTTAATTAAAGCCTTCTATTTTGCGGTCCGGTGCTTGGCGACATCCTGAAAATTTTACAAGAAATAATTATTAGAATCGCTCATTGAAAAGTCGCCAAATGTGTCACCAGACCCTGAAGTAGGAATTTACCTTCAGGTTGTGTCACTGGGTAAAATTTCTAATGCCATACCAGTCATCAAATCAAGAACATTTATTCCATTCTCCAGCCAGCATGCATTTTATTTCATGCGATATCTTAAAACAATGCCTTTAGTAAAGCACATCATATTTAACAGTGATTACTCAACCTTTACATAAAAAATGCAGAAGTGTAGTAATTTTAACCCTAAATTACATTAATGTTTGAATCGCATTTCAATTGATATTCTATTTTTTCCATCCCCAGAAAAAAAAATTCTAGTTGCACTCCAGGCTTTCCCAAATACAGAAGTCTAACTTACCGCTTAATTCTTCTTTATGTACTTGTGCAATCGGCAAATGTTTCAATTCCGTTTCATGGCCAAAGTGAGTCTTGGTGTATGTGACTTCTACAAGATCGCCAGTGAGTTTGCAGTGGAGGGCCAGCAGTGCACTCTCCTTTTATCTTGCAACTACCCTGTGACTTCCGAAGGCGTTTACCATCAGTTGCAGCATGCCGTGGGTCAGCAGAACGATGGCACTTGTAGGTGCTGTGCTTATAAAGGGCTGTTTTATACGTTCTGGCTATCCTAAAGAAGGTTTTTTCTTCAACCTCCAGTTTGTCCTTCCAAGACTTGAAATCTGTAACATAGTTAAGATTTTTTTTAAATAAATATTTTATGAAAAGTAAAAACAAGTTAGTTTAAAGTTAGTTTAAACTGAACTGGTAATGTAAATGTTGATATTTAGACTAAAAAAAGCTTTTCGATTAAATATTACGATTGCGTCCACTTATCAAAGAAAACAATTTGTTTTACATTCTCGATTCGACACACATCTTCATAACTAAAACTTAATCAACATGAAAATCTTGCATAAACAATGTCACTTCAAGTATTACCATGCTCTACCTATACATGCTACCAAATATGAATAAATATTTACTACTAATAATAAACTTAATTACCTTCATGACTTTGGAAATGAAGCCGTTCTACTTCAATTAAAATATTATGAGAAGATTTCACGTGTTCCACCAATTCTGCATGGGAGGACATCGAAGAGGCGCATTCCGGACACGAAATATTGGATTTTGTTTCTTTTTCCAGAGTTATTTTATGAATTTTAAAAATATGTTCTTTTAAGGTTTTTTTCCTCTTAAATACCTTATCACATATAATACATTCAAGGGAATCCATTATTTGAAACAGTAATCAGTATGAGTAGGAGCGCGTACGAATCGTATTCAATTTCAATAACAACAAAAAAAATGCACAGTATTGTCGCCAACTGCAAAACACATCGTCAAAAAGAATAGCAACCTAGCAGCCAATGAGCGTTTCCTGACCCGTGGGTTTTAGAAGCTAGTACCGGACACCGGGCGGAATCAGGAAAATCTTCATTCCTTTCAACTGAGACATTTTGTTTATCCGGTCTAGCTTATCACTGCAGTATTAAATTCTAGCTAGCTTAATCAATTGCACAGATAATTTAACCATTAACAGGATTTATTGAAGACTTCATTCTGAAGTTATCAAGCAATATTATACTTTAACTTTTCCGTAGTAGTTTCCTAATTAAAACCAAATGGCGCACGGACATGTTAAATGCAAAATTGGCCCTTCTATTTTAAATTCGGATTTGTCAGAAATATATTCAGAATCTCAACGTTTATTAGATTCTGGAGCAGATTACTTACATTTGGATGTTATGGATGGTCATTTTGTACCTAATTTAACCTTTGGACACCCTGTAGTGAAATGCTTGAAGAAAAAACTCCCTCAAGCATTTTTTGATATGCACATGATGGTTTCTGATCCATTGAAGGTTAGTTATTTTCCATTATGTATAGTATTGTCTCAAATAAAAATACATGTTTAAAACTATGAATTTTGCTAATATATCATAAATAAAAGATTTATCTTTATAAAATATTTTATTAATTATTTTGATAAGGATGATAAGATTGATATTATTATACGATTAAGGTTTTAAACTTATAAACTAAGGTAGAACTTATAAATCCAGATGATTAATTTTTATTGCACACTTTTCTTGGTGGCTTTAGTTACTTGGCTAGACATGATATTGATTTGAATAAATTTGGTTATAGAAGAAATGTCTTTCTTTTAGAATTCAATGTTTGTTGTTTTATAGATAAGGCAATTCCTAATGTTATAAAGGATTTTTGCATTTTCTCTACTTATATCTATCTATGCATATCTATTAAAGTGCATGCATTTCTAGTGGATTGAACCGATAGCAGATGCTGGAGCTGAACAATACACATTCCACATTGAGGCTGCTTCTGATCCTATGGAAGTTATTAGGAAGATTAAAGAAGCAGGAATGAGGGTATTTATACCAATTGCAATTGCTTTTAATATAATATTGAAAATAATTCAATTTGTAAGACCAAAGATACAACACAGAACACTTGTTTTGTGGTCAATATCAGTTGCTTTATTAATCTTCAATAGATTTTATTAAATATAGTGTAATTTATCATGTTTCTTCTATTATTAGAATATTTGCTTGAAAATTTAAAATTAGTTTCAAAATACTTAAAATTAATTATATTTTCAATGTTGTTGAAGGTCTCATATAAATTAATTTTTTCTTTTCTCATGAGCTAAAGTGAATTTTGAACCATTACAAACATCCATATGTTCCTGTCAATCATGTCTGTAAAGAAGATTATCTGACATTTACAATGTGCACCTGTCAAAAGCCATCAATACTTTGCTATTGTTAGGGTATTTCTGAAACAAAATTTTTATATTTTTGTTACATTCAAAATTCACTTTATCTTTGTCATTGATTTTTAATATTTACACACCTAAGTTTGTTCAACTGAAAAAATGTTTTGGCTTTTAAATGTTTGTTGATGATTGTACAAAAATAAGATTTAGTTGGTAAACAATTTTGTAAACGTTATATTTTAGCAACTATAAATGTTATTTTATTTATTATGATGATATTTTCTTTAAAAGGCAGGCATTGGTTTGAAACCTGGTACTTCCGTAGAAACTGTAGTCCCTTACGTCAAACATGTTGATTTGGTTCTTATAATGACTGTGGAACCAGGTTTTGGAGGGCAAAAATTCATGAGTGATATGATGCCAAAGGTAACTTTCCATTTTCCTCAATTTTTAACTACACTCCTTGCCAACCTAAGTTGGGTAAAAACTAAAAAGAAATATGATATGGAGAAGATCCTTTCGCACACGTAAAGAGTTCCATAAATTATTTGTGAATCCACCCAGTAAACATGTTTAAAACATTAATTTCGTTTAAGATCTAACAGACTTCATATTATTTGAGAAAATTTGGCTTTTTTATCAGAAGGAAAAGTGTATTTTGGTTAAATTGCATTCAGATAATTTTGTATGTAAATATGAACTTACAAGAGTTTCCAAATAGCGCACCAAACCGCGCTTTTCCCTCTTCCTTTTACTCTTTGTTTTTACCCATGTTAGGGTGGCACAGAGTGTAAATACTGTATTTAAAAAAAAGTGAAATAGTATGAAAGCATTGTATATATTATAATTAATAAAGTAAATCTTACTAATATACAAAATGTTTGAAAAGTGTCTGTACTTGTGCAATTTTATTTTGTAACAATTTTCATTGGATATTTCTTAAAAGCGACTTAAAAGCTTATGCTTTAAATAATGTGCTTCTATAAACTTTCAAAATTTTTCAATCAAGTTTAATTTTATATGTGTATTTCATAATACTGTTTTAGGTACAGCATTTGAGGACTTCTTATCCTGAACTAGACATTGAAGTTGATGGTGGAGTAGGGCCAAATAATATAACAGTTTGTGGTGAAGTGAGTATGATAATAATGTTTGAAAACATTATTTAATTTTAAATGATTTATTATTATCTTTTAAAAAGTTTACCTGGTTACATAATAGAAATCTTGCCTTATTTTTTCAAGTATGCATTGATGAGCAATTTTTCCCCTTATAACTGCTAAAATCTTAATGTTTGGAAATGCACACCACGAAAATACTAACATTATCTCACCAGTTTTATTCAATAATGGGAAGAGCAAAATATAGTATATTTTAAGTCTTTTTTGCAATAGATTTCTAGAATTTTTACATGCTTATACAGCAAGTAAAAACAGTTTCAGAACTTCACATTTTCTGGCTAATTTGGATTTAAGATTTCGCTTAAATCTTATTGAAGTATTCATGCAAGAAGAAATGTTTAAAAAATGTATTAGAAAAAAATCTAGCTATTTTATCTGTTTAATTTGGTAAAGGTGGAACTCAGGGGCTTAGAACAAGACTAATGCAAAAGCAAAAAGTTTTATTTCCATGGCTGTGGAAAAATATAAAATTCTATCTGCTAATTTTCAGGAATATTTTAAAGGGATTCTAAACCTACAGAAAGATTTGGATGTTTTAGAAGAGCCTGTGATGTTGGCTAGGCATTATAAAAAGGCCTTTGAATACATCAAGATTGAGAAACACAAATATTACTAGAATATATCAACCCCAAAGATGCTAAAACTCAGAAATTCTCATGTCAAAAATAAGTTACACAATCAAAAAGTCTCATATTTTGGCCTTTGTTTTGTAGTATGAATTTGGAGAAAGCCTTAATATTTTTAATGGAAATTAATACTTGTTTGTTAATTTGTTTAAATACTTGAAAAATGGTTTACTGTTATTTTTTAGGCTGGTGCTAATCTTATAGTGTCTGGTACAGCAATAACAGGAAGTAAAGATCCTAAGGAAGTTATTACATTTCTAAAGAAATCTGTTGAAGAATCTATTGTAAAATCTTATCTTGAAAGATAAAATATTTTTTGTTAATGAATTTCTAAGATGTAAAAATAAAATTTGAATTATTTATGGTGAATTTTTTTATAGCATACATTAAAACATTTATTTAAATACTTTCGACTGATTGAAGATAAGTTTTTTTTTTACAATACATCTAACCAAAAGTAAAAGTTAAGTTCTTTTAAAAAATTAATCATCCCTTAAATAATGATTAATACTAAATTATATGTACATGATTTAGTTACAAGTATTTTGTTAACTAGATCTAAAAATGGGGTTGTTTTGCTATTTACAAAGGATCTTATGAGGTTTTCTGTATTTACTATATAGCAATCAATAGAACTTTTCTTGTCAAAATTTAGTTTTGTGATTATAAGTATTTTTAACACAACAATTAGAAGTACTACTCTAGTTTTAGTAAATATCAAAGCATTATAGTAAATTATTATAAGTGTTATAGTAAATTATTATAAGTAAATTATAGTAAGTATTACAGAAATACTAAAATTTATACGTTAAAGAACTTTAACTTAAAAATTTTAAAAAATAAACTCGCTGGAAAAAATCTCATTGCAACAGTAGAAATATCCATGCACACATGTATTTATACAAACCATCAAAAGAAATATACAACAAAAATTGTTGAAATATAACAGAAAATTTATTTTTTTAAATGCACAAACAAAGGCATAAAAAGTACATAAACCTTTTTAAGTAACAAAAGATACAATTTAAAATCTGGAATAATCCTGCAAGCAATGTGTGAAGTGGAATAAAGTTAATCTCTTTGCAATGGAAGCACAGATCAGCCGCTCATCACCATTCGAACAAAATCTATAAAAAAAATTCATGTATTGAAATTATTAAATATATACTCATTACATACACTCTTCCTCCCTACAATTTTAATGCACAAAAAAAATATTCCAAGTAAGGTTCAAGCAGGGAATGGAAAGTTACTTTTAAAAAGTAACTCTGTTACAGTTACTAAAAACCAAAAGTAATGACTCAGTTACTTTTTGAAATTTCAAGCTATAAAAAAAATTGAAATGTAGCCGTCTTATTAACAAAACATAAAAAAAAACACTGAAATTATAATTGAAAAACATTAAAAAATTTTTTTTTAATTCTTTACACTAATAATAAGCCGACAGACAATCAGCAAAACTTTCACAGAGGTTGTGATTTCAAAATTAATGCATTAGCTCTATGGAACTGACCATCCTTCTCAATAAATATATTACATTTTTAGACTATTTAGATAATGTAAATAATCAAATGACGAGTAATAATCGTGATGATAATCAAGTGTAATGTAAATAATTAAGTGATACTTTCACATAAAAATTGATACATGGAACTGAAACAAGTTAAAGTACTGGAACAAGACTGACTTTGAATAGGAACCAGCCTTTGGCAGTTAAAATTTCATTATTTTTTTTTAAAAGCATCATGGTACATTTTATTTTACAACTTCATAGGCAAAAGTTGCAGCCTCCATATGAATAAAAATTAAAATTAAGGTCTTCTTAGGAGCCCTAAAATATGCAACCTTTTCAATGCCACATCTGTTAGAATCCTAAATACATGCAAAAAGAATAAATATCTGAGGACTGATTATCAGTTCATAAAACTAAATAAAACCTCAAACAACCTCAACTAATCACACTTCACCATTAGATTTTTGGATTTGCTATTTTGCCTCAAAATAACACTACAAAAATAGGGTTTAAAAAAAACTGGCTTTTAAAAGTGATTAAGTTTCTAAAAAAATTCAGAGAATATAGAAGATGAGGAAATTGGTAAGATGACGTAATAGGATAAACGAATAATGGAACAAAAATAGCAGAAGTGCTTGCAATCAACATAATACAGTCCTTGCAATTATAATTTCAAAACATTCCTGCTACAAATTATGACGAACCTTATAAATTTACTAACAAAACAAAATATTATTGAAATTTATAAAAAATGACTACAATTAGGCTACTGCACTTATTTGTATATAGGGCATTTTTGAAATTTAAAAAATAAATAACTGTCAGATTATCCTACTTTTTATCCAGAAAATCAAAATGTTTTGGATTTTTTTTTTACAACTCAACAGTATTAATTTCTTATGATGCAAAGCTATCAGCAATTAGTCCAGTGGCTGCTCATGGCATGCAGCAAGCACAGCAATGCTGCACCTAATTATTCAGTTTTAAAAAAACGATCATGTATTTTTTTTTATCATTTTGATATCGCATTGATTTTTATATCATTATATTTTAGCCAAAGTAGCACATTTTTTTTTAAATTCAACGCTTTCACCACAAAACTGAAAATTTTGCTCAAATAGTTGGATTGATCACAAAAGGTAACTATTTGTTAGGCCATGGGTAAGGCCACGGCCATGGCAAAGGTAACTATTTGTTAGGCCCATGTGTGATGATGGGAAATCAAGAATTTGAACTCTTCATTGCTTCAGTGTACATATAAACGAATATTATTTTTCGGTGTTACGGTATACTTTTTTTTCTTAGTTTTGATATTTTATTTGTTCGGCATTAAAAAATGGATCCCTGCTATGATAATATCTTTAGTAATACACTGTCTTTTTTTAAAGTAAGTTTTCATTTTCTATAATTTTATATACTTTTTTAACTATATGCTTTACAATTTATGCTCAACTGAAACTAAAATGTGTGTTTGAGGGGGGAGGGGGGTCACGTTGTCTCAGCTACACAAAAAATTTTGACCACAGGCCACCACTGAATTAGTCTCCCGACAGTAAAGATAATACAAAATCAAAGTTTCTTTTGATTTAAAAATAATTTTAGGAAAATAAGTGCAAAATTATTTGGATTGTATGGATAAAGTAAGCTTCAATAAGACCATCTATATCTAGATTTTGGAAGGTAATTAACAAAACAACTTATCTGTATGTATTAAGTTTGATTAACATCACACCAGAGCTACAACAAGCTTTTTGTGACAAACAGTATTTTTTTTTAAATGCAAGTATCATCCTACCTTCATAATTTACATTGCCCTGAGAGTCTTCCTGACCAGCAAGCAACTGCTCCACTTCATCATCAGTCAGTTTCTCTCCTACAAAGAATAAAATACTCCAAATATAAATACATAAAAAGAAATCAATAGCATCAAACAAATTAGTTTTCTAAATGGTAATTATTTATCATTAAATATATACAAATTAAAGACAGAATACAATAGAAAAATATTAAAAAGAATAAAATGACATGACACATTTACAGAATTGGCAAATAGAAGCATTATTTATGTGTTAATGCAAACAGAATTTAAATTTTTTGACTGTGAACGAAGATGCAGTAGCATATTTTACCTTTTTACACTAATTTCAATTATCAATTCAAATGTAAATTTTTTCTCTCGCGTCCTCCTTTGAAACTAACCCGTCAAATACTAATTATAAAAACTTAGTAGTTACTAGGATTACATTATACAGAATAAAAGAAATATTAGGATATTCATAGTAATCCAGCATTTCTTTTATGAAATAATTTAAAGACGACTAAGTTTTCATGAATATCAATTTTTCTGAGGATACTACTTTTTCAAATGGATATAATATAAGAGATTAAATTTAAATGTTCGTTCCTTCGTTAAAAATCAAAATGCAAACAGAACTTTTTCTTTTTTTATGGATTTCTAGACTAGAGGGTCATTTTAGAAATTTATGTTACACTCTTGTATGACTGACGAGGACAGGTGGTTCTTCAAGCCCTGATGAATTTCATGGATAAAATAAATTGCAAATAACTTTAAAATATATGGGTAAACTTAAAGCTCACAAAAAAGTTTATAATAAGCAAGCCAATATTTTGAATTAGTAAGTCTGGATTAATTATGTAAACAAATAAATGTAACACACAATGTATATTAAAAAAAAAGCAGATACCAAGAGTAGTCAAAAGATGACGCAGTTCAGCAGAACTTATGAATCCATTTCCGTCTTTATCAAAATGACGAAGTCCTTCGATGAAGTCTTCAGCGGTATCAGTGCTGCGGTTCTTGCTGATTGTTTGCAAGATAGGTAGGAAAACTTCAAACCCAATCCTCTCATCTGCATTTAAAAATATAAATGATTAATTATGATCTTATTAAGTTATTTTCTGGAAACATTAGATACATCTATAATAATAAAAGAAAGAGTCTGTCTGTGTGTATGTCTGTGGATCGCAAAAGACCTACTTAGACTGCTCTAAAATATTCGAAATATTTAATATAGATTCCTTTTAATACCTACCTGTGCACCTGAGGCTTAGTTTTTTCATATCTTATCGTGATGTTTAATTAATATAATTAGTTTTAAAAAAACTTCATCCACGTGGGATTGCGGGACCATAACAGGGCTTGAAAATACATGGACCGGGCCGAAACGGGGGCTTGACGCCATCCTCTATTAGTTTGATTGATTGAGTTTGGTTGAGATATGCGCTCGCCCGAAGGCTGCTTCATCCTCTATTAGTTTGATTGATTGAGTTTGGTTGAGATATGTGCTCGCCTGAAGGCTGTTTCATCCTCTATTAGTGTTTGCTTTTTTAAGTGTGCATGCGCCAACACAAATTTAATTTTGTTTTGATTTTGAGTGTATTTTTAAAAGTGAACATGCCTCTAAAAGGAAGCAATGCGAAGTTAACGGGTTCCCAGTAAGGCGGGATCATACTGCTAGTAATTAATAAACAACCCACCAGGTTTGAGCTGATGGCAGCATTTTTTTACATCTGCTTCAGTTGGATTTTGTCCAAGGGCACGCAATACATCACCAAGCTGAGAAATACTTATTTTTCCATCTCCTCGGCTATCGAATAAAGAGAAGGCATCTTGGAACTCTGAAAAAAAAAGACAATTTTCAGTTAATAGTAGCAAATTCATATTACTTGACTCATACGGACATGCTACCTATAAGGATTACAAAAAAATTAAGTTAATACAGTAGTAGTTTTAATGAAAAAACATCTTCAAAAGTAATTTAACAAGAGAAATTCCGCAACGGTAGTCAAACTGGTCTAGTGCTGCATGTCCCTCAGGAAAGGAAAATAATTAATTTGAGATAAAAAGTTAGCTAGAGTTAAATATCTGTAACAAACAACAGTTCAAAGGACAATTAATTTCTCACTCATAAAAATTCTTTTAGCCTGAAAACATTAGAATTTGCTGGAGTACAATTTTGAAATTTAAGTCGAGCTTAAAAACCTTTAATTATAAAGAAGTTGAACTAAAATACTTAAGATAAACTAGATATTAGATTAAAATTTAAATAAAATTGAATTGAACTTAGAATGTAGGACAAATAACCATGAAATGTATCATAAAGAAAGTTTAAATTTTACAACAACCATTTGATAAATCAATGAATTTGGATATAAAGTTAGATTAATTTTACAACCTTCAGTAGATCCTGACCAATATATCTTTTGATTTGTTTATGTATTAAAAATACAAATAAGCGTCTTAAAAAATAATAAAAAATGCAGATTTTTTGGAACATCATTAGTTTAAAATTTAATATCAGAGTAAAATTATGCACAAATCTTACTCTCTGTATAAGAAATACTTTAAAATACTGTAAAATTTCATAAAATTATAATGATAAAGCAAGGAAATCTGACTATTTAATCAAAAGCTATTATGAGCATAATGTTTCGTCCAAAATTTATTTTAAAAAATGAATTTAACATTCTTTAAGAAATTAAACGATTCAACGAAGGAGTTTTCTTTTGTTTAAAATTTAATTATGAAAAATTAAGATTGTTATGTTGTCAGTATTCTCTACATCAGGGGTTCCCAACAAACTTTTCTCGCGGACCCCTCATCAAGCCGTGATTGTGACACGGACCCCTATTAATTCCTAATCCTATAGTTAAAAAGTGAGCCCAATTAAGAGAGTCTTTTTATATTTTATACATTTTTTACAGTTACAACATAGTACTCCGACAGTAAACAGTTAGTTATAATTTTCAGTTCATAATGAAATTAGTTATATCTGTCCTTTTGGTACCATGATTTCTAAAATATTCGGTTCCAAATTGATACTTTCACTTTGAAATCCAACCGCATATCGAGCCGATTTTTATATTTGTTTTTCATGAAACACATGGAAGAAAATGCTTGCTCACACCAAATTCTCACCTGATGACTCCAAGAATTGTTTTAAAGTAGAAAAGTTATATATATAATTATAGTGACATGTTTTCTATCCTTGACGCCCAGATCTGACACTTTTTGACCATAGCACTAATCTTTTCCTCAACTTTGAACATGTCTACATTTTTTCCTTGTAAACTCAAATTAAACACATTAAAGTGTTAAAACATATGAGCTAAGTACGCAACTCAGTAAAGCCAAGAGAAGTTAGTGAGAAAATTTTGAGTGATAGTCTTGGGCTAGACTCTGCTCATGCAAGAAGCGTAGAAAAAAATTATGTCATCAAAAGAAATCTATTTCGTACATATTTTTTATTCTAATAGCATCTTGCGGACCCCTCTGGCATAGCTCGCGGACCCCTGGGGGTCCGCGGACCACCTGTTGGGAACCACTGCTCTACATAAAAATTATGGCATTTAAGAGTTCCTGTTTAGAGAAATGTAGCGGCCGCAAGAATGTTGCCTTGTTTGGAAATGTGCAAAGGGTGTGCCAATTACCTCATAAGGGCACATTGTTCAAACCGAATTAAAATCTTCTACAGTAAAGAGGGAATTTGTCAGAAATTCAATATGATGAACGATTTAAAAGAATTTGATAAAAACTAAAAAAATAATAAGATTATTCTTACCTGTTAACTGATCATCGCTGAATCCGGCCTATGAAAAAAATAATAAACACAATTTAATCAAGTTTAAAATTATTACATAAAAAATAACTGGAACACTTATTTACAAATGTAGAAACTTACCATTACCATAGTTTTTCTGAAATATTACACTCTAAAAAATATAAAAGTTTGTCTTTAAAATCAATTCAACGTCAAAACTCAAAACACCACAGGAGCAGACAGAAATTTTAATAATATAAAATCGTCTCTGACTCAAGAAACGGTATGTCAATTGTTAAGTTAAGGATTGGTTGAAGGCGATTACGTTTTTGGTGACGTACACATTTTCTCACAAATCATTGGTTGAAGGAATCTATACTGACCAATGAAATATTTTATAAGAAAAATAAATGTAAATCGAAGCAGTAAACAAAACCAAAACATAATTTACACTTTATTTTCAAAAATCAAAATTATATATTCTTTGTATACTGACACAAATCAAAATACAGGTTTTACAATATATTTTTAAAGTTGAAAATCAAAAAATATTTATATTTCGGTTTTATGTTGATTTAGAATTTAGATGGCAACGTATTGAAACGAAAATTTCGACTGCTAAAATTTTTTTGTTTACCTATACTTTTTTTTTAGATATTTGGAATATTATTTTGTTAAATTGAAAAAAATTAACAGTATTGTATTTAAAAACTACATTAGTCAGTTAATCAAGGAGTTTCGTAGTTACATCTGTATAATGCTTCAACATGTATGAAGTAATAAGTGATAAGTCAGTGGAATTTGTTTTCTGTTTGCTATAATATTGATTGAGTGTATATTTATAAACTACATTATTTATTTGTAAACCTTGACATTTAAATGAGTTGAAGTTCACGGTCTTTGTTTATGCAATGCAATATTAAATCTTTAAATCGTGTAAATTAAAGTGTTTTGGTTTTAAGTTATTGTTGGAAAAATATTTAATATAGCAAGTTGAATATAATAGATATTAATTCAATGGTTTTCAAATTATTCTTTATAATAATAAATTATTTCTTTATAATATTTGTGTTTGCATAAGATTTTTCCATTTACCCATTTGATTTATGAATTTTAAAACTGCTAAAAATTGTTAATTATAGTTTATTTTTCCTATTACTTTTCTGTTTTTTTTTTCTTTAGGTGGCATGACATCATTTCCAAAAGCATTTTTAAACTGTCAAAATTGTTTTTTGTTAACCTAATATATTATATTAATTTAGCATCAGATGAACTTAAAGCTTTTTTTAATTTTCTCTGTCATTGTTCTATACTTCTAATTTGTTCTGTAGATAGTTCTTGTTTAGGTAATTAAGTGAGTGTTAAAGAATTCAAAAACAAGTTTATAACAAATACATATATGTACAACTTAGGTTTTTTTACCTTTACATCCTTTCTTACTTGGGGATATCCTGTTTTTTTTAAAACAAATTGTATGTTTCCATTTATGTTTTTACTTTATTGTTACATATTACTTAAAAATACTGGGCATATTTTGAATTAAAAATAATTCAATAATTAAATCTTATTTTTAGTGACAAAATGGATTGTGATTATTTTAAACTGACGTTAGAAGAGGGAGTCGACACTAAGGATTCACATACTGCTATGTGAGTAAAATTTTTATTCTAGTTCTATATTATAGCGAATCCTTTGTGTAGTGTAAAAAATATGTGACAATGCTTTGAAATGTATATTTTTAAAGTTAAATGTGCATTTAGTGCTCACTCTGGTATTGGCTTTGTCACTTGACCATGGTTAAAAATTATGAGGCACGTTGCCAAAAGCCCTGGGTAGCTCTAGTGTAAAGTTGATAAAAAAAACTCCCGGGCGCAAACGCCCATTACTGGGCCAGGGCCTGCCGTGCCCATTTCAGCTTTCGTGAACTAGGGCTCTGGGCTGCTCCCGGTAAGGTGGTCAGCCTCACGTGTTTAGTTCCCAAGTATGCTTGGTACCCATTTTATCGACCCACTCAAGGAATGAAAGGGTTAGTCAACCTCGACCAATCCGGGACTCGATCGACGGACCTTTGGCGTGGCAATGCGAAGCACTACCCTAAACCACTGAGCCTCATAGTTGATTCAACAAAACCAAATAAAAAAAAAGCAAAATTCTGTGTAATAATTTAGTTAAGCTATAACATAAATCAAACTATCAAGAAATATAAATTTTTGTCAAAAAGTACTTGACTCACCATTATAAAGACATTTCTTCAGTCTAGCTCATGTGTACCTTTAAAATCCAACCCATTGCACAGCTTTTCATATTGAAGACTCTCACAAGCAAAATCTTTTTTTAGCCAATATGTCATGGTTAATCTGTTTTAACATGCTATACAACTCCCAAAAAGTGAATGTCTTTCGCAAAAACAAACTGCTTAAATTATAATTTTCCACATGCATCCAAACTACATATAAAATATAACTCCATCTTTAGGTCTGTTTGTATAAAGTATAAAGTCTTTAATCAACGTAAGTAGTAAGAAATAAAATAGAATTTTGTAAAAAAAAAATCTAACTAAAAATAGTTTCTAACTTTGCAGACCAAAAAAAATACGCAATTGTGTTAATGGTTTTCATAAGTAAACATATTTATATTGTTGATATTTTAAAACTAATCTTATTTAAAATTTCAGCCATCAGAAGTCTTCTAATAATGAAGAAATGAATCTCAACGACAATCATTACAATGACGACGAGCCTTATAGTGCACCCATGGAAGTTTTGTCTGAAGTAAGTCTTTTATTATAATTCTATGAAATTTGTAGTTGCATTTTCTTAAGGAAATATTGATTCTTTTTAAGGCAGTGTATTATTTATTAGTTATATGAATATAATATTATAAAATTGTCATTATGAAGTTAGAAAATTTATTTTAAATCAGTGCAGACTTGTTTTAGAAATAAAATTAAGCATGTATTAATGTGTTTAGTTATGTTTGATTAAATATAATTACGAGAATAACTAATATATTATTTGATTGTTTCTTTTTTTCAGTTTTTATCTACATTGATGGCTCGTAACTACAAAAGTGCCTTATATTATTGCAAGCTAAGTAAGGGTTAGGTTCATATTATTTAATTTTTTTAAATTATGTTTTATAATATAAAGAAATATTAGATTTGCAATGACATTTGATTATTTTTAGAAAATTGTGATGAGGTATTGTTTTTAAAATATGTGCAGTTCAACGTTCAATGTATCAAATTTAATTATAGGGTGTAGCTATAAAACTCGCATTATCTGAAAGCATAACTAAGATTATAGACAAAGAATATATAGTATACAAGAATGAATCCTATAGTATTTAAAGTACTATATATAGTATTTGGAGCATTCTTAATCTATGACTAAGATATTACTCCGGTCCGTTCATTGGTTACTTCTTACAATGGTAAATTCAATTGGACGATGTCGGCAGTGAACGGGCCCGACCCTATATCTTAAATATGCTTTAGCGAATGTAAGTTTTGCGATCTTCATTTGTTGTAGCCTTAATATATTTATTAAATTGAAATTAAATGTTTGCGTGTGTTAAATTGAAAGCAACATTTGTATCCATAAAGTAAATGTATCTAAATATCATTATTTTCATTTGTTTTCCTTCTAAATATGTTATTTTGTTTAGGGTATTTAAAGTTTTTCCTTTTTGTTAAATCAATGCATGTTGTACATTCTTAAACGTATGATAAAATTTAAAACAAATCTTTAAAAGTATTTATAGTATAATAATTTTTATTTTTAGTTCTTCTTTATGAACCAAATAATGAAATTGTGAAATGCTTTTACCCTGTTATTAAAGAGAAAATGCAACTGGGTAAGTTTATGTGTATGCAATTTTTGATATTTTATAGCTGTTTTATTAGTTATAAAAATTTCGAAATCAGGGAATTCTCAGGGAAATTTGCAATCCTTAGAATATCAGGGAAATCTCAGGGAAATTTACCTATTAACCCCCCAATTTTTAAAATAACGGATTTTTTTCAACGTAGAGGAACTGATCCGTTTGTGGATCCGTTCATTTGACCTCGTTCACTCTGGACCGACCAATTATCAGCGATCTCTTAGGGAGTTTGTCCCGTCTGTAATGGATCTTTCAATTCGACGTGATATAGAGGATCCGTATGATCGTTCCCTTTGTGGATCCGTTCTTTTGGACCCGTTCACTCTGGACCGACCCATTCTTAGCAGTAGCACGCTCGGATTGGAATGAGTTTGTTTAATGTTATTGTTTAGTTCTCTATGGTTTCGTTTGTAAGCATGCTATAAAAATGCTAGTGAATTCCGCTTTCGTTTAAATTAGTGTATTATTTTAAAGATGTAAGCGTCTAGAAGTCAACAAACTAAACAGTATCAAGTTTTTTAGACTCTTACTCAAAACAATTTTCATGCATCGGAATTTCTCGTAAAGGACTTGATTTCCCTTTCTGCGCAGTGTGTGATTGTGATATTAAAATTGCTCATGGTGGTTTAAATGACAGTAAAAATCACATCAACTCGAAGAAACACACTGAAAGTGTTGAAAAAACATCTAAAATTGGGAATTTTTTTAGTTCTAGTGAAAACGATAGTGAAGTTATAAATGCAGAATTTTTGAAATGTTTACTTTATGAAAATATCAGGAACCACTGTAGGAAATGTTAATTATAAATTTTGTGTTATGATAAAAGATGAAAATCACACCTCCTTTTTTGCTATGGAAAAATAAATGCAAAGTTAGTCATTTTATTTTTGTGTTTAAGTTATTTTTATATGTATTACTTCAAAAATTAGTTTTTAAACAAAATTTGAAATCTCAGGGAAATTTTTTGAAAATATTCTGGAAATCAGGGAAATATCAGGGAATTTTACATTTCAATTTCTGTAGCCACCCTGCACAATTGAGTTGGTTATAAATTTAGACACACATCAGTTGCCCTATTGCAACAGTTATGTATGCTTTCAATTATAAATATTGTTTAAGAAGTTAGAAATGTGTTCATTGACACGAAAATCCTCATTTTTTTTCAAAAATGTCACTGACCACAATCTTCCACAAAGTTAATCATTTGAATATTTAATTTTCATTCATTGCAAAGTGAAACATACATTTCAAAGAATGGCCCTATGTATAAAACAGATATAAATTGGCATTAAATTTAGATCCATTTTTTAAAAAACTTTCAAAAAGTCTATCATTTCCCCATATCAAGTTTTAACTTTTTCATAAACTTTTATATATGTTACAGTTTACAAATTTAGTTTTCAAAAAATCTGAGTGTATAATAAAAACTTCAAAGCTAATTTTTTCACTTAAGATGAACTGAAAGCCTTTCCCCGGCCTATAAAGCTTTGAGCTAATACTAAGAAATCCTCTAAACCGGAAATCATTTTCGCCAAAATCCCTTTTCACCAGAACAAAAAAAATAAGAATATTACTCTTTTTTTTTTATAGTGATTCAAGGTTTCGAAAGACAAATGAAACAAATCATTTAAAACAAAACTGCAACAAACATGATAAAAATAAATTGTTAATTGCTGTTCTTTAAAAAATTTCCGATTTTTTTCTATAGTATGTACTAATCTAAATGAATTTTATTATTTAAGTTACTAATTTTATGCATGTATTACTACATTGTAAAATTGTTACTAATTTATAGATGTTATTTTTTATTTACTATTTACTGTGGTTCAATGTAAAAAATATTTTTGCCGACTAACATGAAATGTTTCGGTGCTCCCTTCGAGTTCACATTAATGGGGTTTGACTTATTCCTAATTTATTAACAGAGTTTTGTTTGTAAGTGCAACAGTGCTGAAACTTAGGGTAGACGCGGGGTGATGTGTCACCCCATTTTTCAAGAAAATGGCTATCCATCCCCCCACTTCTTATATCTCTCAAAACCATAATCCATTAGGGGGGGGGGATGGGCCATGGCATTCTAATTGAAGGCAACCCCCCCCCACTTATTTTTTTCCCCCGCTTTCACCACTGAGGTGCAAAGTTATTCTGTTATGTGTTCCTTTCAATTAATATTGATACTTTAAATTAATATTGATAGGGACACAGAATCTAGTTTTGCAAACCTTTGTAATTGATGTAATACATGAGTCTTATATTTGCTGCTAATGAATCAAATTATAAAGTTTTATAAATATAATTTTTTAAAGATTACAAGAAAGATACCTTTTTCAAACAGGCTTGTCAGGTATTTTGAATATTTTAGATATTACTAATGTTTTTATGCTCCTCTAAAATCTTTATGAATGCGTTCTTGATTTTGTATTTTTTATTGATATTAACTTTAATACATAATAATTTGCTTTGTAATATTTAAAGTAATCATAATGTTAAATGTAAACATTGGATTGGAAAACTAAATAATTAACCATATACTTGATAACCATATACTTGAGAAAATCAATCACTGTTACAGTTTTTAATTAAGCATTTTTAAATGTGTGATATTTTTAACCAGATAATTATGATTCTGATGAAAATGAAGATACCGATGAAAGCAGTTCATCAAAATCTGGATCATCAACTGAATACTTTTCAAGCACGTCTGTAGGAACAGAGAATATGTCATCTTCGTCATCTCTCTATAGGTATGTGTAAGGAAAAATTGGTTTAAATGTTTAACATAGTAGTGGTGTGATATTATAGATCAAGTTTGTAGATAGTAATAAATAAAGTGTTTTAGTTTTATTTTGAAAAACTTTTTTTCTCAACATAACATTTCATACATAAAATATAATAGCCATTGTGTAGCTCTAGTGCAGCAGTAATTCAATCAAACCAAACTGGTAATTATAATTGTTTTCAACTTGTTTTATATCTTACCTTACTTTAAATGATACAAGCTTTTATAAAAGTGGATGTATATATAAATTTCCTGATTCTGTAGTTAGTTTAAATGCTGAATTATGTTAGAAAACATTCATTAGGTACCAAAGATTATGGTTAGAAAACATTCATCAGGTATTATAATATCATTGTATTTAAAAGATTTGAATTATATCTGATGATAGGGCTAAATGGTGAAAAGTCTCCATAATGAGGTTGCCTCACTCCTTTCAAAATTTAAATCAAATAATAACAAGGGTGCATGGAAATCTTTCTTCTTGGCAAGACTTGTTTTGATTTTAGCATGTACATATTTATTTTGAACTACTATTAGATATAAAGTTTATGCCTTCCATTTTGATAATTAAATTAAAGTAATGAAAATCTTACTGTATTCAATAAATCCCCCCCCCCCCAAAGTCTTACTTATAAATTTTGTTCATCAGTTTAACAGCTTTACTTTATTTTTTCTGCTTTCTAACAAAAATAATTAGCATTGTATCCGCATGAAAATTTTCAAAGTTAATAACATTGATGCTGATTTGATTATTAAAAAAGAACTATAAATACCCACCCTCTTTGTTTTAAAACGAACAGTGAAAAAGCTACACATAAATAGAAAAAAAGTCTTAGTAATAGAACAGTTGGAGGGAAACATGTTTGTAAAAATCGCATTTTTAATTCTGAATTCTATGGTACAAAAGGAGAAGGGTTTGAACAAGCTTTCTCTACTAATCGCTAACTGAAACTGGTATCACTGAAGCTAATCTAACTTGTTCCTGTTATCCTCTTTATAAAAAAATATAGGAATTTTCCTGTTTCACTTTTCTGCTATTTTCTTGTTATAGTTAAAATATCACTTTTAACCGACACCTATGTTAAATGTTAATAATTAATATATTTTTTTCATCAACTACTAACATGATTTATTTATCTAACCTCAAGCTAAGAAAATACGACTCTTATAATAATGTTTTTTTTTCCTTCATGCAGTGGGGACGAAGATTCATCTTTTGACTAACAACAATAAGACATAGACCTCATCTTTTCTCAACTTATGCACTTACGTACCTCTAATTTTTAGTCTTCATCTCTTGTCTTTTTATTATTTAGATCATAAAAGCTAGTCATGTGTGTTTATGCAATTGTGAAAATTCAAATTGCTTTTTAACTTTTGTACTATGTATACATAAGTGTATATTTACATTTAGTGTTTTGAGTGTAAAGTATTTATTTATATCTTGTTGTTTTATTGATGTGAATTTGTCTGATACATAATTTTTTTTTATGTATAATATTTATATGAATTTTTTTTGTATGCTGTTTTACTTACGTGACTGTACGTAGTGGCCTTATTGTGTATTTTCATATTATAAGCTCAAACACCTGCTTCTATAATGATGCAGCCTAATATGAAACTCTATTCGTATGTGTTGTCCTTTAATGTTACGTCAGTGTTTGTCCACTAGAAATTGCCAAATATTTTGCCAATGAAATTGAGGTAGATGTATTTTCTTAAAAAAAGTACAAAAATCGCACAGTTCCTTGTATTTTTTTGTGCGAAAAATAGCTAAAACATCACTTGTTTTGATTTTAATTCTAATGTGATGCTGATAAAAGAAATGCTGGTACTGTGCAGCAAGGGGGATTCCAAACTTTAAAAGTTTCTGTTTTCTTAATTATATGTATCTTGTAATGCTTCAATGCATTGGATAAAATGAACTATTTTTTAGTGTTTATTTATTATAAGGCAAGTATCATCAAAGTAGAAATATGTGCTATTGTACATATTTCTTTCTGTCTAAGATTAAGCAAACCGGTTTACCTTCAGCACCATTTAAGTCAGCTGTATTTTGAATTAATGAAATAATTATTACTTTAGCAGCTATTTATTTTGTATTATATAAAAACCATAATTGCATACCTACTGTACTTGTAAGTATATCTTGATCTTGTACACAGATGGGGTTCCAAAGAATATGAAGTTTTACAAATCGAAAATTCCGTCCAAGGCTGTGCTCTTTTTTCAGAAACTTACTTAGCCTCAACTCTTGAGGCCTTTTTTCTTAATCTCAATTGCATAAATGGTTGTTGCATACTCAATGCAGAATATTTTCAAAACTCTAGGTAATTTCCCTAGGCTTTTGAACAAATTCTTTAATACGATTGCAGACTCCTAAAATCATTCTGTAACACAAGGCTTGCTTTAAAACAGTAGAAAATGTCACATTTTAACTACTAGGTTATTTAAAACTGTAGAAATGCCGAGTTGATATGCTTTTCTTAAGAGGGAAGTTCAGTCCCATAGAGCTTCTGCATTTGTTTGAATCATAACCTCTGCAAACGTATTGCTTTGCTATGTAAGCATTCCCCCCCCCAGGAATGAGAATCGTCATAACAAAATTAAACCAATTTTAGAGGAAAATAGCATACGGTTATTTGTACGGAAATCTCTTGAACAAATAACCATTCTACTAATTAATTGGTAAAGTTACAAATAGCCACCCTCTTCAGAATATTTTGGAGTAAAAAAATTTATCATACCTGGTTGATAATGCTTGCATGGCAATGTAACTTGGTTTAAAGTTATTCAGTTTTTTTCAGAAATGTTATCTCGCAACTAATACTCTCCTCAGTAGAATACACTAACATTTATTTTTATTCACTTCTTTATTGTGCACAAGAAATATACATTTCAACTATGCTATTTTCTTGCACGTTCTATGCAACGTTTTTATGATTTTAAAATTATTGCCCTCCCATTTTATTAATCGTTTCATACTGTTATTGATTTACTTACGTTATTTTGTATACTGTAAACCTGTATTTGGTTATACTATTGTTTTGAATTTTAACATACTAGTCTATTGCTTGATCATTCCATACTTTAGTGATATCTTTATCTAGTCTTGTGAAAGTATGTGTTTTAAATAAATATTTTTATAAAATAATTCAGCACGTTTTGCAAAGCCTTTTATTGTGAGATGCAATCTATCTAGTAGTATGAAATGTATTTTAGTGATTGCTTAATGTCAATAAACTGCAAAAAAAAATCTCAATCTTTACGACTCAATTTCTCCAATTTATAAAACATCCATTTCAAAAATATAGTAATATGTAGATAACTTTATACTGCAGCTATATTCAAATAAATGTATACAACCATGTCAATAACAAATTCATTTTATTTACAAAAAATATTTACAAGGTAAAATTATGATTTGTATAATCTTATTTTTCAATGGTATCACTATCTACACCAGAGCCAGCCCGGTGTTGTATGAGTATAAAAACATGAATCAATGACTTCTCTCCAGCAATCAAATTATTTAGCTACACAACCAAGATAAATTAGAAGCAGAAACTCACAGCCAATAATTTAGAACTCGGAAACTAAACTACAGCTGTCAATGCAATCACAAGTTTCTATTCGGGGGAAAAACAGAGAGCACAAGTTTTTAAAGAGTCTGTCCAGCAGTTATCTCTTCTGCAGAATGGCATACAACTGCAACTTGTGAGCATTTATCAGCTCTTCTAGAAGCTGAACCTCGATCTTAAGTCCTTCCTTTTCTTTCTCCAGATCAGCGACTCTGACCTCCATCTCTTTCTGCTTCTCTTTTCTGGTTTTGCGGCAGGTCTTGGAGGCTACGTTGTTCTTCCTCCTGACTTCGGTGAAGGTGGGTTGGATGTCCTCCAGTCTGGCAGACTTCATGGACATGATTTCGTCGTCGCTCGAAGTGTCTGCCGGTCTCTTTAGTGAGGGCTTCTCCAGAATACTGTCTTGGCTGTAGGTGCTGTGTAAGGAGAGACTGCTCTGGATGTTGGACAGTTCGAAGTTGCTGTCGGTGCTGGAGAGAGGGGAGGGTAAGTTGTCGTTCATGTTTACTTCAGGAACCTGCCAAGATAAAAAAGCAATATTTAATATACAATTCCTACAACAGATAAATCATCACTTTTTTCAGAAGCTAGACAAATTAAGCTACTCTTTTGAAACTGGCACTAACATCAAAAAGATTGGAAGAAAGGATTTCAAAATTTATTTTTAATAAAATCACTAATAAGTAGGATTACATTCGTAACACGTAATTTTTAAAATTAAAACTTTTAGCTAAATTTATGACCCAAGAGTAGTCGGGGCCAGAGGATATACTGCATACTGAATAAGAAAACTAGAGTATGTACAGAGTTTATCCTCAAGTTTGTTTTGAAAATAGGATTAGATATAAAGAGTGTGCATTCCTTTTTTTAAATTAAATTTTTTTTATGTTCAGTACATCTAATACTACTTTTATGAATACAGCATTGAGAGTAGTCGCTATCACAGTAACTAAAGACACAAACAATGTCCTATTATAGGGATTCATAAGTCATTAAAAATTACCAAAACTTGCTATAATCTATCCATACGTTTTAAGCAGTTAAATCTGCCTTTCTCTAATGCTACAAATTTCCCCAAAACATCAAAAAAAAAATTCCAAATAAACACAAAAAAATCCTCACCTGCTGAAGAAACATGTCCAAATTCTGGTAAGTCTCCTCTGCATCCAATCTATTGTAGAACGACGAGCTGGGACTGACATACGAATGGTCGCTCGAAATACAGGTAGATCCAGAATCCATGCACACTGTGTTAAAAGTCTTCACTCCATAGGTCTGGTAACCCCCTTTCCTGTCGTCCATGCTCATAGACATCGTCGATGAGAATGAATCACACCTTGGTCTCTGGTCCCCCTCCTCGGGTACTAGTCTGTCCTCTAAATACTCGACGACCTTGAACTCTTCGTAGTTATCCTCGAAGTTGAGGTAGGGGTCGAAGTTCCCTATGTTCCAGTTCTCGACACCGTTGGGGAGACTGACCTCTCGCTTGTAGCGTTTTTCAACAGAGATGTTTTCAAAACCTGGAGGAAATAATACATAATTAGTCATCAAATTTTTGTTAAATAAGACAGATTAAACTTTTAAGCAGGACCAGTATTTTTAAAAAATTTATTTAATTAATTTTTCAATTAAATTTTATCTTATTAACATGAAAACTGTAAGAAAATATTCTTTAGTTTAAAAAAGGATGGAATTGATTTCATTTACAGTACATTCTTGAAAAATATTTTTAAAACTTGTATCATTACTGTAATAGTAATAAATAACATTAAATTTTGAATAAATAAAAATTAAATAACACAAATTTTTAATAAAAACCATAGAGGATAATAGCATAAGTTTTAGTATATTTACCTTTGGATACTTTATTGTACATAGGTAGTCTTGAAATGGGTGATGGGATATCCATAGAGTTTTGTAATTGGTTAAGCTCTTCAACAGTAGAGGGCAGCACGAGAGCCATTATATTGTCAATATGGGAATGGGTACTGTTGAAAAATTAAACAGATTTAATACTCAAAGTATAATATTAAAAAAAAAATTATATATGGCAGGCAACTATTTACCTTTAAAAAATGACAACACAATGTTTGTTGCTAATGGTTTTGTTAGATTTATATTAATATATCTTAGAATTGTTAGTGAACGTGCAACATGTTATTTTAATAAACTTAATTTTAAATAATTTTAGTTTAAATTATTGAAATACACATACTTATGTACAGTAAAGTACCCATTAATTTTACAAAAAAAATGGAAAATGTTCAAAGTTAAATAGAGCTATTAATACTAAAATAAAGGCTACACCGAGTAGTATATTTAGCACAAGTAAAAAGCAGTTAGTTTGGTAAAAAGTTATATTAATTAATGTCTAAACGATTGAAAAAATACATTTTAAAGTAAAAAAAAATCTTTTTTTGAATAAGTATTAAAAATATAAACTAGAAAATAAGTATTTTTAAATGCAGCATGCTCAACTTAAGTCAACAATTAAAAAGTAAAATATTAAAAAGTACATCTTTCAAACATAACATATAATGGCATGGACATCTATTAACTGTTAAACTATAGATGATCTAAAGAGATCAACATTAATTTCATTACATGAGGAGCAAAAATTTAATTTAAAGTGATAATGCAAGCCGAGCCAATAATAAAATTTTTTTGAAAATGAAACTTACCTTTAAGAATTATAGGATGGATTGATAAATGTCATAAGTTGTGATCAGACCATCAACAAGAAACCTTTATAAAACAGTAATTTCCCAAAATACAGAGCACAACGTAAAAAACATACACTTTTGCACTCCGCGCGGCAGTCGTTTGAACAAAACCTCCCTTGCGCTCCAGTTCGTAGAGTTATACGCGACATTCGCTATTTTTAACCATGACATCACCCTAACCAGCCAATGGGAGACGAGCTTGTTCATGATGTCATTTTTAACCAATCAGCATCAGTCCCGTGCGGCGTTCGTATGACATCACGGTATTCATGAGATGGAGCGTGTTCTTCCGATCTTCTTTCTCGTGGAAGTTGTTATTGGAGGAAAATAAAAAATAAAAAAAGTAAACACTGGCCTCAAAGGCTTGACGCCAAGAAAACGTGGGTTGAGAGAGTTTAGTGTTTTTTGAAAATTTATCCTTGTGGTCTTAATTATAAAGATTAACTATTATTGTGGCGAAAATAATTTTATTTAAATTGCATTGTAATTGTAAGATTAATTATTATAAAGTGTTTAAAAAGAGAAATATCAGTTTTTGGTCACCGGGGCGTCGAGAAGGCGAGACATCGGGTCCCGCCAAAATTTCTGCAGGATATGGTTCATACAATCATATTTCGTTATGAAGTTATCTTTGAAAAAAAATGCCTCAAGGTATTGTTATTTATGCAACAACGGTGTTAAATGAAAGGGTTATATGTTTTGTTTCAAAGTGGATTTAAAATCGGGTGGAATAATATTTCTCCAACTTTTAAAACGTTTAACTAACCACCTGTTTTCAAGTATTTTTGTAATAAAATACAATAGGTTTGGGCACAATCAATCATTGAATCACAATGAATAGGTTTAGCGAATATAAAACAGTGAGAAAAATCTACTTTTACGTTTACTTATTTTTCTTTTTAATAATAATTTAAATAAGTACCCGTCCTTCGTACGGTGTAATAAATAGAAATTGCAGACAAGTACATATATTTTAAGTTAAAAACCTCAATTTAAAGCCATTTTTATTCTTTTCATACTTTTTAGGATAGGATCTTATTTTTTTTATGATAAATGGCTAGACTGTAAGACAAGGATTAGTTTTTTTTTAACAACAAAGAATGAGCTATGTGCTTTGACCATGGATGTATGAACTCTTAGGATATGTAGCTTAAAAAACAACTGAAATAATAATAAATTTAAAAAAAAAAAAGAAATTACATGCACTGCATGCACGTTAAAGAGTGGTTTGTTTGTGGGAACGAAGACATTGTTTGAATTAATTGTGGCTTCACTGACGAATTAGCTGCTGGTTGGTTTTTGTTGGGTTTAAGACTTCTTTGACGTAAATGTGGCGCCCCCGTAGGTTCCAGCTGTCCATTACATTATTCGATTCTATTTACCTACAATTGTATAAATAAATTCTAATTTCCACCCATTTCACCACCTATTTTGGAATTTCGGGGCGTCCTTTTCGAAACATAGTAGCTACACTCTTAAAACAAAAGAGTGAAATCCACTCATATAGGAGAAGTGCATTTCCGACACGGGAAAGGAGTGAAAATGAACTCAGACTGAGTTAAAATCACTCGTTTGGAGTGATCCTGTTGGAGTTTTAACTAAACAAAGGAGTGAAATCCACTCCAATAGGATAAGTGCATTTTCGACACTGTAAAGAGTGAAAATTAACTCAGACTGAGTTAAATCCACTCGTTCGTTTTAAGAGTGTAGTAACCAAGTGCATCAGATAGTACGACCCTAATTATAACGAATCCAGTTTTTAATCATCCTCGGGCAGTCTATTCCGCTTTTTGGCATGCATATCATCAACACGTGCTGATTCCTGCAAAAAAACAATTACATCACACGAGTTCTCCTGCCCCTGGATAACATATATGATCCCTTTGTTATCAAAAGAGTGTCATTAAAACCTCTTCCCACACACTAATGATAAGACGTCTATGTCTATGAGTTCGGTTACGGAGTAAAAATATCACCGTAAATAGAACCTGCCCTTCGAAAGTCACACGAGTCTCTGGGTCTCTTTATCGCGTTTTTATTCCATTATCTTTTCTAATTCTGGGAATTACGCTGGAATGGGTTTACACAACTGTAAAGTCATCTTTTGTGCCGTAAATTTTAAGTTTCGTGTTTGTTTCTTAATTAGGGAGTGAAAATCGAATAAACCCATGAAACTCACGCAATAAGACATTAACAGATCCTGGGGGGAAGTTTTCTTGCACTTCGTAAATGAAATTTCGTTAAATACATGTAAAAAAATTGACGAACGGTCGATTAAACAAATAATGAGTGCCAATTAATTTTCATTAATTGCAATTTATAATTTACTTGTTCCATTAATTAAAAGAGTTGAAAATAGGTCTTAGACACCCCCAGTTTCTTTTTTTTGTATCAAAATTAGGGAGTGAAAATCAAATGAACCCCTGAAGCTCACGCAATAAGGTAGGAAATTTTCTTGCACTTGATTTATAAAATGTAAAAAAAAAAAGATGAGAGGTCGATTAAACAAATAATGAGAGACAATTAATGTTCATTGATTGCAATGGATAATTTACTTGTTCCATTAATTAAAAGAGTTGAAAATAGGTCTAGACCCCCCCTCCAGAAAAAAATGTTAATAACACACTTTTTGGGTCCGCCCTGAAGCCCAGGCTTACGCTATCAATTTTTAAGATCTCCCCCTCGCGGTCTTTAGATATACGTTTTTTTTTTTTTTAAATTATTTTCAAAGTGATTTTATCATGTTTTCATTGAATTTTAATTGTATGGGATTTATGTATAGGGTAATAATTTAATGTAACGTAATCCGACGTCAGAATCGACCCTGATCAGAGCATCAAAGTACTATTAAACATGGTCTTAATGAACATAGTTCTTCGTAAGTGAAAATAGAACCTAGATAAATTTGGATTTTCTATTCTATAGGCCTGCATTAAACTTTTTATTTTCAGACCTATTTTATCAAAAAATAACATTAATGATACTGTGTCAAACCAACATAGCGATCAGACGAGTTTTCTCTCTCATTCTCAGCAGGTGACATGAATCTGCAAATATGTAACCTGATAGGGCGTTTCGCTATGTGAACAATTTTACGATTCTTGTGCTTTATCTGAAGTAATTAAAGTATTTTTTGTGGCTTATTAGCACATAATAAGGAGTTAAAAAAAATTTTAACAGGGGATCGGAGGCGCAAATCAAAGTTTCAATTTATAGCATATAATAGTAATGTAAAAATAAATTAAACTAAAATATATAGTATTCTATAAATCGATTAATAAATATACTATCATTTCTAACTTGTATCCAGCTATGTCAAAGACGATATTCCAGTGTAACCACTACTAGAAGAAAGCTTTCCAAAATACGATTTTGGAAGAAAAAAAAACTTATTTGGTCAATCTATGTGCTTTCATATTTATCTTATGTGTTCCATTTCATATATTTTACATTTAATTCTTTGTGTTAATGCATAAACAATAAAAACCATCATCATCCACGTTTACGCCGTACCTTTAATATCTATAGATTATCTACTAGCAACTAGCATATTGATACCCGTTATTCGCATATTCTAAATAAAAATGTGAAAAATTGTTTGTGTCGAAGTAATTATTTATCATTTAGCCTTCTCCTGGTTAACGCTTCTATATTCAGAATATATTTATCATTTTCAATTTACTATAAAAAGTTTCTTTTAAAAAATAATTGGAAATACCATCTAGTGAAGACTAGTTAAACACTCTAAATTGGACCTTCTCTTAATTCCTTATAAATAATTGAGAAATAATACAACCTTGAAATTAAAGTTGTTATAGGATATATTTCACAAACGAAAGAGAAAATTAATTTTTTTCCATCCTCATCTTGAATGGGTATCTTACTTAAAAGAAACGAGGAGGCATTTTAATGAAGCTGTTACAATATATCCCTATAACACGAAGGGGCTGGGGAGCCCAGTCGGTTAGGCACTCGCCTAGCATACGAAAGGTCCCAGGTTTGGGTCCGGGCATCGCCAAAATACCTGTCTAGCTATAAACGGCCCGTGCAGTCAAACATATCCAACGAATAATACCCCGTGTAAGGGAGTGCACGTTTGTTAAATATCCTTCAAAGTCCTAAGTTGCGTACTGCTGCGTACGATGTCGCCCTTAAAGGTTGCGTTGGGTGCCAATTCAGGTGTCGGCTCGTCACTTGACTGTGGTTCTAAAATACGACGCTCGTTGCCAATAGCCCTCGTGTAGCTCTAGTGCGACGATAACTCAAAACCTCACCTCACCTATAACACGAAAGTTTTCGTTTCGGAGAAAACCCATTTTGGTTTTTGCCAACTTCTTAGTTTTTGACTTCTGTCTGTTTTGTCGCAAAGAAATAGAAAACCAAAGATTTGTGTCTCGGTTCCGCACTGCACCTTTGGCATCGTGACAAGTAGCGTGAAATAGAGAGAAAGCAGTTGGCTAAAAAAAAAAAAAAAAGCATTACGACGTTTAGTCTTAGGATATAAAGTTTCTGTTAATTACTACTCTGGTCTGGTCAAAAGCAATATCTTTGACATTAATTTCCCAATGCCAATACAGAGAAATCACGAAAAAATTCAATGATTATATTAACCAATATTAATACAAATCATTGATTATTTTTCAAAAGTCACTTGTTAAAATGACATTTTTTTTATTTATTTATGCTGTCATACAGCAAAATATCCATTTACATGACAGGAATTGAAACACTAACTCAAGAAACATAAAAAAATACGTACAAACAAGTACAATTACACAAATAAGGAAATAACATCACATTTTAGCTTAGGAAAAGTATCAAAGAAAATATCGCCAAGGAGAGGGCAAATTGTTGATTAGGGCATTGAAATGAGAAAATAATTGGTTGTTAAGATTTTTTATTATTTTTTTTAGAGTTAACTGTAAAGAAATTCTTTTCCTCATGTAAAAAATTAAATTTGTTTTAACTTTTATCATAATCCTTTTTTCCAATTTTTAAGTATCGCACATCAAAGTTTTCACGGAATCAAGCTTTTTATTTGATGGCATTATGTGAAAGTACTTTAGAAATGATTTTTTTTATCGCAGTTACTCATATCTGAATATGCTTAGATTTTTTTTTTTTTGATTGCTTAATGTGTAACATCCTGTATGCCCAATCAACATTACTGTCTTGAAGATAGAGAATTTTGGTTATCTGTAAGAAAACAACATAGTGATACTAAACCGCAAATTATAAGCAAAAACATAAGCATAGCCGCTACATTTCGTATAAAATTGCTTCCTTATTAATAATTAGATAAACAGTTTGTTTTTACTAAGATTTGATTTTGATTTTTCGCATTTTAACCGCAACGCCATAGAAAAATATTAGTAATATTTTTATTTTTTTTTCATTGAGTGGAGTCTTTAAAAGGTCTTTAGTTTATGTATTTCGTTTGAAGTGTCTACGTCCGATTTTCTGTTTTCACATTTTCACACACCCCAAGCTAGTTATACCTCAGATTAGTGCGATGCGTCAAATTAAAGATTATAGAGGTAAATTAAATGATTTAGAAATATATGAAATCAGCGACCTTTTTTTTTTTTTGCCTTTTGTGAGTATGTGTCTAAGCTTTTTCGTCTGCCTGCCCATCTGATCTTTACAAGACGGCCATCTGTGAATACCATTAATCTTTCCTTTATAAATAAAAACGTTATTTTTAAGTTTTTAAATTTTGTGTAACTTAATTTGTCGTGCATTAATTGTCTAGCTCTATGGTCTTCATTTGTCTCGTATTTTGTTTATTTAGATAAACTCAACAAGGAAACTAATTTTTGCCATTAATGTCTTGCCAATAGTTAAAATCCTGTGTGTGTGCGTTATTAACATACATTTACTTTAACTTTGTTGCATTTACCCTCCATTTTTCTTATTCATCCTTCTTAACGAACATAATTTCATAACATATTTTAAGATTAAATATAATAATAAATGCAACACTGTACATTATTACATAGTATTGTGTTTTGTGGTTAGCGAATGTTCTGATGAATCTTGATTGATGACAAGTAGATTTCGACAGTTTTCATTCCATTTAAAATAAGAAAACTTGTTTTTAAAAGTTAAATTTATTTTAAAACATTAAATAGGAAAATGTCTGTGTATTTTATGCAACACGAAGCTCAGAAAGTTTTGGGAGAAAGGCATTAGCTTGTAAGACTTTTATATTTTAATGCATATTATGATAACAATTCCTTATCAAATATGATAAAACAAATTCAAATTTGAATGATTTCGCTTGACAAAATTTTTACTAATACTAGAGTGTTTTTGTTAAAAAGTTAGAAAATACAGGGTCCGGCAGAAGTAAAGCAGCAAAGTTTTTTGTCCATAAAATTTAAACTACTTTGTTTAACAAAATAATTTATGTATCAAAATAAAGGGCATTCTTAGCCAAAAAGTTATAGGAATTGTTCGATATGACCACATTCCATTCGAACCACCTTTTGCGGCATTCTTCTAAAGCTGTTTTTCCTCTTTTGAAATCCAGCGAACACTTCTTTCTGATATCCCGATTTCCTGAGCGATGCTTGATTGTGAAGTGTGAGGTTCCTCTCTTATCCTGTCGTGTACTTTCAAAATATTCTCTGGAATTATAGAAGAATGGGGGTCTACCTGTTTTATAGTCATTGCTATGGACAACACTTCCAGTATCCTTAAATTTTGATGTAAGTGCATTTATCGTGTTCCTATGGGGAGCAGGGGCGGCGGCAGCAGGGGGGCTAGGGGTGCTTCAGCACCCCCGTCGGGGAGGGCTAGCCCCCCCGTCGGGGAAATTTAAAATTTCGTCGGGAAAATAGTCCTAATTTTTAATTTTTTTCATCTTTCATTTTTATATGTTAGTTTGGTTAAAATGTCGGAAAAAATTTGGTCCATAAAACAAAAGCCCTTTAAAAGTTTTAAAATTCAACACTACATTGCATATTTTAACACAGTCCTGGTTTGTGTGATCGAGCCCTTATCGAAATACACCCCTTCCGCAAGATTTTCCATTCCACGGGGGGCGAGAAAAACGATATCATACACCACCCCACCGTTCTTCATGGAGTGGGGATTGGGGAACCCTTATCTTCAAACCAGCGGGAGGTTTGCGGAGGAGCTGACTGTTTGGTTCTTAATTGGGAAAGTTCGGTTAGTTATGGGGAGGGTGGTTTCACATTACATAGTTAAGATCATTTGGGATTGTATACTGTAGAGAGGTATCGGGATTCAGTTCGCGTTCGTAAACTCTTCGTCACAAACTCGTTAACTTTCGACAATGATACATGATGCTGACATGTTTTTTCCGGTCTAAAATGTAATTTTACCCAAAGTGTTAAAGGGATACCAAAAAAGGGGGTGAACAATTCTCAGAAAAAGGACATTTTGGCGATCTTCTGCTATTGGTGAAGACAGATGTGTCGTCAGAATAGAGGGCTATTGGGAAAGAAAAATGCAAAAAAATATATAAATAAATAGTACCATTCGGATAACGCAACAGTATTTGGAACCAATTCACGTATTCAACCAACGTTCGTTTTCTTTAGGTTAAAAAAGTGAATACACTTTCATTGTGTAGATTTTTTGTGAATTTTAACAGTAAAATGTATACAGTAGGTTGCTCAGCTTTTTAAACACTAATTCGAAATAGATTTTTTTGTTTTAATATTTTGGTTATGAATAATAAACGAGGGAAAGGTTCATGTTTTAAGATTGAATGTTGTTTAGGTGTAGAACAATTTGACAATGACTATGTAAAAAAAACACAGCTTTGAAACATCAAGATTATGAAAAGCAAAACAGGAATATTCCGTTCGTAGAAGTTGGCGTAAAAAAGTAAAAGTCCATTGGAATCGCTAAATCCAGTGAAGACGGTCAAAAAAGATCTCTCTGAAACAGAAGGTACGTAAAAAAAATTATAATACATTAATGTTCGCATTTATGTTAACCTATAAAAATGGTTTAATTCTTTACTCCAATTTTTTAGCTTTCGCACTACGTTTATAACGTAAAATGTGGAAGGTATTATAATCGGTCAGCCCGTCTGTCTCTCAAGCAAGAAATGTATTCACAAAAAGATTTTTTGATTGTATGATGATATGAAATGTGTTCCTTCTATTTAAAAGCGTGCAATATTCCATATTTATTAATATATAAATTATTCTAGCAACCGATAATAAATAATTTCAAAATAATTACGATAGCTTTCGAAAGAAAATAAATAAAACTAGTCAAATTTGACATGTAAATGTGTTATATAGAATTAATTTTGTGCTTAGCGCTTTTTTCCTGTTGAACATAAATGTTGTGTAGAAGCAGATGAAAAGACATATTCTGTTACTAACCTACTTGTATTATTTTTAGGAACATTTATAGTTCCTTTTTGTTGCAGATAATTTTTCCAAAATATCGGTATAATTTGTAAATTGTAATAGTTTGCATAACAAATATATAACTTTGCTGAATATTGAATAATTACATCGAACCCACAAAATTGATTTTAATTTTTAAAACAAATACAGTGTTGACATTGCAGCTAAAACACGGCTATTTGTACTTGCATCAAATTTTTAGCAAATTAGACACAAAAGCACCTATATTTGGCTTGTTTTTTTTTATATAAAAAGCCGTTTTTAATTGAAAATTCGATTTTTTTTTTGAAATTTTTTGAATATAATATATATTAGAATAAAACTAGTATATATTAAAAAAAAAACAGCATTTTTTAATATCACCATTACACAGTTGTAAAATAAAAAACAAATTAAAGTTGTAACTTAAAAAGAGTAGGATTAAAAAAAATAATTAAAAAAGTGTATGTTGTAATAATTTTGTTAACATTATGATGGTTATACCAAAATACTCTAAATGTAAAGTTAGTTTTATAATTTGTGCACCAATTTTTTTAAAAAAATCATGTTTATCCTACGGGTCTACATTAAAGAATTAAGGTAATTTATTTGAAATAAAACTTTAGCCCCCCCGTCGGGAAATTCCTAGCGCCACCACTGATGGGGAGCTTTTGGCCCCCAAAGGTATTTTCATAAAATTTAGAAAGCCTCAATGGTGATCTATCATAAAATTCATAATTCATCACAATAAATACCCGATGCTTCAAGTTTAAACGACTTTTGATATAACTTGACTTTGACTTAGGCATTGACTTTACGTGATTGGTATGATAAATATAATAAGGAATATGATAGAAAAAAATGTGATACATCAGCTAAGTAACACTATCAATAAGTTGCAATTATACACAAGAAATTTCGTAAAGGGCCCCAGAATCTGTTATGCCTGTAGTCTCAAAACCACCTAGATTAGAAGGCCGAAGAACTAAGCAACAAAACGTCACACTAGAAGACCAATTTCGATTTGTTGACCAATAACGTCGTATCTTAAGATGACGTCGCATCTTGATTCATCTTATCTTAAAAATTTATTCAAATACAAGATCTAGTCACGAATGATCATTGGTCAAAACCACAGAATCGGTCCACTAATTTGACGTCAAGCAATTTGTTCGCCGGCCTTCTAATCTAGGTGGTATTGATAGCACTGTTCGACAAAAAAAATGCAAGTGTTTGTCCCGAAGCTACTTTGGTGATTTTTTGCTCCTTTGGTGGTCCAATAATAGATAAATGACATTTTTAGCCTAAGTTTAATAGGGGGATTCATCAGAGATCAAAAAGCTGATTTTTTAACGTTTTTTCATTAAAAAAAACGCCTTTTTTGACGTTTTTTTTGGCTACAAAAACCTGCAACTGGTTCTTACCTCTATATGGGTGTTAAGTGAGTACCGATGGGCCATTTTGGAACTCAAACACCGCTCCAAAACTGTCTAAATTGGCGATTTTTGGCCCAAAACGCCATTTTTTTTTATGTTATTTCATGTTTTTTCGCGTGGCTACTTTTTTGGCTACATATAACCTGTAAAATTTCCTGAAACTGGTTCAATTACCTCTATGGGTGTTAAGTGAGTACCGATTGGCCACTTTGGAACTATAACACCGCTCCAAAACTGTCTAAATTAGCGATTTCTGGCCCAAAACTCAATTTTTGAATGTTATTTCATGTTTTTTCGCGAATGGAGCTATGATTACGTATCTATGTATGTGTTACGTATCTATATAAATATTATCATTTTATTCGGCGTTCATAATTTAATTATATTTATCTCGAAAGCAGATCCAGACACGTAACCATAGCTCCATACGCGAAAAAACATAAAATAACATTAAAAAATGGTCTTTTTGGACCAGAAATCGCTAATTTAGACAGTTTTGGAGCCGTGTTTGAGTTCCAAAATGGCCCATCGGTACTCACTTAACACCCATAGAGGTAAGAACCAGTTGCAGGAAGATTTTCAGGTTGTTTGTAGCCAAAAAAGTAGCCACGCGAAAAAACATGAAATAACATTTTAAAAAAATGGCGTTTGGGGCCAGAAATCGCTAATTTAGACTGTTTTGGAGCAGTGTTTGAGTTCCAAAATTGCCCATCGGTACTCACTTAACACCCATAGAGGTAAGAACCAGTTGCAGGAAGATTTTCAGGTTGTTTGTAGCCAAAAAAGTAGCCACGCGAAAAAACATGAAATAACATTAAAAAAAAATGGCGTTTTGGGTCAGGAATCGCCAATTTAGACTGTTTTGGAGCGCTGTTTGAGTTCCAAAATGGCCCATCGGTACTCACTTAACACCTATATAGAGGTAAGAACCAGTTGCAGGTTGTTTGTAGCTAAAAAAAACCGTCAAAAAAGGCGTTTTTTTACGAAAAAACGTTAAAAATAAGTTTTTTGATCTCTGATGAATCCCCCTATTAAACTTGGGCTAAAAATGTCATTTCTCTATTATTGGACCACCAAAGGAGCAAAAAATCGCCAAAGTAGCTTCGGGACAAACACTTGCTTTTTTTTTTTGTCGAACTGTGTAGTCTGCGTTTCCCTAGGTAAGGCCTTGTGTATCTAACCAGTTCTGGGCAAAATGATACGGTTTTGTCAAACTAACTTACCAATATGTACTTTGTCGACTTAGTATACGTGCTCTAACAGCAAGTTCCCTTGGAAGGAAGGAAGAAAAAAAAAAAGAACAAAAAGTTGTTTTGCAGCTTTAACTCGAAAGTTTAATCTACCTTTCAAGTTGGGAAACGGATCTCGACTTTTGAGTCGTGACGTCAAAGTGACGTCAAGTTCGTTACAGTTCTTATATGGAATAATTAAGTTGTTATTGTCACGTAGAGCGTTATCCGCTGATTTCTACGAGACTTTGATCTGGCTTGGATGTATAAATAGATTTTGTGACAATAGGTTTTATTCGAGGTCATATTTGTTTGACATTAACTCTTTTCTTTCTGCTTAGATGGTTTTGTGTAGTTGTGAATTTACACTGCTCACAACAATAAGGGGACCGCATGGTTTAAACCTTTTCATCCCCAATGATTCCGTTTAAAATCATCAGCTTGCACATTTTTTTTTGCCTTAGTTAAGCTTGTACTTATGTATCGTTAGATGGAAGAATCATCTTTTTTAAATAATTAAAAAATGATTGTTTTAATTAAAGAAAATATAAACAAGTTGGTTTGTTACAGAATCTGTCACTTACACCGCTTCCACACAACATTTTACGCTCAACAGGAAACACACTAACACCTCAAAAAGAAATTCTCCAAACAGTGCATTCGGCTAGTTCCAATTCAAAATTTTATAAGCAAAAACTAATAATTGTCTTATTAATCTTCTTTTGCAGATTTGATAATTAATCTTTATCGTTTGCTAATTTTTTTAAACTTTGTAGAATAGTGATGAATTTTTTTAATAAATATCTTTTTGCAGTCACAAGTTTACATTTCGAAAAATAAATTAGTAAAATTGTTGCTTTAAAAAAAAAGCGAAAATGTGCATATTTTTTATGCAAATTTCGAATTTTTTATGCATCTTTCTTCCAAAATATAACGAACCATCAAAATAACTTTATTGTGTTATTACAACAATCCAAATTGAATTATTACACAAAATAAATATTTTTTTCAAGAATTTTATTTTTATTTTAAATAAAGTTTCTCGTACGTTTGATGTCATGGCAACAGTGAAAATATTGAATCAAATGGAATTCGCATGTTATTTCAATGTAGATTAAATTTTTAGTTATTTAAATTTTAAATAAACTTCTAATTTAAATTATTTAATGAAATTTGGAATGTAGCCTAAATTGATTTTTTGCTTCAAAATGACGTATTCCACTTGTTTGTGAGACTTGCGGTTCGTTCTGTGAAAGTGGGTGACGGACGGACGGACAGACAGACAGAACGATTATAAAACCTTCCACTTTTTACGTTATAAACGTAGTGTGGAAGCTAAAAAACAGAGTAAAATAAAATTCACTCTGAAACGATTTCAGCAAATAATTTGACCTTAAATTCTTCATTCATGAATTGTTTAGATGTTTAAAAATTGATTTTATATATTTATATGACTTATGTCTTCTTTGGTGGGGGGCAAGTTCGCTGAACAATGCGACCTTAGGTCTATTGTATTCAACCCCAGAAATGATACAGTCACAAGAGACACACAAAGAAAAAGACGACGCAAACACATAGACAAATAACAACATTTATTGACGGACACAAACATCCATGCCATGACCGGGACTTGAACCCGAGCCCACCAGCTCCAAGGGCCAACACGTTAACCATTGCGCCAGTGGGCCGGCTATATATTTATAACAAATTAAGTTTGAAAAAAGTAAAAAAGAATTGTTATAATTTATTCAAACGTTTATGATTTCATTTCCCCCCTTAAATTTAATTAAAAAAATATTAAGACCCCCCCCCTCCCCTGTTTTTTACCATTTCATTCTGGATGCATAATGAATCTCTTTCACAAATTTTAGATTTTCTGAATAAAAAATAAAAAGATGAGACTGAAAGGTAACAAAATTACTCAAAGTGCTCCCCTAATTGTTTTGAGCAGTGTAAGACGATAGTAAATAGCTTTTTACCATATTTTTCATGCAAATCAATTAGAATGAAGTCAATCTAAAAAAAACCCTTCAAAATAAGTTAATTGAAGAGAAATAGTTAACGGTAATTGGTTTTAGAAATGCATTTACGAGGTATTTATATCAATGTAATTCATTTAATAGTTCAAAAATACTTTCATATTAAAAACCTTTGGAAAAATGTATTTATTTACCACGTTTTGCCTAAGTGTCAAATGACTATTATAATTATAATGGCCGCTTGGAAATAATTATTTCTATGTTTTCTTTCTCGCCCAAGTTTAGTGGCTAAAAAAGTCTAAACGCGTTCTAGGATTGCATTTTGTATTTAACCAGGTCAGAAAATGACTGCTGCTCGCAATGGTAAATGCCCTGCATAATCTTTTGTGGTCGTATTGTCAATAAATATTGGAGTTAAAAAAAATACTTTGGTTCATTGGTCAACGAGCTGATATTGTATAATAATATTTTAAGAAATAGATAAAGTTTATCATAGCAAAAAATTAACATATAATATTCATTAATTCTCCACAAGCACTGTCAACAAAGACTCAGGAGAAAATAGCTCAAAATATTAATTATCCTAAGGTCACTATATTTATACAATAATTTATTTTTATGAAATGAACACTTATTAATTTGATATGAAATATTCCCATTTTTGTAATTTACACGCATTGCTAGCATAAGTAATCGAAGTTTTGTTTCGCATTTTTTCTTTAAAAACTACACTTCGAAAAGATATACAAGAAGGAAAATGTTAAATTAACGTGTGAAAATATCTACAGTACAAAATACCGTGTTTCATATGTTGCGAAATACACCCTACACATTGGCTTTTTTAAGTAAAAGCATTTAAAGGAGAAACAACATTTACAGAGTGCGTAAGAGTGTGCTGGATAATAAGCTTACTTTAGGCATAAATGCAGCCGAATGTATAAAGTAGAATAACATTAACTTCACAGGAGAGCATAATTTTTGTGTAGTTAATTCTAAAAAGAAGATATACAGTATATTTAAAGTAGTCAAACGTAAGCCATTGCTGCTGTTAAAGTGGGCCAAGAAAGGTCACCAAAGCACACAGAACCTCACATCTCGAGGTTATATTAGAAAGTGACGGTATTTTTAATGGTTGTGAGAAGAGTGGATCCGAACTCACAGCAAATTCTGCTGCTTCTGCAATTTTGAAAGAATGTATTGATGCCTATTAGAAAATATAAAATACTATTATTGCATGCGCCTATAAATAACTATTATTGCATGCGTTATCTTTTTGTTCTTTTTAGAAACGAAGTGAAGTAAGTAACATGTAAAGTTTACCTACGTTGAACTTAAGCTACATATCATATATCCTAATTTCTTTATTATTATTATGTGTATTTTGTATAAAAATATATCACAAAATATTTAATAGTTTTATTTAATTTTGTAAGTTTTAAAGGAATGTAAAAAATCCTATGTTTATCTTATCAAATATCAAATAAAGAGTGCATAGCTTCAAATGCTTTCACAATGCATTCAAATGCTTTCACAAATAAATAAACGCTGAATTAGGACATTTGTTTTTATTATTGAAATTAATTGTCAATTAACCGGTAGCAATGAATATAATTGAATTTGCGGTTTAAAAACTTTTTAATGATTTACTTTTATATTGCGGGGAAATAGTCTGCGTAACATTTATCTTCATTAGTATTTTATCACAATCTGCGGTGTTTGCGGTAAGGCTAGTTTGAAGGTGTTCTTCGCAATTATTTAATTCTTTTTGAAATAATACTATCACCATCCTTATTGGATATAATGCAAGGTGACAATTTTATAAAGGTCCTCAAAACTGCACGCTTCTACGTATGAGTGCATGTCGAAATTCGAAGATTCGCAGTGGTTTTAGAATACTTTTTTTAAAACAAATATTTAAAAAATACTGTTACATTTAATTGTTTAAATACGCTAAAAAAATTTGAAATTGAGCTGTTCAGGTGTTCAAATAATACCACAAAAGATTTTCCTCCGATTCCTTGAGCAAAAATGTTTTGCAACATTGTAAATCAATGTTAAGGAGTAAATGGGAGTGGGTCTCAAAAAGAAGTACCGCTGTGTTAATCCAACAGCAAAATATAATTTTCTAATCCCGGCTGTATTGAATATTTTTACAAACTTCCTATGATAAATATAGCTGGCTTAAAGGGTTCCAAAATCCCACTTTTGGAAATCGGTACGGACATTTTGAAATTTTCAATAAATAATCTTTTAAAAAAATATTCGAATCAACCTAAAAAAAATTGATTATCGAGCCTTGCAATCCAGCTACTTTATCACTCTATATACCATTTATAAAAGTATTTAATGAAGAAGAAATAGTGTTGAATTAGAAAATAATTTTCCCCATATTGAATTTACACATAGACGCACTTCGGTTGGGCGACCCGCTACGATTTAAAGGCATTTATTTAATATAGCTTTGTGTACACAAAGCTTTGAACAACTTTGTTTCCCGTTCAAAAACTAAAAACTATATTTTCTATGAACTATGTGACGGAAAAAATGTACGCCTATTCTTCTTCCCGAATGGAAAAGCGATATTGAAAAGGTCCTTGCATTATACATTGTAGTTACACGAAATATTAAATAGCAAATCGAAACGTTACAACATATTCGAAAAAGTATTCCAAATAGTTAATGTACGCATAATAAGACCTTGGAAGGTTTTAGTTAAAGTTCAAGGTCGTCATAGTTATGACAACTGCTTACCATGCAAATGTTCATTTGGTTATATAGATGGTGTTTAAATATTAACTAAGAAAACAGAAAGTGTATGATCAAAGGTTTCTAAGAAATATTTTCTTTAGGTGAAATGACGTATTATAAGTAATAAATATCATAGTTGTATGCCTTTAAATAGTTTTATACATAACTTCTTGAAAGCTGAAACATTGAAAAAAAAAATGAATTTAAAACTTTATTCTCAAAATAGGGAACTACTTTTAAAGGAAGGTAAGGAAACTACTAACCTACAATTGTAGGGCTTTCCGCGGTTTAGTATGTGTGATTTTATATCGATTTCGTCTAAAAGGCAATATAGAAATTTAAGATGTTCAACATAAACTAACTAGTATTATTAATATACTGATGTCAATAAATAAAAGAATCTTACATAAATGTTTTCTTATCAATCATCACAATAGTAACAGTATTTTTACGTAGAATTTATTTTTTCAGATAAAGCCTACAATTAAGTTTTTATTAATCTACCATAAAGAGTTCAAATTTAGAAAATTGTTTCTCCAAGTTTATCATATTTGTTCCGTGGTAATGATTTAACCAATTAAATACAAAAGTAATAAATGATTTAATACTAAAATGTTCACAATTGGTAATGACGAAAATCGCTACAGTTCAATATGTAAGAATTAGTATTGAACTAATCATGTAATATTAAAATGTTATGTGTTTTTACATATACCCTGAGGGTTATTTAAACTGCAAATATTTGAGTTATTCATCTTAGAAATTATCAAATTATCTTTTTCACACATAATTATGAACAACGGCAGTTAAAACAAATTGATATTTAGAAGAAAACCCATTTTTATGGATATAACTTAAAAAGTATTGTTTAATAGTATAATTTTTTCTCTGACAGAACGGTCTTCAAAGAGAATTTTAGTTTCACAATATGAAATAATGAAAGTAAAATACCTTTATTACTTCCACAAACAAATATTTAAAAAATCTGAGTAGCTTTTTATAATGTTTTTTGTTAACTAATTTCAATGTTAATTTGAAATAAAATTTAATGAGAATTTAAATGAAACATAAATGTTACAATTATTCGTTTAAAGTTTTTTTCCATTGCTATTAATAAATGCATCAATCATCAACGCAACTTTCGAATAGGACATTTTGAAAAAAAAAGCAAAAAATTGCCAGTAAAAGCTAAATTGGCAGACTTCATAATGAAATGCGAATCATGGTAAAATATAATACAAAGTACTGTTTTAATGTCTATAAATTTATATATTAAGTTTAAATTAGTAGTATATAGTAGTCTATAACTTAAGTAGACTTACTTATAAAAATGTTTGGAAGTTAAAGGTATACATGATGTGTAAAAATAAAATACATGATGTAACTTAAAATAACTCAATTTTACGAAGAAAATTGCTTTGTAACTTTGCAATTGAAGAAGTTTATGGAACGATAAAAATCGGTTGTATATAAATCTGAACAATTAGAAATAGTTTGTTTTGCTATTTTGAGATATTTTTATGATACAATTTCTTTTTCATCATGTAACTTAAACTTATATTCTTGCTATTTGTGTCGCAAACTTATTAACTATTTCCAAAATACGAGTTGTTGCTTGAGTTAAAAGTTGTCAAAAGTAAATGACATATTTCACAATAGTTTTTGAGAAATGTAAAAAAAATTATTAAAAAATTCATGTTATGGTAAGTTTCATGTAAAGAAAAAACTGCAAAAATATGGCTAAATTATGTGAGCTTAATTTTTGAGTTAAACAAATTTTGTAAATATCAATTATGTTTACTTTTAACCCTATCACTCCCAATGATTAAATTTGGAATCATTAAACTTTGGTCATTTTTTCTTACTAAGTTAAACTCGAACTTATTTCAAATAAACTTTATTGTGAATTCTCCATACATTTTTCTATAAAGTGACATGTATTTTCATTTGGCATCGTTAGATGGAAGAATAATGTCTTTTGAGTAATTAAATCTCTGATCAAGCAGACAAGTCGGATATATATGTGAAGTAGTAGTAGTAGAAATAATTAAATAATTTTTTTTTTTGCAGATAAATGAAAATATAAAAAATCTTATACAAATAAAATTCATTCTGAAACAATTTTAATTGAATTGGCCCTAAATTCATCATGTTTGTTTGCATTTTTAAATGTTTAAAAATTGAATTATTCTATTTTTAAACAATTGAAAACTTTCGAAAAATTATTGTTACAATTTACTCAAAAGATGATTCCAATCTTCCTCCCTTAATTTTTAGTTAAAAATTAAGAATTTCTCCCTGCTTTTACCATTTTATTCTAGATGAAATAAACCATGAAAGCTATCACAAAAAAGTTGGGACTGAAGGGGTTAAGAAGAAACGCTCATTAGCAACGTTCCAAATTGCCCCACACCTTCTCAGAAATAACCAATTTATCCAGGTGCAAAAAAACAGGACCTACACTATTCGGCAACTAACACAAATTTTAGCCTTGATAAGACACATAGAAAAGAAAATTACCCTCGATTAACCCTTTCAAACAACCTCCCTTCTTCTTATTAAATGTTCCATTTGACGTCACTGGTTGACCGCCAAAAGTTCGCTGCTCTTGCGAAACACCTGAATGGGGGAAAAAATAATGTAAATTGTGTGGTTTCTTTTAACTGCCAACACCCGTGTTGCTAATGGGGAAATCTAATACATAAAATAGTGGGAAGTTGAATAAATTGATAAGATGGTGTGGAGTCAAAACTAAAATTAGATAAGGATTTTCTTGTAACTTTTTATCTGATGCGATTGGCGACTTTCCACCTTCTTTTCTCGAAATTGGGCGATCGTTTGGCTACGCTTTGTTGGCGAAGCGTGTGATTTGACTGTGTTACCCGGATACACAGATACCCCTGTTTAAAATTAGGAAAATGTCATCAAAGTAATAATTCTGTAGGGACATCGAGTGACAAGGTCGATGAATCATGTCCGGTTCGGACAAATTTGCATCTTTTTTTTTTGTATAATTTAAAAATTATGTTCTTGTTCTTTTACTACTGTAGCGATGCAGTTGTACTAAGAGAATAATTTCCTTCAATTATTTGCCTTTTATGAATCATAAATAGCTGACATCCTGTAGTTAAAGTTTAAAAAGTTCATTTAATAGGAGGAAAATTGCTTAAAATAAGGAGAAATGCCATAGTACTTGTACCCAATATGGGCACTCTAAGGTAGAGTAATTTTTATCCCTTTGTTCAAGTTACAAGACTAATTTTTTTTACCTCAATTCCTGGAATCTTGACTATCTTCATTAAAATTAGTGGTCTTGTAATTATTCGGGTTTAATTTAATTAATAAGAATAAAAAAGGTTTATAAGTGTCCGTGTAAGGAATCCTTGTCCTTATTATGGACATGCATGGCCATATTAGAAATAGATGGCTCCTTATGGAATCACTACTGCATGGAAGATGCATTCTTTCAAGGGATTTTAAAAGAGAGGGGATAAATAATTTATCTTATTGTATTACGGGGAGGGAGGCAGAGTAAATCTCTTCAAAACGGGCCCTTGAAGGGTTAGAGGTCATTTTCAGTTGTGGCTCTTTGAAGGCCTTCAAAGTGCAAGAATGTCACTAATATAAATATTTATTTATTATTAATTAGTTAAATAAAATCCCATCAAACAGATATATAATAAATTTGTGTATCTGAAGAATAGGAAAAGATATTGGGAATCAGGCGTAGATTTGTTAAATCTTATAATAAATCTACAAATAAAATATTATCAAGCAATATTTGCAATATTAATCGAAAATATGTTTTATCATCTTCCTAAACCATTCCACTTTTCAAAGATAGAGAGTTTAATGTAATTATACTATATGTAATAATAAAATAAATTTTCTTATAATTAAAATCAGCGCACCACGAAAATACAAATTACCTTCCAAAGGGCGAACAGCATGCTTTTTCTGTACTTCCCAGGCTAAAAAATATTTGTAACTACATTTCTTCACGAACATGTCGCCCTATCTCTAGATTTAGAGAGAAAAATTTAAAGATATTACATTATCCAAATCGAGCAGAAAACACAAAATCTCCATTTTCGAAAAATTTCATTACCTTACATTTCAAATTAGTACGTATATAAGTATTTTATAGTATATTAATACTATACGCGTTAGTATTTTAAGTATTAAAGTAGATTAGTACAATAAGTTAATATTATAAGTATATAAGTACTATAGTATATCAGTATTATAAGTTAAATGTACTACTTATTCAGGTATTACAATTTTTATTCATTTATTAATTTGTTTAAAAAGAATTTTCGTTTCGGGTCAATTAAAATGTATTGGATAGCAACGGAATTTCGCTTTTAATAAAAGGACCGAGTTTAACAAACTAATATAATGGGATATTCAATGATTGCAAAGACCTTCGATGTTGCTTTTCCAGCACAATCATATATCAACAAAGAAAACCCTTTTACAGAAACGCTATTATGTATTTGTATTACTGTACGACCAATAAAGGCTGCGTGTGTATATTCTATAGAGATATGTTACTTACTTGCTTGAATTTCAGGAATAGTGGAGCAACATTAAAAATGCATTTGAATGGGCGTTACAAGTCACGAACGAATATTATCATTATTAAAAAGTTTACAGTGAATGTCCATCATTTTCCTTCAATAATGGTTTACTTGGAAAAGCGCAGAAAAGGATTCGTACGTGAAAATTCCCGACGAGAAATTTTCGAAGAATTCTTTTCATTTACATGTGAACAAAAGAATAAGTTAATAATATTAGGACAAAGGAATACATCCCTGAACAAGCTTTCTTCTTTTCAATGTCGACGATAGACACGACATATAGTTAAAAACACTACGCACAATTTCCGAAAAACATTTCTTTGAAGCGAAATTTAATGCGGTTTAAGTTACACAAATTAATAAAAAATATTCCCTGTTAATGGAGGCCCAGTGGCTTAGTGGTAGTGCTTCGCATTGCCACGTTACAGGTCCGGGGTTCGAATCCCGGATTGGGCGAGGTTGACCCATCCTTTCATCCCTTGAGTGGGTCGATAAAATTTGTACCAGCCATGCTTGGGAACTAAACACTGGGGTTTCCGTGTTAGGCTGACCACCTTACCGGGACAAATGCCTAGCACCCCAGTGCCCAGGTCACGGGAGCTGAAATGGGCACGGAAGGCCGTGGCCCAGTATTGGGCTGTTGCGCCGAGAAGTTTAGTTTATTCCTTGTTAATATTTTTACTATAATCAAAAATATAGAACATGTATACCATCAAATTTAATTATGTAATGAAATGCATATACAGTGGAATAATTTAACTTTGGCCCAAGATTTTCAAGCTCATAACTTCTCATAAAAGGCACGCGTTAAAAACGTGTTTGCATTATTCATTGTGGCAACTCCCCTTGCAAGTGACAAGCTCACACCTGAATAGGCACCCAACTCAATAATTAAGGGCGACATCTTGCGCAGCGTTAGGACTTTGAAGGATATTTAAGGTTCACTCCTTTACACGGGGCATTATTTGTCGGACATTTTTGGCTGCACGGGCCGTTTATAGGTCAGCAGTTATTTTGGCGATGCCCGGACCCGAACCTGGGATCTTTCGCATGCTAGGCGAGTGCCTAACCGACTGGACTCCCCCCCCCCCCCTACTCAAAAAGAAAATCAGTACTAGAGTTTGATGCTTGGACCAAATTTACCCTCCAGGACCAAAGTTACCCCATTTGACGGTAGGTAAAAAAAATTGTGTTTACTACTTTGTAATCGAACTAAATAATTTCAATTTGGTGAGTATACTTGCATTATTAAATTAGTATTATAAGATTGTTTCCTGCAATAGCTTCTTTATTAGAACTAACAAATTTCAGAGATAGTAGCTTATGGACGTATGAATGACAATTAAAAGGACTCCCTTAGGAATTGCCCATCTTGAAAATCGTAATGTTATTCCTATGGAAAACATTTGCAAGTCAATTACCGCCACAATTTTAATAAAAGTTTACTAGTTTTTTGTATCATTGTAAAGAACTGAAGGAGTGGATTGGATATAAGTAATTTGTTTTGTGAAAATCAGATATTTAGTACTTTTAATAATTTTTTTTAAGTTAGTAAAAAATGGAGTACGCATTAAATTATAACTTTAAAAAATCATTAAAAATGCTAAATATGTGATTTTCACAAAACAATTTACTTATATCCTAATCTACTCCTTCAGTTCTTTACAATGATACAAAAAGTAGTAACCTTTTATTAAAATTGTGGCTGTAATTTACTTGCGAATATTCTCCAGAGGAATAACATTACGATTTTCAAGATGTGAAATTCCCAATTAAAATAGAATGTAATGTTCTATCTTTTAACCTAATGCTACTGAAAAACAACTCTTAAAAATTGAGCCTTTTACAGATGTTATACTTTTCCACGTATAAGGTGTTACATAAAAGCAAAGATTAGGTAAATTTAATCTACAGATGATTTAGGGAGTTTATGTAAGCATTTTCTGCACCATTAAGCAATTTCTTGGAAAGTTTCATATTGTTGTTTAAACACTCCAAAGAAATAATATTCTTTTCCTAAGTCTTTAATGATTTGGAGAGAGAAACACACATTATACAAACTCTTATTTCGAAACTTTTCATGTGTCCTAGGAAGCGTATAACGACCTCACTCACATCGGCCTCGCTCGTTCTAACTGTGACCGTGAGCTCTGCACGAGAGGGTGTATTCATTTAAGTTCTAAAATAGTATTTTTTATTTATTTTGTTCCATGAAAAGCTCGGAAGTTTGTTCGAAGAGACCTCGAACTCGACCTAACTCAAGAACTTTCTATCTTTTAAGGGTCTGAGTTAAAATAATTTTATTTTATCGTTTGTTTCTTTTTTTTTTAATTATTAAACTTACCTTTCTTCTGAATCTGGCATTAAGGAGAAAGAAAGGGTTGATGGAACCTTGGAGTTGGCTAAATTATAGGTGAATTTACCGTACGTTCAACTTTCGTGAAGGATGTATAGGTATAATTGAACGAAGGTGATTTGGTTTTTTAAGTAGACATATTTCGAAATACTCTAAGGAAAAGTAGAAACGAATCAAGTTTGTAAAGTTGTAGCAATTTACAAACACACAATGAACTAGAAATGTAGTATTTATGTATATAAACTTTTTTTTTATCCCTAAAAATATTCTATACAAATTCAAATTGCCTACTATACATCTAATTTGTAATTATTGAGGAAGAGAGTGTGTACCTTGGACAGATTTTCAGTTCGGATTTTTTTTATTTAATATATCTGTTAACGGGGATCTTTTTTTAATTATTTGTTACATGAAATAAACCTATTTAACTTTGGTTAATTAGTTTCGAATGTTAGTATGACTTTTTAGTTATGTTTAAATTCGCAGTGTTTTTCAAAGTATTTTTAATAAAAATACATGTAAAAAAAACTGCTGATAATAAGTTTCTTTAAATATATTAAGTGGTCCGTTGTTGTTTCAGACTTTTTATATTTCCTAAGATAAGATGTAATCCACTTCTGAATCGTTGACCTTTATTGAAGCATGGCGAGTTTATTTTTGACGTCTGTTTCCTGGATTATGTTTACTCTATTATCTCTCTTATAGTATTTATTATTCAATAAAAAACATGAAAAGTGCAACAATAAGTGAGAAGATTAAAGTTATTTTGGGCACAGCAATATAAAATATTTTTATTTACAAAGGTTATCTACACATAAATTGGAAGATAAAATAAATATAACATTGATTTTTTTTATTTAATTTATCAAATAGCATTTGGCTTGTTTCAGGTGACGAAAAAACGTTCATCTTTTATTCCTGCTATTCCTTCGACCGGTGCTCTGTTTCCACGTGACATGAATTCACCAATTGAGGGTCGAGAAAGAATGTATTTTCATTCGGAATTTCTGTTGCCACTCAAGACCTGAAACAGGCTTATTCCGTGTTACATGAAGCTGATATTGACATCAATTATTGTATCATATATAAATTTTGTTGTATGTCTTAGAGTGATTTATCATTAGCCATTATTTAGAACATGATTCATATGTGTTTTAGCTTAGAAGACTTGTTTTAGAAGACTAGTCTTAGAACACTTGAAGGAGAAAACAGTTTTTTAAGAACTTATTTCCCATTTTTTTCATTAACATCTTTTTCACTCTTTGCAGATGCTGTATTTCCTTGAATTGAAAAAATAATAAAAAATAATAATAAAATTCCCCAAATTTAAAAAAAAAATCTTTCTTTGAGTGCTTTTTCTATTGATGCCGGATATATTTTCTGTACTGAAACCTTTATGACTGAAACTGAGAAAAAAAAATAGAAACTCACCTTCGCTTTATCTACAAAGAGAAAAAAAATTTAGAACTCTTGTAATACAAAGCAATGGCGTATTTAATTTCAAATTGTACTACAAGAAAAAAAAAAGAAAAAAAACTTCGTTTTAAAGCACATGTATAACTTCGGAGAAAATTCTTAAAAAAGTTTCCTTTCCCCCAAGACTTTTGGCGAACGCTCAATGTTTACCAGTGTTTGCCAGCTGGGAAATTTTAATTCGAAATAAAAAATTAGGCCAGCGTGTCACATCACCAAACGCACAGACCAGGTACATCGACAGAACAAAGAAACCCTTTCCTATTATCAGTCATCCGCAAGGGAAAATACATTATAAAAGTGAGGAGGAACATTAAGAGAGTTCTCGGAAAAGCTTCGTGAAAAACAAAATATCAACATCAACGGGAAAATGGAAGAGGCACGTGATGCTAAAATCTGCTTTCACAGCAGCGTGTGCTGTTTAAGATGTTAAAACAATAACGATGGAATCATTGTCACTAGCTATTTTGAGTGTGAACTGAAATTTATTTAATTTTTTGCAAATATGCATGTTTTGATACACTATAACATTTGTGGGAAAAAAAAGATATAAGAAACAGCGGCAAGTCCACTAAAAGTATGTATTTGTGATATAATTCATTAATAAAGCATTTTGAGCAATTAAAATATCACATTTGTTGTTTGTAAAGTTAATGTTGTTTTGACCCTACCTAGTAAATTTTTTCTAAAACGAAAATTTTTTACCGAAAAACAAACAAATGGCCCTTTATATTTTAATCAAAACTGATAAATGACTGGATTGAAATTACCTTTATCCTACTTTCCTTTTGTTTCATTCAATTCGAAAAAAGAAATTGGATAAGAGAAAGGAAATTAATGAAAATAACCAATTTTGGTTTGATGTGCAAATCCTCAGCTTAAAAAATTACGATTTATTTATTTCGTTTCAACAAAAGGCATATTACAATTTTTAGTGCATATTTACCATTCTTGTTTTACTAAAGGGTACAAGATTTAAAAAAAAGTATTTACAATATTACTTCATGAGTATTTAATTGCATTTAGAAGAGATTTAGAGCTGTTGCACAATTAGTTGGAACTGATAGCCTGTTTAAATGAGAACAACTAAAACGATAAATAGGCATAAATTATGCTTGTTTTGGTAGTGCAAAGCATCTACACTCTTATACAAACGAGCGATTTTTAACTCAGTCTGAGTAAATTTTCACTTCTCCAGTGTCGAAAATGCACTTCTCCAACAGGAGTGGATCCTTTGTATGTTGAATCTTGAATCTGCGACGAGATCACTCCAAACGAGTGATTTTAACTCAGTCTGAGTTAATATTCACTCCTTTCCAGTGTCGAAAATGCAATTCTCCTGCAGGAGTGGATTTCACTCCTTTGTTTCAAGAGTGTAGAAAACATAAAAAAGATGGTGGACTTAAGTGGTATTAGAAGTAAAAAGAATCCTGGTCATTTTTACAAAAAGTGTGTGTGTGTGAGGGGGGGGGGGGACGCGACACCTTGCGTCTATGTTACCCATACGCACTGCATTAAAAGATAACTCCGAAAACCCTTTAGTATGAAGGAAGAAAAAAAATAGCACAAACAGACACCATCTCCTCTCTATAAAATAACGCATCATACTAACAAAATGCGCGGGAGATCTTTTCAAGGTCGCGTCCGCATCACGCATATCTGTGTTGCCCAACACTCGCTCTTTTCATGGTCGCCCCAGTGTTGTCTCGTAGCACAAAAAGGTGTTGGGTTCCAATGGGTTTCAACTCTCTCCTGGATCAAGGATGCCTTTTTCCCGAAGGGTTAACGACTCGCCGGTTTCGCAATGGATTCTCCTGGAAGGGGTGGGAATGGGTCACGATACTGTGTTTTAACGTGGGCCGGTGGCCTTGTATTGGATGTTGGATGTTGGCATAATGACTGTGCTGATCTACCTTGGACGTTGGCGTCTGGATATAGTGATATTGTATTTTAAGTTTAGGTGCCGCTTTTAAATAGAATTGCAATGAATTAATTAATTGGACCATTTGCCTCATTACGAAATTAAAAAAATATATATTTTTTAATGAAAAAACAATTTCTATGTTTTACCTACTAATGTTTTAAAAACTTTTTTGAATTTGATCCCATTTAACTTGTAATTATTCAAATGCTCATACTTAGTTTCATTTACATAGTTTATCTGGTATACATATTCAGTAATTTTTTTTCGGTTCGACATTTTCTTCAAAATCTTTTTCATTAGTAGCTTTAATAAATAGCCATTTCATCGAAACAAATGACATTGCAACTTATTCTAACATTGAAAGTATCTATATCTTATCTGATACTAATATGTTTTGTTGCCATGTTTTATTTAATTAATTATAGTGGGCAGTGGTGGCGCTAGGAATTTCCCGACGGGGGGGCTGACCTACCCCGACGGGGGGGCTAAAGTATAATTTTGAAAAAAATTACCTTAATTCTTTAATGTAGATCCGTAGGATAAACATGTTTTTTTTTTTTTAAATTTGGCGCAAAAATTGTAAAACTAACTTTACATTTATAGAGTATATTAGTATAACCATCGCATAATGTTAAGAAAAATTATTACAACATACACTTTTTTTAACTAATTATTTTTTGTTTTGAAATCCTACTCCTTTTAAGTTACAACTTTACATTTTTTTATTTTACAACTATGTAATGGTGATATTAAAAAAATGCTGTTTCTTTTAAATCCATACTAGTTTTAATTTTTAATATATATTATATAAAAAAAATTAAAAAATGAATTTTCAATTCCAAACTTTAATTTAAAAAAACTAGACTTCTTTACTCAACATTTTTTTGGTTCTGTTAAATATGCTAAATGTATTACAAAAAAAAATATTAAAATCTATGCAAATTAATAAAAAAGCATTACACTTTTTTAATTTGTGACGAAATGAAAAAAAAATATATAAGATTTTGATACATAAAGCATTTTAACATAGTGTCAACTGTAGAAATTTCGAAGATAAGGGTTTTTAAACAGCACAATTAGATCGCTTTTCAAACTAGTAGAATTTTGAAATCTGGTATACGTTTTCTGCACTATTGTCTATTTTTGTATTATGCAATAAAAAAATTCCCTCAATTCCAAGGTACTGGTCTACCTTAAGTTTATATAATTAACTGTCAAATTATGTCAGAGATCAATCAGAAATAGGTCAAATACGTTTCAATTCAATGTATAAAATTAAACTTTAATTAGACATAAGTAGAACTACATACATAATATAAAATTTAAATTTGCATTAAAAAATTCACAAATTAAAAAAATTCACTAAAAAAAATTATTTAACATTTTTTAATGGATAAGTTTTCAACATAAAATCTTCAAAAACCTGATTTTTTAAAAAAATATATTTATTGCGAGGAAAACATGAAATTTATTTAAAGTGCCCTAGTAAAAAAGAAATATAACATAAAACTAAAAATATTTTTATTTCTAAATAATGCAATTTCTTAGCCGTTTTCTTAGTAAACTAATAATAATGAACAATCAATGAATCCATTCCAAACTGATTTATAACAAAAATAAATTTTGCTTCAAATATTATATTTAAATAAAAGTTCCTTGTGCCATTGGTGATGGTAACAGCAGATTAAAATTAGGTAAAATTACATTTCAATACTAATTAAAGTTAATTCGCCGACAGACAGTAGATAAGTTCCGTCCGTCCGAGCGTACAGACATCTACAAAATCGCTAAAAATGGAAAAGTAGTACTGGCATGCTGAGTCCCTTCTTCAGTGTACCTTCCAAAATCGGTCCTACCCGCTGGATCTTAAAAATTATTTTTTTGTTAGTTTGACTAGTTTTTTTTTCGAAAGTTATCGTAATTATTTCGAAATTAATTTATTATCGGTTGCTAGAATAATTTATATTTTAATGAATAAATATGGAATATTGCACGCTTTAAAATAGGAAGAACACATTTCATATCATCATCATACAATCAAAGAATCTTTTTGTGAATAAATTTCTTGCTTGGGCTACGTACCTTCGGTTTTAGAGAGATCTTTTTTGATCGTCTTCACTGGATTTAGCGATTCCCATAGACTTTTCCTTTTTTTTTTACGCCAACTTCTACGAACAGAATATTCCTGTTTTGCTTTTCATAATCTTGATGTTTCAAAAGCTGTGTGTTTTTTACATAGTCATTGTCAAATTGTTTGCACATAAACAACATTCAACCTTAAAACGTGAACTTATCCCTCGTTTATTATTTATAACCAAAATATTAAAACAAACGAAATCTATTTCGAATTTGTGGTTAAAAAGCTGAGCAACCTACTGTATACATTTTACTGCTAAAATTCACAAAAAATCTACGCAAAATAAAAGTGTATACACTTTTTTATCAAAAAGAAAATGAACGTTGGTTGAACGCGCGAACAGGCTCACAATACTGTTGCGCTGTCGGATGGTATTATTTTTATTGCATTTTTCTTTCCCAATAGTTCACCCTCTATTCTGACGACAGACGACACATCTGTCTTCACCAATAGCAGAAGATCACCAAAATGTCCTTTTTCTGAGAATTGTTTACCCCCTTTTTTGGTATCCCTTCAACACATCGGGTAAAATTACATTTTAGACCGGAAAAAGCATGTCAGCATCCGTATCATTCTCGAAAATTTACGAGTTTGCTACGAAGAGTTAACTAACGCGAACTGAATTCAGATACCTCTCTACAGTACAATCCCACAAATGATCCTAACTATGTAATGTGAAACCACCCTCCCCATAACTAACCAAACTTTCCCTATTAAGAACCAAGCAGTCTGCTCCTCCGCAAACCTCCCGCTGGTTTGAAGATAAGGGTTCCCCACTCCATGAAGAACGGTGGTGTGGTGTATGATATCGCATTCCTCGCCCCCCGTGGAATGGAAAATCTTGCTTAGGGGGCGTATTTCGATAAGGGGTCGATCACACAAAACAGGACTGTGTTAAAATATGCAAAGTAGTGTTGCATTTTAAAACTCTTAAAGGGCTTTTGTTTTATCGACCAAATTTTTTCCGACATTTTAACCAAGCTAACATGTAAGAATGAAAGATTAAAAAAAACATTAAGACTATTTTTCCCGACGAAATTTAAAAATTCCCCGACGGGGGGGCTAGCCTTCCCCGACGGGGGTGCTGAAGCACCCCTATCCCCCCTGCTGCCGCCGCCCCTGATAGTGGGATAAAACTCCTGTTTTGGACAGACTACAATAGTCCTTCAGTCCAACGTAGTTCCTCAGGGACCGACTTACTACTTTAGGGACCCTGGGCTCAAGCAAATTTGGGGGGCCCCAAACATACCTAAAAAAATATTCGAATGTAATTTTCTTCAGTGTTTGCAGAAAAATAGCCAAAGTAATTTGCTTGGAAAGCATGCTTTAACCCCAAAAATTAAAAAAAAAATTGTGAATTAATTCTTAGTTAAAACAAAATTTCATAGTCAACATTTGTTAATGAATGTAATAGTTTTGCATGCCGCCTCGGTGGCTGAATGGTTAGTGCATGTACTGGCCTTTGGAGCTGCTGAGGTCGGGTTCGAATCCCGGTCAGGCATGGATATTTGTACTTGTCAATAAATGTTGTTATTTGTCTATGTGTTTGTGTCGTCCTTTCTTTGTGTGTCTCCTGTGACTGTCCCTTCTGGCGAGCGGGGTAATGGGCTACATAGCCTACGCCCTTCCCTTCTAGAGGGCGCATTTGCATTCCATTCCATTCCAATAGTTTTGCATACTTCATAGTAAAAGTTTGGGGACAGTAAGTTTTTTCAACTAGTCAACTGAAGTAAGTTACTTTCAGACGAACATTCATCGCGACCTGCTCTTTCGAATAAACGCGTCGCGACCTTTATTATTTTCTTAAACCTAACGGAATGAAGTAATGAACTATTCAATACACAAGAACAAAATGAGACACCCCAAGGTCGAGTTACACCACTTTACCAACACTATCCACCAATTAATTTTATTGATTTTCAGTTGATACTTCTTCAAAGCAAAATAGCGTAAAACTTCTCTTGACTGACTTCCATCTGATTCTATGGAGCCGAATTTTGCGTGGGTGACGATCATAAGCCTTTTCCTCCTTCCCTTTGTTATTTTGTTAAGAGGATCAGCGATCGTCATTGTCGCTATCTCTCTTTGCGGTACGGAATGGTTCGATAAGGAAATCCGGATTTCTAGATATCTTTTGGGCGTTGATGATAGACAGGAATTCGTTTTTGACGATGTATTCTTTTTTTAAAAATAACATAATTTGTCTTGATTGTTTACGTTTACAGTTGTAGATAAAAAAAACCCAGGATAGTAACGTTTTCTTAAAAATAAAAATGACAAGTTAAACCTTTTAGTTACTATAAAACCCAAAATGGAATAGTTCGTTGTCGTTTGGTTGTTTGTGGAGCTGTGAGGCACTATAAGTATAGTACGGTTAAATACCGCCTACTCGGTATCATAGCTTTAAGGATATTGTTTGTTGCAAAATTTCCAAATTTATTTTTTTAACGTTCCTTATTTTTGATTGGTAAAGATAAAATAAAAAATGGTTTACTTTTGTAATTTAATAATCTCAATATGCTCTGAAATATAATTAGGTATTTTGGCTTTTTGATATATTAATTTTATACGTCTGTATCAGGGTTCGAAATTCACAGTCTCTAGTCACAAAATGCGACCTTTTTTTTTTTTTTTAATTTTGAGACATTAAAATTTATTTGGTCGCAGTACTGCAGTTTATCAAAAAATCTTTAATACCAACTTTTTTTTTATATATTGTGGTTTCCAAGAATCTCGACAAAAATAATGATAAGATAATGAATTAATATAAGATAATTATTCAGAAATCTTCATCGATCCCAATTTTTCAACCCATTGCTGTGATCATAATCGCTAAAATTCGGAAGTCTTAAAAACGCTATGGATAAACTTAAAAACGCTACATCCAGGGCCGGATTTCTAAATAGGCTAAGTAGGCTGTAACCTAGAGCGGCAAATTTTAGGGGGCGGAAAATTTTACGACAAATAAATTCGGCATAAAAAATATTGTAGAATATTAATATTTTAAAGAAAGAAAACGAATAATTTGCGTTAAAGGGCAAATCGTAAACATATATATCGTATTAATATTTAAAAGTAAATATGGTAGTTGCGAGAGTAATTGCACGTTCTCCCCCTGATCCAGAAGTTAAAAGAAAAATAGTATAATCATTTTGATTTGCCTATTATTTCGCTTCCGATTTAGAGTGTAAAGGTACATCGATAATTTTAATATTTAAAGAAATAAATAGTCAAGAAAACTATATCGGGTGGTACATCGGGCGGCAAATCGATCGTAGCCTACAGGCGGCAAATCTTTAAATCCGGCCCTGGCTACATCGATCTACAAATTTTGAAATTCGGCGAACTTCGTTTTTTTCCAAATTGAGGCCAAATTGTAAATCCAAACGAAATTAATGTTTTAAACATGTTTTCAGGATGGATTCACAAATAATTTATGGAACTCTACATGAGCGGAAGGATCTTCTCCATAGCATGTTTATTTACCCAACTTAATACCCTCAAACTTCAATACCCTCAAATCGGTGAAAAAATCAAAACAAAAATTAATGGCTTAAAATACTATTACAACCTTTATTAATAATGTCACAAAGTATCAAGACGATTGGAAAACTATTTTTGACATTAAAAGTCATTTTAATGTTATGGCTTCGTAAGGAAATGGGTTAACAATAAAAACTTTAAACGCGTTTTTCTCAGAACTTGATTTTTAGAACTTCGATGTACCTTTTCTCAAAAACTATGCTGTGTTTTCTCGTAAACTTTTTTTGTATGATGTAATACATAGTATAGATTAATCTGAGGTTATGAATTTTAATAAAACTAAAGTAAAAAAAATTTATGGGGCAAAAAAATGAGAAATTTCATGATTTTTTGGGTACTTTAAAACTTATTTTATTTAAAAAAATCTAACAGTTATTTAAAAAAAACTTTTAACCTCAGATTAATATATAAGGTTGGTATAATACACACAGAAATTTTTACGATGATCTGATCAGTAGTTATTGTGAAAAGGTACTTTGAAATTGGCCGATTTAACATTACCGATATACAACATACTGAACCCCCTTAAGTTGGCAAGGAGTGTACTAAAAAACATAAAGACGCCACTTTTGTGTAAAAATATAATGTGTTTTGTGTACGCATAACGTATCAAACTCATATGACACTTTGTCTCTCTCGCAAAACCGCATCATTCAGGTGACCCGTAAAGAATTTCTCATCAAAACCGCAGACTCGTGTGGAGGAAAAACCAGCAAGCTAGAAAAATAAATAAAACAGTCCTCCAATGCATATTCTGAGCCCAAGTTTTAAAGATGATAATGCTGAATACCGCAATAAACGAAAATTTATTACATTATTTCAAAGGGCAAAACTCAAATATTTATTAGTTTACATTCATATTTCATTTTGCGAAATTGTGACGAGTTAAAAAGTTTTAATAAGTTTTAAGTACTGATAAATATTATTTAGTGCATGAAATTGCAGCATTATTAGAAGATAAAAAAAACTTGCTCAATTATTTTAGTTAATTTTTATGTGTCTCTCTGATATTATTAATAATTTTTTAGTAAATGGGAAATTCTAAGCTTGTTTACTAAAAAAAATTCTTTTCTTTAAATTTTTGACATTTTCTCCTACATTTAGGATTTTTTTTAGTTAATATCAAGTTTATTGGTTGACTGTATTTTGAAATTCCAAATACAAAATTACCTTCATGTAAGACAAATAGGTTGTAACTACAGATATAGTAAAACCATTCATAGATTAAAAAAGAAAGCGTTTTATCAGAACCTGTTTAAAAAAAGTTCATTTGAATGCAAAAAAAATTACATAGGATAACGCCACTATTCTTTTTCTTCTTTCTCAACAACTTTCTGGTATCTGCTGGATTCGATCCTCCAAACTTCGGGTGACATCGCTAAATCAATTCAAGAAATATGACTGCCGGCCAATCTTCATAGTTGCTTGTTGAAAATAATACATTATATTGAAATGTCCAAGAGGATGTATGTTAAATGATTTACTGGTGTTTCTGAGGGAATCCAGAAATTCCAGTAATGCGATGTAAAATTGAAAAAAAGCAGGAACGTTTGCTATACATATATAACATAATGTATAAGAGTAATTTTACGATTTTTTTCGCAGTGTTTAGTTATACTTCAAACCATATATTATGTAAGTGTTTTTAACAAATGTAATCTAGATTCTAAAGGAGTACAAATATCGTCATAAATGTAAAAAAAATAAAGGTAAATGATCTTAAAATACATCGTAGTTTTAAGTATTTTAAATATACTTTTTAATCCGAATTTTGAAATGAAAATTTTAATTAACACAAATTTGGATTATATCACATTTGTTGGTGTACTTTCCTTCCAGTGGTTTGAAATGTGAAAAGTTTGATGGTGACAAAAGCCTTTAACTTTGAAAATCTATTAAGATATAGTGGTTTTTGGTGATCGCCAAAAACAAAAGTGAACTTGCTATGCGTATCGAATTTTTTATAGTGGAATATTTATCTGATTTGTGTCAAATTTCATTACTTGCCAACGGTAACGCAAATCCTCAAATTGAGAAAGGTTGCTGTATTATAGCTATTTGGTGCATTAATTTACGGTACAGTTACACCCACGCAACGCCGGTTAGATAAAGATAGTATGAATAAAACAGTTTGAGACAGTGTATTTAATTTCTCGGCCGGAAATGCAAACTTAACTTCCGATTATAAAGTCTTTATCAGTGACTCTTTATTGCTTAGAAAGAGAAACGGTCAACTTGGGAAATGGGAAATTCCCTTTTATTTTTATCAGTTCCAAGAACTAAGAACTTCATCTTAACTATGGCATTAAAATTGTTTCATTTGTCCAAATGAAATTTATTTTGAGTATCATACGCTTTAGACTAGAGGGTACTTCATCGTTTTCCGACTGCCTATTTCAAGCCATTCTTATGAGAGCTTAATAAACACAGCCAATGACGGCTCGCAATTTAGAACCCTTGTCAAGTAACGAGATCGACATCTGAGCGGGCACCCAACGGAACTTCGAGTGAAATCGTACGCTAACGCCTTTGGACTCTACAGATTAAACGAGCATGTCTGTCCCAGTGTACTCGGGCCCATCCGTGATGAACTGAGGATTTTATCTTGGGATGACTGGCAGTAGGTGGGATTCGCATTCGATCCCCCGCACTCCTGAGAAGTTTGAATCTCTAGGCTGATACCCAAACTACTCGGACACAAACCGGTCGATGCGCTTTAAAGCTAATTTAACAAAATACTGTTGTTAATGCTTAAGATGTTTAAAAAAAGGGTATCTGCCATAGAACTGTTTAGCTGTTAAAGAGTTATTAAAATTAATTATAGAGTAATTACCTTTAAATATATTAATGTATTGAGTGGTGGTGTGGTAAAGTGTGTGGTGTTACACATACCTAATTTTCTTACTGGATCTCATTTTACATTAGTTAATCTCCATACAAATAAAAGAACATCCCAATTATCAAATTGTAACCATGCATTTAAATCGAATATCGACAAAGTTATTTGGCAAAAAAATTTGACGTAGTCAAAATGTGATTGTTTCAGCACTTTGTCAAAAGAAAACAACACAACCAATGAAATCGCAGCATGGAAAAAGTGAAATCATAAGAAATATTCCCATTATCGTTTTTGAGCACAGAATAATGTGCCGATAATCTGAGAATTGGGATAATTTGGCTCATACATGGAACTTTATTAAACTATAAGATTTTTTTGTAAAAATTTTTGTAAATAAAAAAAATCAGCATCAAAATTGAACAAACATCTTCAGTACTTTGTGCTCGGGGAACGATGAGTAATAACTTCCAGATAACTGAAATAACATTACGAAAAGTAAAGTTTCTCAATGTTCTGATTTTTATCTCTAGAGAACATTTAAAATTGTGTAGCAATCATTGTGGAGAAATCTCAAAAAGTGCATTTTAAATTTTAGTGCATTATGAAAATATTCAATCTGCTTACGAAATTATAATTTCTTATCATCAAGGAATAATGGATTCAATTGAAGATCCAAAGTATGGTTTTTCCCAATTAAGAATGTCGAATCAATGCGAGAATGCTTGACACTATTCCATTGCCAAATTATTTTCCATATGTTTCAAGTTTTACTAAATATCGTTTTGATTTCTCAATGCAATTATGCTTCCTATTTATAGATTGATATTTAAATTTAATGTTTTAATTAAACTTTTTTTATATCTTACAAAAAACTCTTATTTGCATGACCTGCCTGTTTCAATGTTAGGTAAAATGTCGACATATCGGTGTATTTCGAATATCCATTTATTTCCATTTATTTCTCCCTCGTTCCATCGATCCCTTAAGGTAGGCGAATACCCGAAATTCTAAAATTTTTACTATTACTTTAATCTTTTCCAAATTTGGCATAGTGATTTCAAATATAATGAACAATGCTTTTTGGGCAATTTTTTTTATTTAAATATAATTGATTTATTTTAAACGATGTTTTTCAACTAAAAAAGGGGTTTACGCCAACACTTCTAGCATAAAAAGTTTTATATTAATTTATCTGAAATTTTTCACAGATGCTATTTCAATATATATCTGTGCCATGAACCTCTAACATCTGGTGTAAGTATACAAGTTTTTGTTTAAAAAATGTCCAAGTGTAAGTTAATCGAAAAAAATCATTTTTTTGTGGTTAATTTATAACATTTTTCTTAATAACTTTTTTTCTTGTAATTTGTATGTAACTCTAGAGGGTCATTGCATGCATCAGTTCAAAACGAAGAATTTAACACATAATAAATGTTTAAAGGATGAAAATTCAATGTGGCAGACTTGTTGGCGTAAACCTCTTTTTTTAGTAGAAAACACCGTTTAAAATAAATAAATTATATTTAAATAAAAACAAAAGCCTAAGTAGTATTATTCATTATCCCCCAAAAAAAACTTCGTAAAAGTAAACAAACGCCAATCTCAAAAAAAAAAACCCTATGCATTTATTTAATAACAAAAAAGTCATGAAAGTTGTCGCTAAAAAAGCCGTGATATAAAATGAATGCCAATCTCTTATTTAAAACTTTTCGGTCGCAATAAATAGAATAATTTAAGTTTTGCTGCCATAAAAAAAATTGCACTGTGTGAGGTTGGTGCCCATCTTAAACCCCCGAAAATATTAAATCACGCAAAAGAACTTAAATTACTAAATCAAAATAACGAAGGATACTTTAAAAAAACCGTTAACAATAATATGATCTCAATACATTTATATAAAGGTATAGAGGGTGGTAAAGATGGGGCACCAACCTCAAACAGTGCAATTTTTTTTATGGCAGCAAAACTTAAATTATTCTATTTATTGCGACCGAAAAGTTTTAAATAAGAGATTGGCATTCATTTTATATCACGGCTTTTTTAGCGACAACTTTCATGACTTTTTTGTTATTAAATAAATGCATAGGTTTTTTTTTTTTGAGATTGGCGTTTGTTTACTTTTACGAAGTTTTTTTTGGGGGATATCAGTAGTTTTTTTTTTTTTTAATTTATTTCATGATATGTTTTTTAAGGTAGGGTGGATTACCAACACGTTTTATGAACAAGTTCAAAGGATGTAAAGGCAATATGTAGAAAATAAAATAATTTCCATGGTTAATCAACAATGCTGAATTGAAGTTAAAAAGGTTAAGCATCAATATGAAATATTGCAATTGGTGAAAGTGAACTGCACATCGTTGGAATTCACTTGGCCGCTGGCATCTTTAACGAAAATGATAATTATTAAATGTTTCACCTAATCCCGGCCCCCCTTTTCACTTTAATCCTTTCCAGTCCGGCAAAGCGAAAGTTATCTTCTTCATATAGGCATTCAGATTTTCCAAAGCTCGATTTTTAGGTACTTACTTCTAGACCTCAATGTCATCTTTTGCTATAAGCTCAACGACAGTTTCGGGGATCATTTCAAGCATTTTTCTGTTGATTTGTTCTGTTAGCGCCTTTGTGGGCAGTAGCCAAATTATCTTCTTTATGGTAGCTGCTGCATGTATTGGCACAACTCGTACAATTTATCGCTCCTCGATTCGCCTTTGAACTTCCTTTCCTTTTCTTTATTTTCGATTCTTTAACGCTATTTGAAATTGGTTGGTAAGAACTCTTCCCTGTTTCATCTGTTAACTGAACAATTGGAACAGTTTTAATAACCGAATCTTCATAATCGTAACGTTTACGTTTGTTATTTTCAGGAACAGTTTCTGGATGGACGTTTTATTCCCGATACATTGTTTTCGACACATTTCGAGATTACATCGCAGCTTTTATTTTTCGTGTACCACATCCGTCTCTTATGCCTAGTTTTGTTCACTTTTGTAGGCATATTTAACTTCAATTTTCTTTTATAAAACTAAAAAGTATCTTGAATATTCAAGAAAAAACAATAACCAAATACAATTTTGAGGTTATGTGTTATATTACAAACATTTAGTAACAGCTCATGTTAAAAAATGAACTTTAATTATAAAATATTATTTTGGCATAATAAAATATTCCTCAATAAATTTTAGAAAAAAAAATCATTTCTTTTCATAAAAAAAATAAGCAAAGATTACTTTGACGTAATTAAATATTCCTCAATAATTTTTAGGCTTAAAATATATTTTTCACTTTTCATGGAAAACAAACCCAACACTATTTTTTGAATGGTATTGGTAACTGAATATGGCAACCAAATAGGCAAATATGATTGTTTACATTTCTAGTCAATCGATCTATCCATTAACTCGAGTTATTCATAAGTTTTCTAAATAAAAACGCCAAAAAGTTTAAATGAAGCATTCCGTATTAATTAGAATTTTTTTTTAATCTGTCTATTCAGATATTAGATTAATCATATATTTTAGACGCTGTTATAATAACTTAATAGTTAACAGCGCTGTTATGCGGCTCAACGATGAAAATACAGTAAACCTTGGCTCGTTTTCGGAGGTACTTGGCCGCTAGGAAGGCTTATTTATCGCGCATTCAAACAGCCAAAGGTAATGTAGATTTTAATTTAGTAAAAATAGAAAAAGTTATTTTTGAAACTTCAAACCAATGAAAGGGGCTGAATTGCGGCATTCTCAATCGTTTAGTGAAAACCGCTTCCAGATTCATGGTCTTGAAAAGGCTGTAGGTCACTTCAAAAATTAGGTCAAAATTTGACTAAAACTGCTCGAAAGATTTCATTTTCGAAAATTTCCATATTTTTTTTCTCCGCTGTTTTGGACTCTAGAATAGCCAATTTTTTTTTATTGAAGGTAATCTACGAAACCTATTTACTGTATTTTTTTTATTGTTCTACGAAGTTTAGTTTGTCTGGTAGAAAATAAAATCAATTTCGCTGTTAACATAGCGAAATGTTTTCTGTATATATACATAACTGCCGTTTAGCCCTTGGCGTCATTTTGAGATTGGCGGGCGGAACGACCGTTCCGTCTGATATTTGAAATCACTATGCCAAATTTGGAAAAGATTAAAGCAATAGTAAAAATTTTAGAATTTTGGGAAATTTTGGGTATTCGCCTACCTTAACCTTCGCTAAACAAAATATCATTGTGCACCATCGGTACTTTTTATTTTAACAATGTTATAGCATTATGATAATTATTTCTCAATCGACATTTAAAAGCAATTTTAACTATGACGTCTGCTTATATTGAAAGTAATTATGCGTAAAAGGGCTCGTTATTAATTAATACTGAGTCTTGTCTTACAAGTGTATTACTTATATTAAAATACATTGTAAGAATAATATAAAAACTGTAAGACACAATACGTTTCATTTTGATGCTAATTGTAAGCAATCCTAATTTGGAAATATATTAAAAGCATTTATTATTTCTACCTACCGATATTAAAAGAAGAACTGAATAATTTGTTTAAAAATACACTTTTAACCAACAGTTTTCATATTTATTATTCTGAAAATAAAACATGACGCTCCTAAATTGTACTTTTACTTGTGAAGTTCTTTATTCTTTTAGAAACTGATACCGAGTTGAGAGAACAGCCTTCATTGTTTTAGAAGCTGTATAAGGCGAAAAGGCTTTTTTTAAACACAGCACGTTAACCTTTCAATGACAAAATGACCACACAATTAAAATGTTCTTCAATTCCAATGAACTTTCTTCGAGTCAAGGAGTTCCATTCCATTCGAAATGCATTGCGGAACCTCTCACAAACAAGGCCTACCTTGGAATTCAAAGCCGTCGATGGAGGTGATTGACCAGGAGTAGTGCCACTTGCGACAGTCCCATTTGCGACGAAGGGAAAAATCGTCCAATTTATCCTTTTCGCACCGTAAAAGGGGAAACTCTGAAGGGTCTCATAAAGGTGACGGAGCTTGGCGTGATGAAGCATTGCAGTAGCGCCAATACTTGGGTGTTAGTGATAAAAATTTGCAGTTGCCCCCCATTTGGTATGCGAGTGCCTTTTTCGTTACAAAGTGTGTGTGGCGTCTGGAAGGGGGGGGGGGAGGGGCAGGGGTTAATTGAGTGGTCAAACATCCTGCTTTTCACGGGACAGTAACTTGGTTGGTATCGCTGTAACACTTTTATAAGTTACTGAAATAAAATGCAAATCAAATAGATGACTGCACCTTATTTATGAATGAGTATTGTTGAAATCATAAATTTTACCTTACGATGCCCAGTGGGGCAATGATCTCAATCGTTTTCAAAAGTAAAAAATGAAACTTTGAATTTCCATTTTATATTTAGTCAACATTCAAACGATAATTTAACTCATCAAAAACCGGAACATACTTTTTTCCGATGGAATAATGTTTTTAATATTACAACGCCTTGGTGGGCACCTGACGATAAATGATAATCATTTGGAATGCGAAAATATCTATTTCCGTAATAAGGAATTGTAACAGTGTAAAATCTTTAACAAAAATAATAATAGTTAATTAAATGGAATATAGAAGTATGTTTTTTAAATATATTATTAGTATGCATCATATTTCATAAAGAAATTATGAGCATTATTGAATCCCCCTATATCACCCTTACATGTTCGATGATGAAGTTTAGGACGTATATAAATGATTTTTAAAAACATCCAGTCCACATACTTGCACTTTTTATAATAAATTCAATGTTTTTGCGAAATTAATTTCAAGTAATCTTATGTGGACACATCTTACATGAGAGACGTTATTTTTTGTTTGAAAAAAAAAACCATTTTATTGTACATTAATTGAAAACTATTATTCATTTAACTTTACCTATAACACAATAGCAAAAATTCAAAAGAATGGAATGTCTTTTGTTCTTCGTGATGCACTTAGGTGCATAAGTTTACAAAAAAGGTATATGTTTAATCTGGAAACATAAATACAATGCAAATACTATCGCAAATAAAATGAAAACTTAATTGCGTAGGCACTTTCACTCAATTGCCCCAAAGTTTTCATAAGACTTCTATTGATAAATATCTACATTTTTAGCTAGCCATATTTTTAACTAAAAGAAAGTGGAATAAATCTTATCAAAAATAATTGACTTTTTTCAAAGAAAGGTGACCTGGCTTTTGGTAGCAAAATTATTAACATAGTACTCTGGGAAAACTGCTTTTATAATAGTCTTCAAACATTATAATGTTCAGAATATACTGACTTACATACTACATGATTTCAAGTAAAAAGCACTTTTTTTCTTTAAATGGTTATAAAGTTTTTACATTACGTATTTCGTTATTTTATCCCAAAAAAAAAGGACTTTTTTAAATAAATATCTATGAAATATGCTATTTTTGCTTATATCACTGGAAGCTAAAGCTGAACTCAGTAGTTTTTTATATATTTAATTACTAAATAAACCATTACAAAAAGTAAAATCGAAAAAAAAAGAAACTTGTAAACACGTTTTTACTACCTCGCAATTTCCCTTTGTTTCTTTGTTTAGAAATAAATAAAGGAAATTTTATTTTCATGGGATATGCTGGAATTATTCAAGCTTCTTTTGATGAATTGGTTACTTATTTGTGTTATAAATGTTGCATTCAAAACATCCCATAACCAAATCGTGAATTTTAAAAGGGGCCAATGTATATTTGCAGCAGTGTTTCCGTTTTTTTAAAACACAATGGTTTACAGAAATTTCCTGTGCTCTTATGGAGCACAGAGACAGCAAGATAATAAAACACTTCATCAATGTAAAGCATTTTCAGAAATTCGGGATAGAATTATTTTCTGTATGTAACCGTTTATATAGTTGTTCTTATAGAGAACAATTTATTATAAAATTCGCTTTTCGAAGATAAAAAACAATATTTTCAACACATTATTAATTTAATAATTGTGTCTCAAGTGAAGATTAAATAACTATTTTTAATTAGCTTTCAACGTAAAGTGCTTCTTTCAATGAAAGCACTGTTTCATGAGGTAAAATCCTCCAACGAAACAGATATTCCCAATTTTTATTTATTTTTTATTTTTGAAATTTAAAGGTGGCTGGTGAGTCCAGTCGGTTAAGGCGTTCGCCTTGCCTGTGGAAGGTCCGGGCATCTCTAAAATAATTGCTGACCTATAAACGACTCGTGCAACCAAAACAAAACTGTCCAATGAATAATACTCCGTATAGAGGAAGTGCACGTTAAATATGCTCCAAAGATCAAGCTGCGCGTTCTATGTTGTACTTAACTGTTGCTTTGGGCGTGCGTCTACTCAGGTGTCGGCTCTTCAATTGACTGTGATTATAAATTGCGACGCTCAAAACTGCCAGTAGATATATCTCTAGTATGACGATAATTAAAACTAAACTAACCTACAAAAATGCTTAAATAACCATGTGTTCCATAAAGTGCTTTTCATAAACACGTGGGAGAAAAATATGTTTATTCAACAAGTAAATGAATCAAAACTTTAAAAAAAGAATAAAATAATGCATACATGACGAGCGAGGTAAATAATTTTCTAAAGTTTTATAAAGTTTAATTTATACCCGATGTTTGGATACATCTTTATTATCACTTGCGAAAAATATTTTTAGCATTGCAGGCAAGATTTTTAAGAACTTAGTAGTTATCCAAATTTAAAAGAGTTATATATATATCGTTTTTATTAATTTTTCTATTATCGGGTTTAAAATTTGGATTCAATGTGGAATGAAACAGAGCAAAAGTTGACATTTTACGCACTTCTGCTTAATGAAGAATATTTCACACTGGTTTCTTTAAAGCATGACTACACACGATTATGAATTTGAATAAGTGAATTTTCAGCTCGAGATTATTAAACAGTTATTTATGTAACTAGTGCGTAATGTTAGTCTTTTTTAAACAAGTTGAATACATCATTTAACTACGGTGAGCTCTGAGTGAAATTACTATATTCGAGTTTAAAAAAAGAGTAATTTAAGCATGTGCCAAGTATTTATAATCCAGTGCAAAAATATAGTTAAATTGCTAGCAAAGTTTTATTGTTCACTTGCAAATATTTTTCTTTACTCAACATATATTGGCATTTAAAACTTCCCCGATAAATGTAGTAGTTTCTGTTCTCAAAACAATACGCTAGTTGTAATATGAATTCTATTAATACATTTCCTTTCGTGCAAAATCCCTCTTATTCTAATAAATAATCGCTGATATTTCTTTTTTCCCAATGGTACTTTAAATTTTTATTCGCACTTGAAGTGCATTATAAACATGTATACGCATTTGTGCGTAAAGTAAGTTTTTACGAACGCAATTGAAAAGAGTTACTTTAAAGACTATAATTGAATTTTTTTAAAAAAAAGTTTTTTTACGGGAATATAAAAAATACTTTAAATTATAGATTCTGAAGAGTTAAGCAAAATAAAATATATTAAATTAGGAGAAAACTATTTGGTCAGAGCAGGAAAAGTGCTCCTCGCATAATCCGAGTGGTGAAGATCTTAATTAATTTGGTAATAACTTTAAGCACTTGTTGCATAAATATATTTTATTTAAGATTTCATTAAATTTTCAAACAAAAGCAATTTATTAACATTAATTGGAACTTAACTAAAGGGTATTTTAATGATATCTATGTTCTGCATTTTTTCCTACTTACATGAATAAAATGTACTTAAAAATTAAATGTTTATATATATTTTTTTATTTGCATGATACAATTATCTTCAGAAAAGTGGTAGAAAACTTTATAGAGCACATATGGTATGCACTTGTAAATGCAGCCTCGGGATAGTTTTGGCCAAACCAACTCTAGACATCCTCTGTCCCGCCCCGTCTGTCATCTGGAATTTCTTATCGTATTGCAACGAGGGGTTGGTATACAAAACAATTTTCCTTCTACCACTTTTTCTCCCCAATTAAACTAGTGGGATAAAGAAGCCAAGCTGTAACTAAATCGAATTGCAACATAGGGAAAACGAAGTTTAGGGTTGTTAAGTTTTCCACCCAAAGTCCCTAACTAATTAGTCAGCTATAGGGATTTTTTTTCGTCGCATCTGGGACTGTCGCAAGTGGGACGACACGGATTGACCAGGTATAAATGGAAGAGTTTTTAAACGCGGAAGACTGGTATGCCAATCCCATGGCAGGGTTTGGTTGAATTGTCATAGTACTTCTAGAGCTATACGAGCCTATAAGCGACGGATGTCGTAATTTAGAATCACAGTCAAGTGACGAACCTAATTAGGCACCCAACGCAAACTTTCAAGGGTGGTGTCATTGCACGCAGAGTCGGATTTATTTAGTTTAGATTAGTTTGAATTTTCGTCGCACTAGAGCTACACGAGGGCTATTGGCGACGGGCGTCGTATTTTAGAACCACAGTCAAGTGACGAGCCGACACCTGAGTAGACACACAAAGCTACCGTTAAGGGCGACATCAAAATCCTTAGAGAGTCGGGATTTTGGGACATCGTGCACTTTCTCTCTACGGGGTTTTGTTTGTAGGACTTATTAGCTACACAGACCGTTTATATGCCAGCCGTTATTTTGTTGGACGAGAGCTTTTAGCATGTAAAGCCAAAGCAGCCAGGTTTCCAGAGTCATTGGTTGGATTGACGTCTCCCTACTAACTGGACATGTGTGTGTCTTGAGAGGCAATAATTCCAGAGGTACTGTTTTATTTATTGGTTAGGTCGTAATTGCAGCTTTTTCGTTTGAGAAATAGTCGTTAATAACAAATAATAAAATTAAGGATTATTTCAACTTTGACACTGAATTGATGCATTTGCATACATTTAAAACATTCTTTATGATAAATGTAATCAGACAACACTCCTTTTTTCGCGATAAATGAATTAAGGCAGGTCGGTATACCTTGCTGCTAATGCTTAAATTAACCTGTCTCATGTTCTTTTTTCTTTGAAGCTAACATACAAAACAACACACAAAAAATCTGTACATTTTATGCATTTTGAACAATACAATGACATGAGATTTTATCAATGAAATTTTTTTTAAATACTATTTAAGGTAATGGGTTGTGTCTTTTTTTAAAAGCATTTTTTACATCACAAAATTACCCATATTTTTTCTACTTCAAATTTTGAGAAATGCTCATCCCAGAAAGCAAAACACCCTGAAACACTTATCCTGTAAAAAGCTTAGATCTATACTCTATACATGAAATAGTTTTTAGGAGAAAGTTACTTAAACCGGAAAAAACATCATTCTGAGAGAAATTAGATTTAAAGTTGAAAACTTACATTATGAAAATAGTGCTGATCCGTATCCAAATTAAAATTTAACTAGGTTAAAGTTGTCTGAATGACGTACAAAGGGCATAGTTGGTAAGGTCTTGAAACGGTATTTTACACAAACACCAAAATAAAAAAAAATCGATTTTTTCAAAATTACATGGTGCTGAACTGCCTTAAATTTACTGTATATTAGCTGGAATATAATGTACCTACCTTACCATACCATGCTGTATATTAAAAGTAATAGAATGAAGGAAAGTAATTACTAGTTTCAGTAACATTTCGTGCTAATTATAGTTTTAATATATTTTAAAATATAATAAAGCGAAAGAATAAAAAAAAGTTGCACTTAGAGTACCCCATTATAAAATACGGGAGACGAAAAAGCTCGCATTGAAAGTGAAACCGAAATAACCAAAGAAATCGTGAAAGAATGTAATAAGAATGAAATCTTGAAAAAGATACATCATCTGAAAGCAAACCAATACACTGAATTGAATACCACGCTGATGTTGAAGTAATATAATTCAAAATTTAATATTTTTTCAATTAAACGTAGTTTGATAAAATCATAGGAAATAAGTGTCATTGCCCAAGTTTGTGGGTTCTAACTCTGGCTGAGTTGTCAGATTTTCTGGATGGGAAAATCTTGGGCACGCATGTCATGATTACGCGGCATGTAAAAGATTCCTTGAGTACCCGTTTGACTTGGGTTCTCCAGCAAAATTCAATCTCGACATACATTTACATTCACAGGAAGCTCACATTCCTTTTAATCTGAGAGTCAAAATTGGTAGCAAGAGTCGCCTAGATGGTGCCACAAAAAATAGCCCTAAAACAGTCCCTTGGAAAAAGAAAAGTGACATTGCAATTTTAAGTTGGTATCGCCAAATATTCGCGCGGAACAGACGGTAAAGCCGATAGTAGGTCAGTGTATGAGTCAGTTTTTTGTGTTGTTTAATCGCATATCGCCGTAAACAATCTAGCTTTGACGTCAAGGCATTTTTTGTCGGAACCAGGTTTCGTTTTTCGGCTTCCTACATCAACCACAAGGTGGTTGACATTGTACAATCCAATTTGGTTCGATCAGGTCATTTTATTTCAAAATATCGTTTGGCTGTTGGCATATGTAGATTATTATTGTAAAATCAATTTGAATATGTAAATGAAAAAAAAAATAATAATTGAAGGACCAATTGCTTTTGAATATATCCAGCTTTTCAATGCGAAGATAACGTAACAAATGAATTAACGACCATAATGAATGTTATAAAAGAATTTACCTTGAAATAACTTTAATGAAACTGACCGCTATCTATTGATTACCAAGGATGAATTTATCATTTGCGACATTGACTGGTTGCGAAACAAGTATTCCAATATATTTATAACGAATAGAAGTTCGAGTACCAATTATTTTTCTGTACTGTATCTGTTTTCCTTCCAAATATTCCACCATACTTAAAAAAAGTGGTGTATTTGCAAAAAAAGGACAATTTCTCTGTACATACGTTTGAAGTTCAAATGGGACCGTTTCTATGCATAGAAATAAAAGGTTTTTTTTTAATCCGTAGCTGTCATTTTAAAAGTGAAACTGAGACAACAGATGAAATTGCCGGACGCCGAAAAATGAAAACACGAGCGTTTAATCATCTGAAACATTCCCGTTTTCCATCGCATTATATTAACCGTATGACTGCTTCACAACTTTTATAGAGATCAATTTGACATTTTAAAAAATTATCTAAAAAGACATTAAAGTAAGACATAACGAATACACACACCCCTATGAAAACTTCAATGGTTACGATCAACATTGTGTGAAAAGTTCCGAGCATATTTTTAACCTTGCAATGATGTCAGTAGATGGCAGCACCAAAGATACACATCAAGCGCAACGAAATAGTGGCGACGTGCATCAATCCCAAATTGGACTTTTTACATTCGAAAGAATAAAGAATAATAATCATTAAACAACCCAGTGAGGCATGGGCGTACCCACCATAGGGCAGAGGGGGGCAGCTGCCCCCCTCTAGAGAGGGTAAAGTGGGCCCCGGTCTAATGGGGGCCCCTATATATATAATATATGTAAAAGGAGAGGCATTAAAAAAATCGATGTCGTGTTCCCAGTCTTTCCCAGGGGCCCACTTTGTGCATGGAGGACCTTTTATATAATCTGATATAAAAAGGGGCCCACGAATGATGTTCGAATTGAGGCCCATATTTTTGCGATTGGTCCTGAGTTGGCCTCTGGGGGCCCAATACTTTACGCAAAAAGGGGTCTACATATTTTTAAAATCTGGTCATTTGTTAGTAATTGGGCCCACTGAAGCCCCCAGATGTATATTCTGTATAAAAGGGGTTCAAGTACTTTTTTTCAAATTGGGCCCAATATAATATCAATTGGACCCGCTGCCTTTCTGGGCCCCCTAATCCTATCAAGACTATTTTTGCATGTGAAGTCTTTCCTGAATTTGGGGCCCCCCATACATCGTTTATTTTAAAACATGGACAACTAATGGGCCAAGAGACTTGTTATGGGCTACCAACTTGCGTAAAATTAAAGGTTACTTTTACCATACATTAAACAAGACAACGTAATTGTTATATCAAATTACTATACCCTTGTAATCCAATACCCTTCTTATCCAGTATGGCAAAGCAGCACGTGATAGCATGGTTTATTTTAAGGGATGATTTGGAGGGCCCCTTTACATTTTTAAAGGAGAAGCCCTCTGTCTTCAATTGCCTATTCGGTGATAGGGCCCTGGGGGGAGTTGGGGCTTATATATATACATAAAATGGGCTCCGAATTTTGTTTTAAACCAAGCCAAATTTTCTGACAAAATTTTGCTTCTCAACATTAAGATACAAGATTTTATAGTCTTAGAAAATGAAAGAAAAGTATTGGGATTTTTTTAATGGCACAATAAATAATAGAGGGCCTCTCTGAAAGAACGCATAGACTGGTTGCATCAATCGCAAAAAACTGGTTAAATAAATTTAGTGCCTAAAACTATTATTTTATTTGTCGTTTTAAACAATTGTATAGTAAAAATCAATGTAATTTACAAGAAAATGACAAAAGAGATAAATTATGTTATTTCAGTAAAAATAGGATTTTTCTGAAAAGTCTATGTTTTCGAGCTTGATAAAGGGGTATGTTTTTCGAGGGTATGTTTTCGATTATGGTTCGACCTAAGTATGAATATGAGGCAAGATACTTCGAAAGATATAAGCTAGAATAGTTATAAGCAAAAAAGAAAACAATCCATTCAATAATTTGGTTATAGTATTATTTTGGTTTAGATTTTTTAACCAAGCATTTTTTAATGTGGAAAACTTCAGATTTCTTTTAAGAATCTCCGAAAACAAATTTGCGAATATATTTTGATCACAGAACAATTTTTTTATTAAAAAAAAACTACAGGCTTCTGGCAAAAAATAGTTGAATCGGCTGAAACAAAACTCCTCCGAAAAATGTTATTTGGAGGAATTGCAGTTCAAATAAATGTAAGGTAATGGGGTAGTTTCACGTTGTGATTGGCAACCGCTCCAACGGTTTGTTGACTGGAATTACTTATGTTTTCGCATTCGAAAATGAGTTTTCTAAGAATATTTCACTTAATAAATTTTTTAAATGCCAACTTCTTGTTGTGCTATTGGTTGGTGAAAACATATGTTAAAGAAAGTCTGCATGGAACATAAACATGTTCATCTGCATTGGTTATTTTGAGAGTGAAAACGAAGCAATGAATATATGAAATCGCACTACGGGAAACCGAAGCAACCAATGAAATCCAGTACTGATGAAAAATGCAAAAAAGTGCATTTTATGACCTGAAACATTCCCATTGGTTTAATTAGTAATTAAAAATGATTTAACTAGTAATTATTTACCCAGTTTATTATTATAAATGAGAGAGTGAGAGAGAGTGGGATAAATAAATTTTATAATACTTAAGGGGGGATCATAGTTAGCGACAGCAAAAATGACCAATTCTTAGTATTGATTTCGAAAGGCTCTAAATCATTTAATTTTTATGGTACAATAAAAAAATTGTACCAAATTATAAATTGCACTTTTATAATTATATTTACACCAAAGAATCCTATTTTTAAAAATTATTATTTTTGAAAAAAAAAAATCTTTTGAAACATACAATTACGAATTTTCAAAAATACAAGTATTTTTTCGGTACACTTTTCTCCAAATCTATTAAATATTTCTTAATAATTTCTTTTGTGTGTTATAAAAATATTTTAGATCTAATCAAGTCACCTATTTTTTTTGCCTAAAATAATTTTTAAATTCTATTTTAAAAACATTATATTCTACATTCATAAAAATTCTGATTTTCAACGATGAAAAGTGTAAAATAATGAAATATTTTTTTTAATTTGTAAGACTAAATTAGGTGACTTAAATAGATCTAAAATGGTTTTATAACACACAAAAAAATTATTAAAAAATATTCAATAGATTTGGAGAAAAGTGTACCTAAGTGTTGAAAATTATAGTCTTGAGAAAAACGCGAAAAACAAATGCAGTCGATCCCGTTAACACGAACTCGAAATAACCACCGAAACATTTCTTGTTAACCGAATTTCACGTAAATCGTAAGAATTTTTTTTTTACATTGAGCCAGTGAATAGTTTTCAAGTATTAACGCAAAAAAATCAGATTTTATAATGTAATACATAAATAATACAAGCATACAACTAGTAATTCAAAGGAGGCGTGGCTAGAGTGGCTCCATAAATAGTAAGTACTATAATGGAGCCACTCTAGGCGTGGCACATTTGTTTATTTTTATAATTTAAATTTTTTGTAAGAAATAATTAACCGATTGATACAAAATTGGTCTTATTCGATAGATTGGGCTTCCATCTATCAGAAAATACTGGTTTCAAAAATTCGATTTTTTGCTTTTTGTTAACTATGATCCCCCCTTTAAAAAAATCCAATCAATTGCTTACTGCAAACTGTAATAAGTAAACCATATGAGATTAGAAACGGGGGGGGGGGTGCATCAAAGGAAAATTCCCTAAAGGGGCCCATCCAACTAAAAAAATGGGGGCCCATAACATTACCTGCCCCCCTCTAAATCAGATCCTGGGTACGCCCTTGCAGTGAGGAGTGTAGGTAGACGCGTCACCGGTGTTGCGTTACCTCCATTCTCGCAAAAATTTATATCCATCCCCCGATTTATTGTAAAAAATATTTTAATGAATTTCATTGGCAAATAAAAGTGTGCAAAATAAAATATCCTAAGTTACACATTATGCTTCTGGAACATAAATTTTTTATTACTCCAAATCATGTACAACTATTTAATAAAAGTACTAAACATAGAAAAGTATAATTTTTAATTACAAATAATACAAAAGTGTTATAATACTGAAAATATATATCACATAAGCTTTTCAGTAAAAAACCATTAGTTTACTATTCCATGATTAACTAATGATTAAAAGGTAAATAATCAAGTTGTCAACATTATTATAACAATTTTCAATTAGTTGATAAAAAATTACATAATAAAAAGCTATATTTAAAATTTATTTTTAATAGTCCTTTAATAGTTAATTGAAATTTCAGTTATTACATACTACATAGTGCTATGTGAGCTGTATATTTGTTGAAAAAGATATTAAAAATTATTTTAGAGAGTAATTATGATTAATAAAATCTTTAACTATACAGATGTAAAATCCAAAACTCATTATATTTAAAAATAATTAAATATTAAAAAGTTCCAATAATAAAAAAAAATCAATTTTTTAAATTATTATAAATTTATATTTCTATTTCAAAATTGATACAATAATAAAATCTTTCAACCATTTGATAAAGTTTCAATAGAAGTATTTCTAAATGTTTACTTAAATTAGCAGTTTTTCCTATGAAATATACCAAACCTTTATGTAGATATAAAGAATATTTCAACACACTCACACAATAAAAAACAAAACTCAAAAATACAGTAACAGATGCAACTTGGCTACGTGAATTTTTTAAAATTTAGAAATGCCAATAATTTATTATATTATCACATATGTCCATATGGTGCTTCTTACACTATATTTCTACAACATCACATTCATACTTTGAAATACTATTAGTTAATAGTGATTGTTCAGAAATTGTCTTAATTAAGAATTTAAATATTTTAAGTTCAAATGTTAAGTATTGAATTGATGAGATAATTTGTACAAGTTTTGCTCAACTAAGTTTATAACTACAAATATGTTAATAAGAACAATCTAAATATTCAATGTGCGAATTATATATAAAAATGCATATATGTTGACATGAAATGAGTAAACAATTTTTAATGATCACTTATTTTAGAATATACAATTAAGAAAGTACCTTTCCAAATAAATAAAATAAATTAATGTTCAATAATGATATGTAAAAATGATATATTTTCGCTTAAAGTAATATATACCAATAGACTAGCTGCAATACATATTAAGATACCAAGTATGGGCTTTTATACTGTAGAAAATACAAGTACATATAATAAGACATTGCTGAGCTTCTACATTGCTTTGTAAATTTTAATAAAATCATATTTCTAAGTTTCAAACACTAGTTATCTCTTTTATAATGCATAAAATGCTTACTTAATAAAATGAAAATTCTATATAAATATTGCATTATCACACAACTTAAATGTTAAGGCACATAAAGTAATCTCTGAAATGATGGAAGCACTATTTTAAGTTTCAATAAGTTTGATAGTCTTAGTCGCCTGAAAAGAGTATATCACTCCAAAGATCATGTTCTACCACAGCTTCAATTCATCTAGAACTCCAATTAAGTACCGGTTGCAGCCAAGACGATTAATTTCTTCTCTTGCTCTAGAAAAAAAACATTTAAAATTGTAAGACTTTTAACTTTTATACACTAATTTCTTAATAGATTGTACCGCAATAGATCAAGATTTTCACAATAACATAAAATGATAATCCCCTTCCTCAAAAAAGTAAAAACAAAAAATATATGATAATTAAAAAAGCAGATTTGAGCTCATATAATATTGATTATATATATTATTAGTATGTAGACTTATATCACTTCACATGATTCAGACAGTTCAATATTCCTTTAAAACATACATTGATTTATTTTCAAGAGCATGTATAATAAAATATTTAGGATATTTTTAATGCAGGGTTCGGAGTAACACACATTACTTGTAACCAGGGATGGAAATGAACTTTTGGAAATTTCAAGTTCTACGTAAAATTGCAATGAAACAATTTTTCAAAGATAACACGATTAACGAAACATAAGCACAAACAAAACAGTGTTTTGTTTGTCATTACATTTCTTAACCCTTACAGTCGCAATGATAATTTGGCATCATCATTTCAGAATTTTTTTTCTGATCATCTATTGCCATTTATGATATCAAAAAGAACATCATTCGATTCTTCAAAACTTTTTTCTATTACAAAATATTTTTTATTAAAACCAATATATGTCAGCCATATTATTATTATTTTTAATTATTATCAGAAAAATGATGCCAAATGGCATCACTGGGACTGAAAGGGTTAAATATTGTCTTTCCTTGAAAAACGTTAAGATGGTTAAATTACAATTTTCCTTATAACTCGACAATTTCTAAATGTAACTATATTTACTTACTTTTCAAATTAGTAATTGTAACTGTAACAGAGTTACTTTTCTAAGAAAGTAACTATAACTGCAAAAGGTTTACTTTTGAAAAATAACTTTCTAATTCCTGTGAAGAAGTTTTGTGACTTAATTTTGTTTTCATGTGATTAGGTTAACACAGTTAGGAAGGTCAAAATAAATTGAATTATTAATGCTTTCATACCACTAAATTGACAATAATTTTTACAATGCCATACAGCAATTTTACTGTATCAAATATTTTTTTACATCAAAAAATCATGAAACTTACTCTTATCATTAAAACTCTAAGTATTGTAGAAAACTTTAAAATATTATCTACTTCTAAGCGTGAAAAATCAGAGATATGGAAAGTAGCAGCTATATGCCCATCCATTTCGCAATCCCGTACAACGCAATTGAAACCCATGGATTGTGCGAGCGATGAAGCCACTTTTCGCTGCTTTCACAATGCATCAAGGGGATACTGGTTCCAAAAAACTGCCTTTGCCCAAGAGTTACATGCAATAAAAATTGCATTTTTAATATGCTTCTTTTATAAATATATACCTCGTATCTGCCAGAAATTACCAATACATATCCAGGTATAAACTTATGCTAGCAAAAATGGTAAAAAGTTTTAATTAGTTAATATTAAATTTTTTTTTATTAGTCAACTTTATCTCACAGCGCCATCTGGTGGCTTATTGCATGCCATGAGCGAGGGCTTTCGAACTGCCTTCTAGGATAGTTCTAGTTCTAGGATACTGGTTCAAAAGTGGCTTCACCTTTTCCCCTAAGGGCAGATCTGCTACTTTCTATATCTATATTAAAAATGATTTCACAAAATAAAATAAGATTTATAAGAAATATCAAAGTTTTTATAAAAGCACTTACTGTTCATCTAGTTCTTTGATCACTTTTCGACTGTATTCAAATGAGCCCATTTTCTCCATTACATCAACAGCATACTTCTTAATTTCAACATCAGTTGTTCGCTGTCGAACAATATCTTTTTGGAAGTTAAAGATTTTGAAAATAGTAAGTAGCGAATAAAATTCCATACACTTATATTTGTTTTCAAAAAGACTGAGCTAATAACAAGAAAAATAGATTTTTAAGCAACAAATTGGGAGAGAAAAAACGTAACTCTAAGAAAAAATAATGATAGCCATTTACTGAGCTGGTTAAAAGGGCACAAGAAAAAATATTTTTATGAATGTAAAGAAGGTATTTTTAAAAGATTTGTGGGCTTTCGTACATTTTAATTCACATTAATATGATATTTCATTTTAAGAGAGGCACTAAAACCCCATTAAATTGGCCAACTAACTAATTCAACTACTACATTTTTTATATTAGTTACTTAAAACACAGTTACTTAATACATATACTTACTAAAAAATAATTTAAGGATATTTTTTTTATGAAATACAGCAATTGATATTTTTAAAGCTTTGTCACAAAAAAACTGAAATATCCAATAGCTGGAGTTTACAAAAAAAAGTGCTTTTTGTTATACAGGGCTATCCAGACTTTTATCTACTGTTTAAAGCCAACTTCGACAACACACTTAGAATTCTATATATTATACTTTGGAACCAATAGCCATCGATATGTCCAATTGACCAATCACCTTACCTTAAAGAAGCATATGAATATTTGTTTTTTATTTGGTAAAATATGACTAGCTTTATCCTTACTTAGCTTCAATTCAATATTTCATAATTTAATTTTTTTTACTCAGCATTACAGTGACTTACCGAAAAAAAAAACCCACAAAAAATATATCTATTTTACTGAATATAACTATTCAAAGGATACTCATGATCCTTGGATCATGTTTATTGCTTCTTATGGCATGAATAACAGGAAAAGAAAACTTTCCCTCAGTCAGATCTTCACAATAGCTTTTGTTTTCAGTGTACTAGAAAAATATAGTTTAAATTAGCAATTAAATACTGAATAATAATTCCTAAAAAGTCACAATCCAAGAAAATGAAAAAGTACCTCTTTGGATTGAAGGTTAGCATAGTCATCTCTAATTTGGAAGTACAAACCCATGATGGCAATGATGTTACTGAAGTCACTGAAAATATCGAAATATAAACATTCAGAGAAATTCTCATCTAGAGAAATTTAATTATTACCATTCAGAGAAAAAAGCAGTATTTACAAAATAACTGAAATGTGACAAGTCATAAAAAGTATCTCATCTACATTAAATAAATTTCAATTTGCACTTTACTTGCAATCATTGACTTATTATGATGAGAAGAAAAAATTAAATCATGATATAGGTTTTTCTTTGACTGCTCTGTCATACAAACTCAACAAGAAGAAACTAATACAAGCCAAAAGGCAAAGAGAGGCGATCTTAATGAGTACAGGACATTAATATTCTTAAAATAAATCAAGGTGAAAGAGCTGAATAATTAAGATTAAGGGTTGAGTACTCTGTGCCAACCTAACTTGGGTAAAAACAAAGAGTAAAAAGGGAAAAAGGGAAGAGGGAAAAGCGTGATTTAGTTGCAAACTCTGCTAATGTAATATTTACATACAAAATGATCTGAATACAAATTTAACAAAATACACTTTTCATTCCAATTAAATTGCCAAATTTTCTCGAATAATATTCAAATCTGTTATAAACTAAATACTGACTATAAACGAAACTAATGTTGTAAACATGTTTTCTGGATGGATTCACAAATTATTTATGGAACTCTTCAAATACCCGGAAAGATCTTCTCCATAGCATATTTCTATTTACCTAACATAGGTTGGCAAGGAGTGTAGGTGAGATTGAAAAGAACAAGATAAAAAAAGAAAAATAAGTTTAATAAGTCTATTTTATCACTAAAAATACTTATTTTACTTTTTATTATCACTAAAAAGCTGCATTAGTTTCACACCAAGTCCAAACAGTCCTCCGGTCTCTAAAATATAAAAGAACCATGCGTTAATTTTTTTCTTATCTAAAATGTTTAAAAATAAACTTGAAATAACACTATGATTATGACCGCAAACAAATATTTCCAAGTTGCAGTATAGGGTAACGGGCTATATAGCCTACGCCTTTCCCTTTTGGGCGCTATTTTTCTATGTTATGTTATGCAGGGTTTGAATAATTAAAATATTCATCAAGAAAAGACAGATCTATATAATAAAAGTTAGCAAAATCCTATTGGACATAGTAAAAATTTCACGATAAATTTACAATTTCCTTACATCCTTAAACTTAAATGTAACATTTAGTGAAATTATAATAATTGAGAACCATGATTTTGGAAAGTAGTTACTAAACTGCACATAAAACTACAGTAATGCCTAGATAATAACATTTAAAACTTGTTGTTAACATAATCATAAATTGGAATATTCTACACAAATTTAGAACTAATTTAACTTACTTTTCTTTACCATTTCTTTGTATTCTTGTTCTGTGGGGCATGAGAAACTATCTCGCCAATAGATTTCCATTCCTTGACCACGATGGAGTTCTAGTAGTTGTTCTTAAAAATTAAAAATAAAGAAAAATTGTATAAAAAAAGTAAAGAAAAGCATAAATGCTACACAAGCATAAAACAGTAAGTAAATTAGTAGAAAAAATGTTTATTGGATAAAATTACTATAGTAAACATGTAAAATCCTGAAAGGCGATAGTTAATTATGCATAAAATGAGAAAATCAAAGCCGTAATACATTTTTAAAAACAATTAGTTTTTTTCTTTTTATTTTACAGGGGCAAAGACTTGTTTAATCTTAAGCAAGTATTTTTGCATACAATATTTCATATGATCACTTGCAAAAAAATATTTTAATTTTGCATGAAAGATTTTAATATTAATTAATAATTTCCTTGAGCATAAAACTTTTAGCTACTATGAGTCTGATATATTATTGTTTACTATCACCTTCAAAATGAAGGAAGATTGTAGAATAACAGTACAAAAACTTGTGCTAGCATGCAAGTAGTGCACTGCCTTGGGCAGGTAAACTGCAATAATCGCAACAATGGATTGTACCACTTTCGATCTAAAATGAAAAAATTCCAGTATGTTTTCTTAATTGTTAGAATAATTGAGTGCTTGCAACAATGGTCTAAGTCATTATGGAAGTTACTGCATTTTACCTGCCCACGGCAGTGCAGGGATCAAAATTGGGTCAGCCCATACTTCATCAATGGTGCATGTGATGCTATGTATGTAAGGGCACCTGACAACCTTCATGTAACCACAAAACAAAGTCCTAAGATTCAAAGCATGTAGCAGACAGCAAAAGCCCGAGGCCCACTGAATTATCATCATCCGTAACTGAAAGAGGAGTACAGTGGTGAAAAGTACACAGACCCAATACTAGCACGCCCAAGTAATTATTTTGTTGTAGATTGCTTGACTTTGTAGAGGGGCTCTGTAAGAGCCAAGCACTGGGACTAGGGGTCTATTGTACCGTCTTGTAGATGGTTTACTATTGAGCTGACATACAAGAGGTGCTGGGATAAAGACCATGTCCGCCCATATATCATCAGCAGTGGCAAAGGACATAGAGCCATCTAAAGGTGGAGATCTGACAGCATTCTGGCAACTACAAAAAAAGTCCTAGATTTCAGGCAGCCAGCAAAGTCCTGACTTCGATCAGCATCACATCACTTTCAAGTAATTACTTTGTCGTAGATGGTTGAGTATTAGGCTTGCATGCAAGAGGTTCCGGTATCAAAACCAGATAAAAACAAACTTCTTCAATGCTATCTTCTTAGCGAGACTGTCGTGAGCAGGTAAACTGCAATAATTAGACTAATTGACTTCGACCATTGTTGTAAGCATTGAAATAACTACACTCTAAGAAAATAACTGATTATTTCAAAACAAAAATAGTCCAATTCATTGTAGTGGTAATTACAGTTCACCTGCACATGGCAGTGTAACAGGCTACATTAAATCAAAGGCCTTCATCATATTTTTACCAGTAAAAACTCCTGTTGCTTCTGGGTGCCCAAGTTTTAAAGTTCTTTCCAAACCCAAGAAGTAGACATAGTTTGCAGAATTTATGGTACTAGCTATTCCAAAGATATTGTGTGCGACTGGAACTCCTCTTCTCAACTTGGAACTGTCCTCAATATCATCGATTCTAAAATAGGCATAAAATGAATTAGGTAAGAAAATATCTTAATTAAACAGCAATCACCCATTAAAAACATTTTCCCACATGAACATTAAAACTAGCACATACCCATTCTAAACTAATTCTTGCTTTATAAAATACTTATACGCATTATTTCACAAGACAAGTGATATTTTAGACTTTAATGCAAGCAAGAAAATCCACACAAATGAGTTAAAGAGTTCAAATAAACATAAATTATAAAAAAAATCCATATAGATTAATATTATAGTACTTACAATAAACTAGCATTATGTAACATTTGAACAATTTCTCCAATTTCATTGCATTTATCCATAGGAATATTAAGCCAGTAGTTGAAAGCCTAAAACAGAAAATAATAAACTCTTTATTGTAAACTCAACAAACATCGTTATTTAAATTGAGCAAACCAGTATTTAAAAAAAAAGGTTAACATAAACAAAACTCCCCGCCCCTAAAAAATAATTAATGATAAAATTCTAATATAGTATTGTGCTGATCCTAAGGCTTGATTATCCTGCAAAACAAATTGGAGTAATAAATAATTTAACTGAGGCAGCATCTTGTGTACTGAAATTAATAACTGATGGTTTGTCTGGAAGCAGTCAATAAAGAGGAATTAGGATTTAAAAAGAAGTTTTATCAGTGAGGGAAGATTTGAATTATCTTTGCACTACAGGTTACACAAAGACTAATAGTGACAGGTGTCGTAATTTAAAACCACAGTCAAGTTACAAGCCGGTATCCAACACAACTTTTTTTAGGAGCGACATTGTACACTGTCATGACTTTGGTGCATATTTAATGTACACTCCCTCTACATAGGGAATTATTTGTTGGATATATGGACGAAAAGACCGTTTATAGTTTGGTAGTTATTTTGGGAATGGCGGGGGACTGAACCTGGGACCTTTTGCATGCAGGACCGAACTTTACCAAATTGGCTACCCCTCCTCTGAGAGAATTGTGTTGCCTCTTTGTGTTTAAAGGACTTTTAACATTTTCACTTAAAAATGTTTTGGATACCCATACAAGCTAACCACATTACCCTTGCCTAGCTTTCTGAAATGAAAGTAGTAAATAGCACATCGGGTTTCTCTATAGCCTGTTTGTTTTGTTTTGGTTTGAATTATCGTCGCACTAGAGCTACACGAGGGCTATTGGCGACGGGCGTCGTATTTTAGAACCACAGTCAGGTGACGAGCCAACACATGAATAGGCACCCAACGCAACCGTTAAGGGCGACATCGTACGGCGTTAGGACTTTGAAGGATATTTAACGTGCACTGCCTTACACAGGGTATTATTCGTCGGACATTTTGGGCTGCACGGGCCGTTTATAGGTCGGAAGCTATTTAAGCGATGCCCGGACCCGAACCTAGGACCTTCCGCATGCTAAGCGAGTGCTTAACGGACTGGGCTCCCCAGGCCCTCGCCAAACAATCAAATAAAGCTTAAAATATTATTTTATAGCAAAATATTTGATTAAAAATGAAAGGAAAAATGGCAATGATAAGAAAAAAATTCAGAATTATATCTACAATTTACTATTTGTAGATTTTTCATGGATTATCCATCCTCAAAAAAAAAAAATAATAATGAAAGAGTTATTAATGAAAAATAATAATTGCTCTTTTGAAATCTGTTAATAATATTAATTTTTTGAATTAGAGAATGAAAGGCAGTGGTTGTGACCCTATGTTTGCATACAAATTTCCCATCATATATTCAGCTACTATATGGGAAATATGCTTACAAAATAAATAACTAAGTGCGTTCTAAAATTTCTACTTACTTTTGTTAATTTAGTTCGAATTTGTTTTCCAGGAACTTGCTCTATATAATTAAAGGGTTGTAAAAGCACCTGCAAGTATCATAATAAATATTATATAAATTGAGACCAAACCCAAGTATTGCTACAAAATATGCAAAATGAAATATATGTTAAGTGTACAGAAAACTACCCAAACAAGTTAAAGTACACACATTCTTAAAAAAAAAAGTTAAACCTATTTTTACTGCAATAAAGTTGCCCTTTTAAAAATTTTAAAGTTAAATTAACAAGTGTAAAGTATATAGGAAGTAAAAGTAGTTTCTAAGAAACTACATAAGAAAAATATGTGAAATTCTTCATTTTATAATGCAACATTGAATTTGTAAGGGATTACACAATAGGGTTCTAAAAAAGTAATACAGATAAAATACAGAAAACAAAAAAAAATCTGAATAAATATTTATACAGTCAATTGAACCGTGTTAAAACAAATATTAAAGAACCTACAAAATCTGCTCGTTTAAAGCGGAATTCATTCTATATGTGCGATTCAAAAACATCTCTGGGAGTACATGAAACTAGATTTAGTTTGTCATTTTAGTAGTTCAGTTTAACAATGTTGATTGTATTTGAGTAAAATTATATTTGTCAATTAATAATTTTCATGTAATAATAAAATGGGACAAGATTCTGTAGATTTTTGATTGAATGTTGTTGAAGTGTTTTTCTGGGAAACGAAGAAAATATATTATAATTAATACATAAATATATTACCCTGTCAACTGATGCTGAAGAACTTTGAACATGATTAGTCTCTGAATTTTCACTATCAGAAGCCATTATGTAGAATACCAGCACCTTAATGAAAAATACATGTGCATAATCTCTTGGTTATTTATAATAATAAATGCATGAGGGATAATGATAATGGAATGCAAGATTTGATACCTTGGAACAGCTATGGTATAATGGGCGATTCGGCGATTTGCTTTACGTTGCCAAGCAGCGAAAATGCCCGAATGTGGTAAACATTGCACTTCATAATTCATACAACTAGGTTAAATTTAAAAAAAAAAAAACTAGATTTAATTTAAACCCTACATTTAATTTATAAGCTCGCCAAAAGTCGCCAATGAACAGACCGGCCATAAAATTGTAGCTGTACTGATACCTTCTTCATTAAAAAATACTTCTTTATAAAATAAAAGGCTTAATATTTTTAGCAGCAAATTAATTAAATTATAGATTTTAAACTTCTTTACAATTAAAATTAGAACACAAACTATGATCACAAATAAACATTGCATAATAAAAATATAAACTTGAGAAAACATGGACATAACAAAACACTCACAATCCAGTATTACACTTTGGGTTGTAGCAAAAATGCAGCATATGCTACCGAAAAAGTACTTTCAATTTAAAAATCTTACCTCAGCTTTGTGGATTCAAAATATAAAACTTCCACAGCGATAAATTAGGATTTTACAATGAGTTTGCGAATTTCAATTCAATTGCAATGATTCAATAAACAAATTCTGTCTGCAATCCCTTTTATCCGCTCGCTGTACTTACTGTGTTTAGCCGAGCTTTGTTTTAACTTAAACTACATAAAAAAGCCGGAAAAAATAGTTTGTAGAATTTCTTAAAAGACAAATTTTAATGGTATTCTTATAAACATTCATTGAAAGTTGAGATAAATAATTATTTAATATTTTTTAAAAAACATCTAAAAGTACAGCAAAAATGCTCCAAACCAGAAGTATGAAAAGAAGAAGTGTTCTGCTAATAGAAATGAGCAACACCTTATAGATGTGAATTATAGAATGAAACGACCTTATAGATGTGAATATTACACATTTCAAATAATAGATTAAAGTAGAGTGCATTTAAAGAAATTTATGGATGTTCTTAAAACTTTTTTTTTTGTTCATCATGCGAAAAAAGCATGGAAAACAATGTTAACTAACATCAACACTTTGTCCAAGATTTTGATATAATAATTAAACTCACAAGGGCGTACCCAAAATTGGTGCAACTGCCCCCCCCCCCCCCTTATCATCTGGAAAGGTGGCCCAGGGGCCCACTTGGTCCTGAGGGGGAGGGGGTATATTATATATAAGGGGATTACGATTTCTTTCAAATCGGGCCCACTTTCTCAATTGGGCTCAGGGACCTCCTTTGACTCCAGAGGCTTCCTATATATATGTTACAAAAAGGGAATAAATATGTTTTTCAAATTAAGCCCAATATATTTCTAATTGGGCCTATTGGCTTACCTACCTCTGAAACCCCCTATATATAAAAGGGTCTTACATAAAATTTGTACAAAATGGGTCTAATGAATGTGATCCCGATCAGGCCCACATGGTGTCTGGAGGGCCTTTATATATAATAAGGGCCTACAAATTTTGCTCAAAATCAAAATATTTTTTGACTAAATTTAATGTTTCAACATTAAAAAGATTTCATAGTTTTTAAAAATGAAAGAAACTTTGAGTCAGAAATCATGAAAAAATATAATTAAACAAATTTGATGTGTGATCAAGATTGTTGTAAATGTTACATTTCTTTGAACACTGATATAGATATAAAATTTGAAAGTTTGGATATTTCGCAGGGGGCTTCTTTTTTTTACTGTTGGATTGAATTTCCCCAATTGTAAAATGAAAATACGAAATTTTCTCTTTATTTTAGTAATATTTATTTTTCTCATCATCTTCGAAATTTTTATTTAACAAAATGTAATTCATTTATGCTTACTATTCTTAATGAAAAACCCATTTTATTGATTAAACATGTTGAACACATTCCATGTAAGGAAGAACTAGACGTGTCTTTATAATATGCTTAAGTTTAAAGATAGTTTTCAATAAATTTTATTTCTCTAAATTAGAAACCAATCTTATTTAGCTTGTATTTTCAAGTGTTTTATAAATATTTTGATTTGTACACGAATGTATATATAAAATTATACTAGATTATATTTTTCAAATCTTTCAAAAGTCCTTTTTTAAAAAAAATATTTTGATTTATATTGATTTTATTATTTGAAAAGATATCGATTTGACAATATTCGATTCTACACATATTTTTTTTTATTATATAACAGTTATTGCTTTGAATTTTAAGCTTTTTGCTATAATTCACGACCTCCAAATTGAATATTTCTATTTTACAATATATACCTATTTGGCCAATAAACTTAGGCCATTCATTAACGTTTTAAATCGTATGTATCGCATCTTTTTTTAATTCCTTTTTTCTATTTTTAATAGTTTTTCTTTATTGTGAAAATTTTTATATTTCGAGTTTTGTTACATTTATTGCGTTCAATTTAAAGATTTTTATTGTAATTCGCAACCTTCAAACCAAATTTTTATATCCTGCAATACATATATATTTGGTCAAAAAATTTAAACATTTTCTCCTTGCAATAGTTTTTCTCTATTTGGCTCTTATGTCATTCATAAATTTTTATATTTTACCTTTTTCGCTAGTTTTTATTTCTATACCATCCAAAAAGTTTTTAAAACCAAATTTTTTGTACTTTTGGCTTACGTGCTTTATAGATATTATAAACTTTTTGAAATGTTTTAGTTTCCCTTCATAAATTATTAAATTTATTATTAATTATTTTATTGTATTGTTTCATTATTGTACTCAAAATATGTCATTTGATTCTTGTTTTATTTAAAAATGCCAAAAGCACGATTATTATTGTTTTTATTTTGTATGTGAATTGTGTTTATATTATTTAACCGTATATGTATTCTACATCATTGTCTTCATTTTTTTCGGCCTTCAATAAATATTCAAAATTATTACATGTGTAATGAATTGTCACATGTTTATAACAGTGCTTCTAAAGCGATTACTTAATTTGGGATTTTGTTATCATGCAGGTGATTATGTTTTAAGCATTGAACATTTTGTTCAGCTAATTCATTCTAAGTATGGTAGGTACATATATATTCCAGCTTGTGTGCTTGTTCATGGAACCGCTTATAAGCTTTCGTCAAGTGAGACAGACGCAGAAAGAGCACAAGGGGAGCACAAGAGACACACAAAGAAAGGACAACACAAACACATAAACAAATAACAACATTTATTGAAGGTCACAAACATCCAGGCCTGACCGGAATTCGAGCCCGACCCCAGTAGTTCCAAAGGCTAGCATCCTAGCGATTGCGCCACAGGGCCTGCCCATTCGAAGTACAATAGTAATGAAATTACACAGGTTAGGTTAGTTAGAATTATCGTTGCACTAAAGCTACACTAGGGCTATGTATTTGGGGGGGGGGGGGGTCCATTCACAAATAAGGTGTTTACTGTATTTTTTGAAATGTTTTAAATGTTTTTATATATGTTATAGAAAGCAGGGTTTGACCTTCACAAGTTAAAGCCCTAGGCCCGGAGACATTTGGAGCACCCGCTTCCAAACGATATTAATGCTTAATATACATACGTGTATAAATAATAATAATAATAATAATAATAATAATAATAATAATAATAATAATAATAATAATAATAATAATAATAATAATAATAATAATAATAATAATAATAATAATAATAATAATAATAATAATAATAATAATAATAATAATAATAATAATAATAATAATAATAATAATAATAACAACAATAACAATAACAATAACAATAATAATAATAATAATAATAATAATAATAATAATAATAATAATAATAATAATAATAATAATAATAATAATAATAATAATAATAATAATAATAATAATAATAATAATAATAATAATAATAATAATCAATAGTAATAATAATAATCTGTGGGAATTGTTCATTAGAGAAGGTTATGGAAACAACTATTTTTTGAAGTTGAAGGAGAAAAGATCTGTAGTATTTTACTACATTCTGACAGAAAATTTTTCTTAAAGATTTTTTTTATTTATTTAATAAGGATATATACACACTACAGATGTAAGTATCCAATATCGCAGTGATGCTATGAAATTATATTAAAATGTGCTAAAATACTATGTAAAAAATACTGTGAATAATCATCTTTTTCTAATAATTTTTTTGTTCCATCTTCTTTCTTTTGCTACCGTTATTTCCACGAAAATCACTGATAGTTATTCGCATGGTGAAACTTTGGCCCACGTTTTTAAATAAAGTATACGCCATGCTCTCACGAAAATTTACCAAAAAAAAAAAAATACAGAAGAAAGTTATTTTGCCGTTAAAATAATTAAGAGATTATTTAGTTATAATTAAAACAAAATTTTTGTAATTATTCACAAACTACTGATGGTAGCACTAACTTCCTGTAGATTTCTAAACAAGACAATTTGTTTTAACTATAACTAATTAATGTCTTTAATATTATACTTATTAATAATTTTAATGAAAAGTTAACTTTCTTCTGTATTTTTTGGTAAGTTTTCGATAGTTTATGTCGTGTACTTTATTTAAAAACGGGGGGCAAAGTTTTCCAATTGGAATTGTATAGAAATCGATTACCATACTAGACGTTTCACTCCCAACGATTCCATGTCTCTTCAAACATGAATCATCAAACTTGTGATTTTTTTCGATTTAAACTCATTTTATTTCAAATACATTTTATTAAATTATCTATACGTTTTTCTATAAAGGTATATTTTCTTTTTGTATCAATAGATGGTAGAATCATGTCTTTTGAATAATTAAATAAGGTTTGTTGTAATTTAATAAAAATATGCCGACCTGGCGGCTCAATGGTTAGCGTGCTAGCTTTTGGAACTGCTGGGAACGGGTTCGAATCCCGGTCATTCATGGATGTTTGTGTTTGTCAATAAATGTCGTTATTTGTCCATGTGTTATTCCTTTCTTTGTGACTGTTAAAATTCCTTCTGTGTCTGTCTTACTTGACGAAGGCTTAATAAGCGGGTCTCTGATCAAGCACACGAGCCGGAATATGCGTGTGGTAGTAATAAAAATATGAAAAACATGGTAAAAATGAAATTCTTTCTGAAAAATTTTTATTAAATAAATTGGCCCTAAATTCTTCATGACTTTTTTTAAAAAATGTTAATTTAAATCCAATTTTTAGAGTTTCAAAAAATTATTGTTATAATTATTTCAAAATTATGATTCCATTTTCCCCATTAAATTTTAGATTAAAAAAATTAAAATTTTTACCATACATTACTGATGCATAATGAGTCTATTTCACAAATTGTAAAGCTTTAGATTAAAAATTAATAGTTGGGGCTGAAAGGATTTAGAAGTACTGGATCACAATATTTCGGCTCAATGATTGAAAGTGTGTTAAAATTAGTGATACAATGAAAGTATGAAAGTCATAAATCATGATTTAATGAGATCCCGCAAACTAACCACCCGAAAGCTGAGGTCCGAATAAGATCAATAATAACGTAGATTTGGTTATCAATAACCTAAAAAATATGCATCTCATTTTATGTACAGCATATATTTCCAGCTTTTTTTTTTTAAATCAAGGGATGTGTTGCATTATTTACCCATATACGTTTTTTTAAAAAATTGCATTAAATTCGTCTTTTTCTCCACTTTAAATCCGTAAAAATATATATTATGAAATCATTTTTGCGAACGCTATCTTTTTAAACATCGAATAATAATAAAGATGAAAATCTCAAAGCTTTTTCCTTTGACAGAAAGATGTTATGAAATGTTTATTTTTTCGTTATCTTTTTTTTTTCGCGCCTAAAAAGCAGTTTTGAGAATGGCAAGTGCAATTTTTCAAAACATTTGAGTACATTCGATAATTTTTTGTTGAGGATGCGGAACTTCATATCGTTTTATGTAAGTTGTCTTCATATTTTAAAAAAATATATTTTTCTAATTTTCTTAAATGCTGTTTGTTTCTAAAAATATATATACAGTTAATAGGATATTTTTGTGATTATATGCCAAACCATTTTCTATGGATTCTGTACGTCGAAAGGAATACATTTTCTTATGTTATTCTTATGCTATTCTTTCTTATGTTGCTCTAAAAGTATTGTACTGCATCTAATTATCTTACTCTAAAAAATCTATCGGGAGTTATTTAATGGACCTGCTTCACGACTTGAGTTGCAACAATTCTATAGTTATTGTTTTTATTCTTTTCTTGCTGGAATAGCATTTATTTTGGTATTCTCCAAAGTGGCTTGTGCACAAACTTTTCTTTCAGAGAGGAACTAAAGCTTTTGCTCAATAGATGAATCAGGCTAAATTGCTGTCCCACTATTTCACTTAATGGGAATATTTTTTATGATGTCAAGCTCTCAATACTGTAATTTCATTGGTTAATTTGTTTCTTTGACAAAGTGTTGAAACAAGCATTTTTCTCCGCATTAAAACAAATATCACTTTAACCGAAGTTTTTCAGCATTATTGATTTTTTTGGTAATGCTTTGCATAGTTGAAATTTTATTGAACTAAAACTGATAACGTTTTATTAATAGCAGGGATAATGACAAGTTTCAAGTAAAAGAACTAGTAAAAAAATAGAGCACAGCAGACGAAAATACCGAGAGTGAAACCGAAACAACCAATTCAATCTCGGAAGCCCAAGAATGAAAACTTGAATGAGTTATGTCATCTTAAACAAGCCAACAAACTTGAACCATTTTTAATCGCATATTTATTTTTGATTTTTTTGATTTTATTTCTTTTTTAACCTTCGTGGGAAAAGTCGTCTGCAACAATATTGCATTCGTGCGGTGTCATGACAATCAAAGCTCTGCGCATCAAAAATTTGTTGAACGAAAAGTTCTTTGAATACTGCTGGATTTCGATTTTTTTTTTTTGTTGTCGTTCTACACGACTGGTCGCTTTTAAATGGAAAGTTGTTTCCTGCTCTAACCATTCAGGAGGTTTTCAGTAGCGCTGTCTTCACTGTCACGGCGTTTTTCATGCTTCTCTCTTCGTCCCATTCCTGACCTACATATCGATTATGAACGTGAGTTGAATTTTCATGGAACTTCTTTGTCTCAATTTAAATTAATGAAGTTAATTAGTTATTGGTTTTAATAGATAAATGTCTTCATATAGTTTTGAAGGAACGTAATTCAAACATCGTCCTTTCAGAGAATTTTCATTCCTTTTTAAAGGAAATTTGACTAAAAGGAACATTAGCACATGCATTTAAATGTTGTGCTTCAATGATTTTTTTTACCTGCATGATTAAATTTGGTAATGACAGTAGATTAACGCTCATTTTTTTATATAGGAAGAAGTCTTTATTAAATTAAACTAGTTTTATGATTATGTGTTTCATTGTATCTTTATACCTATAACTATGGTTAATACGCATTTTAAATAATTTAGTTCATTTAATTGTATAAAGATATCACTACACTTAACTAGTGGAATAATTTATGGAGCAAGGGGGAGATTTTAAAGGTACCTTCTCTACTAAAATATGGCGCAAACCACAGTTTGGCCTTGGCTAAATGTACCAATGTAGAAGTTTGATGGTATGAAACAAAGAAGTCTCATCCTCACTCATTGGCATTGGGTCAAAAACCTTGTCACAATGAGGCATAACGAAGTGAATCAAACAATTATGGACACCCACAACTTTTTTGATCTGTGACTCCATTTAGCTTTAAAAACTCTGTTAAACTTCAAACCTCACATTGTTTTATGAGCCTTTAGACTGACAAAGCTTTTCCGTGTAAAGAAATACACATTTATAACTCTTATTTTATGCTTTATATGTAAATATCGATACTTTTAAGTGATTTATTATAGGATACTGTGCAATATCAGTAAGTAAAATTATTAACATCATCTGTTAAGGTATTTTGTTGTGAAAGATTGGCATTCATACATTTTCTTTATGTGTTCATATTTACTTATTTATTGTAACTGAGATAGATAATGTTGAAAATATTTTTCAATTTGATTTGAAAAACTACGTTACTGAACAATTGAGATTGTCGGTATAACATTTACTTTATAGAAATATAATTTTCAGAAACTTAGTTAATTATTGCAATCCCCAAAAGATTTTTGTTCTAAATTTTTCAAATAACTTTGAAGTAATGGAAAAAGCTTTCCTTTTTATAATTTTCTGGCCCAAAAGAAAAAGATTATTTTACATATTAAATGCTTAAAGACACGCATTATAGTAATTGAATTTGCGAAATAGCCACTCTTCCCCTAGGCACCATCAAAGCTTTCGAAAGTCAACAAGTGCACATCTATACAGCAAGCATAGGGGAAAATAAACCTTGACTTTCGCAATGTCCGAACTGACAGACAGGTGGCACATACACCCTACAGGGTGCTTGCCTTCTATGCCTTTTATGTTGAGACAGTTAAGGGGTCACAGGAGTCTTAAAAATGTGCAAAGAAGATACTACATAGCATAGTTTGATCTCTCTTGTAATTTTTTAACTACTCAATAAATGAGTATAATTTTTTTATATGTAATTCTACAAGATTTATTTATTATAAAACAAGTATTAAAATTTATGAAACTTTAGCCAAAAACTAAAATAAATGATATAAAGCATGAAGGTACTTGAACACACTGTGATTAGGCTTGCGCGGCAAATTGTGAGGTCAAAATTGAACAAATGACCAAGAAAATGACTTTATATTGTACAAATATGTACAAACTAGGACTTATACCTAAATTCTCAGCTCAATTTTAATTAGAAATTATTTTTTAAAAAAATTAAAATCAAAATTTTTAAAATTTTATTAATTTTTTTAGAAAAAAGTTCTTAAAATAATTTCTATTTAAAATTGAGCTGAGAATTTAGGTATAAGTCCTAGTTTGTACATATTTGTACAATATAAAGTCATTTTCTTGGTCATTTGTTCAATTTTGACCTCACAATTTGCCGCGCAAGCCTAATCACAGTGTGTTCAAGTACCTTCATGTTTAATATCATTTATTTTAGTTTTGGCTAAAGTTTCATAAATTTTAATACTTGTTTTATAATAAATAAATCTTGTAGAATTACATATAAAAAAATTATACTCATTTATTGAGTAGTTAAAAAATTACAAGAGAGATCAAACTATGCTATGTAGTATCTTCTTTGCACATTTTTAAGACTCCTGTGACCCCTTAAGGGGTCTAAGGAGTCTTAAAAATGTGCAAAGAAGGAACTACAAAGCATAGTTTGATCTTTCATGTAATTTTTTAACTACTCAATAAATGAGTATAATTTTTTTATATGTAATTCTACAAGATTTATTTAATATGAAACAAATTTTAAAATTTATGAAACTTTAGCCAAAACTAAAATAAATGATATTAAACATAAAGCTATTTGAACACATTGTGATTAGGCTTGCGCGGCAAATTGTGAGGTCAAAATTGAAGACATGACCAAGAAAATGACTTTATATTGTACAAATATGTACAAACTAGAACTTATACCTAAATTCTCAGCTCAATTTTAATTAGAAATAATTTTTAAAAATTTTTTAAATCAAAATTCAAAAATTTTTATAAATTTTTTTAGAAAAAAGTTCTTAAAATAAATTCTAATTAAAATTGAGCTGAGAATTTAGGTATAAGTCTTTGTTTGTACATATTTGTACAATATAAAGTCATTTTCTTGGTCATGTCTTCAATTTTGACCTCACAATTTGCCGCGCAAGCCTAATCACAATGTGTTCAAATAGCTTTATGTTTAATATCACTTATTTTAGTTTTGGTTAAAGTTTCATAAATTTTAAAATTTGTTTCATATTAAATAAATCTTGCAGAACTACATATAAAAAAATTATACTTGTATATTAAGTAGTTAAAAAATTACATGAAAGATCAAACTATGCTTTGTAGTTCCTTCTTTGCACATTTTTAAGACTCCTTAGACCCCTTAAGTTATAGACGACCCACTTTTACCTATACTTAAAAACATATAATCCATAATAAATCCATTTAGGAAAATAAGAGATAATCTTCATTTATAGAAATAAAAGATAATCTTCATTTATGGAAATAAAAAAAAAATTATATTTTGTAAGTTAAATTTATTCTACGTATGCAAAGTGTTTAACCCATTAGGGACTTTGGGTATAAAATTTGCCACACGAAATTGAGCTTTGTGTTTAAGTTCTTTAAAAAATGACAAAATATAAGATAAATACCATATTCCTGAGCAATTTGTGTAAGATAAATTGAATTGCACCTAGAAAATTCGAAACACGAAATTTACACAAAAATCGAAAACCCAAAGTTAACGTTTTTATTTGGAAACGAAGGTGTTAATGCTATTCACAAAGTCTTCGTCAATGGGTTAAGAAAAAATTAAGCAAAAAAAACAAAAAAAAACTTATGATTCTGTTACTATTTACCCTTATACTTTGTTCCTTACTATGTTATCTATGGTTATCAAAGCTTTAATTAATCATTATTATTGGAATAGTACATCAGCTAAAAGTCCTTCTTCAAATTATAATTTTATTTTTTATAGGATCCAAAGAACATTAAAATCTAATGCTTCAGAAACTTATAAGAAAAATGCTTTTGGTTCACATTGTTACATTATTATTTTTAATATTGACGTTTGGTAAAGGTGATGTTATCTATCCTAAGAAGCATGAAAACCAAGAATTGGCGACCAGAATTTACTGTGAGGTAAATATAATTTCATTATAAGGTAAAGTTATTTCATTGTAACCAAATTTGAAAATAAATATATTTTATCCGATTTTTTTAAGCATTTGTATCAGGGTCGCCTTTACAGGTGAGAAAAAGACTCTTTCTCACGAGGCGTCGCTCTTACTGGAATAAGAAAAAAATACACATTAATTTATTTTAAGTTGCTTTATAATTAGGTTTATTCACAATTAGAGTAAAAAATGTCTAGTTAAAGATCCTAAAAAGGCCGCACAGCTTAGGATTTATCGTTAAAAAATTACCTTTCTTGTCTTTTCGCAACCGTGAAAGACGTCGCTGATTGGTATAGCAGTAATTGGTAGATGTATTATTATACACTTAAGATTTATTTGGAAAGTTATTTGGATCATAATTTGACATGCTTATTTTATTTCCAACCAGGTTCAAGAGCCGCAACATTTTCATTACTCCAGTATTACAGAGCTCTGGGGCATGATGGGGGGACAAATCATTCTTGATGCAGATATCACAGTACGCTGCATTGGAGGTAAGGCATCCTCATTTCATATAACACTTCACATTATATACATTATTTCATATAAATACATACCTTATAAAGTCAGCAGAGCCTTTATCTGACTTCATACTTTGTTTACGATAGAGTTCGCAAGAAGAATATTGAATTTATATGTCATTACTGTAAAATGTTTGGTGAATGACTTCATAAAAAAAGTGTCCGAAAGTGCTACCTTCAGATTAAAGGAGAAATGATACGGCATATAAAACCCACTAAACTTACACCGCAAAAATGGAGTATAGCTATACCATAAACTGAAAAAAAATTGCACCAAAACATTGTCCAAAACTTTTATTAACTTCACTTTCTCATTTTAGATGACCAAGGTGGTAAATTTGAGTCTGACGCTTTGAAATACAGAGTACAGATCAATAATCTTCAGTTAACAGAAAAGAAAGTCAGGTAATATTAAAAATTCTTTGTAAAAGGTACTATTTCTGTGTCACAAAACTTTTCTAACACACTCATGTAACTTGCGTGACATCGGTGTTTTCATATTTTAAATTTAATAAAACACAATTTTTTTTCAATTCCATTTTTTTGCCCATGAAAATTATTAAAGTAACCTCAGCTAATATAAATGTTAATTTTAAATGACTACACTCTTAAAACAAACGAGTGAATTCCACTCCACCAGGAGAAGTGAATTTTCGACACTGGAAAGGAGTGAATATTAACTCAGACTGAGTTAAAATCACTCGTTTAAAGTGATCCTGTCGGAGGTTTAACAAAGGATCCACTCCTTTAAGGGAAGTGCATTTTTGACACCGCAGGAGCGAGAATAAACTCAGATCGATTTGAAATCGCTCGTTTGTTTTAAGAGTGTAAACAAAATCTTTATCATATAACATTTTGATGATTATGCTAAATAATAATAAACTAGGGGGCACGTCTCCTGCTCGATATCGTTCGCTAACCCCCGGGAACCTTTAGATCGCTTCGCCATTTCGCCTTCCAATTTAAATGTAAGTAAATTTGGGAGACTCGTAAGGGTATTATATATATAGTTTGCAAAAATGCATATTTAAAAAAAATAAAAACAAACAATATATTGGTATTGGACTACTAATTGGATTTACTAAATTTAAATTAACCTTTATTACTAATCTTGCCAAATCACGAACAACTCAAATAATAAGGCTAGAAAATCTCTCTGTGACATCACACTTTCGGACCGATTCGGGTTTTTGACTGACAGAGAAAATGAAACCCGAATATAGTCGGCAGTGTGAGAAGAGGTTTCGTACTTTTTCTTCTAAAAAGCCGTCAATCCGAACCCGACGGATAGCGTGACGTCACGAAGAGCTTTTGTGGCCTTAAGCCAGTAATCCATTCACGCTGTAGCTATGCTGTAGCTGGATTTTGTGACGTCATTTGCTGTATCTAGCGTGAATGGAAGTTTCTTGACTTATGGGTTATTTCTCTCAATAAAAAGTAAACAAACAAGAATATTAAGTTAAAAACCCCGGACAATTAAAAACTAAATGACTCTTATGACTGCTCATGCCCGAAACCAATTTACAGCTTTGATATCGCTTGGAAAACGATTCAAAAATCCAGCTTCAGATGTACAGCTTTGACCACGCGCGCATGCGCACTAGTGACAGTTACGTCACAAAATCCAGCTACAGCATAGCAGCAGCGTGAATGGATTACTGGCTTTAAAGTTGAGTAAGTCATGGCTAAGCACACTTTTACAACAATTTTGAGCAGTAAATGTCTACCATTCATAACTCCCGTTTCTTTCAATTCAAGTAACAAGGAGTCCCTGATTCGGCACAGAAGAGGAGCCGGAGAATTCTTCACTAAGTCTTGGGATCAGATCAAGCAGTTCTTCAAACGGGTTTTTAGACGCAGGGGCAGGGAGCCCGAACCCCCCAAACCAAAACCCACAGAGCCTACAGATGAACCAAGAGAAACGTCGACGAGAGAAGATCTACCAGAAGGTATACGAACTAATACTGCAGTACTTCAGTATCCACGAATATAAAGTAGACCATTTTTTATCTGAAAAATAAGCAGTCTTAAACTAAACTTTCTTAACATTTAGAATTTTTGAGTGCTTGCAACAATGGTTCAAAGCATTAACCTTGATGCTAGCAGTTTACTTGCCCACGGCAGTAATGCGGGTCATATAAAAAATATATACTATAGTCTGTCCCTGTAAAAGGGTTTTCTTTTTGCATTTTGCATGTTTATTCCTAGTTACAAAACCAACAAAAACCAAGAGGGGAAAAAATTCTAAAATGTAAGTGAATTTTCGCGTCGTCGTATGACTAATTTAAAATAAGATTTAACTATTCTCTTTTTTGTTATTTAAATGACAATAGGGAAGGATGAGAATCAACGGTAGATAAACGAAGAGAAACGCAGATGAGGGATTTGTCAGAAGGTATTTGAGCTAATATAACGTGGGTCATGTAAAAATGATACTAAAGTACTGTCCCTGTAAAAGGGTTTGCTTTTTGCATGTTTATTCTTTGCTGGAAAACAAACAAATGGGGTAAGAATAATGTGAGGGAATTTAACATATAACTAATTGACGAAATGTAATAATTAACCTTTTGTTATTTAAATAACGATAGTGAACGAAGAGAACGAACGGTACATGAACAAGAGCAATGCCAATGAGAGATCTGCTTGAATTTATGAAGTAACGTGGGTCACATATAAAAATGAAAATGTTACTGTATGGTACTGTAACTGTAAAAGGGTTTTCTTTTTGCATGTTTATTCCTAGCTAGAAAACAAACAAATGGGGTAAGAATAATGTAGGTGAATTTTACATATAACTAATTAAAGAAAATTATCTTTTGTTATTTAAATTGCGATATTGGTCTTTGAAAATAGTTCGGTTGATTTTATCTATTTATCTTATGTGAAGGAAATTTTTTTTGGCCCAGTCCCTTATCAATGCTTAGCCAAAATTATTGATGGTACATATTCCAAATTTTAGGAGCTTATTCCTTTGGACTGAATGCGTTATTTATAAAAAAATTAGTTTTTTAAAGACTAACTCTAGTAAAATATTGGCCTATATAAAAGATTTTTCTTTCTCATGTTTATTACTTGCAAGGAAGCAAACAAAGTTACAAGATATTAATATTACTTTGTATTTCAACATTGTATCCAACCAAATATAAAAAAAATATTATCTTCATTTACCCTTTGAATAATTACGTTTTTTTTAAAAAAGGAAGTCTGGAAAAGATAGGTATTTTAATAACAATTACTTAATTTCAGACTTCGTGATATCTGATTCTATGTACTCAGCTCCATTTCAATTTCTGCAATTCGCCAATGGATCAATTCCTGAAATACGTTTCACGGAAAATGAAATCGACAATCGTGTCAAGAACTTCAAGAGGCATCTTGTTGATGCTTTTTCAACCCATCTCAACTCGAATAAAAAACATGACTCAGTTGTTGAAAATTCCATTATGGGGGAACATACATCCACTTATGATATTAAGTAAGTTTTATTTTAATTTTGATGGTTCTAATAAATATACTCCGATAAGTGTAATGAGATATTTTGATTGAATAGGAAATTGTAAAAAGTTAAGGCTCCTTTCTTCGGTAATTGAAAAGCATCTAAACAACAATAATATTAATAGGAATAGAAAAAAAGGCTTTCCGGGAAGTTTTTAGTTTTTTAAAATTTATTTAAAATTGAGCAGATTTTACCTGTTTAGTATGATGAATTTGAAAGAAAAGGATGGGGGGAGTGGGGTAGAGGATCATGTATATTCCGGCTTGTGGGCTTGATCAGACTTTTTACTATAAATTATTAAAAGAGTATGGTGTTAATTGTTTGCAACTTCACACAGAATTTCCAGAAACCTTCCTTCTGATGGACAAATTTAAAACTTCTGTTGTGAATATTAAGTACTTTCGTAATTTCAGGGTAAACAATCCTGCGGAAAGCTTGACCCTTGCTGGATTCGGGATTCCTGTCAAAGTTGAAGAGCCAACTGTAGTGGTAAAGAAGCTGGTGACGGAAGGGGATATTTTAAGGTTGGCCCCTAGCGAAGCACTCAACGATCGCGAGAAAATGAACATCAAGGTGGAGCAGATGCAGATTTTTCAGGGAGGAAGGATGATTTCCAGCAGTAAGTACCCAATTTAAAGGGATGTACATCAATACTAGTTAGATTGAAAGGTGAGAGCAGATAATTTTGGCCTATGATAGTACATAGTCAATGTTGGTTTTAATGGACAAATGAATGGGAATGCATACGGATGAACTTAAGTCTTAAGTTGGCTCGGATTTTGCCAAAAACTATCGACAATTTGCGTACACCATAAGAAAAGATCCGCATGCCGATGCTAGCCTCCTACTTGACCAAATTCATTTAACCATATATTTGAGTTTAGGGATTAAGCAATAAGTATTAACAAAGCGTCACAGTCGTTACGCATTGGTAAATTAGAGAGAGAGAGAGAGTTATCTAATAATCATCCACATAGGTGACGACACGCATTGATAACGTCACTGTTCGGTGAAAATTAGTCACCTTATTAGTCTTTCGCCCGCAACCTCACTTTATTGTTTTAAAATTGACAGTCTCTTTACTGTAGGCGGCTGTGGCTTTTTTATTGAGCTAAAACCTTAACAATTCTCAGTAACAAATTACAGTGGTTTACTTGAAGTATATGAATGTTTTTTTCATAGGTGGGTTTTCTTCTCTAATTCTTCTCCCTGGCTCTGAGTTAGCAAGAAATCGTGTGAAGCGAGAAGAGGAAGATGATGACGAAGAAGACATTACATCGCATCTTCAGACACATTCAACTTTTGATATTCAAGTAGGGGATTAAAAACATCAGGCGTTAATGAATTTCAAGAGTATTAGGTTAAAAATATCATAATAAACTTTTCAGATAAAACAATTAAAAAATTTAGTTTTAAAATATGTTTTTAAAAATTATATCGTTGTATAAATAACAGGGGTGTTTAGTGCAAACAATATTGGTTAAGACACATCTAAAAGAAGTATCCTACTAGTTGAACTTGCTTTAGGTTTTGGTTGGATCACTCATATTAGGGCAACACGTAGACATAAAGACGTAAGAAGCGCTTTTTTAACTTTGGTAGAAATAACATTATTTTAAATCATCATCGATATCATCTTATCGTTGTTGCGAAAATTCCAAGTAACTGGTTAAGAAATGTTAAAGATTTTAGATTTTTAAACGATTCTTTTAATGTGTATTTATGTATTTAAGATGGCAAAAATGTGCATTTATGCATTGATGATGGCAAAAAGATAAGTTGCCCCCCCCCCCCCCCATTTCTCTAAAAATCAGACAGACCGCAAATGAACATCCCTCGGTATTTCAGTTTAATGTTTAGCACGGAGATTAAATCCTTACATTTAAAACAACATCATGTCCTTGGTAAAAGTATTATGTGCTTTCAATTAATTTCAAAAAGAAAAACAAACTCATCGGCGCAACAGCCCATTAGTGGGCCAAAGCCTGCCGTGCCCATTTCAGTGTTCGTGAATTACGGCTCTGAAGTGCTAGGCATATGTCCCGGTAAGGTGGTCAGCCTCACACGGAACTCCCAGTGTTTAGTTAAAAAGAAAAACACCTAAATGAAAATGTAAATGAAATGTAAAAATTTATCAATAATTTGACTTTCCTCTTCAGCTGCAAGTAAGGGAAAGGCGATCTACCAGATACTCTGCTGAACTAGAGAGTGATGATACTGAGTACATACCAGCAAGTCGCATTGCGGAACAAGAAGGTATGGACAAATACTACTACACAAATAGTCTCTATTTAAAGTATTCAACATGAACATGAACGTTAAATTCCATCATTGGAAAATGCGTTATCTTTAATTAATTTCAAAACTAAAGTTAGTTCAAGCAAAAATATTAAATGCAAAAGGCAAAAGCTAAAAACTCGAGAAAAAAATCGGTAAAAGTTCTGAATTTTTTTAAAAACTTATATAAAATAAAATATTTAATTTTTATAGATACATAGATACTGGACATATAATAGTGTTTTTTTTTTTTCATTTTAAATTGTAAGACTATTTTGATTTTTTTACGGTATTGGTTTTATATATGGCTACAATTTTATTATTTACAGTTGATTCCAAAACACCTAAATTTGGAATTCCCGAGGCACCAACCATGGATGCTTCTGCTATTTTCGAACATTTATTAAGTGGAAACAACACTGAATATGATGAAAAAAGTATGTTTCAAATTTTTTTTCAAATATTCAAAAAAATTTAACCAGTCGATTCTGTAAAATATATATATATAAGTTTTCGATATAATAATTATTTTTTTAATTATTAGTAAGTTTCAAAGGATTTGACATCAAATTAATACATTCAAAGCATCAAATTTGATTGATATTTTCTAACCAATTGCTGAATAAATAATTACAAAAATTCTTATATCTATATTTTTTTCTGCAATGTCAATTTAACTTTTCTAAAGTGTCAATTTATCCTCTCATTGGAAATGTAATTTATTCTTCTTAACTCCTGCCTGGTACGACGTTGTCTAAAAAACTAAACTCCCCGGCGCAACAGCCCATTACTTGGCCATGGTCTGCAGTGCCCATTTCAGCTTTCGTGACCTAGGACTCTGGGGTGCTAGGCATATGTCCCGGTAAGGTGGTCGGCCTCACGCGGAACCCCCAGTGTTTAGTTCCCAAGCATGCTTGGTACCCACTTTATCGACCCACTCAAGGGATGAAAGGCTGGGTCAACCTCGCCCAGTCCGGGATTCGATCCCCCGGACCTGTGGCGTGGCAATGCAAAGCACTACCACTAGGCCACTGGGCCTTGGTGCGACGTTGTCAGACCAAGTAAAAGGAAACCGTACACTTTTAGAAAATCGATGAAGAGCAAAGAGTCCAAGATAGTCCAGGATAAATGTAAATTATATAATAATATTTATTTTTTCTTTCAGTGCAAATTATATTTGAGACCGTTGAGCGAGAAGTCAGTATGAAAAAAGACAAAGAAAACGGTTCCATATCTAGTACCTTAAGAAAAATATTTTCAAGAGAGGTAATGTTTTTTTTTGAATACGTGATTATTATATATCGATTAAAATATTTTTACTCTAAACTATATATCTATCTTAATACCTTTGTATATATCTTAATAATACTTTTATTTTAACTGCTATAACTTATTTATCTTATGTGTTAGCATTATTTATCTTATGTGTTAACATTAAAAAATAATCCTTGAAGGTGATGCAAGAGTTTTGTGCAAGAAATTTCTCACTCTGTAAAGATTTTCTACAGTTATTAGCATTAGCCGGAGGTTCTGAGGCTGAAACAGTAAGTAAAAATGAATTATCAATGATTTTGATAACTTCACATTGGGATAAGTGTGATATCTTTAGAATGTTAATTTAAAATGTGTGCACTGATTAATTAATTCAAAAAATGATTTTTTGCACTTTTATTAGTATGGTTCATTATAAAGGGATAACATTACATTATCATTTGCATTAAGCTTAAAAAAAGTTTTACTTCGTAGCTAAAATTAGCGTATAAATGTATGAAGCTAATAAAAGTTTCACTAAGATATAATGGAGCACATAAAAGAAAAATACATGTAATATATAAAAGACGGAGTATACATAAAAAGGTATATGAAAGAAGGATGTATGGAGTACGTAAAGGAAGGGCATGAGGAATTTATAAAGAAATGATGTATTGAATACATAAAGAAAGGATATGTAATATGTAGTAAATTATATTAACTTATGGAGTAGAGGAGGGTATTGTGGAATTGTTGGGGGATATGGAATGACGAAGTTCCTCGAGCTGCCATTATGCGGAAATGCCAGAAAAGACTTATGAAATCCCCTATGATGCAGTGAACTTAGAGTTAATTTCTTATCGCTGTCGGTACAGTCGCTGCAAAGCAAAGTGTGTTTTCGGAGTTTTGAAATTCGTTTGTCCTATAGTGGAAAGTGTTCAAACATTTTAATTTACCAGTAATCGTGATAATTTAATTTAGTTGTTAAGAATTATATACACTAAAAGAATAGTAGTTCGTTATGCAGTATTCGTTTTTTAGCCATCAATGTTTTATCCGTCAGCAAATTGGCTTATAATCCAAAATGGTGTTCCGGGTAATATGAAATACATATAATCTGAAATTGCCTCTATGATATGAACTAAAGAACCTGTAAACAAAGTTGCTGAATTATCTTTTTTCTTACAGTGCGTTTTTTCATAACAAAAAAAAAACTGTTTGGTTTCACTATTGGCACTTAATAACCATTAGTTTAAGTATGTACTGAAAATGATTGTGTGGATTTTTATTTAAAAAAAAAGAGTTATTCTTAAAAATATAAATTATATTCCATAACACACTCCTCTCCTCTATGTAAAGTTTTATTGTATTAGGTGAAAAAGTAGTACAGGTAAACAATTAATTCGAATTTTTTTATGCTTGATTTTTTATTCAATTATGGTTCTATCATTTGGGGGTGTGAATAAAAATTTACAACATTTAGTTTCCATACAAAATAAATGTACAAAGCTAATAAACATTGAGCACTGTCTTCCAAGTTTTAGAATTCTTAAAATAATACCAATTCGATGGAATGACTTCTTTTGTAATATACATCATCTCTATCGTCATAAATCTCTTTGCAGTTTTATAATAGCACTAGATCAAATGATGTTATTACAACAAAGATATATTTTTGTATACCTTTCTTTTAGATAGCTCCTACATTTTACAACAGATTGCCTATCAATTTAATAAATATTAATAATTATAGTATCGTCAAACTACTTTCTGCCAATTAATATCGACTTCTAAGATCTTTATTTTTCACTTTATTAAGGTTCATTATTTTTGCTGTGGTATAACATTAGTTTGCATGCTAATACACTTTAATATTATTTATTATTATGATTATAAAAGAGTAACAAAATTTTTCTACTTTTTTGAAGCTTAGTACGTGAAGCAAAAAATATATGGTCTCCTTTGGATTGAATATTAAAATAAATCTTACTCACTCTTTTGCCACCAATAATACTACAAAGATTCAAATATAACTAAACAGGTATTCCCCCCCCCCTCAAATTCTAAAAACTTAGCAGCATCAATTAAAGGTTCACCAAAATATCACAACACAAAAAAATCACTACATGCGCAAAATTTTATTCTACACATAATATACGTGTTACTACACATTACATCAATGTTTAATTTATTTAAAAAAATCATCGTGTCATAGTTCGCATAAAATGACATAAACATCCAAATTTCAGAACACATATAATCACTAAATATTGTTTTTTTATTATCTCGTTGCATAAAACTAATACTCATCTCTAATTTATTTAAAGAAGTCCATAACAAAAACTAAAAAGTGTTTCAATGAGCAACGTGCAATGCGTTGGTGAATCCGTTCACACATCCCTCGTCGATATAGATGCTGTTTTTCTTCACCTCGATTTCTTTCTGGAGAGCCAGCCTTGTTTGCTCCAGCTTTCTCAGCATTTCTCTGGCTGAGTCCCGCTGGCTCCTCAGCTGGTGCAGAGAAGCGCTCAGCTGTCGTACCTGGTGGAAGAAATTAATGCAGACTGTTACACTCTCAGAAATAACACTTTCATTTTTGACGATTCATGATCAATCCTCAAGCCTCATTTCGTTAATTTTGAGGATTGTTTCGTCAAACTATCACGTGACCTTTGAGTAAACGGGAATCCTCATTTTTACGATCGTGATTTGACGATTCTGTATCTTGATTTTGAGAAGTAACTGAATCTCACTGTTGTACTCACATGCTCAAAAATGACGGAATATTTCTTTAGATTAGACGACATTCAAATCCTCCTAAAAATGACGATTCAAATTTCCTCACTTTGAGGAAACGAAAACTCGGAGCATTTGAAAGTAAACGAATCGTCAAATTAAAGAAAATGTCGTTGTTTTTAAGCATTCATTTTTAAGAGTGTACTGTCACCCATAATGTCACCCATAATAATTTCCCATAATACGTGGAAGCAAAATCCTACGTACTTTCAGGTATTATTTAGCGAATCAAGCCTTTTACTGACTCTGCACACTGAGCAATTTTTTGTGGCACCATCTAGGTGACTCTCGCTATCAATTTTGACGCAACGAATCTGAGCTTTTTGTGGAAGTCAAACTATGCCGAAATTGAATTTTTCCAAGAGAATCCAAGCAAAATGGGTTGCAAGGGATCTCCTCCATATCACATAATCATACGAAATGCGCGTCGGCGATTTTCCCATTCTGAAAATTTACCGACTCAGTCGGGGTCTAACCCCCGATCTTAAGCTTATATGGCGGGCACGTACTAAGTCACAGTTACTAGGCTGATTATTTTAAGAAAGTTTAAAGAAATGAATAAAAATTATAGATTTGAAGCTTTAAGCTGATTCTAGAGGCAGTGCTGAATTATACATTCTGCCGAAAACCAATGATCTATTCGGCCATAATAGTTCAATAATAAGCGCTTTTTATGGCTTGGGTTGGAGGTACCATGTGTAGACCATTCAGCTTACCCGACGACAACCTTCCCATTAGTTTACAATCAAAACTACCTTATGATTCATCTGTCCATCTAGAGAAGATGGTATGTCACTAATCACAAAATATCTAACTAGCCCAAGAATTGGCAAGCTAGGTGGCTAGCTCGACTATGAGTTCAACTATGAACTATCACTTAACTTCCTTAGGTCTTCAGTATTTATTTATTTTCCCCAGAAAGATGAAAGGAAGAGGTGTTGAGAAAATCTACCACCTATCCAACCCGTAAATGAACGCGGGGACTTGGAAGCAGGCGCGCTAACCACTACACCATTTACACTATCAGCCAGACCAATGTTAATATCCTACCTCCTCCTTCAGTTCCATGTCCACTGCGTCCCTGCACAGCTCGCTCTTGGACCTTTGCGTGCTTCCCAACAACCATGATCTACCCGACCCTAAACGAACCCAGAAAGCAGAAGCGCTTACTACTACACCATCACTACTACTTCAACCACCCAAACCAATGTTTTAATCCTATATCCTCCTCCAGCTCCATGCCTACAGAGTGCCTGCACAGCTCGCTCCTGTGCTTCTGCCTGCGTCCCTCCACCCACGTCCTATCCTACCTGTAAACGAACTCTGAAATCAGGAAGAAGGTGGGCTAACCACTACATCATTTACGCTAGCAACCGAACCAATGTTATTATCCTATCTCCTTCTCCATTGCCACATGCATTCCCTGCACAGCTCGCTCATGCACTCTTTCCTGCATCCCGCCACCCACGACCAACCAAAACCTTAAACGAACCTTGGATCAGAAGACAGGCGCGCTTAACCCTACACCATTGCGGCTACTCTGTACCAACCAAAACAATCTCACCTCCTCTTCCTGCACAGTTCGCACATGGGCCTTTGCCTGCGTCCCACCACCCACGACCTATCCAACCCGTAAACGAACCTGAAGATCAGGATGCAGGAGCGCTTACAGCTACACTACCACGGGGCCACTGCTACCACCCAAACTTAACTCACTTACCCAAACCAATAGTATTTCCGTTATAATTCATTAACCTAGAAAAAATTCGCGACCGAGTGTACCCACCACCTACCCGACCCGTATATACGAACCCGGGACCAGGAGGCAGGCTACATTACCACTACGCCATCCATGCCATCAACCAAACCAATAATTATTCTACTTCCTCCTCTACACCATCTACGCTGTCAACCAAACCAATAGTATTTCCGTTATAATTCATAAACCCAGGAAAAACTAAGGACCGAGTGTACCCCTACACGACCCATATATATGAACCAGAAGAAGTATATATAATAGGACGCAGGCTAAATTACCACTACACCATCCATGATATCAACCAAACCAATGTACTATACTACCTCCTCCTCTACACCATCTACGCTGTCAACCAAACCAATGTTATACCAAAACCGACCTTAAGTTTGCAGAATACAAATGTTCTACGAGAAAAAGGGTAAATAGTTCTCATTTTTGAGTACGAGAATCGTATACAAAAAGGTATTTCACATTCAATAAACAAATTGATTTGTTATTTCAAGACATAAATTTATTATTTTTATTAGCTTAGCTTCAGTTAGAGTGTTATTTTAATTATTTTTTTCCTTCGATTTTGACGTAACAGGGCGCACGAATATCAGGGTCGAAAGGAGCAGCCAATCAGAGTGGGCGAAATTGCGGCGCCAGCCGGGTTGTTTACCCAGTTTCCTCCGCTCAGTACATTTCTCTGCTGCAAACTTAAGCTCGGTTTTGGTATAGTATCTCACCTCCTCCTCCAGCTCCATATCCACTGCGTCCCTGCACAGCTCGCTCCTGGGCCTCTGCCTGCGCCCCTCCATGCGCGCCGCCGCCAGCTCCACCGCCGGCAGCTTCTGCTCGGTGGACGCCTCGAGCCTGCGCACTGCGCCCTCCACGTCCAGGAGCTGTCTGCGCACGCGCGCCAGACGCTCCTCCAGGTGACGCTGGGCGGTGGTCAGCTCCAGCAGGCGGTCCTTCAGGGAGTCGAGGACGGTGAGGCGCTGGCGGCTCAGGTCGGAGTGGGTGCGGGTCAGGATTTCCTAGTGGGAAAGAGAGAAATGGACAATATAGAAATAAAAACTAAACTCCTCGGCGTTAGAGGACAATGACCTGCCTATTTCAGCTTACTTGACCAAGGGCTCTTCTGGGGTGCTATTCATATGTCCCGGTTAGGGGGTAACCTCATGCGCAACCCCCCGTGTTTATTTACCAAACATGCTTGGTCTTCATTTTATAAACCCACGTAAGGGGTGAAAGGATGAGTCAACTTCGCCCAATGCGGGACTCTATCCCCGGACCTGTGGCATAGCAATGCAAAATCCAAAATGTATAAATAAGTGTAGCATAAAAAGGTACGAAAACCTTTGCATATGCACCTTAAAACGGGACTTTGTAGGAAAGATAAATACTAATGCAATACAAAAAAAAAAAGATCTTATCTACCGAAACTGAGTTTTGAGAAAATGAAGAAAACTCATTTCATCTAAGACTAAGTATTAAAGAAGATTTGCGAGTTTGATTGAATATGTGTGTTTAACCATGTTGTTGCTTATCTCCTTGGTTTAGCAGAGCTAAACCAGGTCTATGATGTTTGCCACTCGTAAAAAGTCCAGGATCATGACTGGATTTTCATACATATCGTGTCTGGAAAGTCCCAGACAGTCCAGGATGTGGTCGGTGCCGCCGTTTGATGGAACACTTCAAACAGATAGGAAAGGTCTTCTTGCCATTCGTGTAACACAGAGATCTAATGTGTCAACTTTTAAGTCTCGTAATGGCCGTCTGGTCGCTTCTGCAGCACTTTTAGGGGTATACCATGAATTATATATGAAGTATTTGGGAAAATTCTACTTTGTGTGCATTGATTTTAAGACTGCAAAAACGCCAAAATTGCAATTATGGTCTTCTTTATATGAAAATATGCAGAAATTAGTGTAAGGCTGGCATCCAAGGCAGCTACAATAGATTCGATGTGCACCAGTCCCATAGACAGGATTTATTTATTCAACGAAATTTCCCCCCCTTGTACTGTCCATTCTTGTTGTTGTTGGCTAAATTTGAATTTAAGGTCCAAATAGGTGGTTATTACATTGATATTTGTACACTACATTTATAATGCAAGAATTATTGGCTTAAACTTGAAAGCTTAAAAAATGAAATATGGTTAAATCAGAATCCATTTCTATGACATTGGCGACAATAGGGAGGGCTCTAAAGTGTGCCATCTGCAATTATTTCCTTTTGTTGTAATTATTTTATTACTTATCATTACTTTTTTATTACAACTATCAACAACACACCATTTAGGCGTCGGCGACATTTGATTTTGACACCACAGTTTGACTTTGAATATTACTTTTAAAAGAAAGAATGGAGAATGTTTACAAATATCTTGCATATTTAAGTTTTTACAAAATTAAAATGCTTTCTGTATGTAATTTATATAAAAATGAGAGAACTTCAAATTCAATGTAGTAATGTGACTAACCTCAACTCTTGGTACAAAATCCCTCGAATGCTTAATCTCCTGTTCGGCCTTCTGAATATTGTGTCTGGTGGTTCGTTCCCAGTCGGCCACAGTCAACGCTGTTTTTTCTGGAATGATGAGATTGGGATCGAATTTAAATCCCTTCGATGAAGAGTTTTCCGGTCTACAACTAGAAGCGTGCGTGTCGATCTCCAGAGCTGCTTGCTTGTCCGTGACATCCCTCAAAAGTCTTTGCTTAGCCGCCCTGTCAGAAATCATCTGGTCTTCTATATCTTGGGTGGTTTTATCAAAGACTCCTAGAACGTCTTCGATATAGATGTGGTACTTCTGGATTTCCATTTGAGGTTTATCCTGGACCATATCCACGCCAAGTCGTTTATCTCGTTCCATCATGGCCTTCTTGCACATCAGTAGAGGTTTCTTGAAGCTTTCGGATGCCTTCGCCAATCGAGTCTTCAAGTGCGTCAATTTATCCAAACAATCGTTGAGCTTGGCTATGTTTTTGTCGCCTTCCTTGCGCCAATAGTTGACATCAGCTATCCTCTGGTCATACTTCCTTTCTACTTGGGTTTTGCATTTCTCTGTCTGTTCTTGGGTTACTTTGCATAATCTTTCAGTTTCAGCAACCACATATTCAGATTTTGAGCAATCACCGTCGGCAAGGTTATATTGAAATGCGTTGTTGAATTTCCAATCGGAGTCAGAATGCTGGAGATATTTTGAATGGGGAAATCCTGGAGTTCGAAACCGCGAAACGCTGCTGCCTGTTCTCGCACAATCAGTTTTACCACAATATGTTGTTAACATTTTCGAAGTTTTACTTTTGCTAAAATCACTTGATATACTCTTCTAATAATTTGATTGATAGTGATACCGAAATGTCTGTCTTCCAAATCTAAATGTTGTTTTTCTTTCCTTGGCTTCCGTGATTTGATACAAAAATTTCACGAAACTCAATATACCGATGATTCAACACGCATGCGTGAAAAGAGTTGTGATCATCACGAGAGGAAATGTATTGTCATAGTTATTTCAACCAAATCATCCGTTGCCATGGAATTTAAGAGTCTTCTGATATGAAGAAAATTATTATCGATTAATTTACTCTCATTTCGGATTTCTCAACTCGTTTCTTTTGTGGAACAAAAATCCTAGAACCAAGAACAAAGCATAGAAACAAGCCTATGCACACAGAAATCAATTTTTCCACACTTTTTTTTATTATATTTATAATTGAATGTATTTATTCTATAAATGAATTATTTATTTTTGAATCTGTCAAAACAATTTAAAATTTCAGAACTGTCGTGTAAAATGTTTTAAAAAAGTTATTGAAAAAAAAAACTGTATCTTTACTAAGCGAAAATAAAACATATAAAAAAATAAAATTTTTCCTATAAAAAGTTTCCTTAAAAATAGAAAATCCTACTGCTTCTTAAGACTTTTGAATGCATGCAAACATTTTGATTCAATGGTATGGTAAACTATGTGACAATCATAAGGTTTTGTGATGATACATTCCAACACATCGAGGTAACTTGAATGAGTATATAGGCAAACCATCTTTATCGTGTTAAACAGTTCAGTTTCTGCATTATTTAAATCTCCTGATAAATGACTTTAATAGATTAAGACTTCTCTTCCACATAATAAAAGAAAATTTAAGATATCAGAATTTCCTGTATTCCAATGTGTACGAAATACTTTACATTAATTGTTTCGGTAATTTGTTGATCAGCAATGTTTATAATTGGTAAATTGTAATAATGTAAATTTTTTTTATACCAATCTCTTCCTTCTTTGACACAAGTGTCAAAACTACACTGTTTAAAATATGGGTTTTTAAATTTGAGTATAGTGTTTTCATTTTTCGGAATATTTTTGGTTTATAATATAGTTTCGAATACATTGTTTTAAAATTTGAGATCATGCATGCTCGTGTACTTGAGAACGAATGATAAAAACGTTGATCGGATGGTAAACAAAATGCGAACATCTTTGTGCTCATTTTGGAACATTTAATTTTTAAGAGTGCTCAGATTCAATATATTTCAACTTATTTATTTTGCGAATTTCGTTCTCATACATAAGTTGTTAGCTGCATAATAGCCTCATAGTAAAATGAGAACATATATCTAGTACTCGATGGAGCGTTTAATTTTAAGTCTACTTTTATTTTATTTTTTTATTCAAAATAACTTAAATAATGGAAAAGTAGGTTGTGACTCGTTGACGTTGTCCGTCTGTCTGTTCTACCGTACCGTAAAATCGGTTACATAAGTCGGATCTTAATTTTTTTTCTTGGAAAGATATATGACCTCAGAGACCCAAGTTTCATACTTTTGTCCGTCTGTTCGTACGTCCTGATGGACATCTGTCTACTTTTTGTCGGAGAATTTCCCATTGAATTAGCATTTGAATTAACTAGGTTTTAAAAAGCTTAAATTGCGATTGGAAGCTGAGTTTAGCAATTTATTTTAACGTGTACAAAACTTGTGTAGAAGCGATCTAGGTGACAGTTACTGTTACAAACCTACTTGTCTTCTGATTAAAATATTAGTAGATAATTAAGTAACAGGAAAGTGGGCTATGTTAGTTCTTTTCGAGCTTCTTGTTTAAAAGTGCTTATGAATCCCAAGCCCCACCCCCAACCTTCGAAACGCGTCTCCATCTGAGAACCGAATCTACAGTAATAAAATTATTCTTAATTATTATATTTTTCAGGTTCTTTTGGCCTTCCTTACACAACAAGGTGGAATCTCGACACCTCTATACCATACAGTAGCAGATATAATATCTGAAATAGCCGAGCCTTCTTCCAGCCTGTTACACTCACTGGGTGATATTATTCGAAAGAATTCGGAGTCCGCATCAGAAGCATTGGGTGTTCTCTGCCTCAGTTTGGGGCACTTGGCGTCCAAGTCTTCAGCAGTTGAAAATAAAGAGTACGTTTCAAATATATTCAGGGATTTGTTGAAGGCAAAGAAAAGATCTTGCCGTTCTGATGTTTTTGTCATCGACATCCTGGAGGCTATTAGTAACCTCGGAAGCCACGATCCAGTTGAAGAAATTTTGGAGGTATAATAAAAAATATCCTGAATTTTTCATGAGATCATAGCAACATTTTTTTAAATTTCAAATTTTTTATTTTAAACAAAATCTGCTCGGCAAAAATTCTTGACACTTTATTTTCTCTTTTCATACCTCAAAATAAGCAGTTCGTAAAAAAATCGAAAATTAAATTTAAAATTTGAGTGAAATATAGAACATCAAAACTTTGTCATGTCTGTCACATTTGTCATGTCAGTCACGTCATAAATATTTTATAATAATTTACTATTTATAAATTTCTTAATTTTTTTCTTTCTGGTTGGAACATCAGAATCTTATATTGATTCCAAAAAAAATTCTAGACTTGAAATGCATACCAGTTAAGAGCAAATGGTAATAATATAAGGTCACTCAAAATCTGTGTTTCAATTTTGTCATGTCAGTCACGGCATGTTTTAACCCAATTAATTTTAAGTATTTTCTCTTGAATGAAAATTTCAGTGTTATTTTTATAATCAAAACCTTTATTTGCATCACCCCATGGTAATTTTTTAACAGTCAATTAACATTTAATACTTTTTAAGAGCCAAGAAAGTTGTCTTATGTCATGTCTGTCACGAATGGAATTAGCCATAATAGTAATTTAATGGTGTTAAATATTTAAAAAGTACATTAAGTGCATTTAAAATATTGTATAAAACTATAATAAAATTTTGAGTTATTTTCATATTCAGCAAAGGGAAAATAGGTTAGCGATCAAACGGGTTGAAGAGCGTAGGGAAAGAACGTAAGAATATAACAAAAAGGGGAAAACGAGAAAATGTATATGAAAAAGGAGAAAATTGTTACTTGCAGAGGCGGAAATAACATGTTAATTGACAAAAAATCTCAATTTTCCCATAAGTATCACATAGCACTTCTACACTCTTAAAACAAAAGAGTGAAATACACTCCAGTCGGAGAAGTGCATTTTCGACACTGGAAAGGAATGAATATTAACTCGACTGAGTTAAAATCACTCGTTTGGAGTGATCCTGTCGGAGGTTTAACACACAAAGGATACACTCCAAAAGGAGAAGTGCATTTTCCAGACTGGAGGAGTGAAAATTAATCAGACTGAGTTAAAATCGCTCGTTCGTTTTAAGAGTGTATCTCTATGCTCTGCAATAGTAATTTACCGTCCCTATCTTATTAGCTGTATCATAGTCAGGGCCTGTTCTTCCATAAGGCCCATTGGGCCCGTGCCCCAAAATTTTAAGGGCCCCTAAACTTCAGTTTCTGCTTTGATAAATGCTGTAAATCCCCAAAACATCAGTACAAAAATTCTGACACTCCATTTTTTTTTGTGCTCGATTTTGAATGAGAAATTGGCCTAACGTGATTGTTTTTATCAATATTTAATAAGGAAGCCAATAAAATTGTAGCAAAATTTGATACAGGTCATATAGCACCATCATTACTGCAAATCATACATAACACTTTTCGCAAAGGGGGTCACCCAAAATAGTTTGCGCTTAATAAAGTCTGAGTTTTCATAGAACATACCCTGCTCATAGAAATTGGTTATTAAGTTGCCTTTAGAATGATAAATCCACATGTAAAGTCCTATTTAATTTTAAATTCCTTACTTCATTTAGCTGTTAGTACAAACTTACGTACACTCTTAAAACAAACGAGCGATTTTAACTCAGCCTATGTTATTTTTCACTCCTTTCGGTGTCGAAAATGCACTTCCCCTATAGGAGTGGATTTCACTCTTTTGTTTTGTTAAACTTCCAACAATCTTAACAACAAACGAGCTATTTAAAGGCGATTGAAGCAATTTAGGGCGATTACGAGCGATTTAAAGGCGATTAGGAGCAATTTGGGGCGATTACGAGCGATTTATGAATTAACTTCACACCTTTCAGTGTCGAAAATGCACTTCTCCTATAGGAGTGGATTTCACTCTTTTGTTTTAAGAGTGTGTATAAGTTTAAATAAATAAGCATTGTTAATTTCTTAATTATTATTTTTTAAAAACAGGTGTCCAGATTGTGCAAGGAAAACATGGCTGTTCAGATAGCATGTGCACATGCTCTCCGGCATTCAGTTCACCTCCCGCGCGTGCAAAACTGGATTATAAATGCAACGACTGAAAAACACTGCGACCTTATAAGAGAAGTGGTGGGATCACTCACTGACAAAATACGAGATCAAGAGATGAACTCAGGTATATTTAGAAATCAAATGCCATATCTAGAAGAAACGTTAATTAACAAAAAAATTGAGATTTTTTTTGTCAATTAACATGTTATTCCGTCCTTCCTCCAACAGCCAACAGCAGACTTCAGGAGTTTCTTAATCAGAGTTAGGAAAGAGAATAGAGCGGGCCATGTATGTGCGCAGTAGCGCACAAAAGAAGCAGGTTAGAGCGGTGCCTCTTTGTGGTACCTCAGTGCCAGTTTCCATAGTTTCGGCTACTATGTTATGCGCAGTAGCTCAAAAAACCGTTAAAGGGGTGTATCTTGGGATACCTCAGTGCCGGTTTGTTAAGAGCAGTAGCTCGAAAAACCTGACATCCCTGCTAGGTAATGTAATGTAATCGTTTCCGGCTGCCTATTTCTAGCCTCCGTCAGGAGCTTTAACACAGCCAATAACGTCTCGTAATTTAGAACCCTGGTCAAGTGACGAGATCGACACCTGAGCCGGCACCCAACGGAAACTTCGAGTGACATCGTACGCTGACGCCGTCGGGACTTTGGACTCCACAGATTTAACGAGCACGTCTGTCCCAGTGTACTCGGGACATCCCTGCTCCAAACCATTTGAACTAGCCCCCTCTACTCCTCCTTCCTAACTCTACGTTGTTTTCTTATTGTCTATCCAACATAAAATAAATAATAAGCAATAACCGTCGGAATACATCATATCAACCTATACAGTTATCTGCATCATCAAACGAGTTTCTTTTCTTCAGAACAGACGATATTCCGAACAGGACGGGTATCGTGACGTCACAGAGAGCATCTCTGGCCTTATCAGTTGATAGGCCTTAGCACTGCCCTCTGTGTATCCTAAATAGGATATAATCATATAGGGTAATTCCACGTCAGAAGAGACCACGACTGCAAAAAAAAAAATATTTTTTTCTACACTTGCACATTTTATATTTGCTTTAGAAAGGTTTGAATTTTATTATTTTTGTATCAACAACTATTATTGTTTCATCTTTGGAAACACAGCAGCTTCAAAATATCCGCTTTGTTTTGAAAGCATATGGTCTCGTGTTTTTTCATAATTTTGAACAAATGAATTTTAAGGTAAGAAACACATTTTATCAGATTTTTTGGTAAAATTATTAAAATACACTATCAGAACTACCTTAAAAACACACTATTAATTGCTATTTATAACTAAACGATATTTAATTAGGAAGATGAAAATCTCCTTTTGACTGTAGTGTCAGTCACGAAAAGATAGAAAAGTTTCTATAACTTTTTAAAAAAAGGCTTTACTTCAAATTTTTTTACGATATTTTCTTACTATAGTAACCTCTGTGTAATTCCACACCTCTTTAGAATGAAAAGCATTTTCTCTATTTATAACACATTTTAGCTTTGTAGTGTCAGTCACAATGTAGTGTCAGTCCCAACTTCTTTTTGATCTAGATGTTTTAGATTCGCTATAATCTTTGTAGATTTCTTATACTTTGATAATTATGATTTAAGATGGCTATATCAACAGCTAAAAGAAAAAAAAGACCAAAGGGGAAGTTTTTAGGAGGGGATAAATTACAAAAATTTAAAGAAAATGGAAGCAAAAACCACTTTACGGACAACACTTCAATTAAAGGTATGCCACCTCCATTGCAATCCTCCAACCGTTTCACAACCTTCGGTGGTAATTCTTTTAAAAAAGTCATGATCATCTTTGCCTTCAGTCATGGTAAAGGACCAATTGATGGACTTCGCGATACAGTGAGGAGGGGATAAAAGAAGTCACACTTTCTATCAAATTTGACTCACATTTTGCTAAAGATTTTTTCACTTTGAATAAGAAATCTGCCCAAACATATCACTATTATACATTTCTGACAACTGTGTAAAGGGCAAAATAAGTAGATTAAATGATGTATGCTCATCAAAGAAGATAAATACTTCCGATTCCCTAACACTAAAAAATTACTCCGTTTTTTTTTTAAAATTCTACAAATACGTACTTAAAACAACTTCCAATGTTTCATTAAATCCCCCAAAATACTACAAGGCTGATAAAACAAATTTAAATGTTGTAAAAAGAAATAAACCTCTCAACAAAATTCTGAAAATGAACATGATGCTATAAAAGGAGCTTTATTTCCTTTTGTAGTTAAATTATCGTTAAAAATTTTGTGGGCAAATGTTAAGTAAAGATGCTTATTCAGTAAAACTGAAGCATCTGCAATGGTCGGGAAATCTTTTTGCGTGGCCTGGGAAGGAAGGTTTTTCAGAAAATGCTATTGAATAAAGAAGTAAGAAACTACCAGAAACTTTAGGGGACCTTGTGTAACTTTTTCTAACTATATTTTTACCGTGTACGCAATTTTTTTTTAAAACTTACCATGTTCAGCAATATTTACATACGTTTTGTTATTATTGCCTAAATTTCCATTTCTGTGATACAATTCACATGATGTAGCGTGTCACAAGTTGAATGTAGTGTAAGTCACGCACAAAAGTGCTAATAAATTATTTCCTATGATATTTCAATACTTTTTGGCTATTAAATGATTCATCTTTAAACCTCATACTTAAAATAAGCACTGGTAGAATGTCGATTTGGTTGATTTGCTGCATTTTGAAGAAGAAATTAGAGTTTAAGAAATTACCAGAAACCTACTTTAGGGGACGTTGTGTATTTTTTTCTAACCATAATTTTACCATTTATGCAATTTTAAACTTACCATGCTCAAAATTATTAACATATGTTGTGCTATTATTACTTAAAATTCCATATCTGTGATACAATTCACAATGTAATGTCAGTCACGAATTGAATGTAGTGTCAGTCACGCACAAGAATGCTAATAAATTATTTCCTATGGTATTTCGATACTTTTTTGTAGTTAATATACTTAGCCTGAAACCTTATACTTAAAATAAGCAGTGATAGAATGCTGAATTACTGCACAATCAGAAGAAATTCGAATTTTTATGAGAGCCAAAAATCTACGAACTTTCGTGTAGTGTCAGTCACATCAGGACATTTTTATTATTTTTTAGTTAAATAATAAATTTTTAAAAAAATTACTGATTGCTAAAAATACTATATGCTAAGGGATATACTAACATACAATATTTTTTTTTAATAAATATAAAATTATTATGAACTATGCAAACGAAATTGGTTAAATCGTTCTGATGTAGTGTCAGTCACGCGTGGAAATGCCCTATAATCCTCTGTGACAAAATTGCCTTGCTCTGCAATAGCTTCAATTCCAAAGACCGTAGATCTGCCATGTTATAGATCTGATGCATCCAAAGCAAGACCTCATTCAACATGCTTTAACGTTTCCAAATTTCTTACATAGACAAAACTGCTTGGCCCCGCTATGACTTCAATTCCATCGATCGATTTCTCAAAAACAACTTGATCAACGAAAGCCCTCCCTGTTCCAACTTAGAATCGGATATCCTCTTATATTTCGGTCGCAAGCGGAACCCCGAAGCCAATGAAGTATCCCGAAACTTCTTTGACAAGGATTCTGGCCGAGCCGATGAACAGGTAGCTAAAACCACATTTTCTAGGTTTATATTTTGGTACATATACTGAAATATTTCTGAAATTCTTTTTTTTTGCCTAACCAAAACGTTTCTGAAAAAATATATATATAAGACCTCCTATTAATGTCATGTTTCCAATCAATCTCTGGAAACGTTTCCTTTATATTTAAAGTTAAAAAAGGGAATAACCCTTACGCATGCACAAATGGTCCCATCCCATTTCTGTCTAAGGAGATACCTCGAGATTGAACCTTTTATTTAGTGCGGAGGTTTGAATCCCACATAGTTTCAAGCATTCTATAAATCGGATGTGTACTTGAAAATAGTATTAAAAAATGCTTGGAAACAATTTTTTGAAATTCTCTTTTGTCACATTCTAGGTCAATTCAGGAAATAATTTTTCATTTTGAAAGCTTTTTTAATAGAATACTGTCACAAGACATAAAGAGCAAATACACATTTTACTTTCACATCAATTACTTTGAAGTTAGAAAAAAGTCTGATACTATAAGAGGCCATGATGTGGTACTTCAACCAAAAATAGTTTTTTCCTAATGTGTATAAATTTTGTGTAGAAACGGTTGTAGATGACATTTTTTACAAACCTTATTTTTTTCTGATAAGAATTTCGGTGAGTATTTAAGAACAGGAGAGTAGGCTAAAACTTCCTGTTAAAATAATTTCAGGTCGGCCGTCTGAGACGTCGTGCGATCGGCTGGGACGATCTCAACTGTGGTGAGTGGACGGAGGACAGCAGCAGTCGTTTTAACCCTATTCAGGACAGCGAAGAGTTTGCCGCCGACAGAGCAACCTATAATAGAAGAAAGAGCTGCCTTGCCTTCAGGAAGGTAGGGGTGAAGGGGGCCAATGCTCAGATATATGCAGGTAGGTGAAAGAAATTTTTTAGAACCTTAAAATAGTGGTAAAAGTTTCCATTGTTTATGTTGTAGTTATCGTGTACTCCAGGTCAGGGCGTAGCCTGCACGGCAAAGACCACCGTGTTGATTAATGGTGGCTGGAGCACGTTAAATATGTTGTGGTCACAAAGTCCTCCATGTTCTCATACCAAATTAATACCTCTGGGGGTGCCAGATCAGGGGGTTATCGGCCTTTGATCTGGATCAAAATTCCGATATGTGAGTGAGAATGGATGTGTGAAAGGGACCTTCCTGTAAAACGGATGTGACATGCTGACGGGCAACAGTCGGACTTCCTCCCTTGTGGTGCTCAATAAAAACGGAAGCCGTCCTCTTCGCCTTAAATCGGGTAGTCCTCTACTCCGGGCTCGGTTTCCGAGTGGCATTAGAAACAACAAAAACAACCCTTTTAAAAATAGAAAAGGATTAAAAAGTTAACAAATACATTTGAGCCAGTCAATATCTTCTTCAACTACTTTTTCTCACAAATAGTCAAGGTTGTACAATGTACATTTAAAGTAAAGCAGTATCTTTTGACTCCAGCCTTAAATTAAATAAAAATTAATAATTTTTCCATTTATTGCACCTTTTGGGGACTTGAAATTTTTATCTTACGTTACCACACAAAAGTGGTGTATTTAATATCGTATTATATAACAGCACTGAAAACCTGTCCACAATACTAAATAAAAAGAAACAAATAATCATTCTCTCTATTTTCAATAGGAATGTTCGCTGGTGTCAAGGAACCCAGTGATCCACCGAAATACAAATTATTCACCAAATTTGTCTCGGGATTGAACTTCTTAGGACATGAAATGGAAATAGGTTCGTTTTACTTCTACCATCAAAGTGGAAAAACTAAAGCGTACGTAAGGGTAAGTAAAACATACACAAATGGTATGGGGTGAGGCAAACAAAAGTGGCCCCAGTCTAGAGATAAGAATAAGGCATAAATGTTGCCAAGTCTAAAGCCAATGTAAAAACAGGTTTGCTAACTGAAGCTATTGATCGCTTCAATATTAAGCCCAAACAAACGCTTGGCGACTTATTTGCCGGCAACTGCGCTACGGTTTTAGAAGCTAGTTGAAATGAAATATAAACAAGGTTTGTAGAGCTGATTAAGAAAAGTTCCCACTAGTGATTATTTGATTGTTTCGGTCGTTATTTATCCTAGACTCTAGGATAGATAACGACCGAGCACATAGCACACAAATCTTATCCTCAACTTTGAACATGTCTATATTTTTTTCCTTGTAAACTCAAGTTTAACACGTTAAAGTGTTCAAACACATGAGCTAAGTACGCAACTGAGTAAAGCCAAGAGAAGTTAGTGAGAAAATGTTGAATGATAGTATTGGGCTAGACTCTGTTCATGCAGGAGGCGTCGGGAAAAAAAATGTTGTTGTTTCTCATCCCCACTGGTCTAGCGGAGCTAGACCAGGTCCATGAGTCCATTCACCCTCAGGAAATCGAAAAACAAGACCGGGTCGCGCAGAAAATCCTCCTTTGCAAAATTCACGCAGCTAAGGAGGTGGGCCGGGCTGGCTGCACTGGAGAGACATTTGTTGCAGGTGGGGTAGACCTTTTGTTGCTGTTCGTACTTCATGCACTTTAGGTGACCACTGATGAATCTAGCGTATGCGGTCTGATCACCTCTATCACCCCTGAAGGTCAAAGCATGACCCGGCTTATCCACAGAGTACCAGGTGTGTACTGGGGGAGTAGTCCAGTTAAGCAGGACACCTTTCTTTCTAATGGAGTGAATTTCTGAGGATGTGAGTGCCAAATTATCCGGCAGGGGCTCATTTGTGCCAAGTTTTGCCAGCGAGTCAGCGATCTCATTTCCGTAAAGACCAACGTGAGACGGAATCCACTGCAAATAAATATCTCGCTTCACGGAAAGTTTACTGAGCAGTTGCAAGATTGCTGTTCCAGCTCTATCGCCCACTTTGGGCCATGCACTCAAATATTGGATAGAGCTTCTACTATCCGTTAGGATCCAGATGGAGTCCAACCGCGAGTCCCCTTCAATTGCCTTCAGTCCTGCCTCAATAGCAAGAAGCTCCGATCGGAAAACAGAACAAGAATCCGGGTTTCTCATTTTTATGTTGGTATCGCCTCCAGGTCTCTTGATGTAGACTCCACTTCCAGTACGACTCTGATCGTCCCTGCTACCATCTGTATAAACACGAAGGCCCTCCTCTGGGATGTTGTTGATAATTTCGAGAGACAGTTGCTGAAGCAATTCAGGAACGTCTGAAGTTTTATTTGTGCTTGATGCCAGATCCGGACAAAAGTGTACCCTTGGAATCCCACGTGAGGGATCGACACAAGACTTAAGGGAGTGCTGTTCGACATCTTGATAGACTGAATTCAGGGAAATTGCACGTGAAAAAGGGCTATCTCTTCTTAGTCTCTGATTATTGGTCCAATGCAGGAGGTAGTCAGCAGTTCTGTGTTGGGCCCCAAAACTAAGTAGTTTACTAAAATACTTCACAAGACAAGTCTCTCTTCTCATATTAAGTGGCAGAAGGTCTGACTCAAATAACACAATTTCACCAGGGCAGGAATGTCGCAAACCTGTAATTATGCGTCCCGCACTCTGTTGAACTCGATCAAGTTTTCGAAGATTGGATACTGACGCACTCGAATAGATTTGTTGACCATACTCTAATATAGGTCTTACAAGAGCGATGTAAGTTGTCCTTAGCGTAGCCGCGTCTGCACCCCAGTCGCGGCCAGAAATGTATTTAAGGATGTTCAGTCGCTTTCTACTCTTGGCCACCAGGGCCTCAATATGTTTGTTACAAGTAAATTCTGGGTCTAGTACAAAACCCAGATATCTAGGGTGCTTTTCATAAGGGAGAGGAATACCTCTCAGAGATATCTGGGGAGAATAATTGTAAATATGTTTATTGGTGGTGAAAAAACTCGTCACTGATTTGGAAACATTGAATGTTAGTTTATGTTCTGCAGCAAAATCCTGGACTTCTGCAAGTGCTAGGTTAAGATTTGATTCCAGCTTTTTAACGTCCGAGTCTGAATCCCATAGAACGATATCATCAGCAAATATGCCAATCTTGCACGCTCCATTCAGCCTCTCCTCAAGGGGCACACTCCTTCCAATATCTTCCATAACTAGAGCAAGAGGTAGGAAGACGACATCTTGAGGGGATATTTTCTGCTACTAAGGTATGCAGCTATACTTATGTATGAGCTAATCTAATGTATGAATGTATAATCTAATCAGGAAAAAAAATGAAGAGTACATGGGAAAAACCGATTGATTTTGCAGAGAAGTTTCCTTAGTAGTTCACTTTGGCGATGATAGCGAGTGATCGCCTAAACTTGTGTAAGGAAACCAGTTCCTACCATAGATATCATATTTAAAGTAATAGAGTAGAAGATCACGTGACCTCCAATGCTAACGACGGGACGCGCAAGGAGCTCCCAGAAGAGCCCCAATGAAGCCAGGGTAGTAGGTCACGTGATCTTCCACAACACTATAACTACTACTTTTGAACTTCAAAATTTATTTTTTAAAAACCAAATGCGAATTTCAAAACTTAATCAGGATTTTTTAAAAAGTTCTTTTCTATTTGCCACAGAGGAAGTTTTAAGTTTTTAAAGAAGTACCTTGATTATCCTGAAGCACATACATTAGATTAGCTCATACATAAGTATAGCTGCATACCTTAGTAGCAGAAAATATCCCCTCAAGATGTCGTCTTCCTACCTCTTGCTCTAGTAATGGAAGATATTGGAAGGAGTGTGCCCCTTGATAAAGAGTAATACTGGATTAATTTAAATATTTTATTCAAACAGATTTTGGGCAGAACCAGACAAGAGTTCACCAACGAAGGCTGCACGCCTACAGACCTCAAATACAGGCCTTTGAAGCACATACCTCTGTATATGATGAACGTCGGTACAGTTCAGCTAAGTCTTGGCGTCCACCTAAGCAGCCAATTGGCGATGGACACCATCTGCCCCGGTGAAGAAGTTTATCAGTTGGAACCTTTCACGAACGTTCGTGTCGGAGGAGAAGCGATGGGCAGCGTACTCGTGAGTAATATTGATCTTCGATTGAAAGTCTGCTTAAGCGTGATCTATACTATGTCTAGTCAGAACGTAAGCTTCGAAAAGACTTTCTTCCACCATCCCTTCGCTGGGTTTTGAAGGAAACGGGGGGGGGGGGGGGGGGGGGCATCGGTTTTGTTAACCTAGCGTGTTTGAGGTTACCAATTAAAACAGTTAGTAGTAACCAAGTAGAGTAGGGAAAAAACACGCTCACGCCGTTTCGAAGAAAACCGCATGCGGGGATGGAGAGGAAAATGCTTTCGAGGCTTGCATACCTGGCTAGACAAGGTATAGAGTCGTCGTGATAAGGCCTCATCAAGGCTTTGCCAAGACTCGTTTAAAGGGAAGCCAATATTTCATTGACGTCCCCATCCTCTCCCACAACGTAGTTTCTCTCCAACTTAACTGATTTCTATATTGGACAACCCTGTCAACTTATAACTAACCTATATTTCCGTTACATTCTATAAATTACAAGGAATTAGTTCTTGTTAAATATTAAAAAGTATTATGGATTCAATTGGTAAAATGAAAACATAACATCTAAGCTTCATCTAATCTAGTTATGTTAGTGTTAACATAACAATAAAATATTATAATAACTGCACCGGAATTTGGGGTCTCTTGAAAATAGTTAAAGTAAGTCCAGGTTCACCAGCCTATTTGGTGGTGGGGCCCCGAGTCTCATCAATCATTGTTGTATCCCCAGAAACCTCATTTAGTGTTCGAATGAGCTACAAAAACTATAGTTGGAAAGTTATTCTACAAAACACCTTCTGAAAATGAGTTAGTAGTGGCACGTCCAACTCAACTAAATAGAGCCAGAGAAGCTTTCATTTCAGTGACGTCACATTATCCACCTGGTTCGGGTTGTCTGCTGTTCCGAAAGAGAGGAACAAAACCTGTTCGGAACCTGAAAAGTATAGTCGCCTGTGCACGAAAGCGTGACATTACCAAGAGCTTCTGTAGCCCTAAAAAGTTAAGTAGGCCATGGTAGTAATGATTACAGATAGCGCATAGCAGACAGAAAAACTAAAATATTCTGCTGGAATTTCTTCTGATAATCAGTTGAAGGTGGTGACTAGATAGCAGACATAATCATTAAAACATTAAGTCCTCGCGAATGCCTGTCGACATGAAAAAGAAACCAATTGCATTACGAGGTTGTTTTTTTTTCAACCTCCGATGGGCTGTAAAGAAAAGACGGGTCAATATACAAAAAAGATTTTATTGCCAAATGTAATGTATAAGCTTATGTCAGCTTATTTCTCTGCATAATTAACTTGACGATTAAGGCATGTGTCATACCTGTGAGCAAGCTTTGCAATACTGTCTTCATAAAACGTAGCCGTCAAGTGGGAATTGCGAGCTGTCATTCGTTTCTCACAGGCAGAAGGGAACAGTGCAACGGAAATTCATCGAAGAATGAGTCGAGTGTATGGATACACCTTTATGAGTGATGGCGTTGTGACTGAATAGGGTCGAAAATTTAAAGGTGGCCGAACTGATGTTAATGAACAAGGGAGCCAAGGAAGCAAGTCTGTGGCTACAGACGACATTGTTCAGCGAGTTGACCAAGCGGTTGGGGAAACTCATAGGTTCACCATAAGTGGAATTACAGATTAGCATAGTGGCTTGGTGGGTAGCGCTTCCAAATTGACGTGGAGCTCAAAGAAATCAACTCCTTTCAAATCATTGGCAGCTATATTTTATGAAGAGGGTATTGCAAGGCTTGTTCACAGATATGACAAATAATCGTCAAGGTAACTATTTAGAGAAATAAGGTGTATTGTGTTACTGTATTACTTTTGGTAATAAAATCTTTGGTGTATATTTCCCCGTCTTTTCTTTACAAGTCCGTCGGAGATTGAAAAAAAAACTAGCATCAACAAAATTTCTTTAGAAAAAAAACTTTTTTAGAAGTTTTCGAAAATTTTGATGGGTGAGTCGTTGTCAAGGAAATCGCGATTGAAGTATTCCAATAAATAAACACTTCTCCTGAAATGTCATTTCTTAGTTTGTAGGTCATTGTTTCTATGGAAACCGCGCTATCAACTCGGACATTGACTCTTACTCTATCAAATTATAGAAATACAATTTATTAATTATTAAAGCTTAAAGATAATCATATCCTTAATTTTTTGTTATTTTCAGTTTGCAAGAGGAGCTGTTAATTTAAGTGGTAATTTTAACTATAAGCTCCAATTCACTTTTACACCCATCCCGGATATGTGCATAAAAGGCAGCCATGGATACGACCCAATGCATATTAGTTTCGAAGCCTATTATCAGGTAAGAATTAAATTGTCAAAATTTATCAAAATGAAATAAACGCATTGGCGTGACAGCCCATAGAAAACCAAAAAGCCCAATCCATTACATAAATTAGTACTTAGAACAGGGTCAATGAAACGCATTGCAGTAGGTATTCCAGGTCGGACTGACGTGAGATACTCAATGTTAAGTTACCAAGTAAGATTGGTCCTCATTTTTATCCACCCACTGAAGAGATGAAATTAGTTTGAACCCCAGACCTATGGTTTGTAACCCGTAGCTCAACCAATCAGCCACGGTTTAACGATTTAAAAATTGGATATTATGTGAATCTATGTGTTATTGTACTGTCTATTAAGGAAATAATGTCAAATTCTAAAGGGACATATTGTGTAAATCATGTATGTATCATTAAAATGTCTATCTAAGGAAATAATGTCAAATTCTAATGGGACATTTTGATAAAAGACATCTATTTTGACTAATCTATCGTAAAATGACTATGATGTTCCAATGATGCATCTTTTAAATTTGACTTAAAATTTTCCGTACACAGACAATACAATGAAATTTAAATTGTTTATCTTACTAAACAATAAAATATTTTCAGCTTTGGAATGTCGCAAAAGATAATTGGGGTAAAGCCAGAACCTGGAAACCCAATTTCCTGTCATGGAAAGTATCCAATGGACAAATGAAGCAATGGTTTGATGACACATGCATTGGGACAGAAGAAGCAAAACCAACTTTGAATATGGAACGAGAAATGGAATAATAAACTATAGGTTATTGACACAAGCTCTAATTTTTCACAATAATTATATATTGTATTGTGCTGTAACTTTTTTCTCATGCTTCTTATTTATAATCCGCCGTTAGTTCTCTGAAAAAAGTCAATATTTTATTGGGGGGGGGGGGGAGAGGGGGAGTAGGTGAAGAGGAAAAATTATTTAATATCCTTGGGAGATCCTATGAGGAGGAGTCCTATAAAAGCCGTTGCTCATAGTTTAAAAACAAGAACATAAAGATCACATTATTAAGAAATAATTTTGAAAGTCCCTTTTTAAATTACTTTGTTGGAGTTTACTTGATTCGATAATGTGATTATTTAATTAAAACTAAAATATTTTTGAATATTGTTAAGTAGAATAGCATTTTTAAATTGTTTAAGAAAATTTTCTTTAACTAACTGACCTGTGAATTAACTATTTTTTTATTTAAAAAAATTGCTTTGAAAATAAGCTCTTCAAATTGCAATATGCAAGAGAGTTCTAAGTTATTATCGTCTTTCTTCATTATAGTGAAAAAATGTATGGTTATTTAAAACTTGTTTTTGTTGTGTATCATCCTTTTATCATTGTAAATTAAATTGTTGAATTTAGTTGTTACGTTGTTTTCTTTTATATAAATGCATAAGTTGTAATATATATGAATTTGTTGTAATAAACAAAATAGTTTGCTTTTTCAACGGTCTTTTTTGAATAGTTTAAGCTAACTATAAAAATAGTTCAAAAAGAACTAAAATAACTTAATTTCAAGTTACTTTAAATATATAAAACTAGCAGTATGGTCTCGAATTACTGGGAACCCGTTAACTTCGCATTGCTTCCTTTTAGAGGCATGCTTATTGCTTACTTGTGAAAATGGAGGACATTCACAGACATATCCACCTGAGCTTCAATTCCAAATCGCTGTGGTAAAAAAGCGGTTAGACAGGTTAGAGCAGTAGGAAAACATTAGCACGTGGTTCGAGAGCTATATAGGATAACATTAGCCTGTGTTTCGAGAGGTCTAGGATAACTAACCGCGTGACATCACATGAATGTTCCCCATACACTCAATATCTAAACTAAAGTCAATTCGTGTAGGCGCATGCGCAAGAAAAACAGCAAATAATATCACAGAATGGTGTCAAGCCCATGTTACTTCCCGGCCCGGTCGTTGTGTTTTGAAGCCTTGTTATGGTCTGTCTACTTATTAAAATACACTCAAAATCAAAACAAAATTAAATTCATGTTGGCGCATGCGCACTTAAAAAGCAAACACTAATAGAGGATGGTGCCAGGACCCCGTTTCGGCCCGGTCCATGTATTTTCAGGCCCTGTTGTGGTCCCGCCCTCCCACGTGGATGACGTTTTTTTAAAACTAAAAAATTAATTAACTTTTAATTAAAAATCACAATCAAATATGAAAAAAATAAGCCTCAGGTGCACACGTAGGTATTAAAAGGAATCTGTATTAAAAATTTCGAATCTTTTAGAGCAGTCTAAGTAGGTCTTTTGCGATCCACAGACATACACACAGATAGACCCTTTCTTTTATTATTATAGATACGGTATATAAAAAGTTTTTTTTAAAAAAATGGTTCTGGTGTAATACTTTTTGAACAAGTAATTTTTTTAAAAACTTGGACCACATGAAAGGAAGTTAAAACAAACTGTCTACTGTAGATGAACGTTAGTCCGGACGTCCAATTGTATTGGCAAATGTATAAAAGATAGCTTTCTGTTTCTGATATCATTTCCCTTCAAATTATTTTTTTAAAAAATCGATTACAACGGAGACCATTGACAGAAATAGACGCCTACCCTGGCATACTGATGAAAATTAGAAATGATGGGCTATAGTGACATACCTTTCACACACAGTACGAAAATTTTAAAGGATTTATAAAATCGGCCGTTTAGAGCGGAAGTTGAAATAAACCGCCAAAGGAGACAGCCATCTGACCGGATCATAGAGTTCTGATGCAAGCGTCCAAATAAAAAGTAGAAAAAATGGTCTAGGCGTCTAGGCATGTTGAAACACTGTGTTACGTTTCCAAATACCTGTCCGACGAATAGTACCGGCCCTTGTAGAGGATGTGCACGCTAAATAAAATAATGATATTCAAAATTACAATCCTATAAATTAAACCCACGAACGCTTAAATATAAATATTTCAAATAAAAATATATAAATTCTAATCTTATAACTATGCTCAATTCTGTTCCTATGGAGAAATCGGCTCATGGGCAGTTCTACCATAACTTTTAATTTCAGGTATTATTAAACTTATAAAATTTATTTTTTTCAAAACCACTTTAAATGTTTGTCAAACGCTTTATAAGTGCTGTAGAATTACGAAAAAAAGTTCATCAAAGTTCATTTGTAAAAAACAAAAAATAAAATAAGGGATGGCAGTTTTTAAAAAACACCGATGCTAAAGAAACCGGTCTGAACCGGCTTAACGAAAAATAACTATTTTCCAAAGAAACCGAAATCCCAAAAAAACGGTTAGTCTTAAAACTTAGTTGCGGTTTTCAATCCCTAGATCATTACGACGGTAAGAAACGGAAGGTAAGGACATTCACGCTGTTTTCCGGTCATTTTTTTGTTGAAACTAACTCCAGTTTAATAAAAATTGCTTTTTCTTCTTGTACTCCACTTAAACATATTTATAGAAAAAAAAATTCAATTATCAAGAAAAAATTAACCTTTTCCTTGGGACCTTGGGTGACTGTAAGTAGTCTTGTTTTCATTTTTTGTCTGGAATTATTTTTGCTTTAGTATTCGAAAATGAGTTTTCTAAGAATATTTTACTTACTAAATTTGTAAAATGCCATCTTCTTGCTGTGCTGTTGGTTGCTCAAAATTCAAATCATTTGTTACATAAAGCTTGCATCAAAAGAAAAGTTTGGTTGTTTGATAGATACACATGTATTCAGGTTTGTGTGCTTGATCAGACCCGCTTGTAAACCTTCGCAAAGTAAGACAGACACAGACATAATTTTTACAGACTCAAAGAGAGAAGGTACACCCAGGGCGAAGGAAGAAATCGAACCCTCGCCTGTTACAAGGCTCAGACTGTTAGCGTAATGGGCTGCGACCCAACCCACTAGGCCATCCGGACCCCAAATGAAAAGTTTCTTTTCATCTATGACAGTCATTTTGAGAGTGAAACCGAAACAACCAACGAAATCGTAGGATATGGAGAAATGAAAGCAAGATCGTACATCATCTTATACGTTCCCAAAACTCTATTTTGAATTATTCTCTTCCGCGACGCAATTAAAGAAACACTTGTTTTCAAATTGGGAAAATAATTCTATAAAATATGAAACTATGCCTCTCTTGTTCTCGAATTCAATAATCAAACCAAAAATCGAAATCTCGGAGGTTCAGCTGCAGAAGAAACGTTAAACGTCACGCAAAAGATGACTATAAACTACAATGACTTTGACTTCAACGTACAGCTTGTTTATTTATGTTATCATCGGCCTTGAGTGGTGTCACTTTTTTTTATTCATTTTTAATTTCTTCCTTCTTGTTTCCAGTTTAAGCTCCCTGTTTGTTTAAAAATATGGCATTTCTTGGTAGAATTGTAAAGCATGGGAACAGAGTGTATAATATCTTAGAACACAAGGTATATGGTACTTTTTATGTTTATATTCGACGAAATGAATTTTAAAGTTGGTATCTTGCAACACGTGACAAAAATGTGCGTTTCCCAAACACGGTCGTTGGTCTGAGGAAAAGCCAAGTTTAATGATTGTCCATCACATTTGATCTTTGTCTGATAAATTTTACCTTAAACAGTTTGCTTGGATCGAAAAAAATGTTAAGCAAAAAGGGCTAGATCTTTTAAAAATGTCTGCAAGACTTTTCAGGGAACAGTGCCATTAAAAAAACTTTTAAATTAAAAAAAAAAAAATATTATTATTCATATATTTTGATAATTTTTTTTACAGCAACATCATATTCTGGAGAAATTATGTTAGGTTAGGTTTGAATTGTCGTCGCACTAGAGCTACACGAGGACTATTGGCGATGGCGTCGTATTTTAGAACCACACTCAAGTGACGAGCCGGCACCTGAATAGGCACCCAAAGCAACTGTTAAGGGCGACATCGTATGCAGCGTTAGGACTTTGAAGGATATTTAACGTGCACTCCCTTACACAGGGTATTATTCGTGGGAGAAACTATGTCAGTAGAATAATAAACTATGTAATAAGGTACTTGGATACTTATCCTTAAAAACTGTCTTTGGGTCTACAAATAAACATCCCATTGTAACATTTTTAATTTAGTTATTCAAAGTTCATGAAAGTTAGGGAATGCTGATGTAGAGAAAAATGTTATTTGCAAGAACAAGGGGTAGAACATGGTTCTTCTTTGATTTGCATCAATTACCAGAGTCATTACACAACACTGTATATATTGGCCTGATGGATTATCTAATTCTAATCACCCAAATACTTCCCCTTCCATGGAACCTTTAAGAATGTTGTGGGCCAATCATAACCGCATAAGTTCACTGCATAAATTACTATATACTTTTGTGTGTTTATGCCATTTACAATGTAATGTAAAAGTGTTTAGGTAGTATTTTTTGTGCTTGCAATTGTGAATTTTATTTAGCATGATTCCCTTTTGAATAGAAAGTATACAATTCATGTGGCACAAATGTTGGGTGTTTTAAAAAAAGAAAACATCATTTAAGTCTGTTTCATACTTAAAGTAAATTTTATTCAACTCATTTTCTTACCATTATAAAAGTAAATAATTTAGATGCAGCTTTCGTATAATGGCCAGTATATTGGAGACTTTTAGACAGCTTAAAAAAGTATAATGTAGGGTTGCTATGTCAGTCGAGCTTGAAAAATTAAGTGGAATGTTCACCACATTTAGGCATTTTTGTTGCTTGTCAACATAACACAAATTCTAAATTTTGGCTGGCTATGACAAATGACAGTGATTGTGCTCTCTAGAAGGAAGAGTGTAGGCTTTATGGCCCATTACCCAGCTCACCAGAAGAGACAGTCACAAGAGACACACAAAGAAGGACGACACAAACACATAGCCAAAATAACAACATTTATTGACAAGCACAAACATCCATGCCTTTTACCAGGATTCGAACCCGAGCCCAGCAGCTCCAAAGTACAATAACCTTTGCGCCGATGGACCGGCCGGCTGACTATTATTTCATAACTGTTCCAAAATTTATTTTCCATTTGAAATGTACTATTGTTATCTTAACTAAAAAATAAACTATTAATTTTTACTTTCAGCTACCATCTGTTGTGATTCCAGCTCGCCACCTCAACTTGCAAGAATATCAAAGCAAACAGTTGATGAGTGAAAATGGAATTTGTGTTCAGAATTTTAAAATCGCTGGATGTGTAAATGAAGCTGAGGAAATTGCACATTCTTTACGTAGGTGTAATTTTTACAATTTCTAAGGACTGTTCAAATTTGAAAAAGTTTTAGGGGATTGAAAACGGTGAATTTTATTATTTTAACTTTTATGGGTATTTTTGATTCATAATTTTTGTATTTTTGATTTTTTTATAACCTTTGTATTTTTGATTTTTTTATAACCTTTGTATTTTTGATTTTTTTATAACCTTTGTATTTTTTATTCCTAATTTTAATTGTTTTTAATAACAAGCTTGTGTTTAAATAATTTTTTTGTTCCAATAATATAGCTTTAAACTAATCAAACTGTAGGGCTACACTATTTTATCCCCTTACATTTTTAAAGAGAAAATTAATTTGTTGTTTAAGTCAAACGATTTTCAAAGTTAATGTTGGAGTAATTTTACCTCTTATGCTGTAGCAGACTAAAAAAAAAATTTAACTGACTTTTATATAAATAATTTTTCTGGTACATTGAATTTTACTGTTTAGTTACTTATCAATTCATCTTCCAATATTCATTAAAATCTCTTAACTTGTGCATAAACTTATGATTTTTCAATGTAAATTTGTTTTGTAGATGTGGATGAATTTGTTATCAAGGCCCAGATTTTAGCTGGTGGTCGAGGAAAGGGTGTATTTTCCAGTGGTCTTAAGGGTGGAGTCAAACTGACCAAAAAGTATGTTTAATTAAACAATCCAGAGGTAAAATTTTAATTTAAAAGAAATTATGTTATCATTTTATACTGAAGCTGCCCCTTTTGTTTGAATTATCATTGGATGTACTTCATTATATTTATCTTATTTTAAAATTATTAGTAATGCTGTGAGCATTCAATCCCTTGATTTCAATCCTCCTCCCTTCTCTCTTTATTATTTTCCAAAGGGCTGCTTTCCAAATTTGAAATAACTGTCTCTTCAAAGGTGTTTTTATTTAACATCCAAACTAGCAAAAATATTCGTTTTTAATTAATGAATGAGAAAATACAAGACATTTTTAATATCTGTCATAAGTGATGATAGTTTAAATAAATAATGCAAAGCTTAGTTTTATTTTTTTTAAAAGAAAGTTTTATTTTTTAACAAAATTTCCATAATAACTTTAATTTCTTTGGGAAGGTTATTCCTTTAGTGAAGATTGCGGCAAATAATTAATGCTCGTTCTAAAATGTTAAATGTTTATTTTTAATATGAAAGTTCTTTGATAATTTCTAAAACCTATTTAAGTTTATTTTTTGAGTGTCTAAACATTGTGTCATCTTTAAAAACTAACTTCAAAATATGAATTTTTTTTTTCTATACAGTGCTAATTAGCAACATTTTACTATCTTTGCTCAAGCTTTTGTGTGTCTTTTAGTAATATATCATTGTATCTTTCAGTCCTAAAGAAGTTTCTAAACTTGTAGAACAAATGATTGGATATAATCTTGTTACAAAGCAAACCCCCAAAACAGGTGTTCCGGTTTACAAAGTAAGTTATGTATATACAAGATAAACATAAACATTATTAAAAGATACTTACAATAAAAAAAAACTATGGTCCATTTAAAAAGTTTTGAAAGTTGAGGAAAGTTGATCGTACTTCTCTTAATGATTTATAAATATATTTCAATTACCACAAAAGATAGCAGATAACTATATTCTGTATTATCAAAAGCTCAGCCAAACTAGCCTTCTGGAACAAGACAGTTTTGTATTCAAAATTACCTAATGTCTTAAATTTGCATAGGTGATGATTGCAGAAGCAGTTGACATAGCCAGGGAGACTTATCTGGCCATTTTGATGGACAGAGAAAGCGGGGGACCAGTCATTGTTGCTAGCCCTGCTGGAGGGGTCGACATAGAAGAGGTTGCAAAAAGGACACCAGAATTAATTTATAAAGTGAGTAGGTCTAAAATAATACCACTTCATATGATTTTCTGCTTCGAAGTTACAATAATATTTCTAAACTGTATCTGCTATATTTAACAAAAAAAATGTTTTTTTTAGCTGTAACGTAAAGAATGGTGTTAATGTAAAGCAATATTCACACACACAAAAAGTAAAAAATAGTCCTAAGTATCCAAGTTTATGTTACTGAAAATTTAGAATTGGAACCTAGTTTTCAGATTTTTTGTATGCTTTATTTTATTTATGAAATAGAAGTGTACTATACTCTCTCCTATTAAACTAGATGACTGTGGTTCTAAAATACAACGCCCATCGCCAATAGCCCTCGTGTAGCTATAGTGCGACGATAATTCTAACCTTACCTATTAAATTAGAAGTCCCTAGGCTTCATCTCTTTTTCCCAATAACTCACTTTCCTTGAAATAGACTAAAGCTTTCAACCACATTCCTATTTCAGTGTGTGTGTGTGTGTGGGGGGGGGGTTACATGAAAGAGTCTAGTTGCAGAGAGAACTCATTCTCCAACTTATCACTTTGATATATGTTTGTATCCGTTCATTAGCAACTTCATCTAATACCATATCATCACACCATATACCAGGGCGGGATTTAAAGATTTGCTGCCTGCAGGCTATGATCAATTTGCCGCCAGATATAGTTTTCTAAACTATTTTTTTCTTTCTGCTTATTAGAATCATCTATGTGCACTTTAAATCAAAAGCGAAATAATAGACGAATTTTTTAAACTGTTGTGCTATTTTTCTTTCAACTTCCGAATCCGGGGGATAATCTGCAATTGTCCTTAGAGCTATCATGTTCACTTTGTAAGTATTAATACTATATATAGGTTTACGAGTTATGCATTGATGAAAATTATTTTTTTTCTTTAAAAAATTATTATAAAGATACTACTAATTTTTTTTATGCTGAATGCCTTTTTTATTGGAACTAAAACTTGCCGCCCCCAAAAATTTGCCGCTCTAGGCTACAGCCTACTTAGCCTATTTAAAAATCCAGCCCTGCCATATCCATATCAGCAACTTCATCCATCATACATCGAACTCTTTCCTACAGTTATTTAGCTCTCCCACCATGGTCAAAGCCAAAACTTGTCACCTGTGCTTCTAAGGAATAAGCTCCTTGCTCTAAGATATAAGATTATTTTCTGTTCCCCTGCTTTAAATTTAAATATATGACTTAATTAATTTTCGATATTTTAAAATTTGATTCTATAAAAGTTTAATAATTTTTGCAAATTATGCGTTGCTGGAAAGAGTCATTTACAGGTATGCATCTCTCAATTGGTCATTGAAGTAATATTTTCTATCATTGAGGATATACTTACTTTTCAAGTCCTTATTTTCAATTGAGTATGGATTTTGAATACTGGTGGTTCATTTAGAGATGTTTATTGCATATAATTACATAAAATCATTGTTTCAATATATTTTTATCCACCCGTAGGAGCCTGTTGATATCACTAGAGGAATCACAGACAGTCAAGCCAGAGATATTGCTCAAAAACTCAATTTTGAAAAAGACTTGCTTCATGAGGTAATTAACACTAGTATTAAAGAAAAGTCTAATAAATTTACCCTGTGATAATAAAAACTATAAACTAGCATTTTTTGTTTTTACTTTTAATAGGCAGCAAAGCAAATAAAAAATCTCTATAAACTCTTTATTAAAGTGGATGCTACCCAAATAGAAATAAATCCATTCGGTGAAACCAAAGATGGCAGAGGTAAATAATTTTTCTGAACTCAACATCTTTTTGGAAGAACTCGATAAGTTTTTATAAAATTTACATGTAAATTTCTTTTTTTTACTAGTTCTGTGCTTTGATGCCAAATTCAACTTTGACGATAATGCAGAGTTCAGACAAAAGAATATTTTTGCGATGGATGATCATGCTGAAAGTGATCCAAGAGAAGTGGATGCAGCTAAATATCATTTAAATTACATTGGAATGGATGGGAACATTGCTTGCATGGGTAAGAACTCCATGGTTTTTTGTACAGTGAAAACTCCATGTCCGACCGCCTCCATTAAACGACCACCTCTACTTACAACCAATTTTGCAAGGCACCGATTCCCCCCCTATGTGTTCAATGTTGAAAATCACTCTGGGAGAGACCAGATTTCACTCCGCAAACGACCGGTTTCAAATCCCATTTCAGGAAAAAATATCCTTTTAACACGACTTTTACGCATTTAAAAAATAAATGAGAAAAGAGGTAATTTGGGAAAAATGAAAAAAAAATAATAATAAATAAAAAAGTAAGAAATTTCTTCTTACTTTGAAAAGGTTTAATTACACTAGTTTTAAAATAGTTTAATAGTCACACTAGTTTGTTAAAATAAGTTAGTATAGTATTTTTTTTTACATACTACAGTTTGTTCAAAAGTAAGTTACTATAATTTTGTATACATTATTTGCGAATTAATAAATGAACGTAATGATAGACATTTTAAATTTTGTAATGGTTAATAATGCATTGTAAAATGACATCTTAACTTTCTAGCTAATTCACTTTTTGTACTCTAGGAGCGACCAACCTCCATTTACGACCGATTTATTAGGGAACGGATGGATGGTCACTCTTAGAGGTTTCACTGTATTAGAAAGCAATTTTGAGATAACTTTTGTGTTTGTCAAACAATTAGATTTGTTTAGGCAGCAAGAACATAGATCTTTGTTTGATCAGTACCATTTTTGTTTTGAAATTCCTGTTATTTCCAATGCCTTCTTAACTGGTTTAACTTTATTTGTTTAAGAAATTAATCGTGAAAAATTATACTTGGGACATGGGTTCTCTAAATCACATAATTGGTTAAGCTCATATAATTTAGTCCCCCCCCCCAACTGTTTAATAAATAGATATTATACATTCCTCGGTAGACAAAATACATGATATTACAATAGACTGACACGTTGGCCAGTGTAAGTATCATACAAAAGTAAGTGCAACTAAGAAATTACTCATTTGCAAGGTGTTAGTATTGGGTATTTAATATTTGTGCCGACTACAACACAATATCAACATTTAAATTTATTTCCAATTGAACTCTTTTGAAATTATAAATTCATACAACTAGAAAAATAGGATGACTATTAGTTTATTGTGTAAATGCAATATGAAAAAAAAAAAAAATTTTTTGTATGATTTTTTTTCTGAATAGTAAATGGTGCTGGTTTGGCCATGGCTACTATGGATATTATTCATCATTATGGTGGCAGCCCTGCCAATTTCTTGGACGTTGGTGGTACAGTTCAAGAAGACCAAGTTTACCAAGCATTTAGGATACTAACATCAGATGAAAAAGTAATGTATTTAGAAATACTCAACTTTGTTTATTTTAAGTTACAGAATCCCCGTCTCCTGGGGCTGATTTTTCTTTCAGTTTCCTGAGCCTCCTTGTAAATAAATTGCTGATTGATGCCTGAAAATTTGTTTTTGTTATTTAAAATGACAAATTATGTATGGGAATGCTTACTAACTCAATTTAAAGGTATTTTGTAATAATTCCAAAAAAAAATGTAGCCTTTAAAATTCTGAATGTGAAAATAGTATATTTCTTTGGTATAGTTGTTTGCTTTTATTTAAAATAGTTGTAGTTGATAACTGCTGGTAAATGTTTACACTCAATTTTTTATTAAACCTGTATTAAGTAAAATTTTAAACGAAATTTCTGAAGCAGGTTCTTAACTAATTATATGCTACTTCTCTTTATGATTGAAATTCTTTTATTATATAAGTTTTTTTATATTTAATTACACCTGTAAACTCTTTCTAGGTAAAATCTGTTCTGGTCAACATATTTGGAGGAATTGTCAACTGTGCAATCATAGCTAGAGGTATTACTAATGCATGCAGGAGTATAAAACTCAGAGTACCCTTGGTTGTGCGATTAGAAGGTATTTGAACTTATTAATTAATAAATATACAATTCATAGAAAAATAATTATCTTTAAGGGGGTATGGGACACTTTTAACTTTTTTTTAATATTGCAGATATCAATATAATTTTTTTTTCTATAAATGTATACTAAATATACTTACACTTTTAGATAGTCAAAGGTTTTAAATTATCATTATTTATTTAAAAAAAAAATAAAATGTGTCAAAAAGTGATGTTTCTTTTTTTGTTATAAGTCAAAAACTTATTTATTGACAAACAAAAATTTATCATTTTTATAAACAGAAAAATGTATTTAACAAACTGTGTTTACCGATTTTTCTTATTTGCCATAGTTTTTTTTAATTATTGAAGTTTTTTTTAATAATTTCACAGGTTCACTTTTTTTATAAAAATTAATAAATAAAAAAATATACTATTTACAACTAATCCTTAAAGACAAATTAAAGATATATGTTTGAAAAATATGAGTGGAAAATTTTGACACTCTATGGGCAGTAGATTTTGAGTTATATCAATTTAAAGTCAAAAAATCATCGAAAACACAATCAAGGAGAAAAACAGCTTTGAAGTTTATCCCTTTCCTTACTGAAGCGCTCCAAACCGACCGAACAACTAAGGATTCGATAACGATATTCCTATCTAATATTAAGAGGAAGCAAAGATTAAAAACGTGGTTGGCCAACACAGATGTCATGACACAAAAAACTACGCATCTCACGTTCTACTGCAGATATAAATAAAATTTTTGTTTTAAATTATTCTAAAATATTTGTGTTATTTTTTATGATAATAATAATTTTTTTGGAGAATTTGTGTCCTATACCCCCTTAAAAAAATATCCATTTATATTTGTACCATTTCAGGAACTAATGTTGACGAGGCAAAAGCTATTCTAGCTAACAGTGGCCTTCCTATAGTAACAGCCAATGATCTAGATGATGCAGCCCGAAAAGCAGTTGCTAGTCTTCAGTGACCTACCCATCTTACTTTATATTAAAGACAGTTAAACGTTAGAAATATTGTTGCCAAAAAAATCAATTAAAAATAAAAATTTTAACAGATATATCTTGATGTTATAATCTAATGTAAAACATCTATTTTGAAATATTGGTGATGCTTGGAGCTTAATGTTTGTAAAATGTTTATTTAAATTTAATGGTTCTGAATATTTGTTTGAGTTGACTTTAAAAATCACTATTAAACAAAGCTCAACTTATCAAAACTAAATAACTTGGGTGAACTACAAGATTTTAATATAAACTGGATTGATTATATGAAATTAAAAATTCACATTTATTATGAAGGCATACCTTATCTTAACATTTATCTATATACTTATATTTTCATAAAATGGTTTTGTTTACTATCATGTATTCTGAAGAATTACGTTTCTTTATAGTTGAATGTAAAGGAATTATAGTACATAAAAAACTATTGAAAGGATGTGTTTTATATACAACTTTTAAGTATTCATTATTTGATTGTGTTTTGATTCCAAGTGCCTTTTTATATTTGATTATGCAAGATAGTCTTTTGTACTTTGCAAAACATTTTTAGGTGTAACTATAATTACTATTGATGTTAATTTTATTAATTTCTTTACAGTGTCTTTTATTTATGTTAAAAAAATAAAGAATATTTCAATTGTACTGTTGTGTATAAATATTTTTCAAGTAAAAAAATATTCACTGTAAAATGAATGTTAGGATTACTGTTCAAAACCAAATTTCAAAACTGGGAACATTAACTAATTAAATTTTAAAATTTAACGAAAAATCACAACATATTTTAATAACTTCTTCGCGCCTGGAAAAATCCTATGCATACATTCGTTATATAAAATTTTTTCCAAAACAATCACACATTTTGAAGAAACTAGTATTTAAAATTGCTGAGGGACATGCCAATTTAGTGAGATTTTAGACAGTAAGAATATTTTTTGTGTGTTATGAATTGGCAAATAGTCAGTTTTTTGTGATTAATAGTCCATTCTAACTTGTTTAAATACTACATTTCTTAAAAATTAACCTGACCTGGGTATTTTTTAATACAATTAATAATTCAGCTGCTTAGGTATCATTTTTGGAAAGCTTAAGCATTCGTTTACAATAGAAAAGTTTGTATTAAGAAAATCTAAACTGAAGGTGCTAGAAGAATTCTACAAAGGTCCCATTATGTGTACCTCTGAAGTGATGTGAAGAGGATAAAACCAGGTAACTTAAAACTTTTAGACTACATTAGGCGTGTTTACATAAGCCATCGAATCAATGGATTGATAAGCAAACTTAGCAATTTTCTCCCAGACAGAACCGGAATTGCAGGGTTCATTGGGGAATTTTGCAAACCCTCCAATGAAGGAGGGTTTGATGTTTCATACCATGGATTTGGCTACAGATTATCATTTGAGTTAGAAATCCTTCTTGACCTCTTTTCCCCTTAATGGGGATTTTAGCATTCCATGGATTCGATGGCTCATGTAAACGCGCCTAGTGTATGCTATAAATAAGATCTTTAGTTTGCAATATGGTACTTAATTATAACTGGATATAATTCAAAGAAAAGTCAATTTTAAACGATCTAACTTTATGTACACATCTATACAATATATATTTCACAATATTAATAGAGAAACACTAACAAATCACGAGTAGATATAAACTTTACAGTTCATGTTTTGGTGGCTTTTGATCCAGCAATAAGGCTTTTTTTTGGAAATAATCCATACATAGTAATCCAAATGATGTTTACAAAACTGGGGGAGATTCCTTAATATAAACAACAAAAGAAGTAATTAAAGCACAGCTGTATACAAAATCTGAGCATGAGTATAATACAAAAACAGTTCAGTTATCCCGAGGTTGTAGATGATTCGGAGCATCATCGAACATGTATTTCAGTCTATAAGCTTCTGCAACAAGGAGGCTAATTTCGTTGTCTCCCCAATGCAAGGTTGGAAGATTTTGTAGGCTCAGCATTAGGCCCTGCGAAATAAAACATTTTTTTTGAATAATATGATCTTGCGTACAATTTCGAATTTATTTTTCGTTCAAGGAGATTTAACCCTTTCAGTCCCAAAAATTTACTATGCAACAGAAACATCTGATATTCACAAAATAAGCTTATTTTAGGTCAAATATAGGAATTCCATAAGAAAAAAAATTCATAAAATTTTTTTATATGGTTTTTGAAACAATGCCAAAAAATTTTAACTGTGGAAAACAACAAAATAAAAATATACATATTACATAAAAACACTTCGAGTTATATATTTTGAGGTATCTGACCATATTATTAAAAAAAAAAGTAATTCTTTTAACCGAAATAGTTTAAATTGTGTTTTAAATATGTGGAACTGAAGTGAACTTATCAAAAATCAGGTGAAACGCTTGTTGGCTATTTTCTAAATAAAAAAAATAGTAGTCCTGACTTCTATTGAGATTAATGTAAAATATTGTCTAATAGAACAAAGTGTGAAGAATCGAATGATGTGTGTTTGGATGTCATAACCGGACATAAGCATTCGGAAAAAAATATTGAAAGTGATGATGCCAAATGGCATCACTGGGACTGAAAGGGTTAAACGAATAATTTTGAGGAGCTTATCTATTTGATATTAACATAAAGAGTAGAACATGCTTTAAAAAGACTGAAAATTATACTTAAAAAGTGCCATAGATTTGAGGTATTATAAAATAATTATCCTCGGGTATTGATATATGTATTATTTATAAATGATTAATTGCTAGATACTTACTTGAAAATCTTTTTCTCTTAATAATTCCCTAGACCAATACTTGAGAAATGCTGCACAAACATACAAATGAAAGTTGCTAAAACCGTTAGGTTCAGACTGCAAAAAAAAAATGCATATAAGTAATTGCTTTCAATGAATCACACTTGTAAGACATTGTGTCCAAAAATTATTAATGAGGCAAGAAAAAAAAACCTTACTAGATATGTATCCCACAGCCGAATAGTGCAGGCTAAAGGCAGTTCGCGCATTAGCAAATTGTTCATCCACCGAAATGAGAATTGAAGATATTCTATGGAATGTCTCTTCAAATGGTTATGTAATGGGGCTAAAAATAAATAAAGTAACTTCTCATGAGAAAATTAACCAAGTGCATCTAAGTCACAAATTAGCAGAGCTGCAATGTATTTTTAAGTATTTTATAGCAATCCGAAAAAAAACACCTTTAATTTAGGGTTCTAGATATCAGGGTGATTTTCAATTCATATTTCATTTTAGAATAATTTCTATTCTTTAGGAAATAAACTCCCCGCGAAGGTGTTCCCACTTTGTCGTAGTGCGGTGGCTTGCGTGTGTTGTTGATCCCGAGAGCTAAGCCGGCGGGAGCTTCGGCTCCTGGCAGGGTTACCCAAGCCAGACAGGTCGGAGGGGAGACACCAGACCAAGAGGAACACCCTAGTCCTTCAGGTTGGGGGTTGTGCGATGGGCTAAACACCCATCCGCTTAAAAAAAAACCCAGTTTACAGAAACCGAAGTCAAAGAAGACCGTCTTTCTCAGATTGATGGTATAGATTATCAAGACCCTATTGTGTCCCCACCAGTTGATATGAGCCCTGGTTGTGAAAGCCGATTGGAAGCAACCAGGAGGATGAAAGTGACTGGTAAAATTTTCTCGGCAAAACATAAAGTAAATATTGGTTGTTGGAATGTAAGAACGCTTTACGAAACAGGTAAAGCATCCCAGGTAAAAACCGAAATGGAAAGATATAAAATCGACATTCTGGGACTAAGTGAAACCAGATGGAACAGTAGTGGAGAGATAAAAATGACAGGTGGAACATCAATTATCTTCTCGGGCAACGAAAATGAGGACGATGTTCATTGTAAAGGTGTGGCCTTCATGCTTTCAAAAACAGCAAGGAAAGCACTCATGGAATCGGACCCGGTATCAGAAAGAATAATACGGGCAAGATTTAAAGGAAAACAAAAGAATATATCAATTATCAATGTATATTCCCCTACCAATGATGCTACAGAGGAAATAAACTGTCCCAGCTTCTTTTCGTTTGTGGTTCATGTCTACATTTATTAACTGCAAGATGCAATTTAATGTCATTACATGTTAACATGCTGATTCTTAAGAAATTAAGAAAACTAGAGAGAGACATTAAATAAACTATTTGAGAGTATAAGATATAATGAACTCTAGATAATAGCGAACTCCTAAATGAGGCGATTTTTTCTCCTTAGAATTGAAACATTTAACAGGGTGCGTACACTATTTTGAAAGTGAAATTCAAGCTCTTTTAAGCACTTTCAATGACATTTTACATTCAAATTCAAGGCCTTAAGAGAAAATAATTAAGCAATTTGAAATCGAAACCGGTATAACCACCGGTTTTTAACCGATTAAACTGGTATAACCGTCAAAAAACCGGTATAGCCAGTTTTTCGCGGCGATAAACAAAAATCGATTCTTAACACTTTACCTACGGGCGTCGACTGACCCGTAGACTAAAAATCTTCTAGACCAGCAACTTAATCTAATGCCTAGCTCTTCTAACGTGTCGAAAGCAATTAAAACACTTTTAAAGGTTGATTTGTTGATTGGCATAATAGAACTTTCAATTGTAGGGCTACTGTTTCTTCGGAATGTTCTCTCTCTCTGTTAAAAAAAAGTTATCCACTAGTGATTATTTCAACCGTTAGTCATCCTTTTACATCGGACCTTTTTGACTATGTGAACAAATAACATTTTGAGTTAATTGCATGACACAAAATTTGCATAAGGGTCCGTCTTAATATTAAAAATGTTACGAACTTTAAAATTTTCAATAGCAACACCCAATTTTAATTACTTAGAAATGTGAAAAACCCTCGAAAACCCCTAAATCTAAGTTTTTGTTACATTTGGATGAATATTTGACGAGTTATTCAATCGAATCACTTGTGGATCTTTGGGGGACCATGTCTAAAATGACAAGCGTAGTCAGTCTGTAGGTTTATTAATTGAGAAAAAGCACAAGGTCAAATATCTTGAGGATGGGCCTACGAGGGATATAAAAGTCAATGAGTAGCTGTATATATTCAAAAATAAAGTCAAAAATAAGTTGTAGTAAAAAATAGATCCCTATCGTCACTTGATAAGGGTTACAAATTACGAGATGTCATTGGATGTGGCCCTTAACGGTTGTGTTGGATGCCTATTCAGGTGTTGGCTCGTCATCTGACTGTGGTTCTAAAATACGACGCCGGTCGCCAATAGCCCTCGTGTAGCTCTAGTGCGACGATAATTCAAACCTAACCTAACCTAACGAGATGTCATTGGCTCTGTTAAATCTCCTAAAGGTGACTGCAAATAGGCAGCCAGAAACCATTAGTTCCCTTAGACACAAAGGGGGCGCGCTAGTTTCTATGTCAATTTCAGGCGCGCAACCACGGGGGGGGGGTTTTAGGGTCAGAACCCCCCCCCCCAGAACCCATATTATAGTCAAATTTTATTTTGCAAACAATAAAAAAATCGAAAGTGATGAAAAAAAATTCCATAGAGAAACACTATTTCACTATTTCGCTCGCCGCCAACAAAATAAGAAACTGTAGGGATAGCGGTTTTTCAGAAAAAAAAACGATGTTTCAAAAACCGGTTTTTCGGTTTTAATGAACCATAAGACTGGCCTTATGAAAAACCGGTTTTTTGGTCGAAACCGAGGGCAAAAAAAAAACGGTTTTGGTTTTCCATCCCTAAAGTGTTTCAAATATGGGTGGCGGGATGTACAAATCTGTGTAAAACAAAATATTTCCAACGAAACTATTTTCTAATGGGGGGGGGGGGGTAAAAAAAAGCGCCAGCTCTGATAAAATGACTTGTCTTGCCAAATGTATTAATTTTTTGTCGTTTTTTATGAGTTGCTCTAACATTGTGCATTCAAAAAATCAGTAAAAGTCCCGGTACTAAGCAATGCTGCTGAAGCTACCTGAAGATATATGAGTATGTTTGTAGGGAAAAGCACTTTTTTTTCTCTCTTTTTACTGTTTTGTCTGAATGCTTAATATAAATCTAAGGATGGCTGTAAGTTCTGTTTGCATTGCATTTCAATTGCTTTTTTACATTTGAAACATGTTTTATATAATTTTGTTGATATTGTTATATGGCGACATAAAAACATATTTTTTTTTAATTATTTCACATCGGCGATTCGTCTGTACAATGTCTTAAATGTAGTTATAGATATAAGTAACATCGTTGAAGTTTGGAACATTGCCCGAAAATAATATATGTTTTGACCAAAAAGGAAAAAAACGGCTAACCGAAATCTTAGTTATAGTTAGTATATTTAATAAAGCAATCCATGGTAGAGGAAGTGTACGTTAAATATGCTCCAAAGTCCTGACGCTGCGTACGATGTCGCCCTTAACGGTTGCGTTGGGTTCCTACTCAGAGGTACGGCTCGTCACCTGACTATGATTCTAAATTACGACGCCCGTCGCCAATTGCCATCGTTTTGCTCTAGTGCGACGACCATTCAAATCTGAACTAAAATTATAATAATAACTTTTATTATCAAAAAACAATATCAAGAAAATAAAGCAAACGAACGCCAAGGGGGAAAATGGAATTCAAAAAGCAATCTACTATTGACGACTGAGCGGTGCCAACGAGACTGATATTATGAGTTGCATTACCCATAAATAATTCTAATCGTTCTTAAAAAGTCTAAACATTTGCAACTGGCGTAATAAATTTCTCTATTTTCGTTTCGAGTTTTCTTTTTTTTCCGAATAAAGAGTGGCGCGATGAACAACGATATTAGTCAAAGGAAGTATAAAAAACCCCATAAAATTAAATATTGACTGATTTATTTGAAATTGGCTTTTTCTTTCATCATGTATTTTTAGTTTGCTTATTATACATACACATACAAGTAAAATCAGTGTACTAAACGTAAAGAGTTTTTGCGCGTCTCTTTATTTTATTCTATTCTAAAATCTGGATTGGATTTATGTCATGAGCAAAATATCGGTAAGTCTAATTTCTTCTCTAAAGTACCTGAAGATGAGTATGTTTGTAATTAACTTGGGCGCGTTTTTTTTTATATCTTTCTATTGTTTTTATCTGAATGCTTTTAACAAAAATCTAGAAATGGCTGCTCAGTCAGTTCTGTTTTCATTACATTTAAATGAATGTTTCATATTTAAAGCACGTTTTTTAATAATTAATTGCCATTTTTACGGCATAAATGCATAAAAATTTTTTAAATTATTTTACATCGGAGATTCGCCTGTCCTGTATGACGCCGAAAGTACACTTAACAATATGAATTGCTTTGCTTCGTTGAAGTTTGAAATATTAAATCATTTAATTGTTTTTTTCTCTCTTTAAATATGTCCGATTTCTATCAAATTTGTTAGTTAGTTGTTGGCCAAAACGCGACGTGCTTATAAAGATTGCCCGATTGTTTTGTTTTATTAAAAGCCAATTCACTGCGTCTTTAAATACTTCGCGATTTGCCCGGCTCATTCGCGAAGTGGCCGAATTCGGCTGTGACCGTAACATTTACACTAATTTCTAAAAAAAATTGTCCCAATTTGTTTTGTAATTATAGAATATTTTTAACGTTTAATTTTTTAAATTTAAATAAATGTTCAATTTATCTGTACTCTTACCTCTTTTTATAATAAAAATAGTAATTTAATAATAATAATTTAACTAATTTGATAATACAAATCCGGTGATTTAAATTATCTAATTAGTTAAATTATAAATAAAGACATGCAATAATTTATTATTTATTACACGTAATGTTTTATTTTTTAAAATAAAAATTAACTATTAAATACAAATACGAGTTTCGTACACTTGTGTTCATGAATAGTAACTAGTAATACTAAATTAATACCACAAAAACTGCATTAAAACAAAAGTAAATTAAATTAAAAATCAATTTTAATTCAAATAGTTTGGATTGAAAAAAAGTAATTTTTATAAAAAGTAATTTTGCTTGAGAGTAATTTTAATTAAAACTAACTTGAATTAAAATTAATTTAAATAACAATGAATTTTAATTAAAATTAATTTTTATTACAATTACATTTAATTACACCTAAATTTAATTAAAAACAATTATAATTGAAAAATAATATTAAAAAATTGAAACCCCCCCCAGGATTTTTTTCTAGTTGCGCCCCAGGTCAATTTCAATGTAGAAATTCTCCAATGAGAGTTTGAAACTTAGAGTGTTCTTAGTCTATGGGTCAGTCGACGCCCGTAGGTAAAGTGTTAATATATTATCGTTGTTAAGGTGTTTGCCCTACTTGAAGAAATATTAAATGCTGAAAAACGAAATTTAGAAAAAAAAGATATTCCGTGTTTTAATTAAGCTTTTGTTTGAAATAAAATGAAAAAAACCGGCATTTGCTTTTCGGTGAAGGATTCGATGAATACGATTTCACTGCGAACCTGAATAGTCTTAGTTTCAATTAAAAACACAGTAAGATTCCATCGGCAGAAAAAAATCCGAAGTAACGGGCCTTAAAGTCACAGATCGTAATCTTTGAAAGTACAAACTAAAAACTTGGTTGATTGATCAGTCCTGAACTAAAACTAAGAAAGATATGTAACTCTGCTGATAGCGCTTGTCTATTCACTCAAAAATTATCGGTTTCCGTTTTTCAGTCCGCCGATTGATGACGGAAAAAATCAAATTCGAAAGTCGGTCATTTCGTAGGAAATTTGTTGTAAAAAAAAATATATATATAAGATTTCAAGGCGAACCTGAATTGCATTTAGTTTCAATAAAAACAATACAATTCACTCAGCAAAAAAAAAAAAAAACTAAGTAGCGGGCTTTGAAGTCACAGATCGTAATCTTTGAAAGTAACTAACTAAAAATTTGGTTGATTGATCAATCCTGAACTAGAACTAAGATACGGAACCCTGATCGACGATTACGCTGCTAACTAGTAAATATTACAAGTTGTGGCTTGAATTGATAATTTTTTTTTTCAAAAAGAAATTTTTAAAAAATAATTGAAACCCTACTGTGATTACTTATATATAACAAGCAAATAATACTAGGCGCTGAAGGGGCTGTTTGACAAATCTGATCTGATCATAACTAGAAGTATAACAAGAAAACTAACCTACTGCAATTACACGGCTACGAAAACAAATATTACAAGTGGCCATGGGTAGGCTAAGTTTATTTTCGCACGAATATTAAAAAAAACACTGATCCACATAAATTTGAACTTTTTATTTCCGCAACTGAAATATATGGATAACATGTTTGCTTCATCGGCATTGTATTTCAAGGCCGTTGTACCGATTGCTATAGACAGGGTGTCCAGCAAAATTTCTGGTAAAAATTCAAGCACATTTCAAGGATTTCAAGGCTCATTTCCAAATTTTTCAAGGATGTTCGCATATAACCGATTATGTATATCAGTATCACTTAATTTTTTTTCAAATATGCTTAACAAATAGGTAAAAGAAATATTAGGCAACAAAAAAGATAAAATATTTGACTAAAGAATCGTTTTGTTTGAGCACTAACTATTATTTAGCCCAGTTAGTTAGAGTCTCTGATAAGTTGCAAAGTGCTTGATAGTATTGTTCCTATATTTTAGTATTGTACCTATACTACTGGTCATCGGTCATTTAATTTGAAACAATCAGGCAAATTTTTACTTGAAAAATTATTGGAAAATTACCAAAACTTACTAAAAAACAATTTAATTAAAACAACCTCTTTAATACTTAAAATAGGCTGGGCATTAAAATTAATGGCTTTAAAAAAAAGACAAAAGTGGGGTGGGTTATTCGTTGGTATATTTAGTGATATTTAAAGTAACGATCTTCAATTTTAGTGAAACAACACCACATAAATTGGATTATCTTTTATATGAGATACTCTTTAAAATTTTTAAAAATAAAGGTTATTTTAAAACTATTTCATTCATTATACTTTTAATAATACTAACTTAAATGTAATATTTTACATTTGATAGCTCAATGAGTTACTTCTTTAAATTTTAACCTGAAAAGATAGAATTGAACCATTAGGATTTATGGAAAATCTTCAAAAATGAATCAAGAACCTTTCAAAATCGGCAAATCTTAAAGTTTTGAAAATTAATAGTTCACAAAATATCTCAAAGATTGGTAAAACACGAATTTCATGAAGTCTGGAAAATTCCAAATTATCAGAAATCGTTGAATTGCGATCCTTCTGAAATCGGTAAATTTACAATGCCCTATAAGTCGTCTCGAGTAGCTCTAGTGCGACGCTAATTCTAACGAAACCTAAATCAAAAAATCGTCAAATCAGGAACTTCGAAACTTTGAAAAACGGCGTTTCTATAACCATTTAAACACGAAAAAATCTATCGAACCTCGAAGAGCTTTTGAAGAAATTGCAACCAACGACCTTGAAAATCCTAAATTTCCGAAATTATAAAACTCAAAATTAAACATCAGTAAAATCCCGAATTTTCGGAAATATGCTAATATGAACCGCTAATCCAGACACCCGTAATCCGGACATTATAAATTCGGCGATTTCCCGTTTTTTTTTACTTGTCTAAAACTAAAAACCCCAGTATAGACCGAAACAGAAAGAAGGCAAAAAAAAATTAAAGCAAACAAAAATCAAGCTGTTCTTGTGATAACAAGGTCATAATACTCACGAATACTTGATTAAAAGAAAATATTCTGGTTGGGCCGATTGGCCTGAACCGGAGCTACAAAAGTAACGAACTGCTATTCCGATCACACAGAGGCAAAAAAAAAGTCAATCATTATCAGGCAATGTTCATCGGCGCCGGCGGTTTCCGTAAAAATTACTAGGCAGCAAAATAAGTAAAACGGATCAGGTAACAATATTAGATTGCACTGGCCCAGTAACCGATATTCAAACACACCTTATTAAAATGTATTATTTAAACTCTCCAAATCCTCATAAATCACTGATCCTCATAAATCGCTCTCCAAATCCTCATAAATCACTGATCCTCAAAATTGCAACGAAATTCGATCATCGCTTAATGAAACCTCTTAAATATCGGCGAATCAAAAAAAAAAAAATTCGACGAAAAATATTAGATCGAAATATTTAAATCGCGAAACTGAAAATGTGTAAATCGTGCAATTTCAAAAATAGGAAAATTGAAGACTCCTGAAAATAAACGAACCAGAAAAAATTAGCATAACAACAAAACCGTCAATGCCGTCTTTACCATAAGGGCACACGGGGCCCGTGCCCAGGGCCCCCATTCTCAGGGGGGCCCCGAAGGACCGACAATTTCTCTCGCACATTTATTCTCAAAACGTATTTGTCGGGCACATTACACTTTTTCACAAATCTGTAATCTTATCAGAAGGTATTTACAAGGCATATACTACGACATTATATCGATAACTGCGCCTATTCCTTAATTAATTAATAATATTTCCAAACGCATCCTACCTAATCACCTAATTTACTAAGTACGCCATCTAGCGATCACTCACGCAATCACTCCGATTCCAAAGTCAAGTTGCACTGTCGAAACAAGAACCAACATAAATGTCAACCATAGAGAACTTAATTAAAATACTTTTATTAAGATTTCTATTATGTCAACATTGTTTATGGATGTTAAATTGTACAATTTTTTCTCTGCTTCGACAAAACGATGGAAAGTTTATACAGAGCATTTAGGTGCAAATAGAGTCCTGAAGTCTCCTTCAGAAACTAGATTTTCTGCAAGCGCCCATGCTATTAATGCTTTTCATAATGGTAATAATTGATTACCTAAAATAAATGGTCATACTGGGAAAAAAATGTTATTGTAGTTCACCTTGTTTACTTTCCAAAAGGGCCTCAAATTATTGTGTGCCCAGGGGCCCCAGCCCAGTTTAAGACGGCCCTGAAAACCGTCACTTCCGCCCAATTCATAAATCTAAGCAAACTGCGAAACAAAGGAAAATCGAGAAACTCCGAAAAAACGTCATCTGACTGTGGTTCTAAAATACGACGCCAGTCGCCAATAGCTCTCGTGTAGCTCTAGTGCGACGATAATTCAAACCTAACCTAACCGAAAATCTGAAATTTGTAAATAGAAAGAAAATTTCAAAAATAATTCATACAAAAAGCTTATCGTAGGAAATCTTTAGAATTCGGAAGATCGCCGCATGTGGCATGACTTTACGCAACACGAACGGAAAATTTGTAAATAACTTTTAAAATGTAGAGCCTCAGTAATAAACGAATCGCGAACCTTAAAAACCTAGAACAAATAACTTTAAAATTCGGGCGAAATTCTGAATAGCGAACTTGAGACAAATTTTGTAACTTAGAAGGAACTAGACATCCACGAAAAAATCGAGAACTTTTTAAAATCAGCAAATCTGAAATTTAGAGAAGGGGAATTTTTTTGAAATCGGCCGATTCCTAAACCTCGAAATGCACTGTACAAAAGGCTTTTTTTTATAAATCTTAAAATTGCAGAAAGTGGCGAAATTTCCCGGCGCAGACCGGAATTTTCAACAATTTCCAGCATAATTCCCGATTTTCCCGACTCCAAAAAATTCAAGTACAATTCCCGACTTTCCCGGTTTTCCCGACGGCTGGACACCCTGTATAGAGCTCTTTCATGCCAAGGCTAAACAAATTTCCAAAATAAATTTTTATGCAAATATCGAAGCTTATCCGTAGTTTTGACAGGGCTGCCAGTGCCAGAAAGCCTTGAAAATAGTTGCTTTAGTAGCCTCAGATGTTAAAAAATAGTAGCCAAAATAGTATCCCCTTTTACCTAACTAAATAAACAACTTTTAATGTTAGATATTAAGTGATTTCTTTAAAAATATTTGCATTGAATGTTATCTGTGATTACATAAATTTTCCAAAAGCATGATATATTAGTTTAATATGCTTCGATGCACAATTTTAAAAACTAAAAATTAAGACTTTTATTAGTGCAAACCTTAGAATTGTAGCACTAACACTCAGTTAAAAGGATTGATAAAACTGCCAAAGTTTTTCGATGTATTGCAACAGAAAATTTCATGTTAAATTATTAAACCAATTTATATATAATTGTTAGAGAACATAAATTAGGAGAAAATATTTTAAATCTACTTATTTGTATTTGAATTTAATTAGAAAATGACATAAACATTTTCAAAAAGCAAAAAAACATTTTGTTAACGATTGGATAATTTTTGAGAAACAGTCATAAAAGCACCTTTTTTTTATCCTTCAAAAATATATATGTGTACGAGCAATATATTTTTAATTTTTCATTTGTTTTAGCTTGACTTAAAAAAAATCTGTGAAAAACCAAAATTCATCTAGAAAAAGCCTGTCATTTCACAGAAGCGAGAAGCTAAAATGCTAAATAGTGCCAAAAATTTTAAACTAAAACTTAAATTTACAAATTGCAATACCAACTATCATATGAAAGGATTGATACTGAAAGTAAAATTAAATTTACTTGAAAATAAATTTATTTTAAAATATATATAAATATATTAAAAACACATTTATTTTAAATAGTTATCAGTTATTCAAGAAACATAAGGATCAATTCTAATCCATGTAAATATGTTTCACTGAAATGACTGCAGATTTTAAAATCAAGTAAGGAGGGCTTTTAAAACTTATTAAATTTTTAACGTAAATATAAGTATTCTTGTTTATGACGATCTAGAATTCAAAATAAATTCAAAAGAAAATATTACTTAAAAAATATTTTTAAAAACGCATTTTGATACACAATTCCTTCATATACATATTTCATTAAAAATTAAAAAAAAAACTTAATTAACAACAATATAATTTTTCAGTAAAAAAAAGTTACTTAAAACTAGACAGTGTGTTGGCAACACGTTTCTCCCTATTACTTTAGTTTTTTAAAATTTTCAATTAGCATTTATTTCTGGATTAATTTGATAGCAGTTAAATTTTAATCAAGTTATGGTATGTTTTGTTAGCATGCAGTATTAGGCCTTATCCCCAACTTACTGAATAAAAAAATAAAAATTTTCAAAGCAAAGCAAATTAATAACAAACAGACAGATGTAAATCCTTTCCAAATGCAGTTTTAAAAAAATCTTCAACAAAGCATACAAAATCAAAGTTTTAGTTTCCATGATCTTTACATAGGCTTCTAAATAAAATCATAATCAATTGCAATTTCAAAAACACATGGTTTTGCTTTTATTTTGAGCTGCCGGATTTGAGATGAGAACCAAACGAAATCTAAAGGCACTTCACGTTTTGTGCATCGGTAGTATCATCGTGGCGCCATCTATGTCAAAATTATATAACTAAAAAAATCTAAAAAAAGTCGCCCAAGACCGAAAATAGTTGAAGGTTTTGCCTAAAATAGTCGTTTTGGGCCCTTTTTAGACTTAAATAGTAGCCATAGTCGCCTAGACGCTGAAATAGTCGCTTTAGTAGCCTTTTAAGTCGCCACTGGCAGCCCTGTTTTGACTGTGTTTCCGTAACTCCGTAGTTTGAAACCCTCATCTGTAGAAACTACGGACAATTCGATCCGTAGTAGTTGGCAGGTATGAATTGCACGCTAGACATAAGAGTTTTTTTTTTAACTTTGGTTTAGTTAGTTAAACCGAGTGCAGTTTACCGGTTTTAACCGAACCAGTTTAACTGAAAGAAAAACCTGTTTAACCAAAGCCAAAAAAAAAAAACGGTTTCAGTTTATCGGTTAACCGGTTTCGGTTTATTTACGTTTAAGAATTGGTTTATTTTATTATTTATGGCGAGGATCCGACAAGGCGGTAAAATTACGCCTTACACAATTTTGTTTTTCATAAATTGGAAATTCAAGGACTTTCCAGACTTTTTGTATGATTGGCTTATTTTTCCATACTTTTCAAGGCCTTGAAAACGAAATTTGAAATTCAAGCACTTTCAAGGTTTTCCAAACCGCGTACGCACCCTGATTTAAGGGTACAAAGTCAAAAAAGTAAAATGAACCTACCATCTATGCGTTGAATGAGTTCTTTTAGGATGTGAACTTTTTTTTGTATGCCAGGCTGAGCAAATGTATAGTTATCTTGAATTCCATCTAGTAATTTGGCCATGCACCAGTAGCTATCTGCCTCTACTTGCTGTAAAGCATCTGCAGACAATTGGCTAACATCATAGCTCTCAACATCAGCATCTAGATTTAAAAAAAAAAGCAAATGAAATAATGGGTTAGAGAAAAATACAGTTTTAAATATGTGTGCAGATAGTTTTTATAGTTTAAATGTGTACATATATACACATAGTTAGATGTAATATAGTAGTTTTTAAATTTCTTATAACATTTACTCATAAGTGGGAATGCACTTATTGCTGTGTGTTCAACATATATTTAGTTAGGTAATTACTTAGTTTATTACGCGTAGATTTAAGCTAAATTGGTAGTAATATTTTTTAAAGTAACAAATTAGTATTTGAAAAAAAAAGTACAAATACAATTATTAATATTTGAATAGATCTTTATAATTGGAATTAAAAATCTGTACAACTACAGCTTCCTTCCTAGAGCAGATCATGAATCGAACCCTCCACGCAAAAGGCTAGCCAAACAGAGCTAGTATATCAAATTTTAAAAGCATAGCATTTTTCAGAAATCCTTGATATAAAAAAATATATTTAAAATGTCTAATCCCTAGTTTTGGAATCATAGGCTTTTTATACAAATACTTCATTGAAACGCAAAATGCTTTTCCAAAAAGCAATTTACCTGGGGGAACAAAGTCCTGTAGAAACACAACAAAAAACGGCGTCACAAGATCATTCATTCCTTGAACATACCCACATGCAGGATGTCGAAGAGCCAATATATACAAAATACGTTCAAAGGCCTGAAAAAAGGAAATTCTTAATTGTTCAAGAAATAAAATTGCTGAAGCTAATTGATTTAAACAAAACAATTTTTTATGTGATTTTTTTATAACTTTAAATTGAATTTCTTTTTTATAGTTGACGTAGTTGAAATTTTTCTCAACAAGGCATTGACATTTTCTCTCTCAAACAGTTAATAAAAATTTAAAAACTGTTATAAATGAGGTCAGAAATTTGTATCGTTAAAAATGTTTGGGGATAGGATTTGCAGAAAAAGTTAACCAACAAAAATTTTGAAATTTATTTTTCTGTAATGGATCTATTTCAAACATTCTGCAAAATTATTTTTTAAAACCAGCAATTATTTTTCTTTTATGGGGCTGCAATATTGGCATTCAAGCCGTTGCAAACTCAACATAGTCCCCAGAGCTGAGAGCTATTTTTTGTGTGGCACCATCCAGGCGACTCTCACTGCCAATTTAGACGCACAGATTACAATGAATATGAGGTATCTGTGGATGTTAAAGTATGCCTAGATTTAATTTTGCCAAGAGAACCCAAGCCAAATGGACCCTCCAGGGATCTTTTACATGCCACATAACCAGCAATTATATGACAAAGGCTACTTACCATCTGTACAATCTCTTGCTGGAATAATGGTACTAAAGGACTCATACGTGGGACATCTATATGAATCTGAAACAAATATTTGCTGAATTAAAATCAGCAATAATCAACACAAATTTTGAATATATAAAAAAATAATATATTATCTAAAATAACTTTTTCATAGATAATAAACCAGTTTATTAGACAGTTGCAACATTCTGCGTTGCAAAAAAATATGGAATTTTCTTATGCATACTCTGCCATATTGTAGAAATAGGTTGAAAAGAGTGTTTGCATATTTTTTAAAAAATTTTAATCTTTCAACAAACAGCTTACTTGAGTTTGGTATAGTTTTTAACAAATTTTGGACGGTTTAGAGAATGGCATATTATTCAAATCTTAAGACTGACAAACAGACATATAGTAGAACAAAACCAAACAATTTTAACTTTTCAAATTGTGGATGTTACAAAATTCATGACTAAAATAATATTAGTATGAAAAAATATATATAAGTAGTTCAAGGAATGATAACGAAATTCCAACCTCTGACTTTATGCTGTCAATATATCCTTGCACTCATATAATTGAAATCATAATCTATTGTAATTTCAGTGATCTTGCTTTGAAAGACTTTAGATATCTATCCAGTTAGTTTATAGTTCACACATACAATTTAAATTTTAAGATAATTTAACTTGATGATGGGTCAGTATTGCAGAAACATGTCTTCAAAAATGCAGACTATTTTTTTTCAATGAATTTTCGAAGCTCTTGAGTTGTCTGTTACTTTTAAAACGTTTTTAAAAATGATTTTCAACTTATCTTTAATTTATCATTTTCACATTATATGTTATGGGCGTCAAATTGCAGAATTTTTTTTTGTTTTAGTTGAAGGTCTGTAAGCAATTTTTAAATTTATAAAGTTTATAGAAAAAATAATAGGAAAGACTACTTTACTTGTCTATAGGTTTCTTGGTGAACATCATCGTTTTTATTATCATAATAACGACTAACAAATGTAAGATATTCTTCTTTTTTCCTTTGCAAAAATGATTCTCTACGTTCCAAGCAAGTAGGCAAATATCCCTAAAAAACAAAAATAAATTACTGTAAACAGAATAGGATTTTTTTAGGACTAGCCAAACAACTTTTCTAAAACCAAAAACTAAATTAAAACCAATTTTCTTAAGCTTACTGAATTATAATGCTAAATTAATTGTAAAATAATCCTAAACCTAACTGCATTTACTTTTTTAATCAAGCAAATTACTTACAGATAAAAGTCTCCAAGTAACCGGTCGGATAGAAGTTGGAACACCGGACCAACTTAATGTCCTTAATTCTTCTGCAAAAGAAAATGATGTTTATAATTTATATTAGCATAGAAAAAAAATTAATGTATTAATTTAAATGATTATAGCTAAAAATCATTCAGTATAATTTGCTAGCACATCATTTACTCGAGTTGGAAAATTTAATAACATTTTATTACATATAATTAATACATTACAGGTAAAAGTAAAGGACAAAACATCTTCAGAATTGGAATATCGGACCTCCAACTATATTACATTTTGACAGAATACGTTTATTGGATGACAGTGTCAAACACTGTATCTGATCTCAGGCCTCTCAAGAATGTAGCTAAAGCGATACAAAATATTTATAAAAAATTTGCCGAAATATTGTAATATAAAAACCTGGATGGAAGAAACATTTAATTACACACGAGTTTTAAAGGATTGTAAAAATCAATAACTAGTTTCATATTAAAAAATGTTAAAAGTAACTACAGTATCAATTTACTACCTAAGTACTGTGCATTAGAAATTTTATTAATATTACCAAAGGGTTTTGTTTTGTTCAAGAAAAACTAGAAATTATAATTCACGTTGGTGGATAAAGTTCAAAACTCTACCTGCTACATAAAAACGATTGGCCAGAATGGCCTAGAATGCACCTATACTATTCCTAAATAGAATATAATGAACATGCATTTTCCTTTTATTTGCAAAGAAAATAAGAACAAACATAAAACTATCGAGCAACTGCACAGTATTTTACAAAATATTATAAGCTCAATAATCATTATGGCTTTACAAACTAGAGCATATAGTATCACCACCAAAGAAAACTCCCTAAATTGTTAAACAATTAGAACGTGTGAAGTCTTATGATTAGTATGTTAAGTTTATAGTTAATAAACACAGCAAATAGAGTTTTACACAAATACCAGTCCTGTTTAATTCTATCTTATTTTTAAAAGGATTTTTTAAAAAAATGCATAAACGTTTGTTTTGTCACATGCACGACATGACAGTTTGCAAGCTAAGTTATTACAGATGTCGATAAAAAAGACCTACTCATATCCGTATTAGGATATGAGTAGTCCTATGCTTAAGTATGTTAAGTTTACAGTTAATAAACAAAGCAAATAGAGTTTTAGACAAATACCAGTCCTGTTTAATTCTACCTTATTTTTAAAAAATGCATAAACTTTTGTCTTTTCAAATGCACGACCAGACAGTTTGCAAGCTAAGTTAGTACAGATGTCGATAAAGAAGACCTACTCATATCTGTGTTAGGATTCTGCAGAAGTTTGTTGAAGGCCTGAAGCCTTGCCGCCTCCCTTTCTGATGACCTCACAGAGCTTGAAACAGAGAGATTCTGGTAACCAAACATAGAGGGCTTTTTGTGGGCTTGGCGTATTCCGATGCCAGGTCCGGGCAGGTGGCCACTGTTGATTATGCTGTCGTTGAGCACTGGAGTATGGGTTTCATGAGAGGGAATGATGTCTGAAGGAAAGGATAAAATTGGTAAATGATTTTTAGCAAGGTATCACAGCTTAAGTAAAGAAAATTACAAATATCAAATAAATAAAATCAAAAAAATTTTTTTTGTTGCTTACAAAGCAGAGCTAGACTATGTCTATGAAATTGCAAACTCTCACGAAATCAATAAGCAATAATGACCATCTAAAAAATAGTATTGATATACATTCACTCTACAATTACATAACATGCAAGACCAAAAACAACTATCAAGTTGCTGTAAAGGCACGTATACAGCCTGCAGATCTAGCTTTTTTTTCACATATACCTTCCAAGTGACTTTACTTTAAATGTCCAAAATGACATCACAAACATAAAAAGGTGCAGTAGAAATGGAACTAAGAAAAAATAGAGATAAAGAAAATACTGTGCTATTTTTTCTACAGAAGCGTTAATTGGATCAGGATCTACTACTAAAAACCAATTCCAAGTGCTATGAAGGTCCAATAAGAAGCAGAATTACAATCAAGCACCAAGGCCAATGTTTATAATGCCTGGCTCTAGGGTCTAGATTGGAGATGACATGGGCAGGAGATTGGACATGAATTTGAAAATGTATAAAAATCCAAAACTAGAGATTATAGTAACCAAAAAGATGACAGAAAAGTAGAGTGAAATTTCTAAATAAGGCCAACAAACGGCTGTCCATCTATCAATGATGATAAACCCAAAATTAATTTAAATACTTTTCACACAGCTCTTTTAAGGAGAGAGTCAAATAGGTATAGGTATACAACTATTATTAAAAAAAAAATGAGCAAAATAATTAACACTACAAATATTGAAAAACAAAACAAATACAAATTTGAAAAGCTATAACAATTAAACACACTGCCGTTTACTCAAAGTAGGAATTTTTAGGAATAAAATTCAACATGAAATGTAAAATTGCCTAGTTAAGGCTAGATCTAAAATACTCAACTGAACTTATCATCAAAAACTAAGCAAAAATTATTTTTCACATTCTGGAATGCCCTTTCGATTTAAGTTTTTTCCCCATGTAGGACATTTGTGTGTTTTGCTGTTATATAAAACTAGCACAAAATTAAATTTTTAATATTGTGAATGCTTATCAATAATATTGACAACTTTAACCCAGTTATGATTGAACATTTTCTTCACAATAAAAAGAAATATACGAAGGATTAAATAAAATATTCACATTACAAACATAAGTAATATTTAACTTTATAATTTTTTAATGAATCACATTTTAAAAAATTGACTTGATTATTAAAATAAAAACCTTTTTGTGTAGCAAGTCTTTGTAGGGCTGCAGCTTTAGCATCACTAGAAATACCAATATTAGGAGCACAGACATTTGGTTTAGTTGATATGGGTTTATCGGAAATCTTTGTACTATTTTCACAAGTGCCGATGCTTGAATTTTCACTGTTTGAAAAAGATAATGTTCCTTTACTGTGGTTGCTCAATACTTTCATGGCAGTTGAGTGGGCAACATGGGAATGGATGGATATATCTGGAAAAAATAATTTTATTTGTTATTAAAATGTGACAGTGCTCATGCTTTATTTTGCAACCATATTTTAAAGTAACTCTTGGTGCAGTATTAAAGGTAAATACGATAAATTACATTTGAATTGTCTACATTGATAGCTGGAATGCATGTAAAACAAATAATGTGTAACAAAATAATGTCAGAGTTTATTTAAACTGTTAATTGCTGGTCAATTTACTAATAGGTCGGAATCTAAAGTTAAAAGTAGGCATTAGGATTGCTGAAAAAACCTAGGTTAAGAATTTACAAAGTGAACATCAACAGGGAATCATTTCTTTCGAAATAAATTTATTAGATAAAAATTAACATAAAACTCACAAAAATTAAGTATTAAATATGCCTTTATTAGCAATTAGAAATATTTGAATTAAATAAAACCTATGAGAAAATGGAGCCTCATATAATGGTGGTCTTAATTTTGTCTTTTTCCTGTTTAAAGGACAAATATAAAACTTCCTTTTAGCACCTAAATGTTTTATAAAAACAAAGACACAGAAAATATACAAAATTTAAAAGCAACCCATTGCTTAAATACTGCTCTTATATAAGAACAAATGTCCTTCTCCAAAAGTTATATGTGGTATTTAAATAAATTATGGTAGAAATAATGATACAAATGAATTATTTACGGCAGACTTCCTGATGATGTGACTATTTTTTATCTGATTCTTAACTTATCAGATAACATACCATTAAATTCATCATCTCCAATATCCCATGCATCTTCAGTACTGTCTTGAAACTCTTGGAATGAGCTAGTTGAGGATGTTTTTCGGTGTTTAGACTTGGATGAGCCTTTCTTAGGACTGATGCTGATGGAAAAAATATTAATAAGTTTTCACATGCAAAATTAAACAGAAATTAGCAAATAAAAAAATAATCTTACTTAGTAGACACATTTAAAACTACAATATGCCTAACAATTTTATAAAAATATTAAAAATTTTACAAATCGATCAACTAATTTAGCAGCCAATATTTTCAAAAGGTGAAGAATTATGAAGACACATTGCAGCTTAAAAATTAATTCAAAGCAAAAAGTTAAAAAATATATAATTAATTTTAACATGGTTACAATATACATTTTTTTAAATACATAAGTGGATACCTTAAAATATATCAAGAATTGTTCTTGGACAATGTACTTTAGTTATAGATATAAATTTAACTGCTGCAGGAAACTAAAATCATTACTTACTTTGAGTCTCTAATTAAATGCAAATTTTGAATGCTTGATACAGGCCTAAAAAATAAGAGTATTAAGCAATGGTTAATTCATAATTTTTTTATTATTTAACACAAATGTAAAATCGGGATTGTGTGCCTATGCTCTCAAACAGACCAAATATTTTGGAGTAACTAAGTTAACTTTTAATTGTACATTCTGCAATAGTTTTTGCTACAATTAAACAATTAGTGTCATTTTTCAGACCATTTAAACTATCCAATAATAAAACTATATATGCATAATATAACTATATATGCATCTGTTTAGTTTAAACTCAAGATCAAACTGCATTAACTATGTTTCAGTTTAATCTGCTAAATTTTAAACTGTATGAGATTACCTAGATGTACCAGTTTAATTATTTTAAACCAAAATGGTAAGTATAAGAATGAATAAACTTTTGGGAAATGAAAATATTAATTTTTTATAACGAAACTTGTTGATTTGTATTTAGTGATGATGCACTGTAAAAAGTATTAACCTGTCAAAATTGGTGTAAGGATCAAGGTGCATTCGAAAACAAATTTGTATAGAATTTTACACAATACGACTTAAGCGATTTCTAAAAAATTAATTCAAGGACGAAGGGATAATACACAAAAATGGGATTTTACTGAATTTAGGTGTTTGCCACGTTAAAATGGATTGAGATGTTTCATGAATCTTACCTTCCAGGAACATTTTCGGTTTTCTTCCAAAACACAGATTTATTATCAGGCACATCTTGGATATTTTGCATGTTGTTTGAACACACTTGTACGAAGGCTCATATTAAAATAATTTAACAAAACACATTTGTAAACACGAATGAAAACTTAACGTCACCGGCCTTCCGATATAGTGATTTGCTGTCTGCACAAATGATTAGAAACTAGAAACGTAAACACATTATTATAAAAATAAAAGAACGAAAATACATGAGTAATTTTTATCAATTCAATTTAATCTTCAAATGTAATCATACTAGTTTGATTTTACCGAAAACTTGTGTACTATTTTATAAATATTATTGTTCTTTTAATTTTTAAAATAATAAAATTTATAGCCTTAGGCATCTGGCAGTTTTGCCTGTGACGCCATTATTGTTGACATTTTCTCATCCTGGTCTTTGAGACTTTGAAAAAGTTCCCGGCACTTCATTAATAAGTATGATTTTGTCTTGAGTTAGTTTCTCTTTTGATTTTATCACTTAATTACTTTATATGTAGATTAAATGAGTTTGTTTTTGAAGATTTTTTATTTTTGAAAAATACTTCACATACTAAGTAAACATGTATGCGTTGGATTTCATTAGATTATTTTATTGTCGATTTATTTTTAAAATATTTTATAAGCTATTCATTTACTTACTTATATGATCAGTATAAATTCTTGTAATATTTTTGCAGTGAACAAATAAAGTTAAGAACTACGTCAATGTTTGAATAAATAAAAATATTTTAATAATTTATGTGCCCTTGAATAATTTAGTAAATATCTAAAAAGTTCAAATTTATAATCCATACAATAAAAATAAGGTTCTGCATTCAATATTTATTTTTAATACCAAATTTTTTATTGAAGATAATATTCACTTAACCTTGATAAGAGATTTCTGTATTTTTAATAATCTTGCATTAATTTTACTTATAGCCATTACTTAATTTATTGGAAGTCATTTTTGTCAACTTATAGTTATGCTGGTAATACATGGATTACTGATTACATATTGTAAAAGTTCAATTGTTTAAAGCTACCGATTCGAGAAAAATTACTACCCAATGCAAGGTTTTCCATTATAATATTGCATATCAATAATCAGTATAATATTTTTTTTTGACGAAACACTAGTGTCTACATGGGGGTTGCATGATGTAGTTGATTTTTGTTTTTGAGGTACTGGGATATTTTAGTAGTAAATCTGAAAGCTTAAAGTTTTATTTGCTTTGAAAATTTAGTTTTAAAAGTTGGATGGGAGCAGTCTATCATCATTTACGCATCAATTTTATGTGTTAATTATGCTACAATGTTCCACTCTTTTTTTTTTTCAGTAATCTTTCTATGATTGTTGTAACATTTATATGATCCACACTATTTTTCTTTTATAATCCATGTTTAAAACCATTTACAAAAAATTCCAATAGAGAGATTTTGACCACAGTTCTGAAAATTTCTCTCTATTATATTGCCTCAGGGTATAGCCTGGAAGGCAAAAGGGTTGAAATGTGCTTCCATTGGCATAAGGCTTTGAGCACCCATGTAGAGATGGGAATAATCGAATGATTTTCATAATCGAACAATAGTCGATTATTTTAAACAATAATCGAATAATCGATTATTTCGTCGATTATTTTTACAGTTACAGTTAAAATATGTCGAAATACAAAATATCACTCGTCACTTGACCAGGGTTTTAAATTACGAGGCAATTTTGATTGTGTTTTAACACATGGAGACTAGAAATAGAAGCCCGAAAAACATACAACCAACCTTTTCACATGTTTAGTAGTTTGGTTGCGAGTTCTCAAACCGCGGTCAAGTGACGAAATTACCTTTTTTTTATTTGATTTATATTCCATTTTTATAAATAATTTAGTTTTTTACTAATTATGAAGTGAAAAAGGTTTATTTTGTACCACTGTACTTTTAAATATTATTATTAATTTATTTTTTTTTTGGGGGGTGGGGGGGGGGGGTACAATTCATTTTTCCTTGTTTTGGTACAAATTCAACAAGCAAAACTTTTTCTTCCTTTAAAAAGTTTAATGAAGCAATATATCTAGATTACATTGTTTGACCTATTTACTACATTGGGCTGTTTAACAGACCAATGCTTAATTTAGACAAATAAGTTTTAAATCAATCGATAAAGCAACCGAACACTCAATACTAAAGTGAACCGAGCAAATATATACTTTAATGGTATACATTAAATACACATAGTTCTCCCCCATTCTCTTACAGGTCTGGGTATAGCTTATAAGTTTCTGTGAGCCTGTAAAATATAGAATTAACAACTTAACTGCTTCTATCAGGTAGTAGGTCAGAGTCTAAGTATCAGATTAAAACTCAAATAGCTTTAATACCATTAGCTTTTAAATTAAATCATATTTGGTATACCAATGGTAAACTCAGCACTTGACTGTAGCTGAAAATTACAGGATAGTTAATGTACTAAAACTCTTAACGACTAAATATTAAAAAGACATATCAAATTAATTTCGACACATAAACAGATGCAACAAGTTATTTGTAACGGTTAACATTATGACAAAATTTAGGTGTAAAGTTTTTATTCTTAAAATGACTAAACTTTCAACAGTATTATTTATTTCGACAATGAACTGGATTTAAATAAATAGATTATTCCTAGTTAAAAGTGCTCCTTTGTTTGGAACAGTGCTAATATAGTTTTGGGCAAAAAATTGTTGTTTGTGCTAAGCTTATGTATGGCATAATAGCCAGAGGAGGTGCTTAATTGGGCAACTACATCTCATAAACACATTTTTTAAAAAGAACTTGGATCTTTACATACTGATGAGCCATGTTTTTGTTCTAATAATTACTTATCTTGCTTTCAAAGAACATTAGCGTTGATATTTTTTCTCACAGTAGTGTTTTGCCATCTATAAACATTTAAACAAATCACAGGGAAACAGTGCCTTTTTCATATAAATTGAAGAATCAATTTGAATAAAGTATTTAAAAAGAACAAATGAATTGTGTGAGTAATTCATGAAATTTACTAAGCAACAAATGAAATGTTTTAGCAATCAACATCAATTTTGGTCACAAAAATTATTTGGTTTCATAAAAGTTTGTGTACAACTTAAAAGCGTGAACAATATATTTGCTTGGTCCAAACTCAACACTGAAGTTTTGTGGAGTGCACAAAATAAATAAATATAATTGAAACTTTGTAGTGCTAACCAATAGTTGAAATTTCGTATGTACATAAAAATTTGTACAGTAAATAAAAATAGACTGACTATTTTAGTATTTTGCACACATTCGAAGTTTTCCCATCAAAAAATATATCTTCATAGTAATAAATAACAGTCATAGTAATCTTCTATCTGCATAGTAATAAATAACTGAAGTTTTTTGGAGTGCACAAAATAAATAAATTATACAAGAAAAAAATTCTTATTGAGATACACATGGAGTTCATTTTTAACTACAATGTTTACAATCGCTCTTCGATTAATTACCTCTCGTATAAAACGTCTCGATTGTCAATTATTTTCGATGCTCGATTATTTTCGATTGTTGATCATTCATAGAATATTCAACTCTTCGATCATTTGCTCGATTGTCGATTATTTTCGATGCTCGATTATTTTCGATTGTTGATCATTCATAGAATATTCAACTCTTCGATCATTTGCTCGATTGTCGATTATTTTCGATGCTCGATTATTTTCGATTGTTGATCATTCACTGACTCGTCGATCATTTGCTCGATTAATCGAAATTTGGCTCGATGCATCGAGATTTGTATACAAGTCTGTTTGATATCCTTGAAATACATTTAGCAGCTCGAAAGCCAACCAATAAACGATCAGTATTCTCCGTATTTTAAGTCACTACTTATGTAAATGCACCAATAGCAGAACACTTATCATCCTTATTTGTAAATACTGTTCAGCGATTGTCACCTCGATTGTCACTTCGATTGTCGATTGTGTCGAGAAAATCACTCGATTGTGGTCAATATGTCGAGAAAATAATCGAGGTGAGTTTTGGTGTCGAGAAAATGGTTTATGCTTTTCAGAGGCGATTGTTCGATTATTTTTAAGTAATCGAATAACTCGAATGATTTCAACAATCGAATGATTCGATTATCATCACTCATAATCGCCCATCACTACACCCATGAGGGTTAGAAGTCTGACTTATGCTCCAAGATGGCGCCGCCTCTTCAATTTAAGCACATTTTTTAGGGGAGGAACATTTTTATTGCAGACAACCTGCAACCATGGTTCTGCTCTATGAGTGCCTTCAGAACTTTTGGACCCACTCATTTAATGAGCATGTTCACCACATGTACTCAGGGTAACACAAATATTCATGCCTTATGACAAGCGAGGGTTGAAACTAGCATACCGGTACGGCAACTTACCAATACGTTGACTCTCAAATTAAGGTTGAATGACTGATATGACTAGTGAATTATAAGTGTGTTAGTAAAAATAACCTAAATAAGATTTAGATTTTTTTTCTAGGAAATTGGCTATTACTAATAAAATAAATAGACATTTAAATATGAATAGTACAGGGGAAGAACCGCTTAATTTATGAGAAGTCTTCCCGTAATTGTGTCTACTTGGCGGACATTAGAGACAGGAAACCGGTTTCTCACTTTCTTCTCTGCTTGGTTCAAGCAGGGAAATCGTGCATTGCATGAATCTCGGTAAAAAATGTCTTGAAACTGGTTTCCTTACATCAGTTTAGGTGATTACTTGCTATCATCGCCAAAGAGGCCTTGTGAGGAAAGTTTTCTACGAAATTAAGCGGTTTTTTCCCCTGTACTTCCTCATATATATATATATATATATATATATATATAATATATATATATATATATATATATATATATATATATATATATATATATATATATATATATATATATATATATATATATATATATCATAAAAGGAAGAAGAGATAATTCTTGCATAGAGGAACTGGAACTTGTACCATAGCATTCCTGATATTATTCGAAACATAGTTACTAGATATGCTTTACCAGTGGTTGCAGTGCTTAACCTTAATGGGCTGCCCCACTCAAGCTCAAGTCACAAGTCATACTTGACCTGCTCTAATATATACTTAATGTACTATTTATTTCCCAAACTAACAATTTATTACCCTTGGGTGTTTGAATTAGATGCAATTTAATTTTTTCTCTTATCATTGAACAAATTTTAGCTTAATTTTTTGGTTTGAACTTACAAGGAGCTGATCTTTCTTTTATATCCAACATACTTGAACAAATAATAATTCCAATGTACATGAAACTCTTACTTCTGCATAACTCTACAGTTACGTCAATAATACTTGCTTTTTTTTTGTAGCTCAGTGTATGGATTCACCTGAACATGTCACAGACTTACCATGTGACTCTCCAAGCGAATTTGACGGGACTGAAACAATCATAGTCGATGCTGAGGTGCAATTAGACCTAAATAATGAGTGCAAAGCTCTTGACAGTGGCTTCCAAAACAACTTCAATAATATCAACATGAAACTACCCATGACTGTGCAGAATTGTGTTCCCGCAGGTCTGCAAGTTTCTTCAGAATTAGTTGTAATTACTAATGGAGGTAAGAAGTTACTGATTTCGAAACTGGCTAAATGGAGTTAGGAAACTAAACTAACTTTACTAAAGGAAATACAAGGTTATATATACCTAGTAAGTTCCATTTGGGTACATTAAAAAATTTGTATAGAATAGATACAGAAACAAATTAAATGTACAAAATCTACAACTGTACTTTTCTACATAGCTTCCGAAACTGTGTTGTCACTTGTCAAATCATGGCGCAAAGTTTTATCTTCCTTCTTCATAGAATGTTGCCATATGTGTTTTAAATTATGCAGTAATGTTATTTTCATGGAAATTTCAGTTTTTCAGTAACAATTTCATGAATTCGTGATCATGAGACTTGCAAAGTTCCTTAGCAAGAGCACTAAATTGTAAACTTGCAGTTTTTGCTTACAGTTCTGATCTGCTTGAACCACTCAGTAATCAAAGACGGTATCCATTCGTTCTTCATCATACACTTAATCACGTTCTTCATTGAACTGTCTGATACACCTTCTAACTTTTGAATCATATAACATTTTTTTTTGTAAACCTCGCAGATTTGCCGATAAATTTCACTTGGTTTAACTTTCTCTCTATGCATTTGGAAAACAAATCACTGATATGATATATCACAAGCGACAGCATTTTCAAATAAGGCTGTTATTATAACGAAGCACTACTATGAACATGTAAGCAACAGTGATCTGAAAAGGGTGTAATATCTTCTCCTTGAGTCAGATTAACTGCCACATATAAATTTGTTTCTGTATCTGTACATGTTTTTTTTTTGGTAATTAAACAGAACTTACTTTGTGGATATTTACCTCATATTTATGAAATGCAATTGTGTGTTTAAGTATATTGTGTCTCAATATGAGTTAGTACTTACAATAAAGTTTTAAGGTAGTTCCCAAACTCTTCATCAGGAGACCTGAAATGGAACGGCAAAGTGTTGGCCCATTATAGGCTGTTGATCCTATTGAGCTTATGAGCTAAGGGGAGAACTGGAGTGAACAGCGAGTCAAAAGCCCTCTCCCACCCTTTTGAGCAAATGGAGCAGAAAAGAACTATTTTCCCTACACTTGTATGCAAAGCTTGTATGGGACCCCTCTATCATATTGACTTGGGCTTCTAATTTTTTTTTTCACATTTTTAGTTTTAAAAAATATTTTTCTTTACCTTTAAATTCCAACTTTTTCAAAAAATAAGCATGTGGATCAATAATTAAAAACCAGCAAAGATGAACCCAATAATAGTGAAATAGGCAAGTTTCGACCTTGTATTCCTTCGTGTTTCATTATTGAACCAGATCGTTTGTTGCCCTGTTCAGTGAATCACATACATCACTCCACTTTTCTTTTAGCTCAAAGGTTGATTCTCTGAGTGTAGGATGCAGTGAGTTATTATACTAATGCATTATTCTTACCAATGTTTCAATTTAACAGGAACAGGCTTCCTCAATGAACAAAAGCTACCCATTACAACTTTTCAAACAGCAGATGGAAGCAGTGAAGCTCTTAACAAGCGCTTATGTGTTGAACATGAAGGACAAACTTATATACTAGCTTTTCCAGGTAATAAATTAAAAGTAAAGTATTGTGTTTTTAAGTAAATGAGCATATTTATGCTCAATATTTTTAAATCTCATTTTATATTCCAAATATCCTTCTGAGGGGTGACCATAAACCCATCACCTGACTGTCAGGTTTCCCAGCTACATGTATAATTTTAAAAAAAATATAAATTGTATAATTTTTTAAAATTTGAAATGGGGGTCAGTCATTTATAATGATCTGCTTTCAAAATAAAATTTAAAATGATTTAAAGAAACTAAATTTTCATTTAAAATTTGGATTATAATGCAGTGAAAATAAGATTACACTTTAACCAAATTGTGTATCTCTCAGAGGGATATGTATGTCTTTTTGTGAGGAATATTTGCATTGACCCTCCATTTTCTCCCATATTATTAATTCCCAGATTCAAATGATCATTTTAAAGTGATATTCAATCAGCGTTATATACTTTTTCTTGTCTTTGTTAGAGGCATTGCATTTTCAAAGTTAAAACCAGAAAGAATTTTGTTCAATTGCTGTACTGTTTAGCACTAGAGACCTTTCTATCATCTCTTACTTTGTAAAATGTTTTTCTTTCTTCTGTTCTAACCTATAAACTTAAATATTCTAGTACCCCAAGTGTAGAATTTACCATTTAAAACCTTAATTATTTTATCTAACATATTTTCATAGGTCTTTGCAAAATTTGAGTTTTATTGAATTTACTTTTAATATGTAACCTAAACCTATTCATTTACTTGTTCTCTGAATTAATCTATGCTCTACTTAAGGGGGTTCAATACCCTCAAATCGGTGAAAAAATCAAAACAAAAATTATTGGCCTAAAATACTATTACAACCTTTATTAATAATGTCACAAAGTATCAAGACGATTGGAAAAATATTTTTGACATTAAAAGCCATTTTAATATCATGGCTTCGTAAGGAAATGGGTTAACAATAAAAACTTTAAACGCGTTTTTCTCAGAACTTGATTTTTTGAACTTTGATGTACCTTTTCTCAAAAACTATGCTACGTTTTCGCGTGAAATTTTTTTATATGATGTAATACATAGTATAGATTAATCTGAGGTTATAAATTTTAATAAAACTAAAGTGAAAAAAAAATTATGGGGCTAAAAAGTGAAAATTTTCATGATTTTTTGGGTACTTTAAAACTTATTTTATTTTAAAAAAAATCTAACAGTTATTTACCTAAAACTTTTAACCTCAGATTAATATATAAGGTTGGTATAACACACAGAAAAAAATTTGAGATGATCTGATCAGTAGTTATTGTGAAAAGGTACATTCAAATTGGCCAATTTAACATTACCGTTATGCAACATATTGAACCCCATAAGTTAAAAATTGTAGTGGATGGCAGCATTATAATAATTAAAACTATACTGAAAATTCATTAATGATTTAAGACTTTAATTTAGCAATATAAAGAATTTTGATTGATGGACTAAAATGCTTTAAAAGAATTTGTCCTGAAAGTTATGTAAAATAATGTTCTGAATTGTCCTCTTAATTGTAATTTTTAATAAAAATATTTGATATCCTAAAGAGTTATGATTTATTTCATATTAGATGGCCTTGATGGATTCTCAAATGTTGTTGAAATGCAGCCAAAAACCTTTCAACCAATTGATGCTTCTCAGGTATTTCTTTAAATATTAAAAAAAAAAGTATATTTTATGCATTGACCCCTGTTTAGATTTAGATTTTTTTACATTCCCATTTTTTGCTTAATCTTTATTTATTTTTTTAGATAATAAATTTTCAAGGTTCCAATAGTTTTCCAAATAAAGCAGGCATTAATCAAAACTGGTTCACCAGCAAAGAGGAGAAAGTGACGATGCACAATAAAGGTTTGTATAATGAACTATAAATGATCTTTTTTGTATCTTTTGTGATTATGATAGGGTGTCTCCGCTAACCCTAGAAAACTGGGAAAGTCAGAAAAATTAAAAACGCCCTGGAAAACCTGGTCCCTTTAGTGGATACCCTGGAGTGGTATATATAGGAAAAAAATAGTGTATAATAAAAAATATTGTAAATAAGAAAATAATAGTGAGGATTAAAACAAGATGAAAAAAAAAAGCTTGAAATGGTGGGAAGAATATTAGGTTCAAATTCCTAACATTTAAAAATAGGTTGTATTTTATTTACCATTTATTTTCATACTGCATGCACAATTTATGTAATTTTATTTATAAATGAAAGTTTACTGAAAAGATTTTACTTTTTTCCTTTGCTTCATTTATAACTAGGTCACTTGTGGAAAACAGGAATGTGGACTAAAGAAGAAATAGAGCTTTTAGAAAATAATATTAGTTCTTATTGTAAGGTACATAATATTTGCTTCTTTTCTTGTAATATTGATATTAAATTTGGACCTAAATGTTTGACCTTTTACTCATATGAGTAGTTGGCTAGACAGATTTAATTTTGATAGGTTTTTGTATTCATCAACTTAAAGTTGTTAATATGAAAATTTAGATGATGAAAATTTTACAAATTTACTTTTAAAATTTTAACCTAATTAACATCTATAAAAAAAAAAATCGTAGAACACCAACCTTGAGAATTGTTTCTTACTTGTGTTATGAAAAGTTATTGCTAGAATGAATATTATTATAAATTTAAATTTTAACTGCATACAAGATTTATTAAATACAGTTGTTTGAACACATAAAAAATAGTAGTTAATTTATACTGTACTCATTTTTAAGGAATTCTTACCTTAGAATTTTTTTTATAATCTTGATTGATTTTGTATTTTCATTATTATAAATAGCATAATATGTTTTATACTTGTGTTGCTACGTTGTATATAAGAATGTTTTTGAGATTAAAAACTTTTGACTTATGTTTTTGCTATTTTAGGACCATGATATTTCCAATCCTTCTACTATAGTATTTGAAATGGCCAAAGATGAAAGAAAAGACTTTTATCGGACAATCGCAAAGGGTCTTAACAGGCCATTGTTTTCTGTGTACAGACGTGTGATAAGAATGTATGATAATAAAAATCATGTAGGAAAATATACTACAGAAGAATTGCAAAAACTCCGAGAGTAGGTTTTCACTAAATATTTACATTTCAAACTCTTTAGTTAATTTTCTGCAAGCCTTATTGAAATCAAAGCCCTTTAATGGTAAAACTGGGCTAGGGCCCCCTTAAAACCAAGTCAGGTATAGATTATTATAACAAGACTGGGGTTCGAAATTATATTGCCGATAGCTTCGTGTAGCTCTAGTGCCATAATAATTCATTCAAGCTAACGAGTTCTACATTTTAAGTTTAATAAATGCAAAGAGCTCTATTTTCTCTCTCTCTGGAGTAGGTTTTAATTTTGTTTTAGGCATATCATGTCAATAATAAGGTAATATTACTTATTTTGAAGTTGATTTTCAAATTAATCTACATGAATATATAGAAAAGCATTTTTGAATATAAAATCTAGAAATTAGATACTTAGATGATCATCTAAATGCTCTTTAAATGTTATACACCAAACTGGGATGCTATTAAAGTGTGACTCTTTATGTAAGTTTTAGATGTCTATGTTTTTTTATGTTTAACTGTTTCATATAAATACTTTTCTCTTAACAGGTTGCGTTCTGTTTATGGTAATGATTGGCAGGCAATTGGGGCTGCTATGGGTAGGAGTGCTTCTTCAATTAAAGATCGTTGCAGGTTAATGAAGGATAATTGTAATCAAGGTACATTAGTCTATATTACAGTTATTTTTTTAGCATAGAAACTACTTAGTTTAGTTAATATTCATAACATAAAAAATTGTATGTATTGAATTGTAAATTTATCAAATGTTTGAAAATTGGTTGGATATTCTTATAGTTGTTTTTTTAAGATTTTCTTCTTAGATATGACATTTAGAGTTAGGCATTAATTTAGCAGACATTATAACATAATTAAAAATTGATGAATTTTTTAAATTTAATAGTGATGTCTATCTATTTATTAATCATTTAAAAAACCTTATTATGATTTTTAAATAAACATTCATTTGGTTTCTTTAATTTGGTAATTTAATTTTGACTCAATGCAGGTTATCTTGTGCCTGCTTTCATCTGTTATTCGTCTATTTTATTGAACCTGCAAAGAAGTTTGACTTTTACGCTTTAAAATTGAACAATGGCTCTTACCGTAAAAGTTATCCTGCAAAATCTTGCAAAGTGATATTGAAATCCCAAGACCATCATACCAACTGCACAAAGTTTATAATACTTAACTTAAATTATAATCCACTTCTTAACCCTGAAATGCACAATATTTTTTTCATCCCCGAAAAATATATTTGTATCTTTAGTACTCAATACTCATACATTATGGAAAAAATACTGAAAAAATTAACTTCATTGGAATTTAAATAATTTCAATTCTTAAAGTTTTTGCAATGTGGCAAAAACCAACTACAAAATTCTAATTTTCATAAGAATGGCTAGAAAACTACTAAATATATTTTTAAAATAACCCTCTTGAAACTAAAATTATTTTTTCAAACAATTTATTTGTATTTAGTACTAATATTATTATTCTTTGAATACTGCCAAAGATGTAATTTCACAACAGTTAATAACTTCACTCTTTAATTTTGAACACACTTTTACTACTGTCATCTATGAGGCTTATTAGTAACTAAACAAAATAGAATGTAATAGATGAAAAAAAAAACACTTTTGTTGTGAGGGAGCTCTACTTTAATAGAAAGTGGATTATGTTACTTGTTGCCATATGACAACAGTATGCGTTAGAGGGTTAAACTGGATATAAAATGATAAGTAAGAAATATGTATAAAATATACTTGCTAAACAAAATAACAAACTATGAAATATACGATAAATCAAAAAGTAAACCTATATCCACAATAATAAAGAAAAGAATGGCAGTGGATAGGACATGTACTTCAAATACCCCCATCAGACCTAACTCTCATTGCCCTCACTTCTACACCTGATGGAAAGAGGAAAAGGGGTTGACCCAAACTAACCTGGCATCAGCTGACAATAAAGGAGATGAACAGTTGTGGATGGCCAAGCTGGGGGATCGCAAGGGAGGCAGCATTTGACAGGAGGGGATGGAACGCTATGCTTGGGGCCTCATGGGCCACTTGAACGTTTAGAGACCTAAGTTAAGTAATATAAAAACAAGACAAATAGTTTATTTTTTTAACTTGTAACAGGCAAATGGCTCCCTGCCGAAGAACAGAGACTAGCCGAGGCTGTCTACGACTTAGCGAATGCCCTGCCAGGTGAAATGATCTCCAGTGGTCTGTCCTGGGCAGTGGTTGCCGACAGAGTCGGAACTCGCTCTGAAAAGCAGTGCCGGACAAAATGGCTCAACTACCTCAATTGGAAAGTGGCTGGTGGAACAGATTGGACAAGAGAGGATGATGCTACTCTCATTTACCGGTTTGTTTGCATGTTTTGTTTATTGAAAATAAAATAAATTTAAGTTTTATAAATAGGAGTTCTGTGCCAATAGAACCAACCAACTAACTCCCCGGCACTACAGTCCATGCTGAACCATGGCCTCTCTTACAATACGACTCCAAAGCCGCCTGTCTTTGGTCTTCGCTTTCCAGTTCTTAATTTTCATATCTTTTAGATCTCATTCCACTTCATCTATCCATCTTTTTCTCGGACTTCCTCTGTTTCTCTCTCCCTAACATGGCCCCTTGAAAAAAAAATTTGTGCCTCTTCTATCGTCCATTCTCTCCATGTGTCCCAGCCATTGAATTCTCCTAGTTTTTATGATGTTAATAATGTCTTTCTCTCAAATAGTTTAGCCACTTCAAAATAGCATCGTCTTCTCCAAATATCACCTTCTTTAATTGGTCCAAATATGGCTCTTAAAATAGAACCAGCGAGCCAATAGAACCAGTGAGCACCAAAATGGCTATCTTATGCTTATTCTTACTTAATATTTATCCATTTGTATGAAATTTTGATGTAAATTTTTTTAGTTTCTGCTAAAAAGCTATAAGGTATTGTTAGGGACATATCAATGCTTTGGTTAGATCTTAGCCACGATCCGTTCACCTCTTTTCTCATGCAAAAATATTAAATTAACACAACGCAGAGAAATGAAATTTATCTGTTTCAAAACTTGTTGGAAGAATCTATTAAAAAAACTACGGATTCCTTTCAAGAAAGACGATCACATTCAAGAACCTCAAATACATGTAGTGAACAAATAATACATTATAAGTACAAGATTCCGCTGATAATCGGGAGTTTACTGTTCTCAAAGTAGTATTCAATGTTTTTGATTTGACAACACTTTTTAAGTGCTTTACTTTTGGTTTCCATTTAACAATCTTGGGTAATACTTATTTTTATCCTTAAGTGTTGATAGTAGTATGACCTTTGATATTATTTTTTGCTATGTAGAAAGACGATCACATTCAAGAACGTCAAATACATGTAGTGAACAAATAATACATTATAAGTACAAGATTCCGCTGATAATCGGGAGTTTACTGTTCTCAAAGTAGTATTCAATGTTTTTGATTTGACAACACTTTTTAAGTGCTTTACTTTTGGTTTCCATTTAACAATCTTGGGTAATACTTATTTTTATCCTTAAGTGTTGATAGTAGTATGACCTTTGATATTATTTTTTGCTATGTTCAATTCATTTAGAAAATAGATAGTCTTAAAATAAAGATTTAAAGAAAAGAAAAACTTTCTGGCTTCATAGTTACAAAACATTGTCAGATAATGTATTGCATTTTTTGGGTACAAAAAAGTCGTATTTGTACTGCTCCCTAAATTAAACACATGAATAAGCTAGTGAATTTTTTAACATATGAACGAGCTGGGTTTTTTTTTAAAGCTGACTTATTATAAATTTTAATTACTATTTATTCTAATTTTTGTTTCAATTTTTTAGTTTTAATCTTTATTTAAAAAGTTATGTATTTATACAGGGTGTATGCTTTTAATGCAACAGATGAAAATGAAGTAGACTGGACTCACTTATCAAAAAATTGGTTAAGGTAAATATTATTTTTGTTATAAATTCTGCAAAAACACACATTAGATATTGAAAACTCACTTTATTTGAATCTCTCTTAAAGACTTAGTGTTAGTTGAAGGTTTTCTTTTTATGTTTTATATTTTTTACAGACAACATGAAATGACTTTTCTTTGGTTGAATTAATCTGTAATTTTCTGCTCTGTTAGTAGAAAAATATCAATGAAACATATTTTATTCATCAAGAAAATGTCATCAGTTTTATTTAAATACCAATGTACTATTTTATGCCAACATAAGAAAATCAATTCATTTGCTTTGTGTAATTGCCTATTAAAGCAATAATTGGTGACCTCTAATATCAATTTTTAATAGTGTTCGATCTCCTCAATGGCTCCGGGGTAAATGGTGGAATTTAAAAAGACATGTACCTGATAATAGCGGGCTTCCTTTCCAAGGTAAGCAGATCTCTACGATTAAATGAATATAGTAACTTAAACAAATACTTACTGTAAATCTGAACTTATTCAATGTGGTCGTATTTTATTAGAAAAGTATAGCAGGCTTGATACATTGTAACGCACAATTTTTCTAACCATTATCTTTAGAAATTATATTCCAGTATCAATGATTGAATATTGTTTGGACTATTTAATTTTTAGCCTAAGTAAAATCAACTAAAGTGCCATTTCAGAGCTGCAAGGTAACTTTGCATTAAAATATATGTTAACAAGATTGAAATCAAATAAAATTGAGATACACTCTTTGTTAGGAGTTCAGTTTTTGTTTACTTTTTCAAAAAATTATTGGGTGCATCTTATTAAAAGATATTTTTTATTATTCCACCAAGGTTTCAATTTTATTTTCTAAGTTGGTGCAAATTGAGCCAGGGTAAATCAGTTTTTTCATCATATATATCCTAAATCATTGAACTTATTTATCATCTCATAAAACACATAAATATTTCAATACCATAATTAAGGTTATAAACCCGTTCAACTGTATCTTCAAATTCTATATTGCAGAGATTTGTGAATATCTGTACGAGCACTTTGTTCTTAAACTGAAAGGGAAGGATGAAGCTGCATCTTCAGATAGCTTATCCAACCATCTGGAGCTACAAGCTATGTTAAACCGTCCCAAGCAAACTCTTCTGCAGCCTGTGACAATCCCTGGTACCCCACCACCTATCATGGTGACAGCTGTGACTCAAGGTATGCTTATGATTGGATATTTGAAGGGTTGAGCTACAACCCAGGTAGCACAGCAGTATTGGCCAATCTCAGCTCGTACCCATCACCCAATGCATAATGGACTATGTTTTATCGACGCTGGGCAATATCGGGGTGCAATATTGGTTTAAATATTATTTGAAAAAAAAAATAATTCAAAATTCTTGATTGAAAAATATTGCAAAATATAATAATTGCCTTTTACATTTGCAAAATACTATAAGATTGCAGTAAAATTAAGATAAGCTTTTCATAATTTTCCGTATGAAACCGCAAAGAACGAGGAAATCTGGTTAAAATTGGTAGAAAATGATCGATTTCCTCCAATACTCGCCAAGTTTGGCCGATATTCATGCGACATTGGCCAAAATTGTTGTGCTAACTAAGAAAACTCATTTTCCAAAGTACAATTAAGGTATGGGATCCAATGAGTTCTGAGGCAACTTTCGACTGATGTAAATTCAATCGGTTGAAGTCGTCAATGGACTGGACAGACCCTATATTTAGTTATACTTTGGAGAATGAAAGTTTTGAGACCCTTCATTTATGTTATCCTTTTTTAGAGAAGTTTCTTCTTTACATAGACATTTAAAAAAGTTGTAGAGTATTACAATTTATTAAAAAAATAGGATCGCCTTGTGAAATATAAAACAACCTGGAATTGTAAAAAAAGAATATTTTTAGATTTTATGATTTTGAAGCACTAGATAATATGTTGTAGGTGTTTTAGTTTTTACTAGATTTCCGTTCTAGACAGGAAGACAATCCTACTAAACAAAATTCATATTTAGATGTGATAAAAAGTTTTTTTTTGTGTTTTTCTAACTGTAATTAACAATTGTGCTTAGTATTTGATTTGATAAATAAGAGTATTGTCAAAATCTGTTGTGACCATAGCAACTCTTTATAGCCTTGATGACCAGTGAATCTGCAGCCCTTTGTACTAATTGAAACCCCAAGTTTAGACCATCAGAGGAAATAATTTTATTGATAGCATTAATTTCAAAAATTACATTTAACACTAATATTATTTATTCCTTCTATTCATTATATCAAAACAGTAAACTATTGATGTAAGTCAATCTCACCCCTTTTACCTTTTCATCAAATGAGCCCGTCCTGCGTGACGGTAGCGCCCTCTGTATGTATTATGTGATGTCGCTGTGATGTAATTGTACTTTTTTCTGTTGTGCAGTGCTTGCGTAGATGTAAAATGTGTTGTTCTCTAACTTAAGTAAAATGTTCTTAAACTTGTAATAAATGATGTCTGCTGGTAGTATGCTTCTCTTTATTGGTTTGATCCATTACCTCCCCGATAAAAACCTTTTAATATTTCATCATTTTCAGCACTTCAACCACCCGTTGTTTCCTTAACCACTGCTCCCTGCATTGAAATGGTCAATTCTCCTGCCTCTGTTCCTGTGGGTTCTGTCCTGCAAACACTAGAAGTGCTTCCTCAGAATATCCAGCTCATATTTACTGGGCCTACGCAGCAAACCATGCCTATGACCGCCGCTGTGCCTCCTAATCAAATTGTTATACAGACGATGACGGTATGTTTTTTTTGTTTAAAAAAAACTAGAATTTTCAAACTAAATAAAAGCCTAAAGTTAAGCTTTCTTTTTTTAAAAGTTAAGTAGGTTAGGTTTGTATTGTGTAGGTTAGTAAAAGTTAAGTTTTACCTATCATAGAATAGTTTGAATCCATGATTAAAAAAAAATTATATATATTTTTTCTTTTTTGTTTTTGTTTGAAACAGTCTATAAAGAAATTTTAGTAATTAGAGCAATGGGTAATTTAATGTATATGGAATGGTACGTTTTTTTTGTTTAAAAAAAAACAGAATTTTTCGAACTAAATAAAAGTCTAAAGTTAAACTTTCTTTTTTTAAAGTTAAGTAGGTTAGGTTTGTATTGTGTAGGTTAGTAAAAGTTAAGTGTTACCTATCAGAGAATAGTTTGAGTCCATGATTTAAAAAAAATATATATATATTTTTCTTTTTTATTCTTGTTTGAAATAGTCTATAAAGAAATTTTAGTAATTACAGCAATGAGTAATTTAAAAACTCAGCACCTTTTTCTATGAGGTTAATATATGAGTAAGAAGCTTGTTTTGGGTGTTAAATGTTAGTTTTTCATCATCAACTATCCAATCGACAGAAACAATTTGTAGTAGTTGTCCAGGCCCAATCAAAACAATAATCGGACAATCCAATAGAAAACCATCTAACTGGGCTTGTCGATTTGTATGCCTGGGAAGTATTTAAGTTGAAATAACTGAAGGTCTATTATGAAACTATCCAGGGCTGGGAAGCCTATTTGGTAAAGCCTGGCATGCGAAAGGACCCAGGTTTCGGCCCAGCAATTATCAAAATAACTGCTGACCTATAAAAGATCTGTGCAGCATAAAGTCCAAAGAATAATGCCTCAAATAGATAGAGTGTGTTAAATATGCTTCAAATTCCTGATGCAGTTTACAGTATGGTTCTTAAAAAGTTGAGTTGAGTGCCTACTCAGGTGACTATCGCTTATCAGAGGTACTAAATTGAGACGCATGTCAGCAATAGCCCTCATATAGCTCTAGTACGACAATAATTCAACTTAACAAACAATTAGCTTCTTGAAATAGGCAGATACTGGTAATTAGCACCTAAAATCCAAGAATAAAGAAACAAAAATCGACGCAGTTTAATGAAAACCTGAACACAATTAAAATATTCAGAAAATTCTTTATTTATTGAAGAAGCTGGGGCCTCTTCAGTTCCCACCGAAACTTGTAAATTTGCACTAATAAACTATTTGCATCAATAATCTTCATTGTTTTCTTCGTGAATCTTCTCAAAAAATAAAATATTTATAAATCAAGTATGTACACTTATTAAACCATCAATAATTTGTTTATGCTTCCAGCCAGATGGGATGCCCCAGAATGGACCCATGCACATGAACTCTCCCCACATCATCCTCAACTCTTCCAACATGTCCACTTTGACATCTCTTGCTTCAACCCAGATGCCTTCTGCCCCTCCCTCCCCAACTGGGGTGGAATCTGACACCATGGAAGACACAACACTCATTAACGATTCGTATGGGGCTCATGTATGTGTTGTAGAAACAACGCATTAACCCTTTCAGTCCCAGTGATGCCATTTGGCATTATCATTTTTCGGATCATAATTTTTAAAAAATAATAGGGTTGACATCTATTGAGATTTATGAAAAATGTTTTCTAATAGAAAATAGTTTGAAGAATCAAATGATGTGCTTTTTGATATCATAAATAGCTATATACGATCAGAAAAATATTCTAAAATGTTAATGCTAAATTGTTATTGGGACTGAAAGTGTTAAAACTTTGCATGTAGGGTCAAGTGGGGTAAGTGTGATAGGGTTTCTGCATTTTTCATTAAGAAAATGCGTTCTCTGCTTCAAGTAAATTCCGAATCCTAAAATTGGTAGTGAATTATTATAAGAAACATACATATGTAGAAAAAAGAATTATATGTTTGAATTCCAATTTTAAGTGTACAAAATTTGCATTTCAAAATCCATTGCTGATTTATCACACTTACCCCACATAGGGGTAAGTGTGTAAAAAAGAAGACAGTTGCACTTAAATTCGAAAGCTCAAAACTTTCTTTAAACAAAAAATAAGGTCAATATTTCTTTTTAGTATAATTATAAGTGGTCTAATGTTATATATTGCAAACTTTCAGATTTTTAGAATGATTTCCAAAGTTACAAGAGCTGTTTATCACACTTACCCCCAATCACACTTACCCCACTTGACCCTACATTTACAAAATGTTTTGTGAATTAAATATAACTGTTTCAAGTTTCCTTTGTAACTTATTAGTACTTCTATAACTTACTATTGTAGCTCTCTGGTACTTACACAAATAGTATGTTACTCTAATATAAAGTTGGCACATTTTGTATGGCCCAAAGAAAAAGAGCTGTTCTTGGCCTGAGTTTTTTTCCTTTTGGCCTTTATTTTTAGTATTTGTTAGTAACTTGTTAAATAAAGTGCTTTGATGGAACAGGTCTAAAAATTTAACACTGATATTTTTGAGATTTAGTCTCATAATTGAATTAAATTCCGTATGAAAGATTGCTCCACAACTTGAAATGAATGCAATCATTCAATTTTGCCTTACTACTTTCATTATCTAATTCCCGTCTTGTCATTAACAATTTTTTTATGAAATAAAATCAGTAGTGAACTAGTAACTTTTTAAATTTAACAAACATGATCTGATTAAAATAGTCACTGAAAAGCATGGTTCGTACACTCCTTGAAAAGTGCTTGAATAAAAAAAGTTCATTTTCAAGTCCTTAAAAGTACTTGAAAATGAATCTAAGGTGCTTGAGAAAAAAAGTTAAATTTCAAGTCCTTAAAAGTGCTTAATATTGAATCTAGAGTGCTTGAAAAAAATCTGTACTTTTTGTTGCAAAATCGGTTATAAAAAAATTTCTCTTTGAGATTGCCGAAACATGTGATGGCTGAGACACGTGACCGAATTACGTTACTGCTATGACATCACTAATATCTTTTCCCAGTTAGCAAGCGACCGTTATCTTTTGATAAATGCCATAAGTTTTTTTATAATTAATTGTGTTTGAGCATTTTTATTGTTCTTTTTGCGGCAAATTAGCATAAATAATTTCTGGAATGTGAATAAATATTTTTCTTAGCAAAGTATCTGTAGTTGAGATATAAACACAAAAAAAACCATTTTCTTCATAGTGCATGCATAGCGGAGCCATGTTTTATAAATTCCGTTTTGAAACTTATCAAGTATTATGGTGATTGTCTTGACTGAATATGTCACAAAATGAGTGGAAATTGTATTTTCAACGAACCGTAGTTGAAAAATCCTGATTACCATGACTGATTGCAAATTTTAATTGCTGAAAGCATTGGGGGAGTTGTCAAGATGGTGATATTGATTACCTGAAACCTTAATTGGTTTTTAACCAGTTAAAAATTATTAAAATCTGGCACCAACATCGAGTCCTTGAATTTTTCTGGAAAAGTCCTTGAAAAGTGCTTGAATTTTTTTTCCTATCAATTGTATGAACCATGAAAAGTATATGATGGATTTTTAGTACTGGTTCTGTTTGTAGCTTTAAACTTATATTTAACTCCCCAAATCGAAACATTTATTATAGTTCATTTCCTTGAAATACTGTCAAGTATGTCCTTTTTACTAAACATTTCATATTTTACAACATGTTTCATAGTATAGACAAAAGTTGGTTCATTAATGTGATTAATTTTCCAAAACCTCTTTGTACTTTTAACTGAATAGTTATCCTATTATTTTGGATTTCAGACTATTGATGGTGTTACAATTACTCAAGATGTTGATATGGACCAAGCCACTCAAAAGTCCAATTTGATGCTTTCAGGTACTTATGGTTTAACAAATAAAATTTCAGTTTAAATTCTATTTTTGTCCAAAACTTTTTTGAATTAGTGCTGCTCCTTATAAATTTGTATATATTTCTGCAGTTTTTTGTTATAAACACACAGTATATTTGAATAAAAATTTTATTATAAGTTTGCAATGTAACAGGTGCATTTTCTTACAGATCCTATGCTGGCAGCCAATGAAAGTCCAGAAATAGGAAATTCGGACAATGAATCAGAAAAGCATGCATCGGAAGACTATCTTGACCATGCATAAAATTAGTTACATGCAGTTATGTACAAAGTAAAAACACTCTTGCTCAAAATAAATATAAAAGTTTTTTTCAACCATAAATTGGTGACTTGTCAATTCATAAATTCTTGCGAAAACGTATCACAGATTAAAAATACATAATTTTTAACACACACTTGCTATTATACTGATCTTATATAAATTTTGAAAAGGTCAACTTCTTTTAACCTATATTTACAATGCCACTAACTAAAGAAAATCTATAAATACATCAAGTATACATTTTTATCAAGTGAACACTAAACAACTTTATAAAATAATTATTGAAGCAACTTTGAAAGTACTAAAATCAAAAAATACTTGAAAAAGGGGCGGGGGATAAAAATTAGAACTCTGGGTATATATTGAAAAATTCTTAGTAGCGACCTTCATACATATAATAACCACACAGTATAAATAGAAAATCAAGCATAGTTTATCACCAAATAAAGATACAACAATTAAGTAAAATATTTTCAAGTATATAAGGAAGACTGAACTAAGAAAATATATTTCTACAACACACAAAAGAAATCACAAATTTATCTTTATACAAAATAGAAAACATTTAAATTTAAAAATCTTGTTTAAATACATCAAATGTCATTATTACAGTAACACCTGGGTATGTTATATAAAACTATTAGGAGACGTGGGTAAGAATTTATCTTCTGAAAAATTTGTTCCTTTTTATCAACAATTTACCATTGAAAATATTTAGGAAAATCATTCAAAGAAAAATATAACGGACATTTTGTAAAGTTTTTATACTCTAATATATAACTTTCGAAATCCAGTAAAATATTTTTATCTGAAATTTTTCCAAAGGGCTTCTAATATAAACAGATTTACATTCAATTGCTCTTAGTTTTTATATTAAAATTATTAATAAAATAGGCTATAATTTTACATGATTCTTTACGTTGCAAATATTTAATTATTAAAATAAAAAATTACAAATAGTTTTTTTTTAAGAAAATTAAACATCCGAAATTGTATACATATTCATTTAACTCTATTATCATTTGAATTCATGCATTCTCCATTCAATACTTGTATAAGTAGAAAACTGTTTTACTGCTTACAAACATTTTCTAAGAAATGAGCCCATTATATTAGGTTTCATAAGAATGTATAATTAATATGTTTAAAATCACTTAACTGTTTCATTGATATTATCGATCAACTGCAATTATACAGTGCACTTGTTTTGCATTTTGGCTGATTTCTTTTTTTCAGACCAAAGTACTCTGGACTAGTGCATTGTAATTTAGATCCACTAAAATTAACAAAAAATATTAGGCATTTGACATACTCCATGTTGAAAAGAAAAGTGATTGGACTTGCAAAAGTGCTTTTGAAACAGCTAAGTGGTTTGCAGGAGACCCACTAAGTCTCAAATGCAGTTGAAGTGGAATGAATTTGTTCAGCACTTGTGAATTAAATATTCATAAATAATAGTACAAATTAGCACAGACACAGAATAAAACAATCAATACTGTGTTGAAATAAATTAGGATTCGGAACTTTGGATCCACCCCTCCTTCATTATACCAATGGATCTGAAAAAAAAATATTCAATTCAATTTATTTTTTAAAGGCATACACTATGTAATCAGAAACTTTTATTCATATCTAATTAAGTATATTTTGAAGGCAATGCAGTTCTAAGTCATTTTGTAATAAATGTAAGTATTTTACTTTTCACAAATACATATTACAAAATTATCTTTTCTAAAGACCACTAAGTATACAGTAAGAAGGTTTTTAAATGTTTTTACAATTTAAGATTTTTTTTAACTGTTAAAACCCAATGTAAAAAAATCATTTTGGCATGTAATACTATTTGAAATCCTATACATAAAACAATTTTTTTCTTCCTTACCAAAGTTATGTGTGACATGCACATGAGAGAGATACATATTGCAAAGAATATGTTCACAGCAGAAGGTGGCCAATGAGGGAATACAAAAGCACTAATGACTGTCACCTGTAAAAAGAACATAGTGTCTTGTGCATCATGTCATAGATTTTGTTTTAATTTGCAAACTTCATACTTTTGATATGTCTTTTACAAACATATTTTAGAAATTAAGACATGCATATGTACTAATTCATAGAATAAGGGTGAATATGGAGAAAACAATTCGTGCTTTTAAATTCATTTGTTTCTTCAAATGAATAACATTGGTGAAATTATATAGAGAAATGCTTAGGTATTTATACATAGTATGGGATTAGTATCTGTTCAAAAAACAAATTAATAAATAATTTATGATAAAAATTATGCAAAAGTCAAACTCATTAACATTATTACAAAAAAGTTAAAAATTGTACCCCAAATCCGAAATGCTAATATAGATGACAGCAAACTAAACATTAAAAGAAACTTAATTTGCCAAATTTTATATTTTACTTTACAGAGCATTAATAAATGAAATGAATAGTTAAAAGCAATAATTTGTAAACAAATGAACACATACATTAAAAAAGATAAGAACGTTCGCCATTCAGTGCAACCAAACTTACCGAAACAATGAGCGAGGTTAAAACAGCAAAGGATGTATTTACAACACGATCCTGTGAAAAAAAGTTTTATGCGAATGTATAAATAACAAACAATATAAAATATTTTATTAATGGACTTAAGTCTGTCTTACTCTCCATTTGGAAACTCCAAATAATGGCTTATCTGTCATTTGTCCCAAAGTTGGAGAATAATCATGCCTGTGGTCCGCCATATCTGGAAAATTCTGCAATAAAATATAAAAAATATATATATAAACAAACTTTTATTACAGAAACTAAATTCGTATAAAGTAGTACAAGGTCTTTCTTTAATGCTATTTTATTAAGGTTAGGAATATCAAGCTCTTTTTATATAGGAATATATACTGATGTAAAGAGATATAAAGGTTATAATTTATTTTTTTTAAACTAATAGTCAACATTATTTTAACTTCCATTTCATTAAAATATATATATTCAATTACATAATTAAAAAAAATAGCTTTCATAAATGATTGATTAAATGAATAGGTCTTAATGTAACATTAAACATAAAACATTTAAATCCTTTTCAAACCAAGAACCTATAGAACCCATAAATAACAAGAGATTTGAATTGAATAACATTCATTTCCTAACCTTTAAGAAAGGGCTTTTGTCAGACAGAAAACCTGATATGAGTCAAAGAGCAAGGATAATGAACTTTTAAGGAAAGCGCACAAAATCTTTTTTGTAATGACAGGAAACCAATTTTGAAGATTATTATTGAGCAGGGAAGATGATTTTTTTAAATACATATTTTCTTGCAATAGATTATTGACCATGGTAGACACTTTCATATAATTATAAGTATTGACAATTTTTACCGGTGGTAAACTATATTATTCCAATTGAAATAAATGGAATATTTTTGCAAAATCTGGGTCCACATCTTACACTTCTATGACCTGTTTTAGGGAAAAATCTGGATGAACTGGTTTTACTATTAGAAGTTGTAAATAGGGAGGGGGGGGGGAAAGTGGAGGGGAATAAAACTTGTATTCCAGGTTCGGCGCTAACTTCCATTGTACGGATTTTTTTTTAAAATCTTTTTTTCATTTGTGTTACGAATTTCAAAAGTTAAAATGCAAAGGTAGCATTTAAAAAAGTTAAAAATGAGCACTTTTAAAGCCAGAAAACTATGAAGATTTGAAAGCATATATTATGTGTCTTTAAAATGCATATATTTTCGTGTATAAGGATTTGAAAGTCACATAGGTGCACTTTTTAAACACACAATAACTAATTTAGCAACTCATCAAGTTGTAAACACTGATATCTGTCGATTCATTAAAGACAACAATTATTAGGCATATTTAGAAGAAAAAGTGACACTTGAGAACAATGCATGCTGACAGCTTAACCCGGTGGTTGGCAAGCTTTTTCTTTAAAAAAGGGACAGAGTGATAGTGTTTGGGAAGTTTTGGTGATATTGCTAGCTGCGCCAATTTTTTTGGGAGGGAGAGTATTATGATTATAAAATTTTAAACGTTATTTTTTCAATATTTTAAACAAACAGTATTAGAAAGGCTATTTGAAAGATATAGATATAAAGAAAAGAAGAAACCTAGGTTTTCCCTTAATTGATATAACCACACAGTTGGAGTCAATAATCAAACTCAGAATTAAATTCATCAGCAAAAGATGTTGAAAAAAGCGGAACCCAACTAGGTATAAAACATTATTTGAAGATAAGCTAGGAAAATTTTGCAAATCATGATTCATAACACCCTTCCGTCTCTTTTATTTATACCAACCTCATCACAATACCTGCTCATTTAACAAACTTAAAACTACAAATAAGTCTTTGTTATAATATAATTATGAATCAGCAAAAAAAAAAAACACAAGGAAAACTTTGATTAGAAAATTTTGGTTTTAAAGATTTTTTTAATGTAACTTTGGGTTTTCAGAAAGAATCTATGGAAACAAAAAATAGTCAAAGAGCTGTTTGGGGCTGCAGGTTGCGGATGGGGGTCTTAAGCTATTCATATGTTACGTGGCACATCACTTGACACTAAACTTAATTAAAACTAAGCATTAAGGGTTTGAAACAGGCAGTTTGACTTTTTGGAAGAGAAAACTAAGCAACATAAGTTTGTTTTAAAAAGAAAGCAACATTTTTGGGAAAAATTGTCTTTATCATTTAATTAAATTGGTACTACAGAAATCTATTTATTGCTTATAAACGTTCTCTAAACCATTATTTACTGCTATTTAAATGTAACAGATAAAAGGTTATTAAGTTTAGGTTTAAAAGCAATTAATTTCAACATGAAAATTTAACATTAAAAAAAAAAGAATTAACTAGTGTCACTTGGGGTAGTTCCTGGCCAGTCGACATTTATGTTTAAAAACTTCATAAAAATAAAAAGAATTATCAAGATACTGATTTTTTTGTATTCATATATTTTCTTGGTTGATATTAACATAAAGTTATTATTTCAAGGAAAAAAAATACTTTTTATCTTTCTCATTAACAATTATTACGAACTACTTTAACAGCTAGAAAATTATTTTAGATTCTAAATAATTAAGATTCTCAAGTTTTTTTTAAGATTTTAAATAATTTGCAGTAGTGCATCAAATTTTGTCCCCATGTTTCTGTGATAATTCCTGGTCAATGCTGTTAGATCATTTATACCTTATTATTTTGATGAAAAACATGGCGAAAATAACAATCTTATTAGTTTAACAAAAAGTAATAATACACATAAAAATTATCCACTTGCATAAAATATGTTCATAACCACTTGACCAGTAATTACCATGGAAGTCTTCCAATCCTGGGAAATTTTTGGATACTAATTATAGGTACTTATTTATATTATAAGTGCATTGCCGATAAAATGAACATTTTATTTTGAGGACATCACAATGTACTCCATGCCGAAATTGGAAACTTTAGCTTTGATAGATTTAATTAATTTTTGAATGCTATGGATTTTTGACCTAAAATCCCTTGCGACACAACAGAAATTGCTTGAAACTTAGCCGATTGAGAAATGGTGCCGCTAACATGATGAGTGATTGGTCTTCATAAGTTAGATGTATATTACAAAAATACTACGAATGATGTCTGGCCGCCTGAAGCGAAAAAATAAACCAATTTACAAATCCAACCAACCATCCACGTTCCTTATTTTATGAAGATTAGTATAAACAAAATTAGATTTTCCAACAATTAAGTACAAGAGTTATGTTTTTACTCTGCATTCTGCATCTAATAGATAGTGAGAAAAGTTGTAAACTATGAAATTTCTACAAACCCACGAAACAGTGAAATGCATGTTATCAACCTTAAAATTTTTACAAACAAGGAATGAGGCGCACTATATATGACAAAGATCAGAATGCAAATTGAATAAAAAAATCGCCAATCAAATTTTCTAGAAACCATAATGCAATTTAAAATAAGAAAGCTTTCTAAAGTTAAATACGTTTTTTTTTCAAAATGAACCCAAAATTAAGATTTCAATTATTTTTTTAGTACGTACTTGAATTTGAAGCTCCAAATATCTGTCACGATCATTCTTTTTCATAATTAAAATGTTCGAATACTGGGTAGGAAAATATTTTGCTTGAAATCGGGCAGAAATCGAAATGAAAACTTAATTGTTGAAAATAAAACACTGTTATCAAAATAGAGATAAAGTTAAGATAGCAATTGTTATCTAGTAATTGCAATCTTTAAAAGTAATAGTTTGATAAGTAATGTGTTACTGGAAGACTATAAAAGCGTTAGAAGTCTTTATATTGACAAAACGCAAGCAAATATAAGTTATTGAAATACCTATATAAGGAAAACAACAATTGCGTTAACTTACCGATTTCCTATTGGAAATTAGCATTCATAAAACAGCATATAAAAGACATTAACGTTTGGAAAGTAGTTATTCAATAGTTGAACAAAATTTATCAAACCAAGCAAAAATTAGGTTAATTAAAAATATTTTGTAAAATAAAATATCTTTTCTGTGAACCTAAGTTTTTTTTTTTTTTTTCAGTTTCGGAGTAATCGTAAAAATATAAGTGTTGCCATATTAATATAACTAATGAAGTTATTATCTTTTTCTAATTTAATAGAAAGGTTTATAACTTCAAAATGACTGCATTTCACTTATTTAAAGAGAATTTATATATAAAAAAATTCTGCTTCAAATACTTTCACCAAAAAAGTGAATTTGAAAATATATTAGTTAAAGCTACTTCAACAATTCAACTCTTTGTTGATTGTATTTGTCTGTCAGTCGGTTCCAGATGTCGTCAGTCTTTTGGAATTGAAAAATCGAAACGTACAAGATCAAGGAAAAGAACAGTTTTGAAGATTTATATATCGTAATACAAAAGGTACCGAAATCGATGTGTTTTAGAAGGCATAAAAACGTAAATTATCCTCAGATTTTAGCTAAAGTATATTCTTAGATCGATGATAGTTTTTAGTGCAATGCTACAAAGTATTGCACTACCTCTACTTAATATATAACCTTCATGCGATAGTTTTTAATGTAAATTACTTTTTATCAATATTTTTTTTTATCCTTAAGAATGTTGGGACATATTTTCATGCATTGTTGAGTTATACAAGTCACTGTTCCTTGCTTATGTATAAAGTGCACATCACGATATGAATATTTATATAGCTTCTAAGAAATAATCGGCGTTTTAATGAAGTCAGTCAATGATTATACTTGATTGTAATTATTTTTTTTTGTTAAATATTGGTGAATAAAACATCACAATTCCTCAAAAATATATTAATTATAATCTGACACAGCTGTCTGAGATTTTGTTATTTTTTTGGGAACAGCTATGATATAATGGCCGGTCCAAAATTGCGATTTGCACTTACGTTGCTAGGCAACGAAAATGTCAAAGTGTAGTAAACATTCCACTTCCTATTTTGTACAGCTTGATAGGTGTAGCAACCCTACATTAAAGTTTTAAGCTAGACAAAGCCTACAATGAGTAGACCTGCCATTATATCATACCAGTACCTAATAATGCAATGATCAATGCATGGTCTCTTAAACCAATAAGTAAGATGCTATTTATGACCATCAATCAATTTATTTTTATCTTCAAGGAAACCATGGAGTGGTATAGTGGCTCTATTCCGGAGGCTGTCAATGAAGCCAAACAAAATAATAAACTGTTTCTGGTTTATATCGAAGGTGAGATCAAGCATTTTATTTTCAAATCAATGTGCTTTTTGTCTTTCAGGGGTGTTTGTGTTCTGAGTGATCAGGTTCTGTATTTGTTAAGATATTTTTGATATTAAAATTATTCTGATTTCTGGGTTTTTTCAACAGCCCTTAAAAAAGAGGGTATGGAAACGTTTTAAATTCTTATTTATAAGTCTACAATACCATATTATAGTATAATATTATAGTATATATTTAAATTATGAGTTAAATTTTGCTACAGTTCCTCTGGTTTCTGCTCCAAAAATTGATCTGACTTGAAGTTAGTTATTCCTATCCTTTCTACAGTAAAGCAATTTTTCTGCTAATCACATCCTAGACTCTTATGATTTACACTAAACAGCATTTGGAGATACACTGAAGAGCCAGAATAACTGGTATATGCATACATCTGCGAATAAAGGTGTATAAAACCAATCAAAGTTCCTCGCTAGGTTCAGCAACGTCTGTGCTGCTATCATTAGTATTTAAATTGATTTACAAGAAAATATTTTCTATTGCAAGATATATTTTCTATTAATTATCCATTATACTATTACTCCTTTCATTATAAAATTATGGTTGTCAATCCAGTACAGTTACATTAAACATTTTTCATTTTAAAGGTACCGATGACATGTCAAAAAGTATGACAGACTCGTACAATGATCCAGCTGTAGCTGAAAAATTATCTTCTCAAAACATTGTTGCACTAAAGCTTGCTGCCAATAGGTATGTGTTTGAACTCTCTTATCTAAAAAAGTTCTAATATACTTTTTGTGTATTTTCAGTAACATAAATAACATATTCTCTTATTTTTATGTCATCGTATGTATTTAAATCTTAGGTTTTTATAGTTTTTTTTTAAATAACTGATTACTATTGAACTAAGCAAATCAATAACTGATTAAAATTATTTATTATTATTATTATTATTATATTTAAATACACATTAAAAGTATTCCTTGAAACAAAATCATTGGAAAGTACCTAAGTAAGCATACAACTTTTCCTTTGTGGTGTGAAACACAAATATATATTTAATTAAATTTTTTCCTCTATGAATTTAAATACTACCTATCTATGGATTTTTTTTAAAATTAAAATCGTTTTAAAAATAAATTGCCTACTTGAGAAATATTTCTTATGTTAGTATATTTTTTAGTTATAATCTATATTTAGTTTTCTTTTTATCTCTTTTTTAAATTATATTTAAGTAGCATTGAATGTTTTGGTTTTGTTGATTTAAAATAACTTTTTTTTCAGTGTTCCATACCAGCAGTTTTCACAGATTTGTATCCTTTTAAATTTTTCAAATACTTTTTAAGATTAAAAGTTTGTTAATGTAATACCATTAATAAATTTAGTGAAAAATATTGTTGAATATGTTATTTATATGGTTTTCTGTATGAATTCGGAATTAATTTCCAAAAATAATCCTTAACATAATAAGATCCTGTTTTAGTCATTCCTTCGTCTTTCTTCATTGGTAACGGTTCTCCCATTGAAATAATCACCGGAAGTTTACCTCCAGATAAATTTTCCAACAAGCTGGACCAAGTATTTCAGGTAAGAAAAAAAAGTTTACGCTTTTGTAAAAAAATTCTCTAATTGTACTTTAAGAGTGCTTCCTTAACCTTTACTGGCCTGGTAAGGTCAAAAGAAGTATCAACAAAAAGTGATTTTATCTGAGTTACTTACTTTTTATTGAAATATTAACTATTCTAATCAGTTGCAATTATTGAATGTCATAAAAGAAAAATTATCCCTGCCATTTTTGTAATTACTGCATGCAGCATACTTGATGTAGCTAATCCTGATTAACTAAAGTTACAATTTATTACTGAAGTAGGTTTCAATGAGTAAAATTATTCAAATAAATGCTTTTGCAATGCAACACAAAATTAAAAAATTTTATTACTTAAAATTCATTACGTAACACTGTATTTTTAAACCACTAGAACTAAAGTCTGCTTGTGTTATCGTAATATTTTGACTTCAAGGATATTATTAATCTTCCGGCCTTTAAAAACATAATATTGCACGCTTTTATTTGCAGTCTTCTCAACAATATCGAACTGTACACAGAAAAGTTATGTATCTGACAAATATGACTTTTCGAGTTAAATATGCTATAGTATTCCAAATTTTAATATTTAACCAATTACATATACATTTATTTCCTACAATGCAATGCAATGGAAAATATGCAATTTAATTCTTGTGTTTTGTATATTTTGTAACTGTATTCTATAGTTTTTTTATAATTATAAAATTTTTGTAAGAAAAGCAACTTTAAACCATAAATATTTCATTAACCATAAGGGTTAAGGGGTACTTTACTGTGCATTTTAAACTGTTCTTATCTATTGGGACTTCTAACTTATTTAAATAACTTGCAATTTATTATACTTTTATTATAGATGTATGAAAAGACCTTGAGTGGTAAAAAAGAAGCTGGTTCTTCTAAAACCCCTGTTGCTTCCACATCTAAAGCAAATGATATTCCTGAACCTTCAGTGTCTCAAGCTGGACCTTCCTCAAATGAGCCTTCTACATCTCAAGCTGAAACAGTAAATCTCTTTAGTAGTTTTAGTTATATTATTTAGTACTTTTTTGCTAGTTGGGTCTAGTTTGTCAAGAGTTATACACGGTCTGAAATAATCTTTATGTTGTGTCAAATAATAGATTACAATTTTTTATATACCAAAGTTGCTCATACCTATTGAAACACTTTAATGTTAGTAAATGAGGGTCTAAACTCAGTGGCATTACAGCCAAGGATTGCTGTGCCTATTCCAGGCAATTTAGTGTTTTGAAGCAGGTGTTTCACTCAGTTGGTCTGTTTGCTGCCTAACAACATTATTTTGTTCTCAAACTACATTTTCCCTAATTTTATTAATAAAATGCTGAGTTAACCTCCACTAATCTACAGCTTGAACCTCAAACCTGTGTCTGTCATTGTAGCATGAAGCGATACTACTCAACCACTGGGCCTAAATAGTGGGTTATCAACAAATTGTCCCCTCCATTTTCTAAGTTATCATCCATTTTTTCAAATTGATCTGTAAAACCCCTTCATGATAATTTTAAATTTAGAATTAGAATTGATAATTTTAAGATTTAGATTAGAATAAAATTGTAACTTAATTACTGAAAAAACTTGTATCCATGTTAAACTAACGCCCCAACATTGCAGTTATCGATGCATTCTGTTAGAATAGCCTTGCTATGTTAAAGTAAAATGTTTATTTCCTCCCTTTTCTTTCTATTCTTTTTTTAAATTTTAATTTAGTACACTCCATTTTAAATTTCATTTTTGCATAATTGTTTTGTTTTAAAACACATTTGTTAACAAGTTGTCTCAATCTATTTTTTATATATTAAAAAAATATTAAACATTTTAGGCTTCGGAATCAAGTCAGTCACTACAAGATAAAGTGGAAAGGTAATTACTTTATTTTTAGTACACAAAAGTAATAACGAAAATTAACTGTTTTGTTTGAATTATGTAGATTGATGCATTGTTTTCAAGAGATTTTTTGTTTAACTTAAATATACATTTATAAATACAGTTTATTAAATATAAAATAATGTGTATTTTAATTATGCAAGTAAAAATGTTTCTACTATATTCAAACTTATCTAATTTCCTGTGTTTTAGAGCTAAAGCTTTAGTTGAAGCCCAAAGACTAAAGAAGGCTCAAGAGGAAAAAGAGGTAATTTGTTTTGATTTTTCCCTCATCATTGAACAGATATTTAGATTTTTACACTATCTATACTTAATTTTAGCACTTTCTTGGTTTAGGCTAATCAATCATAAAGACTGAAGAACTAAATAGTTGTGATTGTTTAGTGTGCAAAAATATAAACTTTTTCGTAAAGTTCACTTGTATGTGTCCCCAAATGTCTTGGGGGGAAGGGGGGGGGGGTTATAAGAGTTAACTACTGTTATTATTATTATTTTTTTGTAGTTTCATTATTTTTTTACAACACTAAGCATATAGACCAGGTCATAAAAAATAGACCATTCAGACAAGTTGCTTTCAAGCTTTATGGTAGCCATGTAAAACATGTGGAAAGCCTAAAAAAAAAGTTAATTATTTATTACCATAGTTTTTCAAAATCATTAACATTAATTTTAATAGGTTATTTTTTTTTTAAATAGAAAGAAAAACAGGAAGAAATAAAACGAAGAACTATGGGAAAAGCCATTCAGCAAGCTGAGCAAACCAAGCAAGATAAAGAAATGCAAGAGTGGGCCAAGAATCGGGCTAAAGAAAAAGAAGAGGAACGATTAGCTAGGGAAAAAGTGAAGGCTATGATAGCTCAGGATAGGTTTGCATTTCAGACTATTTATTTAAATAAAAATAGTTCAAATTTATTTATTAAGTTGATGAACAAAATACAAAATAAAATATATATTTATCACGTGTAAACACATAAATTTTCTTGCAACAGTATTTTCCCAACTTAAATTTCGAATGTATGTTGCTTGAGTCACAAAATTATTTCACATCAATGTAATTGACGAGGAAATCGAGCAATTAAATAAGATAATTTTGTCTAAGGTACAAACTTTTTATTTCCCTATGCAGCACTTTTTTTTATCTGCTACTACAAGATGTACTCTAGCATGTATACATCCTATACAATATTTTTAACTGAGTTTCTTGTATCTGGCTGTATACACATACTCGGTTCTGAAATATCATGGTACAAAAAATTCCGGTAACTGTCGGACATCATAGTAAGAGTTCCAGAAATTGCACATGCACAAAGGGTAGCTGGTATTAGAACTTTTTAGGTTATAAAGTTATTAAGATTACTTTTAAATGGGAATTGATGTATTGAGTCATAAGTAAAACTCGTGTAGTACACACTTGTAGTTTAAATCACAATATATTTGTCAAACTGTTTCTCTAAAAAGCATGCATTTCTTTTTTAGTTAAGAAAATAGTAATAATAAAACAAAATTTAGAGTGAAGTTATTCGGTTTTAATAAGTTAAAGTTAGTTGTTGATACACTATAACGATTTTGAAACTTATAAAATTGTTATTGCGATTTTTTTATACCCGGTCAAAAAAAAAGCATGGTACTTAAATCAATACTTTGGCAAATATTGACTTCAATGCTAATGCACTAGGTCTATGGGATTGACCATCCCTCTTAATATTGCAGCCTTTCTCATAAACGTTTGAGTAGAACCCATATGCAAAATATTGAAAGTGTTTTTGTTCTTAGAGCTGAAAGAGCTGCCAAGTACCAGAAGACTAAAGAAGTGGAACAGGCAGAGAAAGAGAGGGCTGCCAAAAGTAGGGAGGAAGCAGAGAGATCTATGCGAAGTGCTGCCATGAACAGGTCGGGGATTAATAATTAATAAGTTTCGTGTATTAATAAGTTTGACTAATTAATAAGTTTGAACTTTATTTAAATAGTTTACAAATAGATGTTTATTAGTTCTATAGATGTAGGTTCGAACTAATGCCTTGACTGGGACATTTTATAAAGTAGGCATTTGCCCAAAGCATTTGTAGATGCTAAAAATAAGGGCTTTATGTACAAATATTATTTTATTATACTTTGACACTAAACTTAATTTTAATAAATATTAAAGCTTTTATCAATTGTAAACGGCAATATTATTATAGAGTGCACATTTTTTCTATATTAAAAATGAAGTCAATGAACTTATGAACAATATATATATAAAGTTAAAGTTGTATTATTAAACTTAAAGTTGTTATGCAACACCGTCTACCTGACCATTGGGACCCTTCTATTTTTTTATGTATTTTCCTGTGCCTTTTTTTTTTATCACTAATGGATTTAAAAGTTAACATTGATAAGCAATAAAATGTTTTGGAATTTAATAAAAGCAGGGGTAGGGGGTATTTTACTCAAAATAACTATGTGGTTTTTTTTTTACAATTTAATAGCTATTTTTTATTGTTTGTCAAAGAGTTATCTCATTTACAAAAGTATTTAATTTTTTGAATTTGAATAGCTTATATTTTGAGTATAATAACGATTTTTTTTTAACTGTGAAATATTTTGTAACTAAACTTCTTATTACATTAGCTAGAAATATTGAATACTTAGTTGATGTGTGAATATTTTTAAAACCTTATTTTCTTTCAGCAATGAAGCCCGTATTCAGTTCCGTAAACCTGATGGTTCGTGTTCCACACACTGCTTTTCGGCTGATGCAACGCTGGCAGATGCAAGAAGATTTGTAATTGAAGTATGTGTACTTCAACACAACTATATTCTAGTTACAGCTGTATCCATTTGAATTTTTTTTTAATTAGTAACTATTGGAATTTTTAATTTATTGATTTTTTAAAAAAATTGTAATGTTTCTTAGTTATATTTTAACTCCAATGATATATATACAATTAATTCAACTGCTTTTCTGTTTATTTTATAGGAAGTTAGGCCTCCTTTCTCAAATTTTACATTGTGTACAACATTCCCTAGAAGGCATTTTACAGAATCAAATTACTCTGAGAGTCTTAGAGACCTACAATTGGCCCCTTCTGCTGTACTCCTCATTCTTCCAGTTAGTATAAATTTCGGTCTTAGTTTGTCAAATTGGGTGTGTTTGTTGCTGTTCCAATAAGTGATCTGTTGTCATACTTATAGATATAATTTGAAATAAAGGAGTTTTAGTTTAATAAAGATTTTCTTTTAATGTTATCACAAAAGTATTTAGAAGTCATTGTATGGGCTAAAAATATTATTAAAAATCGGACATAAATAATTTTTTTAACAAACATAAATTGTGCATGATGTCATCACTGTGAAACATAATTTATAATACATTATATAATGTTCCTTGGAATATATGCAAGAAAAGCAAAATATTTTCTCCTAAATCAACCAAAACATAATTAAAAAACAATTTCATTGACTGACCTTGTGAAAATGACTTTATTACTTCATTTGATTTACGTATTAAAAAAATGACATTGTCTTCACCTCAGGCTCAGGATGTCAGTGTGAGCAACAACGGCGGATTTCTGGCCAGTCTGTTTTGGATGGTTCTGTCTCCGTTCCAAGGCATTTGGAACCTTCTCAGATCCCTGTGGCCAGGCAGTTCCCCAGAAGCCCAACCCCCACAAACCACACCACCAAGCCAACCACAACCTTCCACTTCCAAGGAAACGCCAGATAACAGCAGGTAGACAGGTATACTGTTTGAGATAATGTAGGGGTTTTTAACACATTGACTAACATATGAGTTGGATTCAGAACACACCTGTATCCAAGAGGTTTCACGAAATAGATACAACTCTTTTACAATCTTTCGAATTCATTGCAAGTTGTCTGTTCTTCACAAATACAGGGTGAGGCAAATAAAAGTGGCCCCACCATGGAAATAATAATATGACAGAAATGTTGCCAAGTCAAAAATTAATACAAAAACATTTGCTAACTGAAGCTATTGATCGCTTCAATAGTAAGCTCAAACAAATGCTTGGCGACTTATTTGCCAGCAACTAAGCTATGGTTTGAGAAGCTAATTGAAATGAATTATAAACAAGGTTTGGAGAGCTGATCAAAAAAAAGTTCTCCCTAGTGATTATTTCTGCAGTTATTTATCCTAGAGTTTTATTTCCACTTGAAAACTGTCAGACGGCTTCAAGAGTTTTTCTCGACAAGCATTTTCAACATTTTCCTATCTCTAGACCGGAGCCACTTTTATTTGCCTCACCATATACAATATTATTTTGTCAATGTTTGCTGATTTCTTATGGCTAATATATGATGGTAATAACTTGGCATTTATTTATATTTTGGCAGATAACAAGTTAAAAATGTGGTTTATATTTGGTGTTGGGAGAATATTCGTTTTGAAAATTAGCAAACAACATTATCAGTTGTTCCCTTATTGAGGGTTTTTAATAGTTAACTGTTGTTTTTTTTTGACAACTGCAATTTGCTGTTGAATATAATTACTGAATTCATAACTTCTTTTAACCTGATTGTATCCTGCATATAAGTCCCGATAGCTTCCTTAGGGCTTACTTCAAGATTTTCAGATAGTTGGTAATGATTGTTTTGTAAGCAAGACTTTGTATGGGGCTGTTAAAAGATCTCACTAAAAGATTGCAAACAACACATTACTTATATGTTTGCAAAAAAATGTTGAGGATATGTATTTATTGTAGTTTAGTATATTTTAAGAAACTTCTAAATGTTCTTTTTAATGGATCTTAAAGTTATTTAATTTAACAAAATTGTAGAAAATGGTTAACTTATTGAATTGCATGTAACTTTTATCTTTAGTAATTCTTAGTTTTGCAAAACGTACAAATTTACTGACAATAAGTTACAATTAGTTTGATTATTTGATTCAAAGTTAAAAAGGGTGTCTTGTTAGCTAAAAGTTGGGAAACTATTAGTCGCTAAACAGTATAAAATCATATACGCTATCACTTAATTGAAATTATATTTTAGACCGAAAACAGGACAGAGGCCATCTTCATTCGCAAAGCGCGAAGGAAACATCTTCCGCATCAACAACCAAAGTGATGATGACGAAAACAACACCTGGAATGGTAACTCCACCCAACAAATGTAACCAAGAACTCTTGAAGTGCAGAAAAAAAACATGTTTTATCTCTACAAAATTATATTTCACATGTTATGTCAATATTTGCTCTCCAAAAGCTGTATTGTGTATGTAAGTAAGAGAGTTATGAAAATAAAACATACATAAAATGTTTTTATATAGCATTTATTTAAACTAAAAATTTGGTTAGTACATATCACATTAAAAGAAATCTTAAACTTTAGGCCTAAGCTTTCCTCTTTTTCTTTCCGGAATCTTTTTTCCCATACTTAGCCTCCAGACCACTGATCATGTCATCGAAATTAGTTTTGCGCTCTATTTGTCTTCTGGCTAAAGCTTGCACAAGGGCATCAGATGCTGCCATTTCTTCAAGCTCCTCTGCCTCTTTCTTCTTCATCTGCAAGACAAAATTGTTCATTACTACATAGTCATTGTATTTTTATAAAATGAAATATCAAATTAAAAAAACAACTTTAAATGAAGGAATAAGTAATGTCTAATATGAGAGGCAAATTATTACTAGAGGCTTATTAAATATTCACCTTCAAAAAAAATATCAACCTCTGAAAATAAGTGAAGTACTATATAGTTTGGTGTGGATTGTATTGATTTCAGCAATTTTATTCATTGTCCTGACAAAATTGTAATTACCCAAGTTCAGGGTTTCTGCCAAAATGAAAATTCCCATATCCATGACTTTAAAAATTTTCCCATGACTCCATAAATCACACCTCAAATAAAAAAAAAATTAACATAACATGAAATTCGACATCACAAACATAGTAAATAAAATATTTATAGTTTTAGTGAACAATTTTAATAACCCTTATTTAATGAGAAGATTCACGAAGAAAACAAAAGCTAGAAATTTACATGTTCAGTGGTAAAAAAAACTCAGATACCCACATTTTTCAGAAAGGTACAAAACTCACATTTATAAAATGTTTAAAAATACATTCATACACACTGATCATGATTAGTTGTTGCACTGAACAGAAATCGCTGATTCAAGACTAGTGCGATATCAAAGCTAATGTTTAAGTTTTGTTCCTCAAATTCAAAATAAAATACATTTTCAAACAAATTAAAATAAACTTCAAATAGTCAGCAGAAAATTCAAAAATGGAAGCTTTCAAAATGGTGATGTAAACACAAAAAATGTTACCATATTCTATATGCATAAATTTGGTAGCTTGACACACGATTGAAATTGAAAAAAAAAAAACAGTTTTAAAACGGACAAATAATAAATTTTAAGTTTTGACACACTATGGCACATGTAGGTATAAGGTGACATTATCTCAAAAATGACCCTTACATTTTGGGAATCAGTTGTGTAAACATTTTGAGTTTTGTTGCTCTTAAAAAGTTTCCTGTTTAAAAATAGATTAGACAAACATTTGTTGTGATAAATAATTACACTATAACTTTTAACACAAGCAAGACTATTCTAAATAAATTATTAAAAACTTTCATGATTTTTTTATTTCTGTTCTATAATAATTTTCAAATGTAAGCCAATATTAGTGCAAATTTTTTTGAACATTTGTAGCATAGTTTATGAGCCTATATCAGGGTTGCCACTGGCGACTAAAAGCAACTATTTTCGAGGGGTAGGCGACTATGGCAACTATTTTAAGAAAAAAGGGACCAAAAGCAACTATTTTAAGCATTTCGGCGACTATTTAGCAACTATTTCAATTTCTGTGACATATTTTAGCTTGTTTTCCGCAATATATTTTAGAACTAATAATGCGCTCAAAAAATTTCTTTGTTGACAGTGACGTCGTATGTGGTCACATGACCATCCACCTGTGACCTGACTAACTTTCAGGAGAAAAAGTAGTTTTCGATTTCGAAACTTGTTTTGACTTTCTAAAACGGAACTTTAAACATATTTTGAAGATATCGGAACTTTAAACGTGTTTTGAAGAAAAGTTGACTTAAAAAAGGCAAGATTCATTTTATTTAAACTTTACACAATTTCTGAAGTTTGCACCGCTAATGAAATTAAAGAGAACCAATTGTCGACTTAAAAAAACTTTTTATAGTGATTCTGCGATTTTAAAATATTCAGGATATGTTTTGTCTCATCCTGAAATATCTTTATGATTCTAATCTTTATGAACGATTTTTATATCTCAACATAAAAATAATCTTTCAAATTGTGGCGATATTACTAAATTGGACAGAAAACGAAAGTGCAGAAATTGTATAATTAACTTATAATTTTTACTTTAAAAAAAAAATATTTTCTTCTACTTGCGGTCATTTTTTCTAGGGAAATTAAACGGAAAGTAAAAAAGGTGTAAAAAAGGGATGCCTGATTGTTGGTTCTTGGCGTGATGCGTGCTTTGCATAGTGTAGCTTTGGTACAGGGCAGTTCTGTCAACCAGCCTCAAATGTGTAAAAAAAAACACACTTGACCGGTGACCTTAGCACAGCGCTGTTCGTAGGTCTTCAGGTTTCACTGTAGTACTTATTTCACGAACCCTGTTTTATTTTTATCGAGATTGAAATTTTGTTAGCAAAATAGAAATTTTCCGGGTCCGGCATAAGCCGGTTTCTTCTTATTATCAGAAGGCTTTGATCTAGGACGATCTTTTTTTGTTTGCCTTTGCTAGAATGGTGGGCATAACATTAAAATAATTTTTAGAGGGAAATATTTTAAATGTCTATTGGATGAAGAGATTTAAATTTGCGATTGCGACATGCTGGATCGCAAAAAAAAAAAAAAACCGCCGCTTGCTTCATAAAGGGCATTATTGAAGGCTTTTGATAAAATAATCTGTAAAATGTTTCAGAATTAGTTTTTAAGGTTGACTGCTTATTTGAACGAAGGATGCAAGATAATTGAAACATGCATTGCGACATTGCAATTAATCACATCGCGGCAAAAATTAAAATTACCATGTGTTAAAGGGCGATGGTCTCCATATCAAAGTGTCTGTGTTAATCCAATGGCAAAAAAAAGCAAATAAATAAATTCCAATCCACTTTTCTCAAGCTGTATTGAATATTTCTACAACTGTTTTTATATCATATGGTAAATGTAGCTGACTTACAGATTCATATAATCTTGCTTTTTGAAATGGGTTCTAATATTTTTAATTTATTGAAAATTTAAAAAATATTCAAATCAATTTCAAAATGTAAAATTACAATATTCTGTAAGTCAGTAAGACCTGTAAGTCAGCTTTATTTGTCATATAAAAAAACTTAAATTATTCAATAAAGTCGGAGAAATGTGGCTTAGAAAATATCTTTCTCCTGGATTAGATTAACACCGAGGCACTTAAGTTTATTGACCTGACGATTTTTTATAATAACTCAGAAATCGTATATTTCAGGCGACTATTTTGGGTATTTTAGGAAACTATAAAGCAACTATTTTAAAACTGAAAGTCAGTGGCAACCCTGCTATATAAGTTTTAAAAAAAATTCCCCCGATATATGTACAAGATCGACATACAAGTTAAAATTTAAGAAAGTAAAAACTATGTTGATTTAAAATACTTTTACAAAATGGGAAAATATTGCTGGTCTACAGTGGTTTTGTTGCCCTAGATATGAAAATGATTTTGGGTCCATTTTTATGCACACAATTCATAAAACAATCAATGATTTTGTTAGATTTGCTCCGATTTTTTTAAAGAATCTTTATTTTCATTTACATTACACAAATCAATATATAAAATAACAGATATATTTATAATGTCAGTAATATTTTTAGAAATAAGGATACATCAAAGTAAATAAAGAGGAAAATGTCGAAAATATATATTATATTTCCTAAAACTCCAAATTTAGTCTCATAATTTTAAATCAGCGCCATCTGAACGGTGGTCTTAAATGAAACGTTTAACAGCAAAACTCAGTTCATTGGAGACTTGGTCTAATTGAACTTAGTATTATCAATTGTCATCAACATTTCCATAAATTTTACTTTTCAAAAACCGATAATTAAAACCGATTATTATCAAAATATAAGATATCCCTTTCCGACCGGACTTGCACGATCGTGTGGGTATAAAAGAAAAAGTTCACTTCAAGCTCTTCAAAAATATCGATACCAAAGCAGCTGGCTTGTACCATTCATTATTTGTATAAAAAATGACTGTTTTTACGGAGTTGCTGGCATTGATGCTGTTTAACGAATTTTTTTTCAATAGAACTCTAAATTTAGTCTCATAATTTCAAATCAGCGCGACCTGACTGCTGGTCGAAAAAGGATATGCAAAAATCCCGAAAATACGAGGACCTTGAGAACTCTCGTGAATATATTTATAATCTGGGCACTTGAAAAAGTAAAAATTTGCAATGATATCCAGGGGCAACAAAACAAAACTCTTTTCTGTAGAGCTGTGTATTCATTGCATTTAAATACCTAACACTGACCATGATAACACTTGCTTTGCAATCTAAAGCCCTAGGCCGTAAAACTGATAATGGCAAAAAAAGCTCAATCTTTGTGTGGGCTTTTGTACCCAGGAGTTTTAGATTTTTGTAATTAGACAAAAGAAATGGAAAATATTTATCTTTTAAGATAGGTACAAATTTTAACTAGCATTAGTTTACAAATCTGTGTTTTAATACATATTACAGATAATAGTATTTTCATGACGTAACAAAACATATATATACCTTTTTTTCTTTTTTATGTCTCTTTGCTTTCGTTTCTGAAGACTCATTCACAAATTTTGGGTATGAAGGGATTTCATCTTTTTCAATCAAATCCTTAAGGATTTGGCAATATCTCTCTTCTTCATCAACATCATATGCTATCAAACATTGCGACATTTTATTCCAATCTCCTTCGTATTTGTTGTAGAGTTCAATTAAGTCATGTTTTTCTTCTTCAGAGCCTTCAATTTGAAAGGAAAAAAAGAGTAAAATTAGCAATATATTGAATTTCCTTTTACCTTACTTAATAATAGAATTTTTCAAACTTGTATGAGGGGTAGGAGAAAAATCAATACTTTTCTATTTCTCATTCATTACAGTGTACAAAAAAGTATCAATTGATAGATTTACAAAAAAAAAAAAAAACCTTCTGTTGCTATCTAACAATACAGCAAAACATTTGAAAATTATAAAATTGGGACAAGATTTTTTTTCTTATTAATTTTACTACTTATTTGAAGAAAAAAGGAAATGTTTTTCTATTGCTTTGTAGAATTAAGTGTTTGCACTATTGCCATTTGCAAATCTTAAGTTTATGTAATTTGCTCTATTCTAATAACAAATATTTAGTTTGAACAAAAAGGAATTTTTGATTAACTAAACAGATTGCAAAAACAGCTAGGCAAAACAAAGTATATATGTATCACATATAACTTAACTCCCTCAAAACTTCATATTTTTAACTCCAATTAAACTTAATGACTTAAATTACCCGTTTCACATATCCTTAATAACATTTATTATATCTTTAACATCCCAACAACAGCAACATCCAGTCGCCTACGTAACCGTTCCCACAGAAAATGTTTGGTCTCAGCAAATACTTGAAAGTGACCTTTTAATCCTTTCCCATGATAGATGCTGAACCCTAATTGGTCAGCCAAAGAATGATCAATAATAATCTGTAGCTGTGACACACTTTTTAATTACACCTTGAGATGTGAAGTTGTGTATGCTTGGACAGCCTTCCTGGACCCTCTTTAATGGCCACAATGGCTAGTCTTTTACAACTTTAAATATTCAATATGAAATAAATAAAAGAACTGGAATTCCTAACTTTCCTTTTTAGAATTAACTACCGAAATAGTAAGCTTTTCTATTAAAGGAAAAAATCCCTATTTCATGTATTGGATGGTTTTACACAAGTGACAATTTCAACTTAACACAAGTTCAATGTTTGAGAGCAATATGAAAGAGCAGTACTACTGGCCGTACATGGATTCTAATAATTGTAGAGTCAGATCCCTAGATTATTTAACTATGAATATTTGGTAGTAAAATTGATCAATTTTATTGGAGAAAAAATATTGCATCATATTTTTTTGACATTTCATGCCAATTTTTTGCTACAAATATTAATTGAATCAATTGAAGTTCATTTTACAATAACATAAAATTTCATTTGCAAATAATTTATATTTTTTATGTCAAAAATATTTGTATGAAGAAATATTTTAGTAAAAAAATATCGTTCACTTAACCATTATCCCATGAAGTATTACACTGATTACTTATTTTACTATTAAATCATTGTGATCAGCATCTCTTTTTTAAAATCTCGTATAAAAAAATATATAATAATGTAACTTTTTTCCTCATATTTACCTTTATACTTGGAAACATAATCCACAATTTGTTTTTCAGTGATTTTGGGAAAAAGGTTTCTAAAATAGTTATTCCAGAAATCAGGACTTGAATTATCTGCACTAAGCACATTTTCGTCATCCACAATTCCTACAAAGTAAAAGAAATATTAAATAAAAAAGGAATTAAAATCACGACTGCGACAGAATAAATGTAATTACAATACAGTAGAACCTCCAACGAACTAACCCTGAGCAGCATAAAAAAAATTCTCAATCAATGTCCTTCTCGGTTGTTCACAACAGAATCAGTCTCAGAAATCTTAAGCAATTCTAAAGTGAGGAATCTCTGGCGCTACTGAAATCAGCAAACTTCAGTGGCATAAAAAAATCGGAACTTCATAGTGATTCTGAAATCCTTTCTCAATAATGAAATCAAATTTCTGGCTATCTCCTAAATTTTCGGAAATCTCCTGGAACTTTCTAAAATTATGGGATGTGTACTATACTCCCCAGTGATTCTGAAAAAAAAAGCCCTATTTCGCAGAATTCCGTTCGGAAATAAAAAATATGTTAGCACTTTCTTTATCCAGGAAGTTTCAGTTTTAGAGAAAATTGAACACTGAAATAGGGTAGACTAACCAGTGAATGAACGCTTAAGACGTCACGTTCGCCAGTGAATGAACACCAGGATATAATGCAGGACAACCAACCTTTGTCAAATAGCTTCCTACTACATGGGAGGAAGTCAGTGTTGCCAATCCATACAGTGAAATGATTTTCAATCCTCATTTTTTAAAATTATATTTAATAAATGTTCATTCACTGGGGCCTGTTCACTCACTGGTTAGTCTACCCTACAATGTTATTAACTGCAAAACCAGCACTCATTTCGGACGTCAGGGGTATGACGTCTTCTATAGAAGTTTTACTATTCAATGGAAATTCTCTATCATCCGGAATTTTAGATTATCCGGCCTAGCGTTGGTCTAAATTAGATTAGATAATCGAGGTTCTACGGTTATAGATTGTATACTAAGCACTTATATTGAAATATCAGTATTTGAAAAAGCAAATGCACCTAGAACATGTAAAACACAACTGTCAAGTCAAATCCATCCAATTTGACCTTTAAAAGTAAAAAAAAATTGCAAAAATTTTTGTAGGAAAAATAAGATGTATAAATTACTGTTGATTATTAGTGCAAAAACCCAAATTGCTGATGAGTTTCACAGAGATAGAAATATAATTATGAAATAAGTAAATAGGAAAGGCAATTAAACGTTTTCACTAAGAACAATTAATATTTACTAATTCAAAGTTATATGTTGAGTAAGTAGCAAACCATATCAAATGAAGTTTATAAAAAATTAAATCAATACTATAAAATAAAATATTAATTAATATAATTAATAAATAAAAAATTAATAAAATAAAATAATAGCATAAGATCTTCACATCTGATCAATATCTCAATGTCAGAATAAAATCAGTTGATACTGTGTGTTATTAGGAGGGCCAGTGGTACTCAGTGCCGGATTTAAAGATAAAGGGCCCTTCGCACTTGACATTTGGAGCCCCCCCCACCATTTCGAAATTATTTTGGAAATTTAGCAAATTAAATTCACTAGTACAGCATATAATTTTTAATCCACTTAAATAAACATCAGAATAAAGCAGTATGTTTCTACAGTTATTCTATAAAATCACACGACAAACTTTCTTCTGTGCAAAGAACGAATAACGTCATCATAGTGAACTGACAGTATTATTTCTGTTCTGAACTATGTACTTTACTGAGAGTGAGTTGAGAGGCCCGGGCCTTGTAGGCCTAGGCCGAAATCCGGCACTGGTGGTACTTTTATTTAATATATCTTGCCTGTTTCATCGTAAATGGCTCTCTTTTCTTTATCGGACAGCAAATAATGAACTTTTGCCAGCACTTGAAACTTCCGAGTTGCTTCGTCTTTCTTGCTTTCTTCAACTTTGTCAGGATGGCAAAGGAGTGATGCTTTTTTGAAAGCTTTTTTCACTGCAAATCAAATCAGCATGATATTAGTGCAAAACACTGACAAATAATTAATAAAAATGCACCAGAAGTAATTTTGATGCTTTTATAGAAAAGTAGCCTTTATTGTTTCCTATAGTACAGAGTTTGTAATAAACCTTGTAATTCGATACATTTTTTCATCAAATTAACTTCAATATAGCCACATGCATAAATACCTCGATAAAAAAAGGGGCCCCATGAGCAATTTTTATTTAAAACAATGTTGTAAATAGTAACCAAATAACAATAAAATATAGAAGTATAGTGGTTTGCAAGTAAGGGTTATTTTATTAAAACTCCTACTGTATCAGGCCAAACTAAATTGCAAAGTTAGTTGTTTAAAATAGTTAAGATCTTAGAATGTTTCAATAATTTACGAAACAAGTGAAGGATTATTCACAAAGTAACTTGATTATCAAATTACTTTTACTTTATAATCTAATTCAATTGCATGCTTCATACCAGAACTAATCAACTGTTAGATTCATCCAAATAATTGCTCAAAATCGCCAAAAAAAAAGCAAAGCCTTTTCTTGCCAAGACAACATTCTCTAGTAAACAGCTGAATAAACATTGCAAATGTGTGCAATTTCTATACCACATATACATTAACCAATGGACAAGGTTTACTCAGTTCTTCCTCCTTACATTTGGCCAATAAATTGATAACCAAGCAACATTGGGAACTAAACAATGGGACAGCTTGCATCAGTTTGATTAACATGCAGCAGCATTTACTGCAATTGTCCCTCATCACCCAAAGTCACAAATCTGATATGAGCACAGCAGGCCTTGGCTTGCCACGGCTACAACACCATGTGCTTAGTTTTATAGTTTAGATGTACATTCATAACAAATGTATAGGATTAACCTACTTAGGTAGCAAATAGTCAAGATGTGGCAAAGTAGATAATTAGAAAAATGTTTTTTTAATAATTTTGTAGTTTCTATTTTGGTATTTCATTGTTCAACTCTATTCCTGTGATTCTAAACAACAATCCATATGATCTTTAGCCAAATCTCATGAAATCTCGCCAACAGAAGTGGGTACAAAAATTGTCAAAACTGCCTCGCACAATTTACAGACGCTCCCTTCAACACAATCAAATCACTCAACCTTACTGGTGCAGGAGTTGAAATTAAGTGATGTTACAAGCAAATATTGCCAATATAGACTATGGCAATGCAAATAATTCTTAATTGTGGAATTTGTAAGTTCAATGAAAATAAAGAGCAAAAAAGTATTTCATTATGAAAACTGTGTAGCTTTGTGATTGTTAGTATCCATTTGATAATATAAAACTGGGGGAACCTGCAAATCACATGCCTTTTACTAAACAAAAATATTTGATATTTGGCTATTTTTTTTAATTACCTCATAATACATTAAATTTATTACAGATTATTTTAATGAATGAGGATTTTAATGTTATTTTAAACTTTTTCTTATATTTTTTATTATTAAAAACAAAACAAATCAAGGCAATCCGCAATAATACAGAACACCTTTCTAACCAAGAAAAATGACCAGAGCTTAAAATAACACAGACCTTTAAAAATTTACAACAAAAATTAATTTGACCTAAAATACTTTCTAAAAATTTTAAAATGCCAAAATTAATGGAGCTCGAAATATGTATATACTTACATTCAGCATCTGATGCAGTTTTATCAAGAGACAAAACTTCATATAAACATTTCGTTCCGAAACACAGCTCACAGTCACTAATTAAACCCATAATTTTCAGAGTTGATTACAATATAAGTGCAATGTGTGTGTGGCTATTTCAATTTAAGAATAATTCAAAGAATTTTAAAGAAATCAAAACTAAATTTATGTAAATTGTTGATTTTAAAAACGACAAATCAAAACTCGGTAACCCGCGCTTTACTTTACAGTTACAGTTTGTAATATTTTTATACATCATATGTTATTGTATCTTTTGTGACGTCACCAGTGTAGTGTGGAAATCGTAGAATTTCCACAAGCGAATTTTAGATGTATATTTTTGGAAAGTACTACTTTTTAAGCTCAACCAGTTCGAGTTTTACAAACATATAATATGCAATAGAGTATACATATCAAATACAGTACATAAAATAGCGCTTCTGTCACCAACCAGTAAACGCTTTGTTGACCGGCAAATTTTCTCGATGTCTCTGAAGTTCGATAGATTTTCACAAATATCCAAAGTTTGATTTGGTGTCAAGTAAATTTACTAATCAAAGTAAACTATTAACTACTGTAATGGAAATATTTCTTATGATGTCACGCTCTCCATACTGCGATTTCATTGGTTGTTTTGTTTTCTTTCTCAACTACTTGAAACAAGCTCATTTTTTATAACTTCGCGGGATCCCAACTGAGATTTCATTGGTTGTATTCTTTAAAAAAGCTTTGAAGCAAACCCATTTCTGATTTGCGATGCTTATTCAAATACTATATAGCTTGTATATAGTTTGGTCGCACATGCTGCTAGTAGATGGCAGCACCACAAAATTAAAATTGATCCTCTCAAGTCTCTTACATTCAGGGCCGGATTTACCAATAGGCCCTATAGGCCCGGGCCTAGGGGCGCACCATGATGAAGGGCGCAAAATTATTCCGCATTTTTTTGTCAGAAAATTTCCATAAAATGTTACAGACTACAATACATGTCTCTACATGCTCTAAAGCTAAACGAATAAAAGTCCGATTCGCCTTCCTCGTATAGGTGAAGCTGGATGGGCGAATCTTTCACTTGGCTGCCAGTGTGTATCTACAATACGTGCGCGATGTCATTGTTTAGCCCCATAGGGCACTATTTATTTATAGCTTATATACCAAAACTTGGAAACAGTTGATTTATTCTCATTATTTAATTTAATTAATATACTTCAAGATGAATTAGAATAAAATACAAGTTATCCTCACAACGACCATTCTGAGGTCAATATTCCCTCCTTTGCGATGGTGTGAAGAGGGGGCGATAAAACAAACACGGGCCTAGGGGCGCATAAAATCTAAATCCGGCCCTGCTTACATTAAATTTCAACATAACAAATTACTAATGATTTAATCCATGCTTAATTTTGTGGTCTTATTCGAAATTTTCACAGAAAGCTTCACATGCTTAATGATGCATTTATTTTACATTTATTGAATTAAAGGTTTAGTTTGTTACGAAGTTATTTTTTTCTAAAGGTTTATTTAAAATTAATGATTATTATTTTAATAAATTCGGGAATGATTACGAATAGCAATTTCGCCTCAGCTTTTAAATAGAGCAGAAAATTAGTTAGTGCTGTTTGAGAGAGATGGTCAGTGATTGGTCAGAGCCATAGAGCTAATGGGTAGGTTTTTAAATCTCAACTTCTGTTCAAGTTTTGCTTTGCCATGAAAGCATTATTTCACTTTATAAGAATCATCATAACACCAACATTTAAAAAAAAGTGATAATAAATTTGGATTTTAAATATCATTCGTCATTTAATTATCAATTTATTAAGTTTAAAAATAGTCTCGTCATCATCTTCAGCATATTTTGGGGCATTTTAAAACACAAGAATTAAAAATTAAAATGGTTATATGACAAAAGAGTGATTATCAGTCCCATAGAGCTAATGCATTGGTTTTGGAATCACAAATTCCGCAGAAGTATTGCTTTGCAATGTGTTAGCCCTTTTTCCCCGGGTATAGGAATCAACATAACATCGAAATGCAACAAATTTTAAACGAAAGTGTTATCTAGTTATTTAGTTATATATTTTTGAAGTTTTTAAATGTCTCAAAATATTCAGCTGATGACGTCTCTATTTTAAAACTTTATCAAATAATAATTAAATAACCGGTTGTTACTTTCTTTTCCCTTTTGCTTTAAAATGACGTTAATGAAATTATGAATAAATGATTCCCATACCTGGTAAAAATGGGAAAACATGAGAGAGCATTATTTATTAATTTTTTTTAGCTCTAACGGATCTAACAGATTGACAAAGGAGTTGTTTCCCGTCGTTGGTGGCAACAGCTCAGCGGTCTTGGTTGGTTTTTTTTAAGAATAACTTTTGTTTTGATATTCGAAAGTACACTTTCTAAGAATATTTTTGCGATAATTTTTTGAAAACTTTAACTTCTTGCTGTGCTGTTAGTGTTTAAATCATTTATTAAAGGAAGCTTGCACAGAAATAAAAGTTTCTTTTCATCTATTTCCGAATATTCTGAACCTAGTTCTGTTCATTCTGTTCAATCGCAACAAACAATGAAATTGAATTTCAGAGAAGAATGAAAACTTGAGGTTACATCAGCTGATATTTCCATTTACCGCAGGCGATATCCCCGTACAAACTGCTTTGCGAGCAATTTCATAAAAATTATTTTAAAAATTATATTTAGGGTAAGGTGGGGTAAGTGGGCCCCCTTTTTTGCATAATTCGACTTGAGACCCTCATACCACTGGATGTAATCGGTCAAACAACTTATTTTTCTTTTTTGTGGTCCATTCTTTTGCAGTTATTACTGCCCATGGCAATATTAAAACAAATTGGCAAATAATAAATTTAAAAAAATATTTTTTCTTTTTGGTCGTCAGAGTGGCCCACTTGCCCCGCAAGGAGGGGTAAGTGGGCTACCCCCCCCCCCCCCAAATATATTTTTACACATAACTGGTAGAGATATGGTGGGGCAAGTGGAATAATCTACATGATTTTTTGAGTGTTTGAAAAAAAAAGTATTGATGTATCTTTAATAGTTCCCCCATAGCAACTTTTTCTGGCATGCAAGCTTACTAAAAGAAAAAATACGTTAATTTTTATCTTTGTCATTTTTGCATGTAGTGTAAAAAAATGTTAGGGCTACAGATTTTAAACTGGCCTATGTCAATGAACAGGACTATGAATAATGAATCTGACTAACCCTATGAATCAGTGAATATGACTTTTTTTTAAAAAGTACATTAAAGAGTTGGGGCAAGTGGGCCAACCCTGGCCCACTTACCCCGCCATTGTGGTGGCCCCGTTACCCCAAACGCGAGGCAAATGGGCCCCCAATTTTCTTTTAACCTTATCAACATCACAAGTACATGACGCTACAAAAAGATACTATGTTTTATACACTTTCAAAATATATAACATTTTGTTTTGTATCATGAACCGTTTGGAAATAAATAAAAAAAAATAGTATGATAGCGTGAATTACGAAAAGATGCAATTTAAAAAAAATTCACAAAAAGTATTGTACCTTGTTACATACTTAAATGAAAACGATGCCATAATGTTTCCTTCATCTATCGGGGTGGGTAAATACGTAAAAATATTGTAACAGATTATTTTACGTCCATAATTCGTGAAATGCCGGGGGGGGGGGGGGGGGTGCCCAAATGGCCACTTACCCCACCTTACCCTGTTTTATTTTGCATTGCTTCCAAGCAAGATCGACAAGTGAACTACAACAAAAACTTCACTTTATTGTTGATTTAACATTACTTATCCGGTATGATTATGCAAAGTTTACAATATTCATTTTGCAGATTATTTCAAGAAATGTCCTTCGAAATTCAAGGTTTTCGATGGTCAGTATTATTTGTTTAGAAAAGGGCACCATCTGTATTCTTGTTTTTTTTAAAAACAGGTATCGTAATTTTTTTTTATTTCTTGAGTTTTATTTACTGTATTTTGTCTTTTAAATGTTATTTAAAAATCAATCCGTTTAGTTATGTTTTTAAAGGTGATATAGATAGTCTCTTGTTGTATGTTGAATGAAATTTTTCCGTTTTATTTAAATGTGAGCAATATGACTTGATTCTTAGAAATAAATATAAATTTAGTAAACGATAAGTAATATTTATCGAATTTTCGATGAAAAACAATTTGCTTAATTTTTGACAGTTAAAGAAATGAGTTCCTGTGTTTGAAGCTTTTTTTTTTAATCATGAATTTTCTGTAGAAGAAGCTCTAAAGCACAGTTTATGTTACAAACATACTTGCTTTTTTTTCACATTAACTTTGCAAAACCCTAAACGCATAACTTCTAAAACCGATCCCATCTCGTTAAGCCAAAACCAACGACTCATAATATTACTTGTCTATAATTTTTTTTTTAATATTTACTTTTAGTCTACCGACTCCCTATCCCTCTAATAACTCTCGATGGTGGTAAAATCGCAACATCCGTGCCGAAAATGTCGCTTTTTTCCCCCTTCCATCTTGGCAGATAATTTGGCTATACGTCCACTCCGTTTTAACCCCAATTTGACTTGAACCGCTTTCTTTCTGAAGTACCAGCGATCGATGGGTTTTAAAATTGATTGTCTCAGAGTAAAAATGGACCAATTCAAAATGGACTTGGCTCGTTCTTGCTCTGATATAATGGGAAAGTGGTCGGCTATGGAACCCTGTGATCATCGAATTTCGAGAGGGGGAAGGCAGAGAAGCGATCTGGCGATGGGTGTTGGCGAGGATCAGAGGTCATCACGAATTCGAATCGTTGTCGGCCATTAGAGTCGGCGCGTTTTCTTGTTATGTTTGCTTTTGTTTTTTGCTGAATATACAAGAGACTTTAGATATAATGAAGTGCGTATCGGCAAACCTTAAAAGCGACCTTCATTGATGAGAAAGTCACATGAGAAGAAATTTGCAAAATCTAAACAACCACAAAATGATCCCACTTTTCAAATGTTCTAAAATGGACATTTTCTTTTAACAGCACACACACAATAAACGTATCAAACATACTACAAAAATAATTTTTTTAACAAGTATGAATTTTCTTTTAGATTTTTTTTTTGGCACTAACTCAAAAGGTAGCGATAAATTACCAAAAGTAGCAACCTTTCCCGCCAAATAAGCGATTCGTCTGATTCCTTCCTCCATTGAGCCTTTTCACCCTTAGATTAGTGGTCCATAACATTTATATCGTTGAATATCGCCAACTATTCGGTTTGATGTATCTTTGTTGCGGCGTGTGATTTAAGGCAAACAAGTCGGAAGAAATGGCGGAGGAGGTGGCTCGTAAAAATAGGAAAGTACCGTCATTGTAGGATGGTTGTGTATCCTTATTACCGTCTGTACATTATAGAACTTAACATTGTTTGATGTGATGTGCCTGAGCATGGAGGAAATTATTGGTAACCTAAGATATCGACAAGTTTTGTACAAGGTGCTTATTTTAGAAAGGATTTAACTTTTTAAGAATGTAAATGAGCAACTTTGAAGTTTTTTGGGCTGTTTTTTTTTCAACCTCCAATGGGCTGTAACAAAAAGACCGGTCAAAATACAAAGATTTTTTTTACCAAATTCTTCCAAGTCAATTATTCCAAGTCAACTTAGAAGCACTACAAATCTAAGCCAATATGCTTATCTATAATTCACTTATGGTAAACCTTCGAGTTTCCCTATGAACACTTGGTTAACTCATTAAACAATACTGATATTCATGAAGAAGGGGACCAAGGAAGCAAGTCTGTCGCTACAGACGGTATTGCTCAGCTAGTTGACCAAGTATTTATATAGGGAAACTCAAATGTTCACCATAAGTGAATTCTGGACTAGCAGTGGCTTAAAAGGCCATAAATAATTGGCGTGAAGCTTCCAAAATTACTTTTTTAAACGAAACCGTCAAAACTCCCTCCCAATCACCCAATCATTGGCGGTTTCATTTTATGAAGAGAGTGCTTCAAAGCTTGTTTACAGGTATGACAAATGCCGTCAAGGTGATTATGTGGAGAAATAAGTAGTATTTGTATTGTACATTACTTTTGGTAAAAAAAAGTTGTTTTTTTTTGTATTTTGACCCGTCTTTTTGTTACAGTCCATCAGAGTTTTTAAAAAAAAAACCGTGCTGTATATAGTATATATCCACCATTTTTATCTTTAAGACATCCAGATTCCCTTTAATATCATTAGGGAACACCAACTATAAAGACATACAAAACATCTTACTAATACAAGTTGTGAAAGACCTTTATTTTATCACAATTTTATACAAGAAAGCCTAACTTATTGATCAACAATTAGTATCAGCAATTTATAGTTTTATAAAACAGAATTTTTCGGACATACGCCTCATACATATTAAATTATGATACATTTGTCATTGAATGGATTGCCCCAGCTTTTCCGTTTAATATCTCGAAGAGGAGGAAAACTTGAAGAGAAAAAGTTTATTTATGTGTTTTCTTTTGATTTAATCCTGTTTTATGTCTTGTTGGGATAGTACAGAAAACGATCACACATAGGTGTTCCACCTTGGCTTTGATTATTAGTGGAATAACAACCTATTACGAGTTCCGTATTTTCGATTACTAATAAGGTATTAAGTCTGCTGTGTTTAATGATGTTAGTACTTGGGTGGGATATTTCTATATTTAATGTGAATCTTAACGGCAAACCAGTGGTCATTAAAAGGCTACTTAATAATGAGGGAACAACAATTTTGCTCTGCGATGTTTTCCCCCCTTAAATAGGTCATTAAATATTTTATCAGTTAATCAAATACTTATTAGAAGTGGTCGCATTAAAATTCACTTATTAGATAGTAAAAGAATGTCAATCGATGTTGTATAATGAGTCTGGTTAGAGAAGGGGGTTAAAGTACTTACACTTGTTATATTCCTTCCAAAGAGTTCTATAGTAAGGTAGAGACTGAACCTACCAACCGCACCGCATGGACCAACATGGGGACAATATAGGGTGGCATGTGGGGCCCGATGGCTGAGTGGTTTGAATCACAGGCCATAACGCTAGCAGTCCGTGAGCTGTAACGTGCGCGGATTCGATTCTCACCTTTGCTCTGGGTGTACTTCCTTTCTCAGTATCAAAATTATAAATTAACTAGCACTTTTGTCACTCTATTCGAGCTCCGTAATGAGCCATGGCTGCCGATGGCAGCTCAGTACGAGTCGTTCCTCTACTCTTCTATAGAACTCTAATTCTTTCAGGAGTTTTTTTTACCTAAAAAACTGAAATTATTATTGAGAATTGTGGAAAAGTTTTTTCTTGTGGACAATAACATCAAAGAAATTTTTTTTCATTCGGTATATCTGTTGCCACTCAAAACCAGAAATTGATCACGGTAAAAATAACTATAGTAAAAAAGTCAGAACTGAGAGCCGGTGTTTTCCCAAACAAAACTTGAATAGTGAACGGAAACCAATTTGAATTTAATGTAGGAAAACTTTAAAAAGGAATTGAACAAATGCACGCATATTCCTCTAAAATTATCATTTTATTGTTTTGTGGTTTACTTTTTTACCGTAATAGATTTTTTTTCAATAATTCACCTACCTTCTACTTTCCCGAAGACATTCAATTTATCAAACGAACTACATATCATTTCGATTTCAAAGAACAATACCCAATAAGCAGCACTTTATTCTTGGGGTATTTGATCCTGGCGTTATAAATAATCAAATTCGTGCTTTTGGTTTTTGTTTAAAAAGCAACGCATCTTGTCCTAATGAGACCGGTTCCAACAGCGTTAAATGCAAGATTGGTTCGAAATCGATTTCTTATTGGAAGAATATTATAGCTACATGCGCATCAAATAGACACTTAGACCGCGCGTATTTCCATTTCAAATCACACTTTCGTGCCATCCAGGCGTCGCTCGTTCCATTTTCCAAATGATCATAATGATTGTTATTAATGACAAAACTCCACAATGGAATAACATTAGTACCTTCTTTTTCATCTCATACATATCTTCATCTAAGACAAACAATTTATTTTGCCATCCGCAAACGATTTGGCAGAGGATTCTTTTATTTGTATTTTATCTGTTATACCACTTTGATTTATCATAAGGTGAGGAAAACTGCCACCCTAAGCGTCAGTTCTTTCGCCCAGGCAGGTGGCTGGAATAGCCCGAAGTGTTCTACTAAAATGATGCCTATTCCTTTTTTTGGCGAACAGTTTTTCTAGATTCTTGTTGTCGCATACTAATATCCGCAACAAATTTGCAACTAACAAAATTTTCGATCAATAAAAAAATTAACTTTTATGCGCTTGAAGTATTACTTAGAGAACAAAAAAAAAAAAAATCGCCGTTGGAAATAGAAATTATCACAAAAACTGTATTTTTTAAAAATATTTATTTCCAAATTTTAAGAATCATAATTACAAAGAAAATGAAATAATTCTTCAGAAGTATTCCAGAAAATCTATCCAATACAAATCAAATGGTGTAAGTCTTTGGTCACTTGGTATAAATTACAAATAATCGTGCGAATTGTCATTAGATAAACATTCTGCTAAGGGTTTGCGATAAAGTCACAATATATATATACTAATGCGTTTAATAAGAAATATAGCTGATCTAAAAAGAAAAGAAATAACTCACCTGAGTCAAAATTTGAAAATATTTGGCTAATCAAATGTGACAACGGCTAAAAAAAATTTGAATGAAACATTTATAAAACTAAGCGTTATGGAAAAGGAAGCAAACAACTTTGCTAAGATATTTTCAATAATTTTGAGATTTTATCTTAACAATTTGTAATTAATATTACTAAGCAAAAATTAGTGTTTAGTGGTTAAGACTTTGATGAGAACAGTAAAAACTGAAAATTGTATAAATAAAAACTACCCAAGAATTTTATGAAAACTGTCACCCCAATGTTGTTTCCCTACTTTTGTACATTCTACGCAGAGAAAACAACTGAAGGATCTTTCATATATTGTAGAGAGAGAGAAGAGAGAGAGAGAGAGAGATTTGTTTTTGTGATAATAATAAAAAAGATATTTCATATAACAGATACCGAGTTATTGAATAACTTTGACTAGAAACGGAGTACAGCCTGTTTTTTTTTAAATATAATATTTTTTTCTCCAATGGGGCTGGCGGTCAAGCCTTTGCGACTTCTCATATTCCACAGAACTGAGAGCCATAAAAGAACTTTAAGGGTAAGCCCCTGACAGCTTGGTAGCCAAGACCTGGATACTCTTGGGGCCCTTTTCGGACTGGTATTTTAGCAAAAATTTACATTGTTGAAGAAGAAAAAACATTTTAAAGTAAGGCCATTTATCAAACTTAATATACTATTAATCTATCATACTGCTTAATTTTTTAGAAAAGTAAAAAAAAATAATAGTTTTAATTACTTTGGCCGTGAAATTATACGAAATAGTTAGGGGTGAAACAGAATTCGTAGAATTAAAGCCAATTTTGGAGCCCCGTCAAATAATGGGCCCAAGGCCCTTTCCTAGTAGTCCTAGGCTATGATTAGGGCCTGGCAACTTTAGCGAATACAACTGTGCTATTAAATACACTGTTAAAATTTTTGGCGCAAGTTTACGCCGGAATCCTGGATTTTTTTTAGTTGCGAACACTACTTGAAGCGTTCATTCACCACTTTTGTGGTATATCAAAGCCATGGTTTACCACAAAATTGGTAAATTCTCTCTCCAAATGGTGGCCACTAGAAAGTTCCAGGATTCCGGTGCAATCTTGTGCTATAATTTTTAACAGCGTATTAAAAAACAATAGTGTTGATGTTGTTGCTGTTGTCGTGTGAAAAGTTCAATAAAAAAGATGATTGTAATTGGAGGCAGGTGGGATAGAACAGTTAAAAAGTTCCAAAAGCGTGGAGCACAGCACTGGCACATCCGCAGTTTTGTCCGTATAAACGGTTTCCTGGGAACAGTTCAAATCAATCTTGAAGAGAGCTGCAGTGATGGAAGGGCAGTTGAAGAGGTGCTCGGTATTTGGCTACGTTCCCGGACAATGCCTGCATTCTGGGTATTTTCTGGATTCGTCTTCTCTCAAGATCTTCAGAAAAAACTAGTAACAAGCTAAAACAGCGTTCTCTGTTGCACATCCCCCCCAAGAAAGAAGCGTCACTTCGCAGCAAAAGGAAATCAAAGGGAAGGCGCTACTTTCGATGGCCAGATGGGATGGTGTGGAAGCCTCATAATTGGGGACTTCAACAGCTACTTTCGTTTGACTAATGATCGATCCCGAGGGGCCAACAATGTCTGTTGACGCGGCATCTGTGAAATAGATATTTCCATAAGTAGGCTGCTGCATAAGTGCGAAGGAATGCTGGAGATTTGATTGTGTAAATGTATGCTGCGCTGGGAGGAGTTTAATATTCAAATTTAACACGCCGACTTTCATATATGAAAAAAGGATGGAAGGAAAAATACAGGCAAAGTTTAGTTTTTTTTTAATATCTGAGTAAATGCTGAATATGTCTACTTTAGAAGAACATGATGCTTGTGAAATCTCGGTCAGCACATAGAGAACAAACTTGAAAGAATGTGAAAGGAGTTGTATATACTCAGAAAAACTTGGGTTTACTTTGAATATAAAAATTTGAGGTTTTCCCAGGTTGGGTAGAAACAATTAAAAAAAATTGTGTTACAACCAAATAATAATGCATAGTCAGCACAAAAATTTCTGCCCTGGGAGGAGTTTATTATTCAAATGTAACGAGGCGACTTTCATGTATGAAAAAAAAGGATAGAAGGAAAAATACAGGCAAAGTTTAGTTTTTTTTTTAAATATCTGAGTAAATGCTGAATATGTCTACTTTAGAAGAACATGATGCTTGTGAAATCTCGGTCAGCACACAGAGAAAAAAAATTGAAGGAGTGTGAATGGAGTTGTTATACTCAGAAAAACTTGGGTTTACTTTCATTATAAAAAAGTTTGAGTTTTTCCCAGATATATTATTGTAATATTTCACTCATTTTATAGTTAAAAACTCATCTAAAGTTAGCCGCTTTAATTTTTCTCGTAAAACTGGCGTCTGGCTTCCCGGTAAATATCGACGAACGAAAGTTTATTCACTGCATCTCACCAATATTCGATGAATTCAACTACCAATATTAGAATAGATTTTAAGGGAAGAACGTATTAAAAAAAGCATGGTGAATATTGGGAGACATGATACACACACACAAGGTGCGATATAGCGAGGGGTTATTGTATTACAAGTTAGGTAGCGTAGAAACAATAATAAAAATTGTGTTGCGACCAAATAATAATGCATGGTCAGCACAAAATTTGTATTGAAAGAGCAGCAGCACTCAAGTATTCTTAGGTGGTTCCACGTCTACTCTTCAATGTTTCGGATAAATATAGCTACCTAAAAGCTCAAGTATACATGCATTACAATACTTGGAGAAGAATGTAATAATTTTTATACTTATTTCAGGAAACAATAAAGTTTATAGTTTTTTTGTTAATAGCGCATGGATATAATAACAGTATAGTTACTTTGAATTCGTGCATCAACTTATTACTGTACCTAGTGTGGACCGAAGCTTGCAGTTCGATCTGTGGAGCGGTTTCAGACAGACAGAATGACCCCAAGAATCAATTTTCAAAACAATTTTTTTAGAATCAAAAATCATCCAAAATGTATATAAAACACAAAACGTCGTTTTGTGTTTTCGACCACATCGCAATACATTCATTCCCACCTTGTGTTTCAAAAAGTTTTTTCATGAAACTGAAATTGAAATGATCCCATTACAAAAAATGAATTTCAGTACACAACAAATGAAAACAAGGAACTGGAACAGAATGCTTCGTTGTCTACCAAAAACAAACAGTTGTTCAACTTCATTAAGATACGTGTAATTGTTAGGGTGTGACCACAACAGCTAAGATCGTGTACATATACCCTCAGCCCCGCACCTAGTTGCATAGAGGTAGGAAGAAGATGGAGATACAGCCGAGATTTCTCAGATATGCGTGTCAAGTGAAGACATCAATCTCCCTACAGTAAGCCCAAACCAGTGGCGTAGCGAGGGGGGGGTTACAGGGGGTCAGAACCCCCCCCCATGGGGACTTACAAAGGTCTTTTTGCAGAGCTCCAATACCGATTATCTCAAAAAATCCCCCCCAAGGGGGGGGGGGAAGGGGAATCAAACCTTTCTTCTTTAAAAAGTTAACTTTTTGGAATTGCTGTAAAAAAGTTTACATAGAACCTCTTTAATGCCGTCTGGATAATCGCACCCCTTGTCTTTTTAATTACTCTGTGTATAATTAACGTTGTTTCAATTTCTACTCTACACTCAGGAAAAATTGCATTAGGGGATGTAATTGTCCAAGATTAGTGCCCCAAGTCGGAAAGACCTAAAATCGCGTTCCATTACAGCAAGAAATTTGCTTAAAAGTTTGATTAATTTTGTAAAATTTGTTAGTAGGTATATATTATTGCAATCAGGTGGACAAATCAAATGGTAGGATACTTGCAGTTTTATGTCGCAAAATGTTGTGTTAAATGAGTTTTATAAAATCACACTGCATCCCAATTTTGTCTTTTTCTTTTGTATTTCGGATGTAATAAGAATAAAAAGAAAATACTGTAAAGCTATTTTTCCGTAATATATAGTATTTTTGATTTGTCACAGTTTTTTTCAATAATTGTTATGTTATATCTTTGATATTTGTATTTCATTAGAAAAATATCCAGCTAATCACTTTTCCGTAGACTACGAAAAATTCCGTTCTCTGGGCAGACGGGGACAAATAGTTTTTTTAGAGCATGAACGACCATCTAAGAATGTAGATTTTTTTTCACATTTCCGGTGGGGGTGGGGTCATTCCCCTAAGGGTCCCCCATTGGGAGAAGGGATCCTTTTTGTCTCTTATCTTATCTATTTCTGGATTTCCCGCGCTATTGACAACTTTCCATTCACACTTGTAGCAGAAGGGGCACTATCCGCTTTCCGCGTGGAAAACACGCCTTGTTTTTCTTGGAATTTTTTTGTAGGATGCTCACCCTAATTTTTCACCCCTTCTCTTAGCTTAGCCAATAAACTAGGACTTAGAAAGCGGGGGGATGGCGTGTCTTCTTTTGGAAAATAAACACTTAGATACACAAGGCAGCTCGTTCTGTGCTTGGCATTCATTGTCGAACTTAAAATCCCTAGAAAACTCCAATATTTTTAACTATATTTCACCTCTATTTTATGCAATAAATGATATTTTGGTTCAAAAATTAATGCAATCAAAATATTACTCAATTCTTGTAAAATAAATCGCGTATTTTGATAATTCTTCACTAATCACGATATTGAGGTAAGTGACGATTTGTTAGATTATATTTTATATAATTATTCATTATTTGTATTTATCAATTGTTATCATTTTTTCATGTCATTTGTAGTAACTATTTGATGATAATCCTGTTTGTTAGTTTTAAAAAAATGAAAAAGGTCGCTTTAGATTTATTTACCCAAAACGTCAATTTTTTGTTAACTTATATAAATCAGTAACTTTAATCCTCATTAACTTTATAATACATCAGTAACTTTAATCCGGAATAAGTTTTAAGCGTGTTTATTAATAGTTATCATGCGTTTAAGTTCATCATTAATGAAGAAATTTGACTTCTTATGATAAAATTTATGTTATTAGTAATAAATAATTTAATTTTTAATTAATACGCTAAAATTAATAATTTAAATGCATTGTACTAAGTTATACAAATTAATGAATGTTATTAATTATAGCTAACTTTGTTTTAAACAGGTAATTATAATTAGTTATAATTATTAATATTCATTAATTAGAATTTTCAATTAAAAACTACATTCATGATTATTATAATGAAGTTTCCTTTAAACTAAATAGGCAACTTCAAAATTTTGTAACCCCCCCCTTGGAACAATCCTGGCTACGCCACTGGCCCAAACGAACGCTCTTGTCGAACTGTTTGACGCTATTCTAAATGCTATGTCCACACTACGACAATAAAAACTGACAAGAAATGCGCGCATGCAAATGCATTTACAATTAGCACAGGCATGCGCGTGCAACTATTTCGAATGGTACAAATTGTCTATGCATTTCCATGCGCGCGCATTTCTTGTCAGTTTTTATTGTCGCAGTGGACATAGCAATAGCCATAGAGTTAGGAAAGAGAATAGAGTGGTCCATGTATGCGCGCAGTAATGCACAAAAGAAGCAGGCTACAGCGGTGCATCTTGGGATGGGATACCTCAGTGTCAGTTTCCATAGTTTCGGCTACTATGTTAGGCGCAGTAGCTAAAAAAACTGCTAAAGCGGTGCATCTTGGGATACCTCAGTGCCAGTATGTTATGAGCAATAGCTTGAAAAACCTGACAGCCCTGCTTCAATCCATTTAAACTGATTGACCCCTCTGAGCTCCTCCTTCCTAACTATATGTCTAAAGTGGAGTTAGTATGGGCTTGGTTCATCGAGTTGACGGCTTTTTGACTCCCGAAATAAAACTATAATTACAACTACAACGTATTGTTCATACATGAAGGGAATTTTTGCCATTTTGCATGAATTCAGTTCTTGTGCCACAGCTTACAACTGAGCAATTGTCATTTTGTGATTTTTTATCTTTCATTTTAAAGAATAGAATTATACGTCTTACATTGAACTAACGTTGGGTGAGCAGTTTGTTTGGGCTAACTTGGCGACTTTCTGACGCCTTCATTGTTTTTCGCGCCAAGCATTTCCATCTTCTTTCTAACTATATGCCTAGTTGTCAGGACCCTCTGTTATCCTGACTTAGCGCAACCTATTGACCCTCAGTAATGACCGACAGGCGGCTGTGCCGGTATAGAACCATCATTCTTTTTAACAAGCCGGCGGTTTTACATGTTTTTTCTTTAGACCCTCCCGCTGCGTTTCGCACCTAGGAAAGTTAACAGCATAGTCCTTGTGTGAATAGTGGTTTTGATTGCATAGTAAAATGTAGGAAAGTTGGTCCGATTTGGGACTTAAAATTGCGTTTGCGATTAAATGTTATAGTTTATTGCTGTATTTGTTTGTGAATGCGCATTTGTTATCTCTACATGAAAACCAATCTGGTCCTTGTGTGATTGGTAAATTTGATTGCATAGTAAAAAGTAGGAAAGTTTGTCTAATGTACGTAGAACTTTAAATTGCGTTTGGGATCAAATGTTATAGTTTATTGTTGTATTTGCTTTTCTTACATGGGGGAGGCCAAGCTTTTCCTTGCGTGATTTGTAGTTTTGATTGCATAGTTAACTGAAGGAAAATGAGGTTTATGTCGAAAGTAATAGAATTACTATTTTTCTTATTTGAACTTCTATCAATGCCATTTCGTTGTCAGAGTTGTCAGTTGTTCAGAATTTTCCTAAAGAGTTAGTTAAATGCTATCTAAAACATGCAGTCCTCACATGAAGAATACAATTTCATACCACATTAACTAACTTCTACTTTTTAACTAATATCAAATGAGGTGAAAACATTATTTTTCTAGATATATACCATAGACATGATAACTGTATAACGCCAATTATTGTCTAATTGAAATATCGCAGTGCTTTAATAAATGGTTCGTAAGTAACATAATCACTAGTTTTCTTATTTGAACTTCAACTAACACCATTTCGTTGTGTCCATATCCAGATTCGCCTTTTAGTGCGTGTCTCATGCATATTCGAGATGCAGACTCACGCCAAGAAGCGTGTCCTCGGGATCATGTGAAGCGTTGCGTGAAACGCCGATTCAATCTGCTCGGAGTAGGATGAGCGGAAGATGTTGAAGAAATACTAGCTTGTTCGCTCACTCTTGTTCATGCAATTCTAAAAATGTTACTGATTCAAGAAATAAATGTTTCCCATGTATTTTGCACAGTATATAGCCATTTTTAACAAAAAAGAATGTAGATTTGGTTTTTTTAGCTGCTACTCTACATCACTCTTAAAATAATATGCCCTTCACGACTTTACTTTCTCAAAAATATCCAATGTAACGCTTGTTTTCCAATAGAGTGTTTTCAAACTAGCAAAGATTTCGCAGAAGGGAAGAAAGCGACATTGTATACTTGTTAGTGTCCTCAATTGATGTATTAAACCTTTTTGATTAAGTCTCTTTCCTGCGTCACTTCTGCCAATATTGCTCAAGCATTAAATATACCGTCAAAGCGGATATCTCTGGCCACGTACGGTAACTTTGGCCACGCGTCGGCAAAAGATTTGTTTCTTAATTTCTCTTCATAAATTGATATCATCTTAAATTGTTTTACATTTTTGGAAAGGTGGAAACATCGCCTTTTATTTCATGCAAAAAAATTCTCATTCTAATTCTGACAATACTACAAATGCTGTTTTCATTCTTACGAGCATTAAATGACAAAAATCTATCTCTTCCAACTTTTGTCTGAAACACTTAAAAAAAATATCGAAAATATTTAAATAAAACACTCTATTCAATTATTTTATTTATGGGGAAGAATATTACACCATTTGTTTTATTCTAAGTTGAATTCTTTTTATGCTGTGTTTAAATATTGGAAATTGGGAAGCTTTTGCCGATGATTGCGGGTAACTTTGGTCCAAGATGTAAAGATTTCTTTGTATAACTTTGCACTTAAAAAATGTATATAAAAGGGTATTCTGTTCAACTATTTTTGAAAAATGCATACTTTTATGATATCTCAACTTTCATATATTTAAAAAAAAAATCAAAAGATTTTAATCATTAAAATAGTAAAGATAAAATGCAAGAAACGTATACTACTCAAAATCGCAAATGTCGAAAGGTAAACATTTTCAGGCTCCTAATTATGAATACATTATTTTTTTCCCTTTTATAATAAAATCGTTTGCTTTTTATAAATATATTTTGCTTTTTATAAATATATTTTTTTATTAAATCTTGCTTCAAAAAAGTTCTTTTTCCTTTATTAAAATATAAGTTTATTTTTCTTTTAAGGGACAAACAATGATGGTATTCATCGTGCAATGTCTTTCCACGATGCACTGCAATGTAAATGTTAGGATATATATACAATTTTTAATAACTATATGTCTTATAACTTTGATAGTTTCAGGTTTAAACGTTTTAATATTGCCATTTAATTCGGTAACACAGCCTTTAAGGATGTTAAAAAGTATGTTTCTCATGTATTTCATGGGTGGCCAAAATTACCCGCCCGGCTCCTAACAGATGTCCTAATTTTTTAATATAATACTAATTTTTTATTAATTTATGAGATGTAAAAAAAATGTTTGAAAAGTATTCCTAAAAGTACAATACTTAGAATGCATAAGGATTTTTAAGCGTTTAAATCGATTTTGTAGTTAAATTTTGCTACATTGTAAAAAAAACCTATGATTTTGGCAAGTTACCCGCACTGATGGTATTCACATATTCACAAAAAAAAGCATAATGCATTTCGAATATTAAGCTAATAAGCATTGCATTACTGATCTTTACAATTAAATATACTGCCATTTTTTTTTTTATTTCGATCCGGGTTCCCACTCTTTGGAATTGGACATATATTTCTTTTAAATTTTCAATAGGTAATTTTACACAACATATTCGAACCATTTTAAGAAAGTGATATTATACAGACCTGAAATCAGATACATTAATAAAATAAAAACAAATGTTTGTTAAAATATACAGCCGGAGACATATGACTTAGAAAATATTATTTTCTCCGTTGGATTAACACTGAAGCGCTTTGATTTGGAGATCCCCGGTTATTCGGGCTCATTTGCATTTAAATATAGTTCGTCATCTGTCTCAGTACTACAGACGGTTTCCAGCTAAGGCTGTCTCAGTTAGTTTAAACCATCTTGACCAATCCGACACCACACTACTGTAGGCAGGTAAACTGCAGTAACTTCCATAATGACTTGGACCATTGTTGCAAATACTTAATTACCCTAACCTTTATGAAAATATACTGGGATTTTTTTTTTATTTCGGAGCAAAACTGGTGCAACTCATTGTTGCGATTACCAGGGCCTGTTCTTCCATATTCCAGGGCCTGTAAATCTCCAATATATCAGTAAACTAAGCAAATTCTGATACTCCAGTTTGTTTTTTGCTCAATTTTGACTGAGACATTGACCTAATGTGATTGTTTTGATCAATGTTTATAAGGAAGCCTATACAATTGTAGCAAAAAAAATGATACATAGGTCCTATAGCACAGCATCATTACTGGAAATCATACATAATATATTCGCAAAGGGACCCCCAAAATAGGTTGTGCCTATAGTCTGAGATTTCCTAAAACAGGCCCTGGCGATTACTGTCGTTTACCTGCCCACGGCAGCACAGTTCCCCATCTGTTAACACCAAAACTCCCTAGCCACTTCTCCACATTGACCAATGTGCATATAGTCTCCTAAACACTGCCCAGTGTATATAGTCCTTAGTGGTGAGTTAAATAAAACTGAAAAAATACAGTTTAACAAAAAAGCCGTTCTAAGAAACGACTCGAACATTTTCGACGCGACGATTCCCCAGAAGGGAGGAAGGAGGGGGTGTTCTTGATCCAGGGCGTGGCTTGATCCACCCACGAAGAGTCGTAAATGACACCCACCGATCGTCTTTTTTCGAACCTTTCTGGCGGCTACAAATCACACCACTCAAGTAGGGGGAGGAATTCGTTTGCGTCACATAGTCGCACTTGGCTTTTATTTTATGGATGAGATGGGTGTGAAAACCATTATAAAAAAGATGGGTATCGTTTGTTTTCCTCCACCCTCGTTGTAGGAATTGGATTAATTGTGTGAAAAATGAAGATTTATTAGCTTTCGAAATTAATCAATATGAAGTACATATCATTCGAAACTATAGGATAGCTTTGAACAAGTCTTTATTTTACTCTATTCGCTTTGCGTAATTCGCAGTTTTTGGTTCATTGTCTCCTTTGTTTCAGTGATTAACTTTTCGACTATGAAGACACCTTTAAATTTTCATAAATGAAATTTTATTTACGCGTTTTGTGTTTAAAAAAAAACTATGAAGAAAATTAAATAGAGACTATTTGCAGAATTTTTATATCTGGATGGATAGTTGTGTAACAAACTAAACTGTACTATGAAAAGTAGCACATCTGGTTACATAAGATAAAAGAGTTCTATAGTAGGGTGGAGATTGAACCTACCAACCGCACCATGGACCGATACGGAGACAATATATTGTGTCATGTAGGGCTCGATATCCGAGTGGTTTGGAACGCAGGCCATAACGCTAGCAGTCCGCACTGTAACGGATGCGGGTTCGATTTTCGCCTTTGCCCTGGGTGTACTTCCTTTCTCAATATCAAAATTATAAATTAACTAGCACATTTGCCCGTCTATTTGGGCTCCGTAGCGAGCCATGGCTGACGATGGCAGCTCATTACGAGTCGTCCATCTACCCTACTATAGAACTTTTTGCATAAAATTGAAAGAATGAATATCACTGGGATATCTCCACTCTCGTTGTAGGAATAAATATGTTTCACGCCGTGAGTGGCAACAGTTCTAGCGCTACTGTGTTTTCACTATTTTAAACTCTCGAATTACATTTGTTTTGAACAATATAATATTTTCTTATCTTCTTCTCTACCCTTCACAACCTTTCAGAAGAAGAGTCTAAAGCTTACGTTCGCCATCCTGCTCTAAATTCCTCTATTCGATAAATTATGATCCGTTTAAATAATTTGATTGGATACAATTTTCGACAGCAAATAAAAAAATATTTAAAATTATTGTAAAAAGAATTAATAATGTATGAATATAAAAAAATCACTGACACGTTTCACACCGTTTGAAAGCACGTTTTATCAAGTTCTCTCTGATAACACATAATTCTGTATCATTAATGGTGTGACACAGAAATAAAGATGCTGTAGTAATAACCATTAATTTAAATGCATAATCAACAACGTGTAAATTAGGTTTTGGTACGTGTCATGATTAATTAAGAAGGAAATGCTTGTACAATTTGTAGATATCACATCATTAATGTTTTTTCTTCCACAAGCATGCATTCGTAAATTCATAGCAAATCAATGGTGCAACAAAACGACTTCCTTATTATAACGATTATTCCTGCCACTTTAATGATTATCTATTTACTTAGTCTTTCAACGCTTTACCAACAAACCGTCTAAATAGAAGGTCACAGCGTGTCATCGACTATTTAATCGACGAGTGATTTTTTTAACACTGGGTTTATATACGTCTAGCGGCCGCTGAACGTAACGCTGGAAGCGCTTTGACCTCTAGCGATTCGACCTTTGGTTGGCGAGAATTTGGCGAGTGAGATTGTAGCTCGGCGATTTTATTCATTGTTTAAAATCAACTAGATTATGGATGACGAAATTTTGATTGCTGCTTGTGTTTTACATTTAGAGAGCTTAGATAATTATCTAGAGGTAATTAGAAAATCCCCATGTCTCGGATTGTTTATAAACAGAGGAGGTTATTCACCACTCCATATTCTTTTGAAAGCCCCCGCCCCCGTAAATTTCGCTCCCCGACACGTCAAATTTCGATGGGGAGAAAGGCTAAAAAGCCACAGCGTTCTAGACTGGTACCAGTATTTGTGCCCCTCTACTAGAATAAGATATACCCTATGCTGCAAAAAAACCCTGTAAATTTACTTACTTTTAATTTTTAAGTGCAACAGCCGTATTTGGTGGAAAACGGTTTGACCCACTAAATAAAGGGCCTTATCTCAAATCTCCGTATTTTTACAGTTTTTAACTGTTTATACCATCTTTAAGGGACATGACTGTTTGAAAAAACAAAACAAAAAAAAAAAAAAACAGGACATGACTGTTTTTTAACGGGGCATGACTGGTATCTTTGCTGCCGGTCCCTGCCCATTACTAATATTTTACGGGGAATTTTTTTTGTTTTTAAGTGTATAGGAAAGTGCATTTTTTTCTGGATTGTTTTTTTGATGACTGTCCTTTTCCGTACTTATATTTAAAACTTTTAATGCCGGAGTATTACTGATTAAAATCAGGTCAAATAAAAAAGTGTTTTCAGTATTGTCTGCCAAAAATTTAGAAATTATATGTATTAAAATAACTGATTAAGCTATTAACTCCAACCAGGTTTCAGTATTTTAATACAAAATCTTGTTTAAAAATTAATTGTATTGATTACGGGTAAGATATAAATAAGAGTTTCAATACTTTTATTAACATAGAAAGCATTTTATCATCAACATATTTTACAGTGTCAAATTTTGAATTTCATTCATTTATGTGATTGAATTTTATTTTATCAAAATATTGAATGCGTCCTGCTTTAAGTAAAAAAAATTAAGAAAAACTCAATACAATTCAATTCGATGTTTACATACTTTTTCGAAGGATCACTTAAAAAAGAGATAACACGCCAATATGTTTGCTATTTTCCTTATGGCAACCTTTCCTTTGATCTTGACCAAAAAAAACCGACAAAAGTTGGGTTGGTGGCCTTGAGATCCAACTTCAGCGAGCTTTCGAATAAATACGCATAAAGCGGTTACCTTGAGATTCTCAAGGTAACCGCTCGAGCAAGTTGCTAGACGTATATAACGCCGGTATAAAGGCAACCATTTCGGGCCCAGGCGACTTAGATTTAATCCGACACGTACACCTGTCTTCTGTGTAGCAAATGAAACATGGCGATCAATCTTCCAGAACATGGAAGCATCTGCCTTGTTTGCGAACGAAATTTAATGTAATTGTTTCGACCCAACAACTCATTGAGCAGGTGTCGTCTGCCCAAATATCCAATGCAGACATTAAAATAAAATTTATGATCAGAGCAGTAGTGCAATACTATTGATCAGTTCTGGCAATTTGTAATTATACATATATGGATTCCATCTGTAAGTTCAGTCATTTGTACTTTCATTTCGAATTATGTTGCAATATATCGATTATTTAACGGCATTTTACTCCCATAAGGACCTATATAGTTAACTTACCGTTTCGTTTCTTTTATGAGAAGATAATATAAATAAGAATTATATTCAAAATCATTGTTCTAAGAAATCTTTTTAAAAGCGCAATTTGTCCCATATATATAGAGAATAACCCAATAACGTCAACCTTATTTTGCAAAATGCACAATTCTGTTATAATTTAAAAAAGCTCAAACTCACCAGTGCTTAACGTTTTAATAGCAGTGTTTGAAAAGGATCATGGTATAGAATCAAAAGTCACTAAATCCAAAAAGTAAAAATATTTGAAATCGCAAAAAATATGTTTTTAATACATTACTATTGTACAGAGTAAAGGTGAATGCATGTAAATTAGTACAAAAATTTCATGTATTCGCCTTTACTCTGTACAATAGTGAGGTATTAAAAGCATTTTTTTTTGCGATTTCCCATATTTTTACTTTTTGGATTTAGTGACTTTTGATTCTATACCCCTCATTTATTCAGACTAAATCGGTCGTGACTAGAGTCAATATAGATATCAGCGATTCTCAAGTAGTGTCATAAAGCTTTTTCGACTCCTGGGTCTGGCTAAAACTAAAACTCACAGTTGTAGGGTAGACTAACTAGTGAATGAACGTTTAAGGCGCTGTGTTCGCCAGTGAATAAACACTATAGGACATAATAACCAGGACAAACATCCATGTGTCTGATAGCTTCCTAGTACCTGGGAGGAAGTCAGTGTTGCCAATCCATCTAGTGGAATGATTTTCAATCCTTATTTTTTAAATTATATTTACCAATTGTTCGTGTCACCTGACTGTGGTTCTAAAATACGACGCCCGTCGCCAATAGCCCTCGTGTAGCTCTAGTGCGACGATAATTCAAACCAAACCAAATGTTCATTCACTGGGGCCTGTTCTCTCACTGGTCAGTCCACCCTTGCTATTCTTTACGTTGTACAAGTCGAAATCGAGATCGAGTTACCCTAGTCGTGCCCTATTCAATCAAAGTTACAGGTATAATCCTAGTCATCCACATCCTAGCAGTTGACGACAACAACTTTTCCACGACCGTATTTTGAGTGATGGAGCTCTTTCGACACCTGGGTCTCCGCTGATGGACGATCTATGCGGGGAAAAGATCTTGGACCAAAAAGGCCTTCCGCTAAATAATTAACAGGACGGAAGCCCCCTCCGATATACATCTGACGCATTTTTCTCATTAGCTCCAGAAATCTGCCTCCAGAGGTCATGCCATTGATGCTGTCAGAAGGTCTTGCCTTATAAATTGGAATGATCTCAGACCTTGTTGGGAATATAGATTCTCTAACCTCTTGGGTTAACAAGAATAAGATGAGAAAGGTGGAGTTGAAAAGTGTTATCAAGATTTTGTAAGTTTTTTTTTTTCGTATATTTATTTCATTTTATGTAATGGTTGGGAAGAAATAGAGTAGGTAGATGGATTACTTTTAATTGAAATATTTTGATATAAAGATTTTGTCTGTGATGCGGTTCAAAGTGATTAGGATAGGATGGTGGTTAAGGAATATATATTCGATGAATGTGTAATATCTCCTGTTTTCCAACTTTAGAAGTTCTACAGAAATAGTTTCTTAGACCACCTCACAACCGCATAAGCTTAAACCCTCTGAAACTTTCTGATAGTATACATTAAAACCTTCAGTTATGAAAATAGTTAAGTTAGTTTGAATTATCGTAGCACTAGAGATACACAAGGGCTATTGGCGACGGGCGTCGTATTTTAGAACCACAGTCAAGTGAATGTGTAATCCGGATGTTGGTATGACAGGTAACACGAGCTTTGACTTTCGCTACATATAGGAATCGAACGTAGATCGACAACTCGTTTTATCCTTCATTAAAAAAATTTATTTGTCAATATGCTACGATACCAAGGTTTACCTTCTGAAATACTGTAAGGTCAGTAGAGAGTACAAATGAAATTTATGTGAAATTTATGTAACTATGATATCACAATCACAAAGCCCCCTAAAATTTTTCTGGATTTAAAAACTAAATTTAAAATTCACCAAGCCTAAACGTAGAGATACTCTACTACAATATAATAAAATATATATATTTTTTGTCATCCAGTTATTAACTTAATAATAAACCAAATATAACAGTCAAATCACATTAACTTGTATTAAAAGTTTATTTTGTCTTAAAATACTTTTAAGAGTCATTTTATCAGTGATATGGATCACGAATTCCCTATTACAATAACTTTTGATTTATTTTTTTCGCTACTTGATACTTAATATGTGGTCAACTCACTGAAAAAAGAATCCCACTTTTTCTTTTCTTCTATAATTGACAAATGATTATAGCAAACAAGGATGACGTGGGGGCTTGAGGGAAAAAAAAGCATTCTCAAGCAAATAAGGCCTCTCCTGATCGTGACTTGAGCACAAGGCGTCAAACCAAACACCTCAGCGCAAAACAAACAGTGACGGGCGGTCCCGTACCTCATGGAACCATCATAGTCGTCACACATCAACCTACCAATTACGAGCATCGCATAAACCGAAGAAAATTGAACACTTTTTTTTTCTTCTTTTCCTGATAGTTTATACCTACCAGTCATAAACTTCTATTATTGGCCAAGTAGGTGTTGGAGGGGTGACCCCCCCCCCCTTCTGCTTTTTAAGGGGTCATAGGAGTCTTAAAAATGTGCAAAGAAGGTACTACAAAACATGGTTTGATCTTTCTTGTCATTTTTGAACTACTCAATGAATAAATATAATTTTTTATATGTAATTCTACAAGATATGTACAAACAAAGACTTATACCTAAATTCTCAGCTCAATTTTAATTAGAAATTATTAAAAAAAAAATTAAAATAAATTTTTTAAAATTTTTATTAATTCTTTTTAGAAAAAAGTTCTTAAAATAATTTCTAATTAAAATTAAGATGAGAATTTAGGTATAAGTCTTTGTTTGTACATATTTGTACAATATAAAGTCATTTTCTTGGTCATTTTTTCAATTTTGACCTCACAATTTGCCGCGCAAGCCTAATCACAATGTGTTCAAATAGCATTATGTTTGATATCATTTATTTTAGTTTTGGCTAAAGTTTCATAAATTTTATAACTTGTTTTATGATAAATAAATACTGTAGAATTACAAATAAAAAAATTAGACTCATTTATTGAGTAGTTAAAAAATGACATGAAAGATCAAACTATTCTTTGTAGTATCTTCTTTGCACATTTTTAAGACTCCTGTGACCCCTTAAAAGAAAGATCCTTCTAAAAGACCAGATCGCGTGGTGGGATCGTTTTCATAAATAGAGAGGGAATGTTAATGGAATATTCTTTTTTACCCTCCATATTTTTTTTATGATATCCCTAGCAGGGATTGTTTATTATCATAACCGAAGTGGAATTGTAGAGAAGAATGATCATAAAACGGTTTGTTGGGTCATGCTTTTCGGGCCTAATCCTGTGAGATGCCTTGTCTCCTAAAAGGGATTGGATTTAAAGTAAAGGAACTGCAAACAAAGATGGCAGTCACGATTTTGTTCGTGTCGATTGAGCTTCCTTTATGATCAATGAAATTATAGTGTTATGATTATTTTCTGATGGTTTGTGTATTTTTATCTGCGAAAGATTAGCTATTCCGGACCAAAACACATAGTCGAAGCAAGCCAAAAGAAAACATTTAGATATCGATCTGCGGTATTACATTGGGTAAAACAATCATCATACTTTTTGGAGAGTGATATCTTTTCACGCACAAAGTTTTCTACATCCTTGAAATTAATTTCAAACCATTTTTTTTAAATGATTCAAATTCAGATAACTTTCCTTAGAAAGTAAGAAATATTTTTAAAGTACAAAAGTGCTAAAGAAAATTTTATCAGTGTGAGGTAACAGCAAACAAATTATAATATTTAGCCAAAATAATTTTACTTTGAATGCACCAAGTAATTTTTATTATTTTTTACTTTAAACGGAAACTTTATTCTATAAGTAATTTAGTATCCGGAATTTTCATTCAATGATTGTAAAAATTTGCACAGTTTAGGAAAACACACAGGCCTAAAACTCAAAATAAGTACAAAATGTGTATTGTACGGAATTTTTTTAGAGTAGTATTATAAAACCGATTGACATGCTACTTTATTTAAGAGGACAGTTTTTCACATAGCGACAATCAAAAGGAAGAGAGAGAGAGAGAGAAAACTACACATATTTTCCTTAAATACCTAAATGCGCAAAACAGTCTTTTCCACTAAATTCGATTAATTGTGCTCCACCACTTATAAAGTCAAAACTTTAATTGCGGATATAATAAATAAACACGAGAAGATAAAAACAATAAAACATGGCCGACCGAACACATTTATAATTTATACCTACAGGCCTGTTTGGCAGTTCGGAAGCGGCAAAGAACAGTTTTTTTCCTCGCCAATCACGCCACATAAAACGGCGGCATCTCTGACATTTTTTCCATATCGATGATTAGTATGCTGGCCGGTAATAAAAATGAAAATGGCCGCTCTCTCGCCGGACGATATTTAACGAGACGTGTTTGCCGTGTGCCAGCCTATAATTATATCACTTCACCGCGTTGCCTCGTCCCGCCGAGGTGAAATGTTGTCCCCTTATTATTCTATCTCTCATCTTTTTTATCGTCTGTTTTTATTTCTGTTCCATTCGATGGACTGTATAATATTGGTATTCGGGAAATGGAAGGGGTGGGGTGCGAAGTGGAAGAGATGGCCGTCTGTGTTTGAGTTGGGCTAACATCCTCGGAAGTCGTGAGTGAAATGTTTAATTTGGCGATTTTTTTTAATGTCGTTTTAAAGATGATGGAGTTCTGCTAATTCGACGCCCTAAAGTGCAGGTGACGAAACGCGAAAGGGCGCGACGTAATGGGCGATTTTATCCACATTGATTTGTGGAAGATTTATAATTGTGATCTATGTCCTGAAGAGAATCACACTTTTGTAAACTTGAGTGAATCAATATTTTCATTTTGAAATAAAAAATTTTGTATCAAATATTTCGAACAATTTATTTCAATTCTAAAACACCAGGAATACACAGTTTTAAATAAAGTTGGTTTTTTACAATCTCGGAAAAGAGAGTGGTATAGACAGATAGACGGATCGATCAAAATACAGGAAAAAGGGAGCGGACAAAAATATTTAAATCAGACTAAAATTAAAAACGGATGATTAGAACATAATTTAAATAGCGGTGCAAGGCAGACAGATGCATTTAAATCTAAATTATGCTAATAACTTAATTTCCGTTTTTTTTATTTAATTCTTTCGATTTTTTTAAAGCTTAAAAATCTGATATGAGTCTTTTTTTAAACAGGGTTCAAAATCTGTTCGATTAAGATTGTTTGTTTGTTTAAGGAAGAATGAAGTACTTAAATGAGATTTAAAAAAATCTTAATGAAATTTAATTTACGAAAGGCTTAAGAATGAAAGCCAAACCATTAAGATCATTAAGATAAATAACAACCTAATTATATGTGTTAATGTGTTTTTAAATCATAAAATTAAGTCAATAATAATAGCGACCTGTTTTTAAGGTTAATATAATTAGCGATATAATTATAATTTGTTATTGAGGAAAAACAGCAGAAAGCATATTTAAGCAGCAGACATATTTAATCTTAATGACAATTACAAATACACATAAAAGTTAATAAATTTGAGGGGGTATAATTATGAAAACATGCGGGTAGTTTGGAAACCTAAAATGTTTCGTCTTCAGGGAGCTTTACCCTGGTACTGACTGCAATCACTCTCATCTTTATTTGTCACGTAACAAAACTAATAATTGGTCGGAAGCTGTAGTTAAAAATTGATATTACGGGTTTTGACATTTTCGTAAAGTTCTTGGAGATTTTGTGGTACATTTTCTTTAACTTACCATAGGTAAAAAAAAAATTGTTTCACAGGATAAGAAAAAAGGAGGAAGGGTATAAACAGCTATTTAGCCCGTGCAGAAAACAAAGGGTCTTCTAAAAATGTAGATATCGTATTGGTTGAAACTATAAGAACCTAAATAGAAATATTTGATAAACGACCGAAGACGACGATATAAGACCTAAGGAGAATTATACGATAAACGACCTAAGACGACGATATAAGATCTAAAGAGAATTATACGATAATATAAGGCACAAAAAGGGAAAAAGTATATACTGGTAATAACATACAATGATTCCGTTCAGTCTTCCATAAACATAAGGCATTTGAAGAATGATTTTTTTTTATTATTTTAGGGTGCTACCGGATTTTATTTTTGCGACATAATTTAAATTGAAATGAAGTTAAATATATTTCGCAAAGCGACTTTTTGATTGTATGCTTATATGAAATGTTTTGCTTCGATTTAAAGATTATTATTTTTAACTAGAAACTATAATTTTAATGTTGAATGCGATTTGCTAGGATGCTTATTACCAGCAAGCAGTTTTCTCCTGTTTTTAATATTCCAATTATAAAGAATATTCAACATCTTATATATCCGTGCTAAATTGATAGAAATTTAAATAATACGTTTGAAATCAAAAGCTTTAATTTTTTTTACAAGTGCACTATTTATTTTCTTTTTGAAGCTTTGCAGTTTTTAATTTTAATTCTTTTTAGATTTTTTTTTTGGCTAATAATTAATAGATCTGCTTTAACATTAGCTGTAATGAGATCCAAAATAAATCAAGACTTCTTCCTAAAAGAACAAACATGAAAAAAATGCAGAATTCTTCCTTAAACTAGTTCGAGAAAGAAATGTTATCGAAATTATTAAATTTGGTATATATACGTTTCAATTTTTGCTAATTCATTCGAAATGCAACTTTGGAAACAAACTGAACCTATTTTCATTAATTCTTTAAACATATAAAAAAGCCTATTTTATAATTAAAAAGAAATAAGTACTCGTAATGATATCCTATATAAATAAAGGCTCATTGCCAAAAGAACATATAAAAAAATAACAATACAGAAATGACGAATGCCGTTAATTTTTTCCTCAAAGCAGATAAAAGACAGATGTCATCGAAATTGTTAAACACGTTTTTATTCAACACCTCAATTTTCGCTATTTCATTCCTAATGCGACTACTAGGGAAAAAAATATCACATTTATCAAGTCTCCTTGCAAATAGTATAATATAAAAAAGAGCCGTTTTTTGCAGTCGTTAATTGGAAAGGCTTCGTAATTTCATCACGCCATTGGCGCTAGAGAGTGATGGGTGAATTATAAGCGAGTTCACTTGGCCAATTTGCTATAATAAATAGCTTAGGGGTCAGTATAAATTGATAACGAATGCGATGAGTAAAAAGGCTTTTCAACGACCTAAATTACACAGACTAAGGATTATAATAGTATGGTTGAGGGGATCCAAGATACAGAATTCACTAGAATTTATTATGTTTTATGGCAACCTCTAAGCATCTTTGGCGTAATATTGTACATCATTTTTAAAATATTTGTAAAGTTACTGATATGAATAAATTATTTATTATGAATACAGCAGCGTAAAAATTAGTCTTACTTTTGTAAATAAACTAAAACCAACCAGTTAATTTCATTTCTTAAATATAATTGCAATGTATGACAAATGGCATCAAAATCACATGACTTGGGAAGTCTTGCTGTTGTGATGTTTGCCCCATTTAAGTTTGCTCATGCTCAGTTCATCAACAGCAGAAGTTTTTGAGGTTATTTGGTGTTGGGATCACTCAAGCCCATTTAGACATTATCTTCGCAAATTTGAAAAAAATACCTCCTTTTTTTAATTTCCTTTCCTTTTCAATTTAAATTCTGGTTAAAAAAATATCCTGAAATTTTGTAACAGACACTGCGATGCAAACAATTCGACAATGACTTCATTTAGCTGTAAAAATTAGAATTGTAGAATAGAGATAGAATTTAGATATTAGAATTACACAAAATATCTCTAAACATATTAAAAAAAATATTTTGAAATTTTATAATTGAAACATTTTTTTTTGTATTTGCAATAATTTTCCTCATAAAAAAAATCGTATGATAGAAAACTTAGACACAAATACGAGATTATGCTAATTTAAAGTAGATAATGGCCTAACTTCGCATTTTTACTGATGAATTGTATTTTTTTTTCAAGATAAATTTTAAAAAAAACTCGATTTCTCGTGAACAGATTTAATTACAATATTGGTTCAATTTTTACACCAAACAGACAATATATCCACTTTAAATCTTTATCCAAGTCCTATTTGCTTCAAATGTATTTGTATAATTAAACATCTCTAATTACAAACCGAATGCCTACCAGTAATTCACCTTAAAGTTTTGGTACGAATTCATGGATATAGATATATGCACCGATTAACATGACCAATTATCTTGATGAAAGTGCACAGTACTTCTCATAAAATCAAAAAAGACATATTATTCTTTTTTGCACTTTAGTAAAATGCAGAGATAGTCACCGCTTCAAAAACGACAAAAAAGTCGTCCATTTTAACGTACATTCACTCCTCACCATTACGAAGGTTCTTTCTTTATACTGAAGTTTGACATTTCTTGAGAGAAACCGGTTTCTTTAAACCGGTCACAATATAATTGTCCTCTTTAGTACTATTCATACACGTTCGGTTTAACCGAATATTGAACAAGAAGTTCTTAAAGAACTAAAATAGCCTACTTTCCTGTTACTTAAATACTTACTAAAATTCTTATCTTGAAAAAACTAGGCTCGTAACAGTAAGTGACATCAACAACTGTTTTTCCACCTTAAATTCTAAAATAAATGTCACTAAACACAGCATCTAACTAAACACAGCATCTTTCACTAAGCACAGCACTAAACACAGCTTTATTTGCAGTTATAAATAAGCATTTAATTTTTCGTAGAACAAAAACCAAAAAACTACTCCTCAATAAACATTTACTTGCTAAATTCGGCTAGTTTCATTTATTTTATTTCGAAAATTAAATAATTAATACTTAAATCGTTTGCAAAAATTTATATTTCAAAGAATAAATATGTAATATTCTTTAAATTTCTTTTAAATAGAATGAAAACAATTTATATCAACATACAAAGATCTCGTAGTGAAATATATATTTGACGTCATCTTAAATTGATCGGTGTCTCAAAAATAAATTTATTTTAATTTATTGTCTAAAAGAATTAAAGTTTCTCAAGCGATTGTTGCTATGGCAATGGTGATTTGATTCTAATAAAAAAAATGGCTTCCTATGATTTTTAAATGAGCATTAAACTTTGCAGTTTTTTAAATAATTGAAGTACGTACTTAGAATTCGAATTCTTTTATGAAATTTTCAATGTATTCTCATTTCGATGCGCTGAATTTTTTGACGTATCTCACTTGTCCGTAGCATTTCTAGTGAAATTCAGCGATTTAAATGACCCGAAATTGAACTTCAATGCTAGTTCAATGGGAAATTCGTCGTCAAATAGTAGATTTATGTCCATCCTATTGTACAGACAGACGGACAAAAAGTATGAAAGTTGGGTGTCTGAGGTTATACCTTTCTAATAAAAAAAGAATTTTTAAGATCGGATGGATAGAACCGATTTTGGAAGGGGGGTACGGACAGACAGACAGACAGACGGACGGACGGACGGACATCGACCGCATGTCAATACCTACTTTTTTATTTTTTTTTAATTCTTCGAATTAAAAAAAAAAGAAAAGTAGGCTAAAAATAAACTTTTAAAAACACCGGTTTTCCCCTTCAAAAACTCTAGCATCAAAGGTGGAACGTTTATAATGGTGTGGAAGGAATTACGTTGGTGAGAAACATTTTTAGCCGGTACTTTTTTTTTTTTTTAATTCGAAGAATTGAAAAAAATGAAAAAGTAGGTATTGACATGCGGTCGATGTCCGTCCGTCCGTCTGTCCGTCCGTACCCCCCTTCCAAAATCAGTTCTAGCAATCCTATCTTAAAAATTCTTTTTTTATTAGAAAGGTATAACCTCAGACACCCAACTTTCATACTTTTTGTCCGTCTGTCTGTACGATAGTACGGACATAAATCTACTATTTGACGACGAATTTCCCATTGAATTAGCATTGAAATTCAATTTCGAGTCATTTGAATCGCCGAATTTAACTACAAATGCTACGGACAAGTGAGATACGTCAAAAAATTCAGGGCATCAAAATTAGTATACATTGAAAATTTCAGAAAAGAATTCGAATTCGAAGTACTTCAATTATATAAAAAACATCAAAATTTAATGCTCATTTAAAAAGCATTAGGAAGCCATTTTTTAGCCTACTTTTCTTTTTTTTTAATTCGAAGAATTAAAAAAAATGAAAAAGTAGGTATTGACATGCGGTCGATGTCCGTCCGTCCGTCTCTCCGTCCGTCCGTCTGTCTGTCTGTCCGTACCCCCCTTCCAAAATCAGTTCTATCAATCCGATCTTAAAAATTCTTTTTTTATTAGAAAGGTATAACCTCAGACACTCAACTTTCATACTTTTTGTCCGTCTGTCTGTGCGATAGGACGGACATAAATCTACTATTTGACGACGAATTTCCCATTGAATTAGCATTGAAATTCAATTTCGAGTCATTTGAATCGCTGAATTTAACTACAAATGCAACGGACAAGTGAGATACGTCAAAAAATTCAGCGCATCGAAATTAGTATACATTGAAAATTTCAGAAAAGAATTCGAATTCGAAGTACTTCCATTATTTAAAAAACATCAAAATTTTAATGCTCATTTAAAAAGCATTAGGAAGCCATTTTCATTAGAATTAAATCACTATTGCCATCGCAACAATTGCTTGAGAAACTTTAATTCTTTTCGACAATAAATTAAAATAAATTTATTTTTGAGACATCGGTCAATTTAAGATGACGTCAAATATATATTTCACTACGAATTGTTTTCATTCTATTTAAAAGCGAGGAATATTACATATTTATTCTTTGAAATATAAATTTTTGCAAACGATTTACGTTATAATTATATTTTCGAAATAAAATAAATGAAACTAGCCGAATTTAGCAAGTAAATGTTTATTGAGGAGTAGTTTTTTGGTTTTTGTTCTACGAAAAATTAAATATTATTTATAACTGCAAATAAAGCTGTGTTTAGTGCTGTGTTTAGTTAGATGCTGCGTTTAGTGAAATTTATTTTAAATTTAATGTGGAAAAACGGTTGTTGATGTCACTTACTGATACGAGCCTAGTTTTTTGAAGGTAAGAATTTTGGTAAGTATTTAAGTAACAGGAAAGTAGGCTATTTTAGTTCTTTAAGAACTTCTTGTATTAGAATTAAATCACCATTGCCATCGCAACAATTGCTTGAGAAACTTTAATTCTTTTAGACAATAAATTAAAATAAATTTATTTTTGAGAATTTAAGATGACGTCAAATATATATTTAACTACGAGATCTTTGTATGTTGGTATAAATTGTTTTCATTCTATTTTAAAAGCGAGGAATATTACATATTTATTCTTTGAAATACAAATTTTTGCAAACGATTTAAGTTATAATTATTTAATTTTCGAAATAAAATAAATGAAACTAGCCGAATTTAGCAAGTAAATGTTTATTGAGGAGTAGTTTTTTGGTTTTTGTTCTACGAAAAATTAAATATTTATTTATAACTTCAAATAAGGCTGTGTTTAATGAAAGATGCTGTGTTTAGTTAGATGCTGCGTTTAGTGAAATTTATTTTAAATTTAATGTGGAATAACGGTTGTGGATGTCACTTACTGTTACGAACCTAGTTTTTTTTCAAGATAAGAATTTTAGTAAGTATTTAAGTAACAGGAAAGTAGGCTATTTTAGTTCTTTGAGAACTTCTTGTTTGTAGAGGTGATTATCTCAGCACTGTACTAAAGTGCAAAAAAGAATACGTCACTATTTTGTGATTTTATATACGGACTGCACTTTTTATCAGGAAAATCTGTCAATGCATGTCTCTAAATCCACGGATTCGTGACAAAACTTTAAGGTGATTGACTGGTAGGCATTCGGTTCGTATTTTTAGAGATGTTAACCCTCTAATGCATGAATTTTTATTTTCATCCCAAAAAATATATATATGTAGCTTTAATGCTCACACATTATGGGAAAAATACTAAAAAAAATTAACTGCATTAGAATTTAAATAATTTCAATTTTTAAAATTTTTCTATATGACAAAAACCAACCGCAAAATTCCAATTTTGATAATAATGACTAGAAAACTGCTAAAAATATTTCAAAATAACTCTTTTTAACTGTGATTATTTTTTCAAAACAATTTATTAGTATTTAGTACTAATATTATTATTCTTTGAATACTGTCAAAAACGTAATTTCACAAAAGTTAATAACCTCACTCTTTAATTTTGAATACATTTTTACTACTGTCATCTATAAGGATTATTAGTAACTAAAACTTTAAAATGAAATGTAATGGATGAAAAAACACAGATTTGTCTTGGAGAAGCTCTAATTTAATAGAATAAAGTGGATTATGTTACTTGTTACCAAACGGTAACAGTATCCATTAGAGGGTTAAATTGTAAATTTGAAGCAAATATGATTTGAATAAAGATTTAAGTGGCTATATTGTCTGATTGGTGTGGGTTAAATTAGGTTTGATATATCGTCGCACTAGAGCTACTCGAGGGCTATCTGTTTGGTGTAAAATTAAACCAATATTGTTATTAAGTCTGTTTAGTTCACTGCTATCGTATTTTTTTTTATTTATCACCATAAAAAAAGTAAAATTCATCAATCAAAATGCTAAATTAGGCCATTATCTACTTTAAATTCACATAATTTCGTATTTGTGTCTAAACTTTTGCATCACACAAATTTTTATTTTATAAAAAAATGTTTTTGACAGATTAAACAATTCTGTTTCAATTATAGCATTTCAAAATATTTTTTTTTATGTTTAGGTCTTTTTTTGTAATTGTACTATCACAATTCTAAATTTTACAGTTAAATGAAGTCATTGTCTAAACTTTTGCATCGCAGTGTATAATATAACTTATTGCATAAATACAAGTTGTAGATGAGTCTCAATTATCCATATCTCTGTTAACCGTTTTTTTTTTAAAGTCATCATTAAAAAGAAGGCCAGCAAGGTAATGTTTGGGTCATTCCTGAGAAAACGTGCAATTTGAGGAGAAAAAATCTCAAAAAAAGAAATACATTGATGAAAGATTTTGAAACTTCGGATTTGAGTTACTCTTACGTACTGCATTGGAAAAATAACATCAGTCCAGAACATACAATTAAATTATTTATCAATTATTCATATAGTAATACATAGACCGAATATCTGGACATGACGAAATCGTAAATAAGAGCTTCCAAACGCAAAAAGTTCAGGCTTTAGAGAAACTTGAAACGAAACTTGCAAACTGGCAATATACAGGGTGGTTATAAAATAACGCTCACTATTCGGAGTGGTCTGTAGCTTTAAGGGATCACAGGAGTCTTAAAAATGTGCAAAGAAGATACTACAAAGCATAGTTTGATCTTTCATCTTTCATGTCATTTTTTAGCGACTCAATAAATGAGTATAATTTTTTTATATGTAATTCTACAGGATTTATTTATTATAAAACAAGTTATAAAATTTATGAAACTTTAGCCAAAACTAAAATAAATGATATTAAACATGAAGCTATTTGAACACATTGTGATTAGGCTTGCGCGGCAAATTGTGAGGTCAAAATTGAAAAAATGACCAAGAAAATGACTTTATATTGTACAAATATGTACAAACAAAGACATACCTAAATTCTCAGCTCAATTTTAATTAGAAAGTATTTTAAGAAATTTTTTCTAAAAAATTAAAATTTTAAAAATTTTATTTAAAACTTTTTTTTAAATAATTTCTAATTAAAATTGAGCTGAGAATTTAGGTATAAGTCTTTGTTTGTACATATTTGTACAATATAAAGTCATTTTCTTGGTCATTTTTTCAATTTTGACCTTAAAATTTGCCGCGCAAGCCTAATCACAATGTGTTCCAATAGCTTTATGTTTAATATCATTAATTTTGTTTTGGCTAAAGTTTCATAAATTTTAAAATTTGTTTTATAATAATAGAAATCTTGTAGAATTACATATAAAAAAACTACTCTTCTGTATTGAGTAGTTAAAAAATTACATTGAAAGATCAAACTATGCTTTGTAGTTCCTTCTTTGCACATTTTTAAGACTCCTATGACCCCTTAACTCTTCTAACTTTAATGAATGAAGATGTAACAATTCATAAATACTTCCCAGGGAAAAATATTTAGCAATTTGATTTAAAAAACAACAAGATGCATTTTTGAAAAATGGATTTGTGGAGTAATAATAACTTTATTTTCGAAATAAAGACAAACACATTGTAGGAAAGTAATGGGTACAGATATAAATACGTTCATTTAATAAATCTAAAATAAAATTTAAAAAAATGTAATTGTATCAACTTATAAAAAGTTATCAAGCTCATTTCTAAAATCCAACGCAGTTTTCATCACGTCTCAAAAGCAAATACTGCTGCAATAACTTTGGTATCGGTAGTATGTGGATTCCTTCAGGAAGCTGCCCACAATCGCACATCTGCTTCCGTATTTGCCATCTGCACAAGTGCTGAAGTTTCTGAGGTCCGATGCACCGGGTTTCCAGCATGGGCAAAATGTCTCCTGACGGGACTGTGACCATGGTCCTCAGGATTCTATTCGGCATTTGTACCGGCATAAAACTGAACAAAACTGAGACATCCACAGACTTGACCGCCCGCAGAAGCATGGCAGCAACCTCCAGAGCTTTAGCTTCGGGTTTGGAAAGTGTGGAAGAAGGGTATTCGGTATGGAATCCACCAGAGATCCATATCTCAATGATGCCCTTCAGAAGTCTTCTGACACTCTCGTCACGTTCGTTTGCGTTGGAAAACAGTCCGTGCTCTAAGAATTTCGACAGTTTGTCCGGATCAGTGAAGAAAACAGATCCTCGTTTGGTACACATTCCACTGTCGTATAGTGCATGTATCTTCATTTCGTTTCTTAGCCAATGTTCCCCGAATCGCAGAAAAGAGAGTTTCCCTTTGCATCCTCTATGCTTCAGGAAATAGTTAATTTGTTGTACCTGAAAAATAAATTCCAAACAATATATTATGGTAGCCATTGTTGGGTCAAATCGTAAACACGTCTTAATTATAACACTTAAAATGCTCTTATAAATTATTTTTCGATGGAAGAAGTCAAGGTCAAAAGAGGTTTTCGAATTAATATTGCAATATTAGAGCAATAAACTGAATAAAATCATAATTTTTTAAATTAAGGAAATTTTTTTGAAATATCATTACATTATTATAGAAGTTATTGCTGGAATACCAGTAACAGAAGAGCCTTGATTACCCACCCCTCTTTTAACCGGGACTCTTTTAACCGATTGTCTTCGAGTCAACATAAAACAAGAAATCCAAAAAGGTTATATTTTCGGTTGATTCCAACATTTCCGAAATCTTGAGAATTCGCTGATTTTTAACATCGGCAACTATTGCAATGGAAAGAAAATTTCTGGAAATCCAAAAGTTTAGGGAAACTCGTATCTTCTAAGATTATTAGACTGCATGTCGAGAGACTATAAAAAATAAAATTATCGATTTTCCCCAGATCTCCACCTTTATATTAAAAAAAATTGAAGTGTAAAATAGTTATTTACGCAACAAGTGTAAAAAGTAATACTTTTTAAAGCGAGTTGATTTTATTAAAAAAAATCACGTGTTTTATAAAATTAATTTTTTTTCACGTAATTATAAAAAAATAGTGTATGAAACACATGTGTAAAACAAACTTTTTAAAACACGTGTCATTTCACTCGCTCGTACCTCGCTCGTGAAATAAAATCCACCAGTTTTAAAAAGTATTACTTTTCACACTTGTTGCATAAATAACTATTTTATAATTGCGTGAAAAAAAGCCGACTTTTACATTATAATTTCAATATCAGACGCGTGCACAAAGCTAGACTTTTTGAAACAGTGAAAAAAAGTACTTTTTTTCACCCAAAAGCAGTGAAAAAAAGACTTTGTCCCACTCTTTTTATAAGATGCCAACATTTCAAGTAAAATTTCGATTTGATAATACTCATAAAATCCAAAGATTTATCGATCTGCTGTATTTAAAAATATTATGCGCGTGAATTATTTTTGAATCAATGAATTTTTTTCTCGCGATGGGAATATTTCTTAAGTCACGCCCTTCGAACTGCGAGTTCATTGGTTGCTTTCTTTGACAAAATGTTGAAACACGCTTATTGGTTTTTTATAGCGTCACGCGTTCCGAACTGCGAGATCATTGGTTGTTTTCCTTGACATCTCTTAGTCTATTTTAGTCTAATTAGCACGTGAATTATTTTTGAACCAATGAGATTTGATTTTTTTCACGCAATTATAAAAAATAGTGTATGAAACACGTGCGAAAAGTAAACTTTTTAAAACACGTGTCTTTATTTCACTCGCTCGTACCTCGCTCGTGAAATAAAATCCACTTGTTTTAAAAAGCATTACTTTTCGCACTAGTTGCATAAATATCTATTTTTTCACCGAAAAGCATTGAAAAAACAACTTTTTTCACTTGTTGCCAACGTTTCAAGTAAAACTTAAGTAAAAAAAATCAAATCAGATTGGCTAAAAAATAATTCACTTGCTAATTTTTTTAACATAACGATCGGCATCGATAAATCTCTGGAACTACAAAAGGCGAACTTATTTTTTAGTTTAAATTAAAACATTTGAACATGGATTCTGATACTAATTTTGAGCTTCCATAAAAGATGTTACTTCAAATATGCTCTCGGAAAAATAAAAAAAATTGCGAAAAGGCGTATGAAAAGTTATCTCCTGGAAGCTCAAAATTCGTATCAGTATTCATGTTCAAATATTTGACTTAAAAAAAAAAGTTGCCTTTTGTAGTCCCATATATTTATCGATGCCGATCTTCTTTATGTAAAAAAATTAGCACATGAAGAATTATTTTTGAACCAATATGAGATTTGATTTTTTTTCTCACGCAATTATAAATAATAGTGTAGAAACACGTGCGAAAAGTAAACTTTTTAAAACACGTGTAATTATTTCACTCGCTCGTACCTCGCTTGTGAAATAAAAGTCTACTAGTTTTTAAAAGCGTTACTTTTCGCACTGGTTGCATAAATAAAATTATGCAACAAGTGTGAAAAGTAACACTTTTTAAAACACTCGTCATTATTTCACTCGCTCATACCTCGCTCGTGAAATAATGATGCGTGTTTTAAAAAGTTTACTTTTCACACACTATTTTTTTATAATTAACAAACCTCATTGGTTTAAAAATAATTCACGTGCTAATTTTTTTACGTAAAGAAGATCGGCATCGATAAATCTCTGGAACTACAAAAGGCACACTTATTTTTCAGTTTAAAGTCAAACATTTGTACAGGAATACGGATACAACCGATATCATCTCTGCCGTGATAAGGTAAACTGCAGTAATCGCCACAATGAGTTGCACCATTTTTGCTCTAAAATAAATAAAAAAAATTCCAGTATGTTTTCTTACCGGTTAAAGTAATTGAGTGCTTGCAACAAAGGTCCATGTCACTATGGAAGATACTGCAGTTTACACATGGATATTGAACATGAATACTAAAAAAACTTATGCCACAAGATGGATCTTTCCCATAGTGACATACAACTATGCAAGAACACAATTTGTGTTTGTAAAGTTTGGTGATTGGTCTCATAATTAAAAAACCACTCAGGTGAAGATATTGCACTTACGCAGACGCAATGATAGAAATGTAATCTCGAGAATAGAGAATGACACTGCGCCTGCATGAGTGCAAGATCCTAACCTGCGTGGTTTTTAGCTTCCACACTACGTTTATAACGTAAAATCTGGAAGGTTTTATAATCGTTCAGTCCATCTGTCACCCACTTTCACAGAACGAACCGCAAGTCACACAAACAAGTGGGATACGTCCTTATATATACGTATGAAGAAAGATACATAAATTCTAAATTTGAATAATATGTAAAATTTCGCTATTTTTAAAGCAAGAATTTTACTAATTTATTTTTCGAAATGTAAACTTATTCATTTGAAACATGCATCATTATTCTTCGAACTTTAAAACAATCAGCAAACGATAAAGATTAATTATCAAATCTGCAGAAGAAGATTGAAGAAAATTATTTTTGGCTTATAAAAGTTGAGTTAGAACTAGCTTAAGGCCCTATTTGGCGAATTTCTTTCTGAGGTTTTGTTGGTTTGTTTCCTGTTCAGCGTAAAGGTTTTCCTCATGCAAAACATGTACAGAGCATCTGGTCTTGATGCAAGCTGACTTATCAGGTTTTGAAACAAATTCTTTCAATCAATTCCTTTCAAAACTTTCTTTGTGATATAAATTATATCTATATATTTTTTTTTAGTTTAAAACTTGGCTATTTGCTAGATATTTATTTGAACCATTTAGGCCATAACACAAAATAAAAATTGGAAAGAATTTATCTGGTATCGGAACTAGGCGACTCATGTAGCTCTAACGAGACCTTAGTACAACCTACCAGGAAACAGAGCTACATAAATAGATCATTTGCTAATTTAGCAAAAACTTAAGGGGTCATAGGAGTCTTAAAAATAAGCAAAGAAGGTACTACAAAGTATAGTTTGATCTTTCATGTAATTTTTTAACTACTCAATATATAAGTATTATTTTTAATATGTAATTCTATAAGATTTATTTAATATAAAACAAATTTTTAAATCTATGAAACTTTTACAAAAACTAAAATAAATGATATTAAACATAAAGCTATTTGAACACTTTGGGATTAGGCTTGCGCGGCAAATTTTGAGGTGAAATTGAAACATGCACAACAAGAAAATTGCTTTATATTGTACAAATATGTACAAACAAAGACTTATACTTAAATTCTCAGCTCAATTTTAATTAATTATTTAGAAATTATTTAAAAATTTAATCAAAATGTAAAAAAATTTATTAATTTTTTTAGAAAAAAGTTCTTAAAATAATTTCTAATTAAAATTGAGCTATGAATTTAGGTATAAGTCTTTGTTCATATTTGTACAATATAAAGTCATTTTCTTGGTCATTTTCAATTTTCACCTCAAAATTTGCCGCGCAAGCCTAATCACAATGTGTTCAAATAGCTTTATGTTTAATATCATTTATTTTAGTTTTGGCTAAAATTTCATAAATTTTAATTTTTTTTAAATATTAAATAAGCCTTATAGAATTACATATAAAAAAATATACTTATATATTGAGAAGTTAAAAAATTACATGAAAGATCAAACTATGCTTTGTACTACCTTCTTTACACATTTTTAAGACTCCTATGACCCCTTAATTGGGGGATAAACTGGCGAAACCTATTTATTGTGATGCACTCGCAACTCATTAAGAATTAACTATTGCGTACAATAAAAAAAACTATCTAACTTACTTCTTGTTCCCAAGGTTCAAAAGATAAAACGAAAGGAAAATTTTCAATTTTCCCAATGTAACTCAAACGATCTCTTACATTTCTATCCAAATCCTTCATTCCATATTTCTTTGAATCCAAAAGTCTCATAGGTCCGCCACGAAACATTTCTACGAAAAATTGTTCATCTGTTTCGTACAAGGTGCTTAGAAGATTATTGACAACATCTGAATCATCAAAAGATGTAAAGAAACATACTGCCAGCAGGTAATGGACGATGTATCTTTCGAATTCATCAATTCTACAAAAAAAAAGTTAATAATGCACAATTACCCTCAGTGGACTCCTATCAGTCTAATTCTATAAGATTCTGATTTTAAAACAGCTTTGTTTTGTGCACCGTTTAGCTTTTTAGATCAATTTGGAGCTTCGATGGCGACTTTTAATCCGTAGATTTCTAAGAAATAGATAGATACTAGACGATAACACTAGCCATACAGAAGAGGTGTGTCATATCCGACTGCTTTTGTTCGTTGGCAACAAAACATAGTTGGGCACCCCACCAAACAAGAATACACAAGAGATTTATCCCGATTTTATTATGTTTTCTTGTATATTATGAAAGCACTATTCATTAAGTCGCTAAGAAATATATTTAAAAATAAATTTATGAATTTCAAATGAAATATCCTTAGTCAATTACTTTATTTGTGTGAGGACAAATACAGGAACAGGAAAATTATAGTCATTTTGTGTTGATCATTTTATTGATAAATTTGTTATCAAATGCACAGGTTGACGAAAGTAAAAGCTTATGCTCATCAAAAAGTCGTGCTCAATTGTGTTATTTGTCGTCAGACAATAAAGTTTTTTTTTTCAAACTATAATTGCTACAACTACCAAGTTCTATTCAAGTTAAATTGTGCAACAAATATAATGTTTGGATAGCACAGCAAAAATCGGTTCAAAATACTACAGGAATTACAGATACCTATAAACTTTTCTTTTTCAGTCAACTAAGTCCCAGGACCCTGAATTCTTTCATTGTAAATTTTTAATTTAAAAAACAAACATACATTTATAATTATTTTACAAATCTTGTACTAACCTTTCCTTCTCTGTTTGCGTGTTAAAACAATCTTTACGATATTTTACCAGTCGTCGCCACTGCTCATAATATCTTATCATTTGTCTTAAATGGATCTTAATTTGTCTTTCTTCACTAATATAATCTTTAAAATCTTTATTTGCATTTAAGTACAGTTTTCTCATTAAAAACCTGACTTCATTTTGTTCAGTGGCCATCTTAGTGGAAAAAAAGGTTGTTTTTGTTAGACTTGCAGAGCCGGTTTAATCACAGACAATAATCGTAAACAGACAGTCCAATCGGAATTTTTTTTGAGAGAGTGACGTCACCAGCCATCCAGCGGATTAATTTCGAACTAATGATCACGTCACTGATTAAAACTGCGCGCGACTCCAAGGTGCGCGCGCAACTTGTACTAATTATGCTCAAATTGGATAAATGAATGAGCGCTTGCGCGCTACTTTTGAAATGGATTGCGGAGAAGAAGCAAATTGCGACTCGAGAGAGGCCTGGAGAAAAATATTTTTGTTGCATTCTTTTCTCGTCAAAACACATATTTTTTATTTATTTAATGAAATTATTTTATGTTCCCAAGGATATTGATAGGTAAGTGTGTTAAATATTTTATTTATTCAAATATTCTTGTAAGTTTTCTTTCATCAGCGCTAAATGCTCGATCACTTAAGAAGGATTGGTCATTTTTGTATTGAAAATTATTGATATATGTAGCTTAACATACCTAAAGCATCTGTTTTTTTTTAGTCTTCGGTAATTATTTTTTATTTAAAATAATTAAACATTATTAACTATTAAATGAGTTGCACTTTTTTTCGTGTAACTTTATTAAATAAGTTAAGATATATGTAGAGTTAAAATATTATTGTTGTTAGTTTTTAAAACTATGTTTTAAACAAATAACCTAACTGATGACCTATAAACGGCCCGTGCAGCTTAAAATGTTCATTGAATGTAACGGTGTAGAGGGAGTGCACATTAAATATGATAGATGCATGCAATATGGTTGTGTTGGGTGCCTAATCAGGTGCTCCCTAATGATCCCTTCTAAATATATATGAATGAACCAGTTACCACCAGATTTGTAGGAATTTTTACTCCCAAAATAATAAATTTTTTAGGCAGGATAATTTTACAGTTTCCAAAAATCATTAGATAAAAATCATTAGATACACTTCATTTAATTGTTTACTTTTTAATTTATGTCAAATGTCACCTGTTTTTAGTACCTAATTATTCTTTAATTTTTTTTTTAATCTTGTTTAGCTGTATAGTTAGAGCTGATATTTCCATATAATAAGCACTTTTTGATTCAAAACTTACTATTTCATTTCACTAAATATGAAATATTCCTCCTCCTGATATATTGGCTATTAAAATTTAAGGTCTAACAATACATATTGTAAATTAATTGCTTCGCTTTAGAGCATTTTAAAAATTTTGTGGATTTTTATTCATAATTTTGATGTGTTGTGTTTAAAAAAGCTTTTTCTTCATAGGATGAAGAAATAGTTGAGCTTATTTGTGTGAAAACTCATTCCATAACCTCCATCTCCAAAGGGCCAATTAACACCTGATTTGTTGGAACACCTACTCAAGTGCACCTACTTCGCCAATTATTCCTTGAATTGTACAAAATTACTTGCATGACTCTCCCTATATATAAGTTTATTTTTAAATATATTACTCTGAGTAAAAAATTTAACATACAGTGTAGGTACCAACGAATAAAATTTTGCTTTATATTACTAAGCTGAATATAAAAATACTTAAAAGATATTTTGGTTTTATGATGTTCTTCTAGAATTGAGATGTTGTTAACATATGTTTTTTTAGTTGACTTTTATTTTGGATGGGTAGTTATTTTTTTTATTTGGTTATTATTTTTTAAAATATATCTCACTTAACTTTATTTTAAAAAATAAATATTTTGCATTTGTTTTCTTACATTGTATAAGTTTGTGATTACAAAAGTGCCACAATACATTTACTAATGATTAAACAATGTTTTGATACATTTATCAGAAATTATGCCCTTTTCCATAAAGAACTTGTAGGCTGTAAATTATTCATATTTCCCCCCCCCCCCTTAAACATTGGATTATTTAGAGAAATGGAGTTATTTTTACTTGCTCTAGAAGCAAACTCTAATTTATTTGAGAAAAAAAAAACATTTTATAATCAGACACTTTATTTGTAATAACATTATTTCTAGCTTCTTGTATGTTCTGATATACAAACTATAATTGGCTGTGTTATAGAATAATAAGCAAAGGAAATATTAATGTTTTTGTAACAAGGAAAAGCATCCATTGAAGGAAAAACTACTATATTTACCATTTCAAAACTTGTAAACACCGAATTCAAAACTTGTAAATGCTTTATTAACTTTAAAACTTGATAATTAATCGCAAATTTATCTACATATTATTTTGAGATGCGGTCTCATTATTACTAATTCCTTTCTGCTGAAAAACATATTCTAATAATATTTGGAAAAGTTAAATTGAAATGATTAATATCTATATATATGCCTGAAATTGATATTTATAATTTTTAATACAAAAAAACCTTTTACAAATGTAAAATTTGGAATTGTAAATTAAAGGTTTAAAATTCTTTTTCATTGTTTTGTGGTAATTTCTGTTTGCATATTTACTTAAATTTTATAGTTTTTTTTATCATACATAAAAATATTATAACAGTAGTTATCATATATTTCAGTAAATATATAAATAATATATTAACTTTTTAAATTAAATAACAAGGCTTGTTTCACGTGGAAACTAGCAACAGCTCCACAGTCTTGTTTTCATTTTTCTCGAATTACTTTTGCATTCTATATTTGCTTTGGTATTCCAAATAGAATTATCTAAGAATATTATAGTTGTTATATATTTAAACCAATTATTCCAACTTCTTTTGATGCAAGTTTTCCTTGTTAAATTATTAAAACAACCGACAGCACAGCAAGAAGTTGTAATTTTAAAATATAACAACTAAATTAAATTATTCTTAGAAAACTCAATTTCGAAAAAAAAAACCCAAAAGTAATTCGAGAAAAGTGCAAACTAGACCGCGGAGCTTTTGCCAGATCCCAAAAACAAGCCCATTAATATAATGGTTTCTGACTGCCTATTTCTAGCCTCCATTCTGAGCTTTTACACAGTCAATAACTCCTCGTAATTTAAAACCTTGGTCTAGTGCCGCAGTCTATTAAGAAAAGCGAAAATTACACGAGTTACAAAACGTTTATAGCTGTGTTAAAATCCACTTTTATAGGTAAAAAATAAGCAGTTAGAAACGTTCCAAACTAGGCAAAAAAGTAACAAATTTCCTCACTGGACTGGGGTTTTAAATTACGAGGCGTTATTAGCTACGTTAAAGCTCCTAAAGAGCTAAAAACAGGCAGCCAAAAAACGACTATACTTGTAGCGCCCCTACCAGATTAATTCGTTACTACGCCAGGGGGGTGGAGACTTTTCGCCTCATTCACCTACGTAAATGCGCAGTCTGTTTAGATTATTGTCTGTGGGTTTAATGCACAGACAATCAATGTAAACAGACATTCCAATCGGAACTTTTTTTCAGAGAGTCACGTGACCAGCCACCCAGCGACTGAACTTCGAACCAATGATCGCGCCACCAAGTGACTAAACTTCGAACCAATGATCGGGCCACCAAGGGACTAAAGTTAGAACTAGTCATCACGTGACTGATTAAAAACTGCGTGCGACTCCAAGGAGCGCGCGCATCTTGTACTAATTATGCTCAAACTTGGATAAATTAATGCGTGCTACTTTTGAAAATTATTGCGCATTGCGGAGAAGAAAATTGCGACTCACGAAAGAATGATTGGTTATTTTTGTATTGAAAAGTTTCGATAAATGTAGCTTAACATACTTAAAGATCTTTTTTTTTTTAGTCTTCAGTCATTAATTTTAGTAATTAAATGTTATTAGACTACTAACTGAGTTACACTTTTCTTTCGTGTTCCTTTATTAAATAAGATATATATAGAGTTATAATATTATAGCTCTTAGTTTTTAAAACTATGTTTTAAACAAATGACCTAAATGTCGACCTAGAAACGGCCCGTGCAGCTTAAAATGTTAGTCGAATGTCCCGGTGTAGAGGGAGTGCATGTTGAATATGAGTTAAATATGATATGGTTGTGTTGGGTGCCTACTCAGGTGCTCCCTAATGATCCCTTCTAAATATCTATATGAATGGACCAGCTACCACCAGATTTGTAGGAATTTCTACTCCTAAAATAATAAAATTTTCAGGCAGGATAAATTTACAGTTTCCAAAAATAATTTGACACTTCCCACTTCAAAATTAATTAAATTGTTCACTTTTTAATTTATGTCACATGCTAGGTGTTTTTAGTAGGTACCTAATTATTATTTAATTGTTTTAAAACTAATTTAATAGTTAGAGCTGATATTTTCATACAATATAGGCACTTTTTGATTCAAAATTTACTATTTCATTTCACTAAAAAATAATTTGACATCTTGGCTATTAAAATTTAAGGTCTAACAATATATTGTAAATTAATCGCTTCGTTTAATGAGCATTTTAAAATTTTTGTGGATTTTTATTCATAATTTTGATGTGATGCGTTTAGAAAAGCTTTTTCTACATAGGATGAAGAAAAAGATGGGCTTATTTGTGTGAAAACTCATTCCATAACCTGTATCTCCAAGGGGCCAAATAACACCAGATTTGTTGGAACACCTACTCAAGTACACCAACTTCGCCATTACAATTATTCCTTGAATTGTACAAAATTACTTGCATGCCTCTTTCCCTATCTATAAATTTATTTTTAAATATATTGCTCTGAGTAAAAAATGCAACACTGCTTGACTGCTTATACGGTAGTTTCGGAAATCCATTGCCCTTACGGCACCATCTGCGAATGCTCAGCATATGCCGGAAGCATGTTCACAATACCTACTCAGTTCGTCCATTGCGGCGAAATAACGCACTCTGATTGGACGGTTCTCAAGTCAACGAAACTGAGGTTGCCTACTGTACTCTAGAGAACTGGCGATATTCTGTTTCTCCTTACTCGAGTTAGTAGTTTGTTTTAAATAAAGTGTTTTGTTTTTGTTTTGCATCAAATTGTCACTAACACAAATGAAGTATTTTTTTTTGAAGCAGTTAATGATCTGTAATTAGTTCGAATACAAAAATAATTATAAAATGAAAGGTTTTGAATAATTAAAATTTACTGCCAAAACTTCATACAAGTTCTCAAAAGGAAAAGTTAGAGTTCCATTATGAATTAAATTCCTATTTTTAAAGTGGTAATTTAATAGATTTGATTTAATATACAACACTAACTTGTTTCATAAAAAATATTTTAATTAAGAAAATTGAATTTTAAGTTATTTAATTTTTCACCACATTAAAATAGCTAAATTTCCTTCAAATTAACTAATACATAACTATTAGTCCCATACTCCCATAAAACGATTTAGTTAGTCTTATATTTAAAAAAAAATCATTTTAGTATTATCTTGAATATTGAGGGAATTATTTTTAGTTTTAGATTTGAAAAAAAAATTAACTTTATAAAAAAAAGTTTGCGATTTTAAATGAAAAACTGATAATTTGTAACTAACAGAAATTTTAAAAAAAATTAAATTGGAAATCGAATGGAAAAGGAGAACAATACATTTTTTTTTTAAATCGAGTTCGTATTTTTTTTAAATTTGACATGGATGACCAATGTTTGTATTAAAAAAAATTTCAGGAAGTTGTCAAATTCAATACAAATTGCCAAAAAAAGATAAAGCGCCAAAATCAGCATTGAATCATTGCTTGAGAACTGTCCAATCAGGGTGCTTTATTTCATCGCAATGGACGAACTGAGTAGGTATTGTGAACATGATCGCCGCACGAGAGCTTTACGAGGACTGTTGGCGAGGGTTGATATATTTCGTTTTGTGTGCTTGAATTGAACAGATACCCTCTTATAAACCTTCGTCAAGTAAGACACACAGAATTTTTTACCGACACAGAGAGAGAAGGTACAGGTACACCCAGGGAGATGGTGGGAATGGAACCCGCACCCGTTACAGCGCGCAGACTGTTAGCGTAATAGACAGCGATCCAACCCACTAGGCCATTCAGGCTCCTTGGCGAAGGGAGTCATAATTTAGAGCCACAGTCAAGTGATTAGTCGACATCTGACTAGCTTCTCGACCGGGTCCGGCGCTATTACCAGAATTTTGGAGTTTTTGCTTTATTTTGGTTTTTCTCTTTTACTATATGGCTCGTAATTTTTAGAACAATGGTCAAGTGAAGAGAAGACACCTAAGTTGGTTAGAATAGTTTGAATTATCGTCGCACAAGAGCTACACTAAGGCTATTGGCGACGTGCGTCATAATTTAGATCCGCAGTCAAGTTTCACGTCACCTGAGCTGGCACAAAACGCATTTTTTAAAGAGGGACTTCGAACGCGGCGTCGGGACTTTGAAGCATATTTAAATATTTAACATGCCCTCTCTCAAAACGGAGAATTCTTCTACAGGCATTTTGGGCTGCATAGTGCACAGACTGTTTAGGTAGTTATAGGGGCTATTCTAATGGGAATGTTTCAGACGATGTAACGCTCTTGTTTTAATTTCTCCTTATATTGCGATTTTATTTAAAAATCAATTTATTTATTTCAAAACATTTATTAATATGTTTAGTTTTTTTTTTTTTGTAATTTTACTATCACAATTTTAAATTTTACAGCTAAATAAAGCCATTGTCTAAACTTTTGCATCGCAGTGTACCTTTTCTTCTTTAACTTTGGTTAAAAAAAACTGAAATTCTAGAATTTTGGTAAAATTTGATGAATTTCTTCATTTCATGCAATATTTGATAATTCTTAATCTTTTTTAATTTAATGGTGCAGAATTATTTTTGTAAAAATAAATGGCATAGCAATCATAAACGATGTGAAAATGCATTAAAAGTATGCACGAAAATAACCCAAACGAAAACAATGATCTTATATATTTTTAAGTTATTGTTCTTAAGCAGACAGTAACAGAACTCCAAGAATAAATTATTATAGTTGTAATTTCTGGTATGGTATGGTACAGCTGGGGAAAAAAAAAACGAATCACCCCTCGTTTCTCGGCCGCTATTGATCAAGGAATTTTGTGTAAGGCGTCAATTTTCAGGAAATAGCGTGAGGAATTGAGAACTGGCAACAAAAATTGTAATAGGGGTCGTCTACATATTAAAATGAGTACCAACTTTGAAAATTCCAATGGCAACAGCCATTTTTTTTACATAAAAATGTTCAGCACCTTCAAAATACCCCATGTATAAAAAAGCATTATTTATTCTGCTTTATTTGCTGAGATATAAGTACTCAAAGTTGAACGCCCATAATGTTAAAAAAGTTTCACAAACTTTTATTCATACCTCTACAAATAAAATGAATTAAACACAGATTTTTTTTTCATTATATACTTCTTAATTTTCCAAAAACAAATCACACATGTTTTTCCATCAATTTTTCATTTTTAATAATTTTTTATTTAAATTTAAATAAGAAAAAATAAAACATGAATAGCAACCCCAATTTTTTTTTACATAAATCGATAAAGTAGATCAAGTAGAAACAAAATCCCGAATTTTATAATTCAATAACAATTATTTGCCGAGTTATTGTAAAAAAACTGAAAAAGACGAATTTTGGGGACCGTGTAAAAAATTACTCGGCAAATTTGATATTAAATTGCATTATCGTTTGGTGATTAAAAAGCATTTGTTGGTAAATGTTTATTCAAATTATCGATTTCTGTCAAATGTCTAAAAATCTTTTCTTATTTCAAGTGCATACAATGTATTTTGTTTGTATAATTAACATTAAATTATATCGGTTACTATATTTTTAAATGTATGTTATTTCCAATACAATTTCAAAAAGTGTGTTTAATATTAAAAATTAAATACCCTAGAATATTATTGGAATTCGGTTCTAAATACATTTGATTGTTACCACATTAATTATTTAAAATGATTAGTGCCTACTGCGTTGGTTAAAAATCATTACCAAATCATTCTGAGTAATTTTATTTTGCTTTCCTTAAATACCGTGTTAAGGTCGTAACTCTCAATTTGCAATACGTGGTTTACCGTTAAAAAACTAAACTCCTCGGCGCAACAGTCCAATAGTGGACCAGAGCCTGCCGTGCCCATTTCAGCTTTCGTAATACAAGGGCCCTGGGGTGCAAGGCATATGTCCCGGTAATGTGGAAAGCCTCACTCGGAACCCCCAGCGTTTAGTTCCCCAGGCATGCTTGGTCCCCAATTTATCGACCCACTTAAAGGATGAAAGGATGGGTCAACCTCGCCCAATCCGGGATTCAATCCCCGGACCTGTGGCTTGGCAATGAGAAATAAGCACTACCCCTAAGCCACTGGGCCGATATTACCGATAGAGTGCGACGAATTTTAAACAAACTTTTTAAAACAATGTGAATGAAACAAAAATTTGCATAAAAAGTTTAAAACCATAAGAGTAATAATCATGTTTTTCAATCTGATTGTAACTAATAGCATTTTAAAATCTGTTCGTTATAAATAACCGTATATGCGACTACATTTAAACCTTTATTTCATTTCAGAATTTTAAAATCCAAAATTTAAAAAAAAAAAAAAAACATTCGAAAAATCCCAATATTACTGAAGAAAGTAAAATTCTAGCATCCGTTGGCGAGATTATGCTAACCCTTTTTTAGCTTGTCGTTTTGAAAAGACACAACCAAAATATGACCTTTTTTCACTTAGGAGATTTGCCCCTAAGCGATTTCAAAATTAAGGCTTTAATATCTCAGCAAATAATGCAAAATAAATAATTCTTTTTTATACATGGGGTATTTTAAAGGTGCTGAACATTTTTATGTGAAAAAAATTGGGTGTTGCCATTGGAATTTTCAAAGTTGGTACTCATTTTAATATGTAGACGACCCCTATTACAATTTTTGTTGCCAGTTCTCAATTCCTCATGCTATTTCCTGAAAATTGACACCTTACACAAAATTCCTTGATCAATAGCAGCCGAGAAAAGAGGGGTGATTCGTTTTTTTTTTTCCCCAGCTGTACATATATATTCCAGCTTGTGTGCTTGTTCTGAGAACCACTTATAGGCTTTCGTAAAGTGGGACAGACACAGAAAGAAATTTTACAGTCACAAAGAAATGAATAACACATAGACAAATAACAACATTTATTGACTGTCAGAAACGTCCATGCCTGACCGGGATTCGAACCCGACCTCAGCAGCTCCAAAGGCTAGTACACTAACCATTCAGCCACCGAGGCGGCTTAATTTCTGGTTCATAATGAGGAACAGCATAATATAGGTGGATTTTAAAAGGATGAAACTAAAAGTTTTATTTAAAATATACTTCCGCTGTGTGCCTATATTTATTAATTAAAATTATGAATTCTTGGTGATCACTCTGTAAATAAATGTTATATATATACTTCTTTGAAATAAATATGTTGCAAAAACAATATCAGTATTCCTTTATAATTGAAGAGTACAGGGGAAGAACCACTTTATTTCGTAGAAGGCTCTCCTAAATAGCCTCTTTGGGGATGATAGCGAGAAATCGCCTAAACTGGTGTAAAGAAACCAGTTACTTGCTTTGTTTATCTTTCATGGCAACCATGATTCACGCCAGAGATCAGTGGATACGAGACTCACTTTTGTACCGCGAATGGAGAACCGAGAGAAAAAACGGTTTCCGGTCGCCAATGTCCGCCAAGCAGACACAATTTGGGAATGACAATGACAAATGACAGTGAATGCGCCCTCTAGAAGGGAGAGTGTAGGCTCTATAGCCCATTACCCAGATCGCCAGAAGAGACAGTCACAAGAGACACACAAAGAAAGGACGACACAAACACATAGACAAATAACAACATTTATTGACAAGCACAAACATCCATGCCTTTACCGGGATTCGAACACGAGCCCAGCAGCTCCAAAGGCTAGTATACACTAACCATTGTGCTAGTGGGCCGGCCACAAGTAAGGAAAGACTCTAAAGAAATCAAGCGGTTCTTCCCATGTACTCTTCAATTGTTTCCCTGTTTCACAGGATTCAGTATCTACCGTAAAAGTGGTTTTGTATGTAGAGTAGTATGCTTGGCCTTGAAACACAGTACATAAAAGATGGCTGTTCATTATAGAATTGAAGAGTGTCGATGCGGGTAGAATATTTATTTGCTTCATCTTAAGGGGGTTCAATACCCTCAAATCGGTGAAAAAATCAAAGCAAAAATTATTGGCTTAAACTACTATTACAACCTTTATTAATAATGTCACAAAGTATCAAGACGATTGGAAAAATATTTTGACATTAAAAGCCATTTTAATGTCATGGCTTCGTAAGGAAATGGGTTAACAATAAAAACTTTAAACGCGTTTTTCTCAGAACTTGATTTTTTGAACTTCGATGTACCTTTTCTCAAAAACTATGCTATGTTTTCTCGCAAACTTTTTTTATATGATGTAATACATAGTATAGATTAATCTGAGGTTATGAATTTTAATAAAGCTAAAGTGAAAAAAATGTTATGGGGCAAAAAAGTGAGAAATTTCATGATTTTTTGGGTACTTTAAAACTTATTTTATTTCAAAAAATCTAATAGTTATTTTAAAAAAAACTTTTAACCTCAGATTAATATATAAGGTTGGTATAATACACACAGAAATTTTTAAGATGATCTTATCAGTAGTTATTGTGAAAAAGTACATTGAAATTGGCCAGTTTAACATTACCGATATACAACATACTGAACCCCCTTAAGAAAATAAAAAAATGCAAAGAGTTATTATCCGTCTGAAATATGTATTTATGTGCGACCTTACTCTTATACATAATTATTAGTAATTGGCTCTCTTCATAATGATAGTTATTAATTAGTCATTCACACCCGATGCATCCATAAAACATCCTACGCACATAATTGAAGTACTTTTTAATAATATTCCTATCTAATATATTATCCTATCAAAAATTTTGATGAGCGAATCAATACACTTCGTTTGTGGTAAGATTGAAGGGCTCATTGAAGAGGTCTAGCTTGAACTAAAAGCGAGACATACTACGGCCGACTCAAATAATTAGTCCACTGAAGTTCTCTGTGGCATCCTACTATCCGTCAGGCTTGAGTTGTTGGCTGTTCCAAAGGAGAACAATGAAGCCTGTTTGGAACCTGAAAAGTATAGTCGGCATTGCGCTAATAGATTTCGTACTTTTTTCTTCTAAAAAGCCAACAATCCGAATCGGACGGATAGCCTTATAACAAGAAGCAGAGCTTCTATGCCCCTTAAATTGAGTAAGCCATGATCAAGCCCCTTTTCAAAATCGCACTGCCAGTTGCGGCCTTCTACTTAAACATTAAAATAATAAGAAGAATCACACAAACGCAACTTTGAGTAAAAGGCCGCCATTTTTATTAAAATCCTTAGATGAAATTCCAAAACATAGATAATAATAGTTTACGCAGCTTAAAAAAACAAGTTCTGCTGCGGAACAAAGAATTTAACAAAAGGAGTGCGTGCATTAATTAAATATTAACAATTGTATTAGCAACCTTACACACACATTTTTTAACGAGAAAATTTGGAATCTATGAGTGAATCTAGATATAGGTTGTTGCCAAAGAATTTAAAACCCAACACAAGCTAAATAATATTTTTTATTTTATTTCGGTGTATATTTTCCAGGGATTGGAATAACGCGTTACTTGTATGGCTGTTATTTGTGTAACAGTCACTTTTTATAAGTACGCCGTTATAATTTTCAGAAAGTAACTGTAACTCAGGACTGGACAAAACGTCTGCAAAAACCAGTATTACATGATGGTAATAACTTTGAGTTTCGATAAAGTGTCCACTAAAGTGACAGTTATTTAATTGATTATAAGTCGTAAAGCAAAAGCCACATATAGGTAATGTAAATATAAATTTAACAAATATTTATTTAAAGAAGATAAAAAAAAAATATGATTGCTTTTTGTGAACGCTTAAAAAGTTGGAAATTAATATTTATATAATAATTATTATACAATTAAAATTCTGAGTTGTTTTAAACACAACACATTCCATAATAAATGTTTTATTTGAAAGCGAACTTCTGACCACCAGATCAAAGGCAGCACTGGGTTTTACCCTTGTTGAGCTCAAATTTAATTAAGAACTTAATATTAAAGACCAAGAGAAAAAAAAAACTAACCGACCAGTTCTTTCCAACTCTAGTACTTTCATTAATTCTTATTCTTTAAAGTTCGAAAAAATAATAACTATATGTGGTAATGGTTTTGAGGAAAATTAATTCATCATAGGGAAGACTGACCAGTGATTGAACAGGCCCCAGTGAATGAAAAGTTGGTAAATACATTTAAAAAGTAAGGATTAAAAATAATTCCGCAGGATGGATTGGCAACACTGACTTCCTCTCATCTAGTAGGAAGCTATCTGACATCTGATTGGTTGTCCTGGTCATTAATTAAAATCCAACATGTTTATTGACTGGACATTTTTGTGTTCGTTCACTGGTAAAAGTACTGTTCATTCACTTGGCTTTTGTACCACTTTTTACTTGGACCCCCAAAAGACCCAAAGCAACGCAATATAAAGCAAACTTCTTTCTTTTGTAGAATTTACATATAAAGACAGATGAAGAGTACATGGGAAGAACCGATTGATTTCGCACAAGGCTTTCCTTAATAGCCTCTTTGGGGATGATAGTGAGAAATCGCCTAAACTGGTGTAAAGAAGCCAGTTACTAGCTTTGTTTATCTTTCGCGGCAACCCTAATTCACGCCAGAGTTGAGTTTAGCGAGTCACACGTTTGTACCGCAAAGAACCATAAGAAAAACCGGTTTCCGGTCGCCAATGTCCGCCAAGCAGAGACAATTGCGGAAAGACTCTAAAGAACTCAATCGGTTCTTCCCTTGTACTCTTCAGATGTGTTCACATTGTCAGAAACCCACAAGCTATATTTTCTTTAAATGCATGAATTTTCTTAAAACAAATTGTGCTTAAGCGTTCATTCACTGGTTAGTCTACCCAACATTAGAGAATCCCTACATATGAAACACGACAGTCTTTTTCACAGTTCATCATTCAATTTCTTGCGATAAAACACTGCCTTGGGCACAGATGGCAGAAATGCATATTGGGTTGTCTCAAACACATTAACGGCCACTTAAAGATAGATCAAGTGTTGGACTAACAAAACACGAAATCATTTTTAAAAAATGTCATTATCTTGTGTCAGAATTCGAGCTTCGGCGAACCTCAAAATGATGTCATTAAGTTTGAGAACACTGATTAATTGCTTTCATTATCTTTGGCCAGATCAAGCGATATTTTGCCAATAGATGATGAAAAAGGGGATGGCTTTTTGTTAATGGTAAATGTGTCATATGATTGAATGTCTGTCAACTTTGAATTATGAGTTGTCATATTTGTCGCATATCGCCCCTTTTATTATAACGCCAAGTCTATGAAAATAGCAAATCAAGCTAATTGGCTAAATTGAAACACAGACATAGGTTTTAATTGAAGTAATTGTGTTTAAAAAATTGCCTATGACTCGTGTTTAACCTTAGAAGTTATATTTTCTGCATAAGACTTAATTTTTTTTGTAACCGTATTTACAAAAAACTATTTTGTGTGTCTGAGGGGAGGTGGGGTTCCCGTGTTTGTATTTATAAATTGTTATTTCGAATGATCTTTATTCAATTAATTATTTTGTGTGTATAGTTGTCCCCTCAAACAATTTATATTTTATGTACGTCAAACACACGCAGAATTATTGTTTTAATAAACATGGGCGGAATAATGAAAATCTATTACTATAATGAAAATCTATTACTATAATAAAAATCTATTACTATAATGAAAATCTATTACTAGTCAAAATTAAACTTTAAATGCCTCATCTATAAAAATTAAATTTTTCGGCATAAAATATTACCCATCAAGATGATAACTAAAATTTTCTCCGATTTTGTGGTGTATTGTTACGCAACGTTACCTCGTAACTCTGGTGACAGCACCTTTACCACCTTCCATTGTTTTTAAAGAAGTTCCACAAAAGTGTTACAATTTGCTTACTCTCATATAGTATTTATGCTATAAAAAGTTCGAATGTGGAAAAACATATTTTGATTCGACATAAAAGAATGCATTTTTATCGTACACCTTTATTATGTTTAATTCTACTTTCGAAAATTTCATTTTTCGAAAAAGATATTAAAAATTTTCTTCACCAAATGAACTTGTTTTTGAATAAAAATAGTTTAAACGCTGCTTTTCTTGTATAGATATCTCAAACCCAATCTTTATTATATCAACATTTTTTAATAAACTCCTCGATTATAAAGCTAAAAATAAACGTTTAAATGATATTCAAAATGCCTTCTTTTCTTGCCATCTCAAAATTCTTTTTAACTATCAAAATTTTACTATATTCGCCAATTGGGGCCTAATTCACGCCCAAAAAATTATTGACAGAAGAAGGAGATATTAGACTACTACTAATACCACATAGAATTAAAATTTATTCTATAGATGGCAATTTAGAACTTTATTAATAACATTGAGCATAGAATACGTAGATTACCATGAGTGACTGCACTAAATATTTAACTTTGTTTATAACGTTACTCGTTTTAACGTCATAAACATCACGATCCCTTGAAGGACGCTATAACCGGGTTATACTTACCTACCGGAAAATAAAAATTCTTCAACAACTTTCAAGTGGGGGAACTCTCTACCACATCTCGAAATCCACCTGCAATAACACCAACCGTGAAACAGGAAAATCAGTTCTATCTCAAGAAACCAAGTGGCTGATATCGGATTCCCATCGGTCAGCTTCTTAGTGAAGAAAGAAGCCGCTTGATATGAAGCAAAATAAAGGGGCGGACCGACGGATGGTGGTGGAATGCTACCCACTTTCTAATTGCCCACGAAAAAGAGATTAATTACACCCTGAATCCTCCTCCTCCTACGACTAAGATTGTATCTTTTTGTTTTAATGTTAGAGGTTTTGAGATTAGTCATAGGGATAGCTTTATTCAATTTATATTTTTATGTCAAACTTTTTCGTATCGAAACATCCTTGGCTGAAATAAACCAGTGAACCATTTACCAGTATTTTAGGTACGCTTTTATGTCTAATAATGGATTAGTTGCTCTGGTTTGCATCGGTTATGCTACTTCAGTTCTTGTTTATGTTTTGTTTTACTCCTCAAATTAAAAATTTCGAAGTTTTGCTTATAATCAAAATATATTATCAACCAAACTTAAGAAACCATGCACTAACCGTGTAACAATATCTCATTGATATTAAAGAGCTGATTTTTAAATGGAGTTAAGTCAAAAATTACAAAATTTAACTTTTATAGATGCTCTTTGAACAGTTCTTAAAATTTTGCTTGCTTGAACTTATTAGGAAATTAGAATGTCACGTAAGCTGCAATTTATCGTCTGCTTGTAATCACTAACAAATGATCTCTTGAAACGAATGTTTTTACTTAAAAAATTATTAGTTTCCTAAACTATAATTACTAAAAATTATTAGTTTAAAAAAAAAACATAATTATACGTAAGTAAGGTTATTTTTAAGAATTATTTGCATTATTTAAAAATACTTTTGAGATGAAATCTATACGTTTATTGATAAAAATGAACAAATTTATATGAAATTTCTGTTTTCATTGCGAAAACTTTTATTTGTAAAAGTATCGTTTGCATTTAAATGAATAATTGCATATTCTTTGATCAAAACATTTTCGTAAGAGCGATATTTCAGCTACATTTTTTTAAAAAAAAGGTTAAGTTCGAAACACAATAAAAGATAATTGAAACGAAAAATCTGTTGAATTATCAAGGTACTCGAGAAAGCGAAAACGAGATTCTATCTTATTGGGGAAATATAATGGAATTACTTTTAAAAGGAAGTAAGTCCTTTCATTTTGTTATTTTTTTGTGCCAAACGAGCCTAAGTTATGAGTTTTGTTCCACAAAGGGTAACTGATGTTTTTCTTCTTCAATTTTTTTTTTAAACTACTGTCATAATTTTTTAAGCATATAATTTAGTGTTATTATGATCCATTGATACCTGATAAAAATTATCTTCTTTTTAAAATCAATAATAAATCTTACATACTGGGGATTCTGGACATATTTGCTATAACGACTATATTTGGAATTTTTAAGTTCATGTGAATTTTGAGAGTTGGTCAACTGAACAATTCTGCTTTTAAAACGACATCAAGCTGAACTGTACTCATCTTAGAATTATGAATCTCATTTTACAAATTACTTTAGATAATCCCACTCTTAAAAATGAATGCTCAAAAACGACGAAATTTTCCTTAATTTTGACGATTCCATAACTGGCAAATGCTCTGAGTTTTCGTTTCCTCAAAGTGAGGAAATTTGAATCGTCATTTTTATGAGGATATGAATGTCGTCTAATCTAAAGAAATATTTCGTCATTTTTGAGCATGTGAGTACAACAATGAAATTCAGTTTCCTCAAAATCAAGACACAGAATCGTCAAATCACGATCGTAAAAGTGAGGATTCGCGTTTACTCAAAAGTCACGTGATAGTTTGACGAAAGAATACTCAAAATTAACGAAATGAGGCTTGAGGATTCATGAATCGTCAAAAATGAAAGTGTTATTTTTTACAGTGCCTATAGCTTTTAGTTAATCGTGACCACCTTCGAATTCCTCCCAAGAGTAATTCGATGATTAAGCCATGAACTAACAACTCTCTCTCTCTCTTATTCATTATTCAGCAGAGTTACTCAGCGCTTCCACATTATGTGCGAAAAGAGGCAGACGCCCAGCTTATTAGCAAACACTTTGCTCGAAAACCTGTGAAAGGCGTGCGTTTGTCTCTGGGCTTGTTAAGTTGAGGGCATTCGCAATTAACAGTGATCTCATAGCACGTCCATCGCCCACTAAAGTTGGATAATGGGCAGTAGAGGGGGACTGACAATGGTATGTGGTAATTTAAATAATCACGATACAGTATAATTTGGCGAGTTTAGGTTTCATGTGCGTTTGTAACACTATAAGATTGTATATGCGTTTGTAACTCTATAAAAATGTAGAAATGTTAACGGGGAGTCTGACTAAGGGCATGTGAGAGGTTGTGACTTAAAAAAAAATACGATACAGTATAATTTGATAGGATGAGGTTTCATGTGAGTTTGTAACTTTTTAAGATTGTAGAAATGTTAATGGGTAGACCAGTAGTAGGATCTGACTGGCATATGAGAGGTTGTGAATTAACCCTTTCAGTCCCAAAAAAATACTACACTACAGAAACATCTGATATTCACAAAATAAGCTTATTTTAGGTCAAATATACGAATTCCGCAAGAAAAAAAAATTCATTTAAATTTTTTATATGGTTTTTGAATCAATGCCAAAATTTTTTAATTGTGGAAAACAACAAAATAAAAAAATATATGTTACCTAAAAACACTTCGAGTTATATATTTTAAGGTATCTGACCATATTATTAAAAAAAAATTTAGTAATTATTTTAACCGAAATAGTTTAAATTGTGTTTTAAATATGTGGAACTGAAGTGAACTGATCAAAATTCAAGAGAAACGCTTGTTGACTATTTTCAAAATAAAAAAAAATAGTAGTTCTGACTAATATTGAGATTAAAGTAAAATATTGTCTGATAGAGCAAAGTGTGAAGAATCGAACGATGTGTGTTTGGATGTCGTAACGGGACATAAAAAATTTGAAAAAAATATTGAAAGTGATGATGCCAAATGGCATCACTGGGACTGAAAGGGTTAAAAAAAACACGATACGGTATAATTTGGTGGGATTAATTTTCATGAGCGTTTGTAACTCGATAAGATTGTAGAAATGTTAATGGGCAACAGTAGGATCTGACTGGCATATGAGAGATTGTGACTTTAAAAACCACGATAAGATATAATTTGATGGGTGAGGTTTCATGAGCGTTTGTAACTCTATAAGATTATAAGTGTGTTTATAATTCCAAGTGATTGTACGCGCGTTTGTAACTTTATAAGATTGTAAATGGTAATGTGAAACATTTTAACTATTTCTAATTTCAATTCGACAACTTTGAAGACTTTTTGTTCATCATTTTCGTAAACAAACAAATCAAGCCTATCTTTTATTGAAATTGAGAATAATTATATTGAAACCCAACCCTCTCCTACTGAATGCAAGAATTGAGATAAATTTTCATTTATGTTTATAAAAATAATTTTATATGATGAAATAACGTTTTAAATTCTGAAAATTTACGAATTTGAGTCCATCATTTTGCTTGCCTCGCTTCAGTTATAAAACAGAAAAATACTAGAAAATAGATACTTAAGTCGTCACTTGTCCATCACCCCAATTAACCTGCATTTACTGTTGCTCTTAGTATATCGTTTGCTAGCTGCTACCTTTAATTTAATCTTTAAAATTCATGTGTTTCAAACAATGTATTACATAAACTACCAAAACATGGGGAACTGATTAGCATATGATACTGATATAGGTGAAATGCAAAAAAAAAATCCATAGTTAATGAATTGTGTACAATTTATTACAACTAAGTATGAAAATAATCGTGCAAAAATAATGCAATAAATGCAATGTATTCTTAAAAAACAATTTTAAATATTACACTTTTCTTAATCCCTGTGTAAACTCAAGTAATGTACTTTCTAAATGGTATCTTTTTCATTTTGAAACAACAGAAAAATGTTTTATATGATGTATCACTTTTAATTTAATTCGTAGAAATCATGGTTTCAAACAAAATAATAATATTAAAAGAAAATTTACCCAAGTATGATAAGGATATAAGAATAATTCTAACTGTTCCATAATTTTATTCCAATAGTTAATAAATTGTGTATAACTTCATACATCAAAATACGCAAATAACCTTGAAAACGATAATTTAAAGTTTTCCCAAAGATAGTGCAATACATACAATGTGTTATACAATTTAAAATATTACAACTTCCTTAATGTGAGTGTAAACTTAAGTAATGGACTTTCCAAACTGATACCTTTTTCATTTTAATACCATAGACGAAGTCCATCTCAGCAGATGTCCTACTTTATTATAGGCACCTGGTCACCAAAACATATCAAGAGGTATCGATTTAAAATTAGAGTGCATTTTTTCCTAAGACTTTTTTACTGAGTCCCATTAAACAGAAGCTCGTTTCTTAGCCGTCTATCTTGCTTTGTAATCTTTATCGACATGAGCAGTGTTTATGGTGGGACAAAAATCATTTTGATGTTGCGATGATTGCAGAGACGAGAACAAGAATTGGGATAATTTAATTTCGCCTCGGCACGAAGGTTTCAAGTTATTTCACTAATGACAGCGGTGGAGAAAAAAAATACGAGAGGATAAGAAAGAGATGATGCGCTTTGAGTGCTTAAGAATTACATTTTATGTGGCTTTATTTGTGGGTACGTGACGGCGCTTAAGCTTGTTAAATTTTCGTCTTCGCCTTAGGTAGAAACAATGGAAATTTCAATTTAAAGATTACTTTTGCATTTTTTTTAATATTTACCCATTGACAAATATTGTCAAGGAAACTTGTCACCTGCTTAGGTTTATTTAACAAAATATTACACAAATGTAGAACCTAGTCCTGGACAAATTGGGTATGACAAATTAGATTAATTTGTACTACACAATTAGATGAATTAAAAAAATATTGGTTTAAGTTTTTATTCACAAAGTATTCATTGATTAACTAGTTCTTCATACTTAAAATAATACTGAGCCATTGAACATTCAAATTTTTTGGTTGTGACACAGTAAACCACATTGAAACGTTTAGAATTATGTTATTTAAGTCTGCACGTAGTGAATAATACCGTATTGCAGATTATTACAACATGTCTAAGCTATATTTTGCTAAGTTTACTTTTATATTTGTTACTTTACATTACGATAATTTCAAATATATTTGTTCTACTAAACTCTTCGATATATATGTAGGGGAGACCGGGTCTAGTTGATACAGGGTCAAGTTGATACAGTCAAAATAACTCCGTAATGCGCAGGCGCAATTAACTGGTACTCACTTGACTGGACGACCGGTCCGTCGTCAACAACCACGCGTGAGCACTTAGAGGAGGTTGCTTTGTTCTATGAGTTGTGAATTAAATACTGGTTTTGAGCTTTAAAAGTAAATTTTTACCCCTGTATATAAAGTGCTATTGAAAGTTTACTTGTTAGTGGATTGTGTTATAAATAACATCACATTGTTACATGATATAAAGGCAAGAATGTAACCTAGTAGACTTTGTTCTAGCTCTTATTGGTTTTCCGTATTTTGCGGTTTAGTGTAATGGCGACGGTTGGGTCAAGTTGATACGCTTCTTTGGGGTCAAGTTGATACGGTGTATCAACTTAACCCACAAGAATTTTCATATGTTGCATTTATTTATAGATACCAAGAAACTACAAGAGGCGAAATACCAATTGATATTTTTGGAAGAGCTTATGAAGAGATTAGAAATGGCAGAATGTATATTAGGGAAGCGGCCAAAATCTTTAATATAGACACAATAGCTCTTTACAGATTCAAGACAAAAAAGGGAAAATAAAACTTGAAATGCCAGAGGCTACTGACGAGGTTGTAAAAATGGGTTATGCTAAACATCGACAAATATTGACTGACGAACTTGAGGAGGAGCTTAGCAGACATATTTTAACAAGAAAATAAAAGTTAAAATTGTTTAAATCATTATGGGGTAATATTACCAAGAACCAAGAATGGAAGAACAGAAAAGAACCGAAAACAAAGAACAGAAAACCTGATAAGAGAAGTTAAAAATAAAAAAAAGAGAGAAACGAAGAAAAATTGAAAAAGATGAATCAGACTCTGATGAAGGCGAAGAGTCTTTTTGTTTGGTGTGCTTCAAAACATATTCAACGTCAAAGCCTGGCCAGGACTGGATACAATGCATATCCTGTAAGAAGTGGGCACACATTGCATGTGCTGAAGACAATCCATTTTACACGTGTTTCAATTGTCAATCAGATCCCAATTTCTCAGACTCGGAGTAATCAGTTACAATCAACGTAGGCCCTATCATGTAAAACTTTGTATCATATAAAGTTAAAAACCAATTTATATTGTAAAATAAAACACTTTTCGTAATTACTGCTTTTTTTATTAGATATATTTAAATATTTCCTAGCACCGTCTCAGCTTACTCATGCGTATCAACTTGACCCAATGCCGTATCAACTTGACCCAGATCGGGTTAAGTTGATACACATTGCAACATTTTAAAAATCAATTTTTTTGTCAGTGAAAATTCAATTCTATTTAGATTATAAAAATATCAGGCGATAGCCAAAGAGTTATAGATACTAACTACACTTAGTTTGTTTCAAAATATTGACAGAAAAAAATTACAAAAATCAGAACGTAAAAAGTGTATCAACTTGACCCGGTCTCCCCTAAGCATATTTCTTTTGAAAAGAGCATTTAATAATTAATTTAATAATTGATTGCTTATATGAATCTATTAAAGGGCGCTTTACTATACACAGGAAATTTGTAAATTTAGCCCACATAGGTATGAGAGATTTCTCATGCAAGTATAACAACGCTTTGAACTAGATTTTTTTTTAATTTATATACGGGTGGAGGACCAAGGTTAACGTTAGCTCTAGGCATGCGCATATCCCCTATTGCTTAACACAATTATCGCGTATATCTTCGGTTTCTTATATCGTAATATATGATTTATAAATATTTTTTGTCGTTTCCAGAAGAACAGGGCTTTGAATCTTATGAATTAATACATAAGCTTAGTTCGGTCTGTTCGACTCAATTGAATTGTATCTGTACAATTGTATTTGCAACTGTTTTTTTTCCTTATCCCAAAATTTCATAAATTGTATTTATATATGAGGGTGTGTTACAGAAGGTGAAATTCGCTGTTCAATACCAAATCCCGTTGGGTGGATTTTTCCTCCTTGCGTATGATATTTACTACTGTCGTGGGCATGTAAACTGTAGTAACCACTACAATGAATTGACCCATTATGGCACTAAAAATAATCAGTCTTCCAGTAGGCTTTCTTTTAGATTAGAGTTATTAAGTCCTTGCAACAATGATCCAAGTCATAAGTCTAGATGCTGCAATTTACCTGCAGACGGCAGACAATTTATCTAGCTTACTAGTTGATCAATTAAAAATATTTTTCCAAGAAGATAAAGCATCTCTTAATCCGAAATATGGTTTTCGCCACGGGGTATCAATTAGCCGTCCCGGTAGCCAATAAATAACGTGGTTTTATTCGGTGATTTGTTGAAATCCGACTCCATACATAATGCAGCAACCACCCAGGTGAGCTGTAATGTTCGGGTGCAAAAATTCCACCCATCACACGTTGGGCCGGAATTTACGAGCGATGAATTTTTCATCGCCCATTACGCCGCGGAGTGAGTTTAGTGACTAGGAAATTATCCCCTGCCGTAATTCAAATTCGAAGCCAAGGTCAGTGGTCATGGAACGGGTCAGCCCAACAGCTGAAACAGGAGAACCAGTGGAGTAAGTTGGTCCAAAAAGAACTGAGATGATTAACCCTCTAATGCATGATTTTTTTTTTCATCCCAAAAAAACTATATATGAACCTTTAATACTCATACAAAATTTAATACTCATACGGGAAAAATACTGAAAAAAAAATAACTATGTTAGAATTTAAATAATTTCAATTTTTAAATTTTTTTTTTCTTTCAATTTTTAAATTTTTTTTTCTTTCAATTTTTAAAATTTTTTTTCATATTACAAAAACCAACTACAAAATTCCAATTTTGATAATAATGACTAGAAAACTACTAAATATATTTCAAAATAACCCTTGTAAACAACAATTTATTTTTCAAAGCCATTTATTTGTATTTAGTATTAATATTATTATACTTTTAATACTGCCAAAAACGTAATTTCGAAACAGTTAATAACCTCACTCTTTAATTTTGAATACACTTTTACTACTGTCATCTATGAGGGTTATTATTAACTAAAACTTCAAAATGGAATGTAATAGATGAAAAAAACTAAATTTGTTGAGAGGGAGGTCTACTTTAATAGAATAAAGTGTATTGTGTAACTTGTTACCAAACGGTAACAGTATGCATTAGAGGGTTAATATAGTTATTTTTACAATTGTCGTGTTTAATGAAAATCTGAATAAAACGTGGTGCATATATGATAAATGGAGATCTTCCACCACCCACTCTATCAATGCGAAAAAAGACGAAACAGGAGAACCAGTGGAATAAGTTTGTCCAAAAGAATTAAGGTTGTTTTGTATAGTTATTTTTACGATGGTCATACTTCATGAAAAACTGAATAAGACTTCTCACAAATTATAAAAGGATATGTTCTCTACCTCCCAATTTTAAATACTACCAGTGCAAAAAAGCTAAATCAGGAGAACCAGTGGAGTAAGTTTGTCAAAAAAAAACTTAGATATTTTATAAAATATCTCAGTTTTAGTGTTTTAGTATCTCAATATAGTTACATTTTTACCGAAGTCATATCTATAACTTATTATAATAATTTAAAATTGCAAGTAAAATTATGGATGGCGAAATTCTGTACCAATATTTTTTTTAAAGATCTTAAGATAACAATAATAAACAGGGCAAAATTAGAAAAATCTTTGAAATTGAGATCTTCAATTTGCAAAAATTATACAACCAAATTTATTTTTCTAAGTCTACGAATGAACAGAATCTACATATAATTATGCAATTTATATTTATTAATTTTAAAAAAACCTATCAAAATATCTCTGAATGCTTCAGTAATAATAGTATATGTTAATGTGTAAAATGCAACATAACAGTAAAAGTCGAATAAGACCTGGTGGTCATTTTAATTTTAGATTTTAAACCTCCCACTTTTAAATCCTATCAATGCCAAAAATTGCGTAAAGTAGACACTTATCTGCCTCCAGATTTACGGAAATACCAGCCTACAAGTTTTGTATAACACTAGGGGGCAAATCCCCCTGCTCGCAATTTCTACGCATACGACAAAATATCATCTAAACCGAAGTTTTCCAACACCATTGACGTTATGGTAATTCTTTGTATACTTGACATTTAATCGAATTAAAACCAATAAAAAAGCAAAAAATATCAGGAACTAAAACAAGGTGCACGTTTTGAACTCTAAACTAGAAAAAGAGCAAACTACAAAAACGCTCTTTTGAGACTGAAATCCAAGCAACCAATGAAATCGCAGGGAATTCAAAAATGAAAATGGAAGAGTTACATCATCTGAAAAAACTTCATTAATAACCTTAATAATTTCGTCTAAAGAATAAGTTTAATTCTTGGTTTCTTTCTGAAAAACACGAACTCAATGCATTAGCAGGAAAGATGGATGAAGTTATGGAGTTTTTACAAAACTGTTTTTGTTCTTTTTTGCACATGCGATGATGGAACATGTTTAACCGCAGTTTATAATAATTAGCATCAAGTTTCTGGTTTTTCTTTTTCACGCGTGTTAGAATTTTTAAACAGCAATTAAGGGTGGGATGTATGTTTGCACGGTTACTCTAAGGAACTTTCTAAAGAGAATATTACATTCTAAAAGAATATCAATTGAATTATTTTGCATAAAATAGGGTTTAGAGAGGAAGTTTCGCACAATTATAATAACTTGATTGTGCATGTAGCAAAAAAAAAAAAAAAAAAAGATTTGAAATTGAAATATATACGCGTGGAATATACAAAATGTTTTACGTCTTTGGAAAAAAACTCTATAATATTTAAGCAATAATATTAAATTGCTTTCAATTATAATTTTTTTTGTTCTTCCCACAGAAAAAGTTTAATTCTTTTTATGCCAAACTTAATAATTTAAATACTACATAATATATTATAAATTGCGAAGATAGTGTGCCGATAATTCAAACCAACGTAACCAACCTTGATGTGACACCAACCAACCCTATTTCATATATGAAGAGCTGAGTGGAAGAACGTGCTAAGTGACATTTTTGAAAAAATTGAGATTTTTGTGCTAATGTTTATGTTATTACCTCCTTTATACATAACAACTTTCAAAAATTTAGAAAACATTCGATTTCGTACATTTTTCACAAACGAAGTTGGTAGGTGCTCGCGTTTTCGTCACTTTTTCAATGGAAGAAGATGCTAAGGGCCCTTAGCATTTTTTTCCTCCGAAATCGTCCGATTACGGAACGATCGTTTAGTGGAAGAATGTGCTAAGTGACATCGTTCGCGGAAAATTTCGACTTTCGCTTGCATTAATAGCAAAACAAATGGTTCTTTTGTAGTTTTAATCAAAAAGAATTTAACAAAATTTAATTAATATTCACTTATTAACTTTATTTATTAAATATAACCAATGAAATAAAATTTATATTGCTTAAAACCTGGTTTTTAGTGCATTTAGCAAAGCAGGAGAAAATGCATTTTTATTTTACAATTATTCGGAGTTAAAGGTTTCACATTATACAAAATATCGTCTGATTTTAATGTCTTCTGATTTTTATTGTAATAAACATAGATAATTTAGCAGCGAACAGATGGTATAATTAAAACAAAGCTGCACCTGCTCTATGGAGATAGTTCGCGTTAAAACAACATTGCATCCATGAACATTCAAAGCATCTGGCTTCTTAAAACAATGAATTATGGGTACAAAAATCATTTAAATCCATTTTACGTTTGATCTCTAAAGCTATCGAACGTATTTTGTGGAATGTCCTGAACTCCTGAAATTATTAAATTGGAATTAAGAAGCAATCGGAAAGCTGAATTTTTGCTTGAACGTGCATGCGAATATCAGCTTACATGGTAAGTGCAAATTTAATCCAGGTATTGCTTTGTTATGTAAAACTACAATATTTTTATTATACTTGATGTAAAAATAAAGTAACAATGTATAAAACGTTATAAGTTAATATTTATTAAAATATCGATGACTTTAAAAAAGTACTATGCATCACGATTGTAAAAATAAATTGTTTAAACGATCATGTCTTATTGCTGTAGAAATGCTGTTAGTATTGATGTAAGTATTTTTCTTAAAAGTAAAAGTAGTTTTCTTAAATGTTGTAAGTATTTTTCTTAAAATTGATTAAACCCATTAAAAAGGAGAAAGAAAAACGTAAGTATCCGTAGGATCTATATCTTGCCACACAACTTGTTTTTATGTACATTCTTTTAATATCATTTTTTTAATATCATTTTTTTAATTCGATTATTCTAATCAAAAACCATTTAAAAATTTATTTTGCGAAAACTTGCATCTTTAAATTTAATATTTATTTTAGTAACATGCATTTATGTTTCTTTTACTATCTTTTTGTGTACTTTTCATTAAGTTGATTTGTATTGTTATTATATTAAGTATTTAGTTTATAATTTCAGTGATAATGTATTTTTTAAAAAAAATATTTTCAATTATAAACTTACTCATCTAACATACACTCTCCCTTCAAGAGCTCGCAATCGCTGTCATTTGTCATACTCATCTAACATTAAGCAAGAAGTTCTAAAATAACTTATATAACCTACTTTCTTTTAACTTAAATAATCAAAGAAATCGCTACAGTAGAGACAGACGGACGAACAAAAAGTACGAAATAGGTGTCTAATATCTTAAAAAAAAAAAACTAGGGATGTGTAACACTATATTACTTTCAATTACAGATTAATAAATCGAAACGCTCATTTCAAAGTCATTATATCCCTTATAAAGTATTTTCAATAACTTTCAAACCTAAAAAGTTCTATGGCAGCTACTTCTTTCACATGCATAATATTGCAGAAAGCTTTATTTTCACGTCCGACTATCACAGAGAACACGTGTATCAAATTTGAAGTCCGTATCTATTTTCGTTATTCAAAAATACCTTTAAAACCAAAAAAGTTTATTCTCTTCTTGCGCATGCGCAATTTTTTCGAAAACCTTTTTTGACGTCCAACATGAACTAGGAACCCGCGTACTACATTTGAAGTCCGTAGCTCCTTTATTTTGAACTGTAAAGTAGTTTCAGACAGACAGACGGATCAATGTAAAAAAAACAATTTTTTAGAATGAGCACAAACATGTAGAAAGCACAAAATCTTCATTTTGTAACATTGAACCCATCACAATACTTTTATTACCTTATATTTTATATTAGGTAATTGATAGTAATAACTTTAAAAATTGGACGGGTACAAAGAAGTTGGGGGGTAGTAGGACGTACGGACAGAAACAAAATAACAGTCATCTAATTTTTTACGTTCGAACCAAAAAAAGAATTTTCAAAATCAGGCACTTTGTATCGGAGATTGAAAGGGATATAGACGGACGGACAAAATGATGGACGGACAGGCAACCGATTAAAAAGTATAAAAGATATCTGTGAAGATCCATCTTCCAAACAAAAAAAGAATTTTGAAAATCGAAATGTTAGAACAGAAATTATGAAAGTCGCATGGATCAAATTTACCTAAAAAATGACACTTAGCACGTTCTTCCACTAAACGACTGAAAAAATCTGAAGCATTTCGGAGGAAAAACATGCCAAGTGCAGGCGGCGTCACGCGCGTTCCGTAAATGACGCGTTATTACGTAACGTACGGCTAAGCCAAAAGACAACAAATATTTTGAAGAACCAAACTAAAATATCATGCCGAAAAAACTATGATTTTTTGAATGACAGAAAAGTTGCAAACTAAAAACTTTGAAGCTCATTATCTCGTTTTCACCTTTTTGTCACTTAGCACGTTCTTCCACTAAGCTCTTCATATATAAAAAATTAATTGAAACTGTACTATTGGAATTGCATAATCATTCGAAAATGCTTTTTAAAAACATATCTTTAACAGAAGAAAAACAATTAATTTAATCTGGAATAATGGTAGACTTTGATCTAAAAGTTATATTTTAAAATTTTAAAAATATTTTTTATAAGTAATTAATATATAATATTGATATTAAATAAAGTAATAATACATAAATAAGTAATGGTTAAAAAAAATAGTCAAGATTAAAAGCTACCTTTACACACACAATTCTTACAAATATTTTATTCGTATAAATAAGTAACTCGAATAAAATAAATATTCCTTGTTTTTAATTGAATGTATCCCATAAGACTGGAGCCTTACTAATGCGTCTTTAATGTGTAACACTTCTCTACCCCTCTAATTTGAAACACATTTTAATCTGTTTTTAATCACTCAGGATCAAGTTTCTACTTCGAAAATAGTAGAAAAAGAAATTCTTACACATTTGTAATAATACTAATAAAAACCTTCTTTCATTTTTCGGGGTGGGGGAATCGAACAATCTCGCGCCAAATTACCTCTGGAATCGAACATTAGCTCAAAGCATAAAAGGAAAATTAGCGGCCTGGAAAACCCGTTCAATGTGTCATAAATCAGATAGGACGAAAGTATCCTCACCCAGTGTATTTTTAAGACACCGCGTAATGACCCGGTTGGGGCCGGTCGAGAACTGTCATCACTTATTTTACCCTTATTTGTAGGGGTCAAATTGGCGAGAACCCCGCCAAGAAGACCCTATAATTTCGCCAGCAGTCAGCCCAAAGAATCAGCTCGCCATCACACAAATGTGAATTTTTAAAGTTGCATTTTTACACACAATGCCTGCCTGGAAAATCGTAATGGGCGCCTACTTCTCTGACAGACGCTGTTATGATGGAAAGGCGTTAGGCGGAGTGGGGAGATATAATTCCACCAACGTATACATTTATTCTTACGGATAATAAGATCGTAAATGCCCACTGATGGATCCATGGATAGGTGAAAATTACCCATTTAATAGGTGACGGGGAACTTATGCGACTATCCCAAGTCAGAATCTCGCGAGGTGGTTAAATTGGGTTATGAAAGCACATATGGAGTATTTTCTTTTGTTTTTTTTTTAATATGAAGTCGAAATCATTTGTTAGGAGCAGAACTATTTTGAATTTTACTATTTAGAAATAGCAATACATTGTCTTTTACTATTTAGAAATTGCAATTCATTTGTCATTAAATTTTAAACTGCTTCAATTTTCGTTTGAAGATTATTTTGAATTTAAATTCTTATCAACTGCATTCATTTATAAACTTATATATTTCTATGCATCCATATAATAGCCTAGTGTTCAAAATACTGATTTTGTCACCAAACTCTTTGGCATGGAAACTCCTGGACCTGGATTACTGGCATGGACGTTTGTAGTTGTTCTAAAACCAAAAAATGTGGTAGATCTACACTCAGAAAAATCTCGTGTTCAAACCAAAAATAATTCAACACAACAATTATGTAAAAGTGTCAACAATACAATATTCTGCTGTTTAAATACCAGAATTGTTGATAACACACGAACACATATTTGTGTACTTTCTCACACAACTGACGATCGCAAGAAAAGATTATTATTAGATCCATTCACGAATGAAAAAATGTAAACTATAATGTTTCCTAAAATATGTAAAACAAAATTATAACATTAATTTGGAAGTTTAATACAGCTATTTATCAGAAAAGTTAAAAAGTAGATCCTGCTTCACTTTGTGCTTGTAGATTTGCAGAATACGTACTTACTGCATTTCTAACACTATTTTTGTGCGAACCATAAATTATTATTTAATCGCAAATCGCAATAAAATGTTTGTATTGGTTCGACTCAACTAGCAATAACTGCAAAAAAACAAAAACTGCATTTTTTCATACTAAAAGACAACCAATGTTATTTCTTTGTGCAGAGTGGGTAGCAGTCTAATTATTCCTCTTGTCTTATAGGGAAAATTAAACCGAACACCAGAGTTCTCTCAAACTACAATGTGAGGCAAACAAAAGTGGCCCCGGTATAGAGATAAGAATACGAAAGAAACGTTGCCAAGTCTAAAACCAATACAAAAACCGGTTTGCTAACTGAAGCCATTGATCGCTTCAATATTATGCCCAAACAAACGCTTGGCGACTTATTTGCCGGCAACTACGCTACGGTATATTAGAAGCTAGTTGAAATGAAATATTAACAAGGGTTGTAGAGCTGATCAAGAAAAGTTCTCACTCGTGATTGTTTGATTGTTTCGGTCGTTGTTTATCCTAGATAATCGGACCTTTTTGTGTTTGGTAGTACAAAACATTCTAAATTGATTGCAAGACGCAAAATTTGCATAATGGGACATCTTCATACAATGCGAACTAAGATCTGAACTCGCCACTAGTCTATGAGTAGCTCTAATATGAAGCAACCAATGCAAAAACAGATTTCAGGCGACTTCAAGAGTTTTCTCGCCAAGCACTTCAACGTATTCCTATCTCTAGACCGGGGCCACTTTTGTTTGCCTTACCCTTCAGTTTGTGTTGGGATTGGCATACAAGCAGAAGGGGAGGAGGATGGAAACTTAGGTGTGAAAAAAATGCGACCTCACCAAGTAGGCCCTTCGCCCTCGTTGAGAGCAGGCTCCATCTCTTTTGTCCACACGTTTTTAAAAGACATCCTGTTAAGGTAATCTTTTTGTCTGCCCAATGATTGCACGCTTGATTTCTTAATACGTTGGGATATCTATTAAGAGATGAGGAATGCGCTCTCCCGCTTAAGATTTGTTTCTCTGGGCCAACCGCTTGATCATCATTTACGCTTCGGAACGTGATGGAAAAATGCCCCTAAGACTGAAGAAGAAATTGAATATATGGATTTTATTTGGAGGGATTAAATGTGATGAATAAGAGTATTCAGTAGAAGGTATTTTGCATTGAGAGAGGAAATGTGGCCGTCTTACAGACAGATGAACTTATAACGGTTATAATATTTACAACTTTTTTAAAGCTATAAATGCAGTGGGGAGGCTAATGTAACTATATATTTGCAAATCCAAAAGGACTACTAAATTAGGGCTACTATTTTTAATGATTTCTAAAAATCACTTGAAGATCTAAGACTTGTTTAAAAACTTCTTAAGCTTTTTTTTTGTCTGGAAAACAATATAATTCAATTCGAACTTCGAAGTAAATCTTTACTCTTATAGAAGTAAAATGACAAATCTATAGCTTATATAAATAAAACTAAAACTAGTTGGTTTGATTGAGTATCAAGGATTCAACCCAACTATCATATTAGAAATTTATATGCATTTAAACTTTAAAAAATATATTTTAGTAACTTGTAACTTTTTCAATTTTGTAATCAAGTCAACTTTTTCTTGTAATAATAATGTCATTAATGACCGACTACAACCACAAATTTTCGCCAAACTAAACAAATTTATAAAGCAAAAAAAAAACCTCGTTCCCATAACAAACTATCCAAAATAGCTGTTGCAACATATCCCCCAACCTCCCCTGTTGTAAAAGCCCTCACGAGGTGTCGATTTTGGCAGTATCTGCTTTGACGTTTCCCCTTCATTATGGAAATTCATAAGGGGGGGACACAAAAAAGGCGAAAGAAAAGCCCGCTGAAAGCGTATAATAGCTGGGTGGGAATGCAGTTTCTGACTTGTCAATCGCAGTCCAAGCGGCGTAATTGCACCTCTCACTTCTCCATTTATCTCCATTATAATTTCCCGGAACCCTGTATTTAGGCACAGATTCACAGCGAAGGGGATCGGTGTGATTACTTAGGGGGGAGTAGTGATCCCATGTTTGGCGAAGTTTTCTTGTTTGGCGGCGTTTTTAGATATTTCTGAGTGCTACGGTCTGTTTTTTTTTGGTACAAAAGGGCTTTTAGTACGAACATACAACTCCTAACTTGTGAAATTATCCATGCCAGAGTATTGAAAACTAACCTACAGACTCTGGTCACTCTACCATGGTACGATTGGCAAATTAAAGGTTTGGGAAAATCAGGGATCTTTATGTACTAGCCTGCATGACCCTTTGCAAAGCAAGCCGAAAAATTATCTTAAAACAATTTCAAAAGAATAAATTCTTCAAATTCATTTGTACTGTCTAAGGACTTTCCCAGGATTTGTACTGAAGAAATAGGGAATAAGGGTAGAAGATTTCTCCAGTGTGATAGGGTTGTTAGATTTGGATAATTTGTGAATTTCTAACCAACCATTGTCTATCTGTTATTAATAATGGCCAATTAGGAAATATTAATGATGTTTCAGTAATAAATGTCATATCCGTAATTAATTTTGTGTTCTGGCTCGCATAGTAAATTGTCCACGTAAATGCTAATTTAAGTAATTATTGAATGTTTTTATTATTGAATATTTTTATTAATCAGTTTAATATAGTAGGAACTTGTTTGGGGTAAGGAAAAACTGCAAGTTGTAAATTATAAATTCTTGTTGACGATCGTTAATTAGTTGTAGTAATTAATAATTTAATTCAGGTTCAACAGACAATTATATTAATGATTATTATTACATTGTTACACTAATTAAAGCGTTGATTTTTCTATGGAAGAGAAAGAAAGCTGCCTCACTCAGACCTATGCTGGGTACTCTAACCATTCATAATTAATTTCGAAATTTGGATTATTTGTTGGTTTATTTTTTTATGTATTTTTATATATTTTGAGAAAGTTTAGCAAACTAAAGAACATTTCGGAAGTTTTAAAGCAAACTAAAGAAAATTTCAGAAATTTTAAAGCAAACTAAAGGAAATTTCTGAAGTTTAAAAGCAAACTAAAGAAAATTTCAGAAGTTTTAAAACAAACACATAAACAAAACTGCATGCCACCCCCTTCTTTTTCATTTCCCCAACCCCTAACACACCCTCCTACGCTGGGAAGCTTCCCCACTCCCTAATTTAATTTAATCCCGGATTATAGCGCTCCCGCTGTCGGATCTCCCCACACCACAACAAATTGAGAAATGCGAATAATTAAAGACCACGTGCGAATCGCCCGCGCATTTATCGCATTAATCACAGTTAATAAGGCTAGGGGTGTTGTTACTAGAATGAATAGCTCTGATGCGTAGTGACGACAAATAACGGATAGGCCGTGATTGTTGGCCATTATGCACAGTTCTCGATACAAGCTATTAGTCACTGGTGTTGGATTGCTAACATTGCTGCATTTGTCGAGGGAATACTTTAGCTTTGACTTGTTTTGAGCCACTACATGAAAAAAAAAGTAAAAAGTATTTTTAGTACTGCAATTTAGAGCAAAATTTAATTTGCAGTTTATAAAATTTGACAAATTTATTAATTTAAAAGGTTTTTTTTTTTTAAAATTTACATTATAGGCCTTGATTGTTGGTCATTATGTACAGTTCTCGATTCAAGCTATTAGTCACTGGCATTGGATTACTCATAGCGTTTGTTGAGGGAATACTTTTGCTTTAATACATGCAAAGAACTAAAAAAAAAGTATATTAATATTATTGAAAAATTTATTTGTATTTTATGCAATTGGTCATATTTATTATTTTAAATGATTTTTTAAACTTAAATTTGTTAGCTTATTTCATTTTTAGTGTAATTTTTTTTACAGGATATGACTTGATTGTTGCGTCTATATATACAGTTCTCCATACAAGCTATTAGTCACTGTAACGTTTAAGTAACTATTCAATTAAGAAAGTAAAAAAATAATCCGATTTTTTCTGTTTCCATATTTGACGTCGATCTTTAATTTTATTTTCATTGATTAATTAAATGATTTCTACTTTATATTAACTCTAATAAATAGTGGGGACTTTTGCAATCACACGATATGAAAAGTGCGAATGATTTGAAATGCTATCAATTGTAAACTTAATTGTGTGGAAAGATTAATATTAAAATATTTAGTTTTTACTTCTTTAAAGTTGTCAAATTCAAAGATTTGCATATTCTGTTTAACCTATCAAAATATTGTTTTATTTAACTCCAATGCTTTGGCAATTGAACTTGATATATAAAACAGAATGCACATAAACTCGTTATTAATACATTTATTTTTCAGATTTTTAAATATAAATGTGAGCAAAATGCTTTGGAATTCGTATACATAAAATAAAATCGATTAATATTTTCAAAGCTTTCGATAAAATGAATACCCTCGAACTTTTAACTCAAATTGTGGAATGTCTTTTATGAACAAATAGCTATTAAAATAACTAAAGTTATTACTAATTTTAGAACTATTGTTATTACTAATTTTAGAACTATTGTTGAACGAATGGTTTTATTTTATCTAATACTTGAAAATGTGTGTGTAGGCAGACATGACACTATTAAAATATTTTTTTCAATATGAAATAATGTACTTTGTATTGTTAACGTAAAAAGGTATTTCAATTAAAAACTTTTAAATATCATATTAAAGAAAAATTACAACAATTTTAAATGTGAATGTCTCTAAAATATATAAAATATTTGCAATAAAACTTTGTCAAATCTTAGTCTGTTATACAATCTGTATTATTGCAAGTGGAAGAGCTATAATGATATATTTATATTTTTTTACATGAAGGAAAATAAAACCATTTCTAAAATATTTATTTTTATTTTATACATCGTATATATACATACAACAAGTTACTAAATAACTTACAATTAGTTCACTGTTAGTCTTGAATTTGATAATTGACAGAAAATCTAAGGTTTTACTAAAACCTAAACCAGATTACATCTATCAATTTTTGAATTCAGAACTTAATAGCTACTTTTAGTCCAATTTATAATGTTATAAATAGCAGACATATTTTTGGACAAATTGAAGCTATCATAAAACAGTTTTTTTTTTAATCACAACGATTGGCGAAAATTATTAAAAATATTTTTTTCTTCGAAGAAATACCTTTATAATTTATTTGACTCTCAAACTCTCTTTTTGTCTGCTACATTTTTAATTCTTATCTCTTCAGGGAAAATACAACTAATCTCTCTTCCTCACAATTGGCCAGTTGTCGTCTGGCGGCATAAATTTGATGTCCACCATTTTCATTTTCAGACGCCATTTGTTTTGCAAGTCCTAAACGGCCATCGAAGGCAGAGAATGTTTCAGAGATCGGTTTCAACGACTTTCAATGTCCACATAGAATGTTTTGGACGGTAATCATCGAACTTGTGGAAGACCAATCTTCAGTCATGAAGATATAACAAACACAGTTAATCGCAATCGAATATAGGTGCGTGTTCTTTTTCACCTTGCCAGTGTTTTTTCGATTTGCTGGTGTTGGCTCCGTATGGCCATTCTGTTGACATGCACTGGGATAGGAACGACTATTTTGGGTCCATTATTGCCATTGCTGGTGCCTATTCGGCCGGATGCGAGTCCTGCCTTCACCCGCTTCCATTTTGCTCGGCGGTTTTGGAACCAGATTTTCACTTGCACCTAAAAAAATAAGTCTTACATTAACAATCAAATAGTAAGAAAGTGATATTGAAATAAGTAAACAGGAGTACTTTAGAAAATAATTATGCATTTTAACTCGCTAAAAGTAATCAGACTCAAATTACATTTTAAAATAAGTTTTAAAACTTTTTGAAGATTTAACTATGTGATTTGCTAATTCCTAAATCACCTTATTTATTTACATTTATTGAGTGATTAACAGAGAGTAGACAGATGTCCGTTCGGACGTACAGACAGACGGATTAAAGTTTGACCTCTGATGCAATATCTTTCTAGAAAAAAAAAGTATATTTAAGATCCTACTGATAGAATCAATTTTGGGAGGTACAGACGGACAGGCAGACGGGCATCGTTAGCATGTCAATACTATGTTATTGTTAAATAAACTAAGTTTCTCATGCCATTGTTGATGCGGTAACAGATATTTCAATGACTTGAAATTAAATTGCAATGCAAATTCTATGGGAAATACTCCGACAAATAGTAGACAGATGTTCGTCCGAGCCTATAGCCAGACGGACAAAACGCATGAAAGCTGGGCCTCCGGAGTCATTTCTTTCTAACACGAAAAGAGTTTTTAAGATCCGACTGTAGGACATATTTTGGAGAAGGAGTACGGTCAGACGGACAGACAGCGTCAGCACGTCAAAAAAATATATTTTTATTATTTGTTTAAAGATTCCTTCGAATTAAAAAAAAGTAGGCTAAAAACAATATTTGTTTGCAGTGCATATTCATTCTTTAATCCTCACCTCACTAAGCTTGAGCGCATGTGCAATCTGCGACCTCTCCGTGAGCGAGAGGTACTTCTTGGCATGGAACTCCTTCTCCAGCTCCAGAAGCTGTTCGCTGGTAAAAGCTGTCCGCCGACGCCGTCCTCCCTTCTCGCCGTCGTCGCCCCTCGTCTTTCCGCCCTCGTCATCACTGGATCCGCCCTCGTCCATGTCCAGAGCTGTGACGTCAGGGGAACTGCTGGAGGAGTCGCGGGTCGTGTTGCTGAGCCCGGTGGGACCTGGAATATAGAGAGTGGGGTGCTGTTTTAGAGTCAAATAGGAATATTTATAATATTTGTGTGGCAATTTTTAAAAAAATGTAATGAGGAGGAAGTTTGGAGGATGGACTTTTAGATTACTGACCTGAATATGATTAATTGACCAATGCAAAGTTATTGGTTCATTAATTTAAAATAAATAAGTTAAATATTTTCCTGTGTAATGTATATGTTTTCGTTGAAATGAAGGACTTTCAATTGCAAATAAAATTATCCATTACACTGATAGATGACAGCATCTGTCATGCATATGTGTGCATGTGGGTGTGAGTTGTGACTGTCTTATTTGACAAAGGTTTATAAGCGGCTCTCCGAGGAAGCACACAAGCCTGAAAATGTATGTACATCAACCAATCAATCCATTACACTGACTCAAGAAACTTTTGGAAGAGTATTTTGAAATAATTTTCATATTTAGAAATTAGAAGATTAAAGCAATGAAAAATTAATTATCGACAAATTTGATAGCATACTAAATAGTTTTCAACATTTATATGGGAGGAAAAATTTTTTTAAAAAAAATCCTCAAGAAATTTTTCGTTTGATATGTGTACAAAAGTTTATGACACAAGAAAATTACGCTTGAGAAAAAACTTCACTGTGCCTCTTTCAAAAACCAGCTACCTCGCTTTTGACGATGATTGACATCAAGCCAAAAGTTAAGGCAACAGTTTAGTTTTCGGACAATCCCAAAGATCTGTCAACCCCCCTTGACGGAATTAGGCATATCGTGTCGCTTATCCCTCGGCCATTTAAAAACCCATCGTAATCTCTTCTCACGTTATTGTAGCCTCTTTTAGAAGGCATCAGACAGGACGACAGGAGGTCCCACGGATCTAGTTAAAGGGCCTCCCACAAGCCCCACACAACAATCGGCCGACTGACTTTTCCATAATCGACTTTTGCAACTGCACGTGAAGACTAGAAAGGGGTCGCACGGCTGGTGTGAGGGATATGTCAGCCAGCAGAAATCAGTTTTGGTGTACAGTGTACCCCCTGTGCTAATCCGTGGGGTGGGCGGGAGTGTGTGTACCGTCTATCCCTCTTTTGTATGTACCCCTGCTTTTTTTGGAAGCGAATCGCTTTTCAATTTCGACCCCGCAGCGTTTATAAATGCATGGGGTTTGGAGCTGGATGAAATAGGTTGGAAACTGTATTCTGAAGGTCTGTTGGAGAAGGGATCTGGTTTTAATTAGATTTGCACTTGGGGATGAAGTTGACAGCAATGGAAAGTGAGAGCCAAACTAACAGTAAAAATCAATATTATTTTTAGGGATTTTCAGAATAACATGAATATCTGAAGTTTGTATTGTGAAAATAAGATTGTGGGCCTTTTTTGTTAGGAAAAATTAATATTAGAAGCTGAACTCATGATTGTTCAAATGTAAAAATACACAGTTAACTTAAAAATCACAAAAAAATAATAATAACCTAAAATCTCCATCCTTTATAAAATTTAAGTAGCTCAATACTATAAACAACCTCTATAAAACAAATAACAAATTGGCTGCCTAAATTTTTATCTGGAGTAAATATACACCATGAAACTGTTGGCAACATAGTCAATCCTTTTGGAGTAAGATACTTCTATTTAGTGTAACAACTAACATTACTCCATAAAGTTGTAGGCATCATGCTGTTATGGAAAGTTTTACGGACTAACGATACATCAAATGATATCAGTGAAAAAAATGTTCAATACAAGAAATCGTACTTGTGGTTTAATAAATTAGTTAAAATATTATATTTGCTTAGTATTTCTTTCAAAAAGTGTAAATTCAAGTAAATTAAAAATTTTAACTGAAAAATTTGTTTAAACTTTTTATTATATTTCTGTTGAAGATGATTACATATTATTCCTCCATACTTCAAAATTAAGTAAAATCATAAAAATTAAAAATATTTAGAAATATGGGTGTTACTGGAAAACCTGACAATCAGGTTACTGGTTTATACGTATATATCTCTCAGAGAGAAACATGTTGCAAGTGAACTTACAAGCTTACTCTTATTTTGTGTTGCAATGTTCTCCATAAAATTGTAACGTTTTTATGGAACTCCCAATTTTTTTCAGTGGTCACTCTTAGTATTTTGAAATATACAACTTTCGGCGGGTATTCTAAATATTCCATCTTTTCATTCGACATAAATAACATTTATTCATCCATTCTCCCAAAAATCTCTTCAAAAAAGCTTGGGAATCCCAACTGCGGGGTCATATAAGAGGGGCTGTCACCCAAGACGAGGTGGGAACTAATTGACTGTTGTCAGTGGAATGTGGAGTGTCACTTTCCGGAGGGGGAGCTCGCAAATGAACCTTCTCGACCCGCCAACACCTGCGGGGAGCACGTGCAAGACTCCATTGTGGGGGATTGTTTACCCAATCACTCAAAAATCCAGCGAACATAAATTCGAAAAAAAAATTGAATTGGCTCCTTGAGTTGGTATGGCTGATGACCAGTGAAGGAAAAATATATTGAAGCATATGGGAAGCGGAGTTTGCTACTTGAGAGTATACTTAACACAAAATTTGTTTCAATCGTATTTATATTGTTTAAAAAGTTTAAATTTTAAATGAGTACCATAAAATTAGAAATGATGGGAGCACCTGCAAGTCTCAATTCTGGATGATTGTTTACTTAATCACTCAAAAACCCAGCGAACGGAAATTCGGTAGAAAGAAACTGCATTGGCTACTTGAGTTGTTTTGACAGATGACCAGTAAAAGAGAAATATATTCAAGCAGCGGAGTAAATCGATATTTGCGACTTGAGAATATACTTGACAAAAAAAAGCTTGTTTTTATTATATTAGTATTGATTCTATAGAAAAGTTAAATTTTTAACTGAATAGAATTTATTGGAACTGCAGGAAGCACCTGCAAGACACCATCGTGGAGGATTGTTTACCCGATCACTCAAAATCCCAGCTAACATAGATACAGTAAAAAAAAACTCTTTGGTTACTTGAAATGGATTGGCAGATGACCAGTATAAGAGAAATGTATGGAAGGATAAACAATTCAATATCGATATGTGCTACTTGAGAAATAAGAAGTAGTTAAAGAAAATCCTAATTCAGCTATTTTTGCAGTTGGCCCGTACAAGAAAAGATGTAGAATCGATATAGAAACGAAATGCTGAAGTTAGCTAAGTGAGAATGTATACTTTACATAAAAGAGCTTATAAGAATAGGGATATTGTATATACTGTACAGCATTGTAGGAGAATGTTCGAGACTAATTTATTATTAATTAAAAACTCAAGAAGTGATATTCAAATAACAACTATGCAACAAGTTGGATATTCTACATTTATTTATGGGAATATCAGATAATAGGAGTAAGTCAAAGCATGTCGCTATTTAAGTTTATATACTGTAATTTGAAATGGAATTTAACTTTAATTAATAGAACTATAATTAATAGATTTTTGTGTCATAGATGTCAAGTAGTAATAATGTCAATAGATTTTTGTATTGATCTCTTTGGATCATTTTTGGTAGGGTAAAAATGGTGGAAACCAGCTTTATGGATATAGTAATGGATTTAGAAAAACTGCTTGCTAGTTTCGTGGGATCACAAATGCCATGTAACAACATTAACTACTTAAAATATTTTATTATAAGGTTTCTTGTATGCACTGTCCGTTGTTTTGATAACTTTGCCCTTAAAATACGAGTCTTTAAGTTTTCCAATTTTGTGTTTTGTGGTATATTTGGGTTTTACACCAAATTTTTCAGTGTAATGCGCGGATAATTAGTGAGCAGATTTCGGATGTCTTACAAAAAAGTTTTCAGATGTTAATTCATAAGACACTTTGCATTTACAAGAGTTATAATTAATTATAAACAAAAACTTACATGACTTGTTTATTCATAGCTAATAAAATAATATGTATTTTTTTACTGCTCAAAATCTCAACTTCCACTAAATTGAAGTGACCCTCAGCAAATGGAAAACGTTAATTACTTCAAAATTCTTTGCAAAACATACTTATAAAGGTATAATCCAAACAAAAACCTCTCAGTAAAAGAAGGCCAAGTTCTTTTTAAAAAAATTGGCCTGGCCTTAAAAAGAAGTGAAATCCTGAAAAAGGTACAGCTGTGGAAATAAAAAAGTACCCACTTGAGGTTATTTCCTCCGTAAGTCACCCCATAGAATCGGACCTTTTTGATATTGTGTACAATTAACATTCTGAGTTAATTGCACGATACAAAATTTGCATAAGGGGCCGTCTTCATATTAAAAATATTACGATCTTTGAAATTTCCAATAGCAACACCCAATTTTAATAACTTAGAAATGTTAAGCACTCTTGAAAACCCTTAAATCCTAGTTTTTGTTACATTTGGATGAATATTTGACGAGTTATTCAATCGAATCACTTGTGGACCTTTTGGGGAGCATCTTTAAAATGACAAGCAAGCATGCATGCAAAGCCGTCTTTATTTATCAATTTCACACGTAATCTTATACACAGTCCCCTAAAGGGTAATTAAAAGGTATTTTGTGATTTACTCAGCAAATTATGAATAAAAAAAATTTAAAATTGGGATTTCGCTTAATCTTCTTGTCTTAAATTTATTTCTTTAAAAATATTAAGGGGTTTCTATTCATATTTTTTAAAAAAATTAATATAATAATTATTTAAAAATATAAAAATTGTTTTAAATACCCCAATATTGAATGCATTTTGTTTGGGTTATTATAATTTCTTTTCAGTAAAAAATTCGTTTCATTATCTTAATTATTTATAGATCGGGATAGTTTTTTATGTGCAACTCATTTAACATTATGGGACCTAAACTTTGCACGTCTCTAACTCCTCTAATAATGCTTAAAAACTAACAAAATTTGGCATTTCGTATTAACATAGGTCAGAGATTTGAAATCTGGATTCAAAAAGGGGTGTTGCTATTGGAAATTTCAAAGATCGCAATATTTTTAATATGAAGACGGCCCCTTATGCAAATTTTGTAACATGCAATTAACTCAGAATGTTAATTGTACACAATCTCAAAAAGGTCCGATTCTAAAGGGTGACTAACGGAGGAAATAACCTCAAGTGGGTACTTTTTTATTTCCACAGCTGTACCAAGTTCATTGTAAGTTACTGATGTGTTATTGAACACCAAAACATTTTAGTCTTTGATCATTCTTATTTTTACCACATTCAAGCAAACTCGCACTTGTGTTTGTGTAACTTGGCCATTACGCATTGTGAAAATTTTGTTGAACCTTTTGCACTATGGGATGTTGAACCTTTTGCACTGGGGATGGGTGTAACCAATAAATTATTGAACATTGAGATGAAAGTATTCCTGAAGGTAAAGTGTTTTAAGTGTTTCAAGCCATACAAAAAAGAGGCCCAACGGAATTTTTTTTGTTTTTATAAGCTTTGTTTTCTGCCTAGTGGTCAAACAGAGTAATCTTGGCCTTCTCTTTTTTTTACCTCGAAAAAATTGTCAATGAATATTTGAACATTGATATAACTTTTTTTCAGTATCGGTATTTTATACGTTTTTTTATAAATGTCGTAAACGAATTTCTAAACTACCATTATATTGAACTTGTGATAAAATAGTTAGTACTTTTAGTACTTACTTACTCCTCGGCACTACAGTCCATGAAGGACCACAGCGCCACTTTTTCCTGTCCTTGGCTTTGACCCTCCAATTTTTAACTTTAATCCTTTTCAGATCTTCTTCCGCCTTGGGGCCCGGATGGCCGAGTGGTAAGCATCGCAGGCCAGCAGTCTGCGTGCTGTAACGGGCGCGGGTTCGATTCCCGCCTTCGCCCTAGGTGTATTTGCTCTCTTTGTGACAGTAAAAATCTTTCTGTGTCTGTCTTACTTGACGAAGACTTATAAGCGGCTCACTGAGCAAGCACACAAGTCGGAATATATATGTAAAAAATACCCTACCCAACCCTCTTCCGCCTCGTCCAACCATCTCTTCCTAGGACGTCCAGCTCTCCTAATTCCCTCTGGCTTTACTTTAAATATTTTCCTTGTTGGTCTCTCATCACCCATTCGCTCAAGATGTCCAAGCCATTGGAGCCTTTTTATTTTTATTATATCCGCAGTATGCCTTTCCTTGTATAGCTTTCTCAATTCCAGATTACTTCGAATTCTCCACACCTCACTACTTTTAGTGGCGGTCGCAATATCGTGGGACCGTTGGAATCGAGTTGTACAGTAATAAATAATCATGTATCATAATACCTTTAAGGGCTTGTTTATTTTATTCAAAAATGCGTAATGGCCAAGTTACACAAACACAAGTGCGAGTTTGCTTGAATGTGGTAAACATAAGAATGATCAAAGACTAAAATGTTTTGGTGTTCAATAACACATCAGTAACTTACAATGAACTTGGTACCTTTTTCAGGATTTCACTTCTTTTTAAGGCCAGGCCAATGGAGAATTATCACATGTTTTAAATTTTGTTAAAAATGGGTTAATTTTGTAGACAAAGATGTCTGGAGTCCAAAAATGTCATTAAATTTTTTTTTAACGAAATATTTTCCGAGTTATTCAAATTTGAAAAAACCAGAGCCGCGGCGCAATCAAGGAACGTCGTGACGTAGAAAGGTCTTCTCGTTTCTCCTCCCTACGGAACCACTTGAGAACAGCGCAGCGAAATCGCACGTGCGTTGATTTTTGTATTATTTTGAGTTTTTAAAATATTTTTCTCCAATGGCTGTTGAACAGGGTTTTACCAAAGCACAAAGAGATATTTTGCCAAACATTTCCGAGGATATGATAATAATTTTTTTCAAAGAAATTTTGGATTTTTTGTCAGCTGAAATGAAAGGTATCAAAGCTGAAAAGTAAGATGTTTCAAAGATATTTAGTTAATTTATTGTTTTATAGGAAATAAAAAAGAATATTACATATAGCAATAGCATAAATATGTTTTATGACTATATATTTTAAGAATAAAGTTTATGTGATATTTATGTTATAGTAAAAGTCTGATAAAAAAAAACTTATTTTTAAAATCAAAACTAGGTATTCCTACTAGTAGATAATTCTTTTTCTCTATAGTTAGTTACATGCTTAACTATTTAAATATATTTAAGAGGGGATATAAAATATATTTATTTAAATATATTTTTAATTAATATATATTTTTAATATATATTTTAATATATTTATTTAAATATATTTGGGGGTTCAGTACCCCAAAATCGGTGAAAAAATCGAAACAAAAATTATTGGCTTAAAATACTATAACAACCTTTATTAATAATGTCACAAAGTATCAAGACGATTGGAAAAATATTTTTGACATTAAAAGCCATTTTAATGTCATGGCTTCGTAAGGAAATGGGTTAACAACAAAAACTTTATACGCGTTTTCCTCAGAACTTGATTTTTTGAACTTCGATGTACCTTTTCTCAAAAACTATGCTATGTTTTCTCGTAAATTTTTTTTATATGATGTAATACATAGTATAGATTAACCGGAGGTTATAAATTTTAATAAAACTAAAGTGAAAAAAATAGTTATGCGGCAAAAAAGTGAAAATTTTCATGATTTTTTTGGTACTTTAAAACTTATTTTATTTTAAAAAATCTAACAGTTATTTAAAAAAATAACTTTGAGCCTCAGATTAATGTATAAGGTTGGTATAACACACACAAAAAATTTTAAGATGATCTGATCAGTAGTTATTGTGAAAAGGTACATTGCAATTGGCCAATTTAACATTACCGATACACAACGTACCGAACCCCCTTAACGGGGATATTTAGTTAAATTAGAAGTTATTGTCGCATTAAAAATTAATGTTTAAACGTAAATTTTTGTTACCTTACCAGATAACTTGAGTAGTATACTTGAGTAGTCTACTAATATAAGACTTCTATTTTAATGTTCTGTACAGTATAGGGCTACATTAGAATGTATAACTATATCGAAGTGATTGTTCCATTAAAGATGAATATTATTAGTTTTAAATTAAAAACCTTTATTTGTTTTTAGAACCTCACCAAAACTAAATAGTACTTCAATACTAATCACCAACTTTGATATTTCTGTTTCAATACTACATTCCAAAGGTACGAGGCCAAAGGAACGGTCTTTTTGGGATCTCTTTTCATAGCTCGGCACCATTTCAGTCTATCTTTTTTATTCCTCGGTACATTTAGAAATAGTTTGTCAGAAGTATAATATGGGAAGTATTTCCACACATCGGCACAATACAGTACTTTTTAGAAGCCTTAATATTATAAAAATAAGCTTTGAAGAAAGGATATAAGAGAAGCGAAAAATCGAATGCAGCAAAAGCTGCGTTCGCTTCTTCTCGGTGGGAGAAGACCTTACTACGTCATATCACGTGACTCTCTGTATCGAATGAAAACCGAAACTGCTCTTTTATTAATTTAAATTAAAAGCAAAATACGAATATGTAAGAAGAATGAATACATTTTTTATGGGTTTTAAGTCATTTAGAATCATTTAAAAACAAGAAAAAAAAATGTGATAATTGTCCATTTTTTTAAAAAGAACTTGGCCTTCTTTTACTGAGAGGTTTTTGTTTGGATTTCACATCTTTTTGTAGGTATACTAAATAAAATAATTTAAATAAGTTCTTAAATAAAAAAACATGTTATTTTTAAATATGACACTTTCAATTGTTTTATAAATAGTATACTAACTTTTTTAGAGGACAATCAACGTGTTTAAGTAAACATGATATATAAAATAAAAACTATTTGACGAATGTACGTACATTTTTTAAAAATCTTGTACTGTTTCATTATACTGCTCGTTCTGTACTGCTTGTTGACACAAGTACATTTTGTACATATTTTAAACTAGCAGTATGGTCCCGCCTTATTGGGAACCCGTTAACTTCGCATTGCTTCCTTTTAGAGGCATGCTTACTTGAGAAAATGGGGGACATTCAGGGCCATATCCACCTGAGCTTCAACCGCGTGACATCACATGAATGTTCCCCATACACTCAATATCTAAACTAAATTCAATTCGTGTTGGCGCATGCGCAAGAAAAAGGCAAATTATAACAAAGAATGGTGTCAAGCCCCAGTTACCGCCCGGTCGTTGTGTTTTGAGGCCATGTTATGGTCTGCCTACTTATTAAAATACACTCAAAATCAAAACAAAAATAAAATTCGTGTTTTCGCATGCGCACTTAAAAATCAAACACTAATAGAGGATGGCGTCAAGCCCCCGTTTCGGCCCGGTCCATTTATTTTCAAGCCCTGTTATGGTCCCGCACTCCCACGTGGATGACGTTTTTTAAAACTAATTTTATTAATTAAAAAACACATTTAAATATGAAAAAACTAAGTCTCAGATGCACACGTAGGTATTAAAAGGAATCTATAATAAAAATTTCGAATTTTTAGAGCAGTCTAAGTAGGTATTTTGCGATCCACAGACATACACAGACTCTTTCTTTTATTATTATAGATAAATTATCGCTACTTAAAATCATGGGTACTTCGTCAATAATGAACACCTTTTAAAACCTTTTTTTTTTCATATACTTTTGGGACAGCTATTTTTCTTTATCATTTTATTGTATTAAATTTATAGCAGCTTTAACTTGTTTGAGTGTTTTATTATTTGTATTACCGCAATGCATAATTTATATCGTATTTTTACTCGTTTAGTTGTTTCCTAAAGTAAAAAAAAAAAGTTGTCCATAAACTTTTGAGACGCGCTGTATACGGCCTAAGGGTCATTTTGCGATCAAAATGCTAATATGACCCTTGGCGAAAACAATTGTTGTTGACCCCAATTACAGTTTGAAACCCGAATAGTTGCTTTTATACAAAATGTCACAGCGTAGTATAAGTTCCAATTGTTATCAATATAATTTCATGATTTGTGTGTTTGGACTCTGGTATCTTTTTTAAAAATTTTAAACAATAGGGAGAATTGATTACCCTTGTGTCGCTCTAGTGCGATGTTATTCCAACTAAAACAAAACAAAAAAAAATCATTTGCCTATTGTAAATCATTGGTTCCAGCCAACCATTGCTCATGCTTTATAGACCTTTAGCAATGTAACTCATCCTACAACCAAACAACCATAACTCATTATAAAACATGGAGCTCGTTGCTAGCTCAGGTGTTGCACTTGAAAACCATTAAACTTAATCAAAATGATGATTGAAACTTTCCATTAGTAATATCGTGTGCTAAATTCCACACTTGAAAAACCTTTATCGTATCATCTGAAGGTAAATAACTATTTGAATTGTTGGCGATTCAATTAATCGCCGCTGGCATATCGGCGTATGTCAGAGGATTGTAACTGCTTTTGAAAAATGGCGCCAAGCCATTTAAGAACAAACCCGTGCAAAATATTCGATTTTCGGATTTTTTATGTTGGTTGCATGACAAAATCTACCAGTGTTCCAATTTTCGGGATTCTAGAACAAGTGGGTGTCATAGAACATTTTGATGATCGGTGAGTGAGTGAGCCCCAAAAGTGGTCATTTTCCAATTCAATTTTCTCAGAGATAAAAAGAGATAGAACGCTGATTTTTTTTATACTCTTTATCGAGCTCCTATTGACCAATAAAAATTTCTGAACTCATTTCTGTGATGCATAGAACCAAAGAACGGAGGGTCCGAAAACACGCCGAAACCCTTCCAGAAAAGGTTGGGTAGTGCCCTGAACTTGGCGGTTGCACTACCGTGCAACCAGATTACTTGAAAAATCTGTTTATATAAAGAATATACACTCTTAAAACAAACGGGCGATTTTAACTCAGTCTGAGTTAATTTTCACTCCTTTCGGTGTCAAAAATGCACTTCCCCTATAGGAGTGGATTCACTCTTTTGTTTTGTAAACCTCCAACAATCTTAACAACCAACGAGCTATTTTAAAGCGATTAGGAGCGATTTAGGGCGATTACGAGTGATTTCGGAGTTAATATCACTCCTTTCCATTTTCGAAAATGCACTTCTCCTATAGGAGTGGATTTGGCTCTTTTGTTTTAAGAGTGTATGTGTAAGATTTTTTTCAGGTTCAGGTTTTTCAGGTGAAGAGGTTAAACTTAACTTGAGGTCCCCTTGTATGCCTTTATACTTCTTAAAACATTATTCAAGATTCCGAACACAAAAATAAAATAAATTATTTAGACAGCTGACTGCATACTACACCAAATAAAAGGAGAATTGTTCACAAATATAAAAAAATTATTTTACACAAAACCGGCCCTTGTTCCCCGAACTACTACAAACACAATACACCTTCTGTTCTTTCACACTTCTGCAGATAAATAGTAATTAAAACTTGCAGCAGTGTGAAAACACTAAGATTTTGTTTTTACTTCATACACTGAAAAAAATGATTCCTCAAATTCTACCAAATTTATTTGGTAACTGATATTTTGTATCGGCTACCAAACATTATTGGCCCATACAAAATCATTTTACTACACAAAACCAAATATATTTGCTTAATACGTTTGCAAAATTTGGTTCACTGTTCCAAAAAAATATTAACCCATACCAAATTATTTTGTAACGACTACCAAATTATTTGGTAAAGGATTTTTAGTCCCATTTACCAAACTTTTTGTCAACGACAGCATTCCATGACGTCACAAGTCAAGGAAGAAGAAGAAGAAGAACATCGTTCAGGCAACAATTGTTGTTTATGTTGTCGTCGGCCGCTGTTTAGAATTTCACAGGTAAATTTATTATTATTTTAAATATTTTATTGTATCCATTATGCCAGTTGTTAAAAAATAGACTTACTGCATTCGGCAGTATAGAATTTCACTTTTTATGGTCTTATGAGTAACAATTAATTGTACTCGGGTTTGTACTGCAAAATTCGTTAAAGTTCAAATAATTACCGTTTTGAGTTACTGTTATAAAGTGTATGTGTAGTGTTTGTCAAATGCCCTTTTTTTAAGTTGTATCACAATACGGTAAAATCCTCGTCGCTAGCCAAAAGATATCGCCTAGATCAAAATGTCGCCGACCGGCTACTACGATTGACGATAACCCTAATCGGTATCTCGTAATATAATGAAAACTATATGTTTTACATTAGTGATTTGCAGCAGTTTACCAATTTGTTTCTGATCTGAAAACTACTTTAGGTACTGCTAGCGTATTCGGGCAGGTCTCGATTTGGCGGCTTAAGTTTTGCAGCCAAGTAGCGAATACGTACTAGCCGAACCGAACGCCAAATAGCAATCCGGCCCGATTACGCACGGTTTTCCTACTTTATTAACCTGAAAATTCTCGATTAGTTTTTGGTTCATTTGTCATAAAAATTGTCTTATTATGAATATGCATTGCTTCAAATTGATCTATAGGGGCTGGGGAGCCCAGTGGGTTAAGCACTCACTTAGCGTGTGGAGGGTCCCAGGTTAGGGTCCGGGCATCGTCAAAATAGCTGCTGACCTTTAAACGCCCAGTGCACCCAAAAATGTCCAGCAATAATACCTATAATGATAATGTGTAGAGGGAGTGCACATTATGTATCATCTAAAGTCCCAATGCTGCTTACGGTTTTGTTTTCGCTAAAAAATCATCAGTATCAGAGCAATATTGTAGGGTCTATTGAAAGCCTAAACACTTGCTTGTAGAAGCAGACAATTTTAATTTGAAAGACATTTTGTTAAGTTTTGTTTGGGTTCGTTGTTTAGTTTCATTTTAAATCAAAACATGCTCGAGAAGAAGCTCAAAATAGGATTTGCCCTGGTGCTATGCTATTTGTTGAATCTTCCTTTTCCCATAATTATTTATTTAATAGAATTTTTCTCTACATTTCCTCAAAAAGAAAGGTATATCCCAGTTCCCAACCTTGCTAGAAATCGGCCAAGTCTTTGGCAACAGAAGCACTGTCGGATTGTTATTAACCCTTAGTCATTGAACAGATACTTTTCAAGCATGTGTCATCCTTGACAGAATCTTGAACATAATGGGATCTCCGAAGCTATATTATTTTTTAATCGCTAGCCAAGAGATGTCGCCAAGCTCAAAAATCCCGGAGCAGGGACTAGGATTAACCCTGATCGAATCCTCCATTAACCCTAATTAATCCCCCTTAAAACACTCATTGATTTCTTTTATCGAGGGAGTCAAAAAGAAATCCTCCCACTATTATTAAACATTTCAAGATGTCCAATTTTCTAGATACTTAATATGTATTTTATATTTTTTAGAATGTTCTTGAGGTCTTGCAGAATGACTGGAAGAAAAAAAAAAGACCTAAAGAAGGCAAGCCAACTTCTGCTGTTCGGGGCCTCTTCCGCGGTGATTTTTGTCCCCCGACCATCTCCACCTCTGGTCCACACTCGTGTGTCCCCTCAGGATGTTAAAACAGATGAGGCAACCATTCCCCCAGTCTCACCTGATGCCTACAAACGGGCCACTCAGCATCACCACCACTTCAAAGGATGCCTGCACAAGCACTTTCTCCGAAACCCTATTCCCAAGTACAGCTGAGTGCGATGACCACCTTCAAGACATTCACCTCATCTTGAATGACTCTGACCTCTTCTCCCCCTTGCCATTGCCAAGTCCGGCCCAAAGTATCATCCCCAGCCCGCCTCATCCCAGCCGCCCTCGAGTCCTCCCCCTGCACTCGCCTTTCCAGCGACAGGCCAGGGCCTGTTTGGGATTTCTTCAACCCCACAAGCCCCCCCGAAGGCAAAAGTCCAAGCTCCAAGCGATCTGGACCCTCCCCGAGGACCAATGTGTCCATCATGCAAGGCTCGTCCCGTCCTGGATATTGAAACAAGGAACCTACATGTGGAGTTCACACACTCAAAAAGGATTCCGAGGGTTGTCCTGCAACGAACGAAAATCTACTCCTCGTCGAAGCCCGATCCCATGTCTCTGTACCCCTTCTTGCAAGTGGCAGGAGTATGCAGCGGCCCCCTGAAAGCACCGGCCTTTCCTCAAGCCTCCCCACCACCTGAGCCTAGGGTGTCCTCCTCCTCCATCTCTCGGGATCTGGCAAGTGGAGGGGTCCCCAAGCGTAGGGCCGTCCACCATCCAACGCTTTCAAAACTGCCTCCCCCCCCCCCAGCCCCTTCCTCTTAGGACCTGTTCCAGGAAGACGGCAGGAGAAGACATAGAGCACCAGCCCCCAGCTCCAACAGACCGGCTGCGCCCCAGCAACTGCCGGCCCCACGGCGGGGCAGACCACCGGGAAACGGCAATCGCAACAACGTCCCCACAACTGCACGCTGTCCAGAGGAGGACTTGGAAGACACCTCTGTCAGCTGCACCAGAAGAGGAAGCACTCTTCATGTCTCCTTCCCGATGCCCGCACCTTCCAATGCCTCGAGACTGGCTGCCCTACTGTCTACGCCAGCGGAGCTGGGAACATGATGCTCCAATCCATCATGAGTCATCTCACACCCATCACCCACGTGAAGAAATGGTGCAGGCTGTGCCCAGCCATTGATACCACCCTCCTTGCTGCCGGAGGCGGGGTGGTGCTCTAAAAAGTTGCAACGGTTAACTTGTAAGTGAGAGTGTCATTTGCTAAATAAAAGAATTGTTCTTGTGCTTTAAGATAACTCGGAAAATATCAAAAAGTGCATCATATTTGATTCCTCAAACTTTTTCCTATTACAAAATATTTTTTATTAATCCCAATAGATGTCAGCCCTAATTTTTTTAAATTATGATCAGAAACATGATGATGCCAAATGGCATCACTGGAGCTGAAAGGGTTAAATTCCAAAATCTTTTGTTTTGATTATAGCTTGACATGTACTAATAAGTCTCCTGCTATTAAATGGGATCCCAATATTAAAAAAATGGCATTTTAAAGTACAGTTCATCTAAAATTTTTGTGTTTATTGCCGGATTGCATGTAAATGGTAAAATGATGAAACATTCTTATTGTTGAGCATCAAGAACTATATGTGTATCGATTTAAAACACATCTTTAATGTAAACATCGCCAGGTGATACATTATCCCCAAATTATTAAGTATGGTCCACTAGTAGATTTATGGAGTGTGCGATATGATCCAAAACATTAAGCATCTAAAGTATATATGCTAATTCAAACTGTTGTAAAAATAACTAAAACACTTGTCATAAAATATCAGCTGCAAATGTGTGAGTGGTATTCATGAGATATTTTGATGAGCGATTGTTTATAGGAAATGAGAATATCAACATCCAATATTAGTGTTTTTATGTGCATTCAGATTTTAAAAAATGGATGTACTATTTGTCGTTGAACTAATTGCATTTAATGGTATAGGTTACAAACTCGTATATAGTGTTATTTCTCGTCAAAATGATGAGCTATCACTTCTGCGTCAGATAATTATGGTTGGTAATAAACATGTTTTTTGTGTATCTGTAACATACAATTAAACAGATGATCATGTAGGAGGATACCAAATTTTAGATGCAGCAGTTTGCTTGTCTAGATAACTTGCTTACTTTCAGTTCAGATACCTTGTCTGGTAAGTAACCTTTAAACGTTGGGAAATCATCCGAAGGAATTATATATATTTTGTCAAAATTATTGTCATAACATGGTCTTTTACACTGCCTATTGTGTATACTTAGAGTTGTGATATGTTGCATTCCACTATGGGTTTATATGTGTGAATTCATCCAGACTATATTATATACTTTTTTTGCCAGATACCTGCATTGATTAAATAAATTGTTATGTAAATGTTGTCAGTTATTGTTTATTTTTATAAAGTAACTTCAAGTTCAATCTCTTCTTTCATTGCATACTTACAAAATGCTAAAATAGCAATGCAACATACTTTTGCATGTTTAATTGTACCAAATTTTGAGCAAACATTAAAAACAATTTTAAGTTCATTAGATAATTTTCTGTCAAAATGTGATGCAAAGCAATTATAATTCAGTACAATTCATTATGTGAAAGTCTATAGCTAAATTTTCAACTTATTTATAGTATTAGCTAATTTTTGCCTAATTTATACTCATTGATTTAGTAAGCGTAACTAAAGTATTTTGTGAATTTTATCACATTATTATATTGATAGAAAAATTGGCTGTTTTTTTTATAAAATTTGTTAATTTATATTCATTAATTTAGTAAATATATTACCACATATTAGCCTAATATGTGGTAATACATTTACTAAATTAATGAATATAAACTAACAAATTTTATTAAACACAACAGCTACATTTTTGGTAAATATAATAATTTGTGATAAAATTCACAAAATACTTAAGTTATGCCTACCAAATCAATGAGTATAAATTACCAAATTGTTAGTAAACACACGGCGTCGTACTGCGTTAAACAAAATATTTGGTAAAATTTACGAAATACTTTAGTTACACCCACCAAATCAATGAGTATAAACTACCAAATCGTTGGTAAACACAACAGCGTCGTATGCGTTTAACAAGATATTTGGTAAGATTTACTAAATACTTTAGAGTTACACCTACCAAATCAATGAGTTTCAGTTACCAAATTGCTAGTAAACGCAACAGTGCCTTATTTGGTAAAATTTACAAAATACTTTTGTTACATGTACCAAATCGTCATCTGTGTCCGATACCAAAATATTTGGTAGAATTTACCAAATGCCGTTTACTAAATCTTAATGGTAGCATTTACCAAATCTTTATTTGTCCCCTATTGCACCAAAAATCTTAGTTGCTTTTACCAAAATTTAGTACAGATTACCAAACTTTTTTTTGAGTGTAGTGTTTGTAAATTTTGCGCAACTGAATCGAACAAAGAGTGCATTATCTAGACGATATTTTAATGAATTTGAAGAAAACGTATCCTGTAGCGTAACGTAATAAATGCATGTATTTAAGATATGAATGATAGACTTGTATAGTGTACCATTAAATATATATAGTATTCACTTTACCGACGCATTTCTATTTAAATTATAAAACTATAGTTTTACCGGATATCCATTTTATTTGTACCAGTATTTTGTTTTTGCAGACACAAAAACTATACTTGTTCGTCTAAAAAGCATGTGATATAAAGAAGGTTTTATTGAATTTTAATTACGTTGTTCATTAAAGTACCCTTTTCTTACATATGTTTCCGAAATTAACCCTTATATATTGTGTCATGGTATACCTACATTCCAATTTTTGCAGCTAAATCAACAACTTAAAACTTTACTTTTTAATTATTCTTATGAAAGTTTTTTTTTCTTCTGGCAAGAAATAGAATCGGTTGTAAAACCTTTTGTTTATAGCTATGTAATGATTCTCATGGTTTGTTAACTGTGAATATTTCACAGAATAAAAAAAAATACTTTCTATGTGTTAAAAAAACAAACAATATCCGATTAAGTTATATAATGTTTTATTGAGGAGATATATTTAAAATTCTTTAGTTTAAATCAAAGAACTATTGATGGGAAATAAATAATAAGAAAAATGTTGATATCTTTTACATTTCCTGATAAAAATGTTCCTAACTTTTGAAAAACCTTATATTTCGGGAAACGCAAAAGAAAATTAAGGTATAGGTAAGAACTAATAAAAAGAGTTTCGGAAAAATGTTTATAAAAATAAAACTATTGAACAGAATCTTCTTTGCTATCTTTTGCGTGTATATGAAATCCAAAAATAAAACAGTTTTATGTGTAGAAAAAAAAATCCTTAGTAATAAATTTTCAGAAAGGATATTGAATTTTTTTTCTAGATTTTCAATTTTTCACTTATAAAAGTTCGCATAATAAAGGAACACAAATAGTAGAAGAGACTCGAGAATTTTCGAGTTAAAAAAAGAAGTACTTATTGTATGTTATAAATACAGCTCCAACGATAAAGATGATGTTTTAAATTATGTTCACTTTATATAAATTATCAATAAATTGATATATATTCTTTGTAATTGGAAAAAATATTTCAACTGAGGATATCAATTTTTTAGGTATTTTATAATTTACAATTTAAGCATAAACTGAGTTTCATTGTTCAGGATATCAAAAAATTACGAGTGTGTCATTCGTATATTAGAAAACAAACCTTCTATTACTTAATAAAAACAGGAACTTATTAGACAACTCAAGTGTAAAATTCATAGAACTCTTTAATATTAATGTAAATTGTGTCAATAACACCAGTTAATAAATAAATGTAACATGTTAATAACACCAGTTTAACTTCATTTTAATTCAAGCTTTTTCTTATCAGACAAAACCTTGACAATCGATTCTACATTTGACATAAATCCAAACATCAAGCTAGTAATCACAAAAAGGCTTTTATGATTGCGGCGTTTGTTATTTAATTCTCAGAGACCATAAAAAAATATCCGTTCTGACCCAAGAAGACAAGGTCCCACATTTCAGGACAATAAGGACCTCGAGTCCCATTGACAAAAAAAATCACATAAAACCTCGCCAACTCGAAAGAATTCACTTTTCAATCTGCACTTGGTGTTTATTCTGTCCATTAAACCCTTTGGTGACCGCGGTGACGTCACGCTAGACATGGCGTCGTTTCCTCTGATGTCCGTGACTTTGCCGCCAATGGCATACAAGTCGTTTGATGGGGGATTCAGGCTTGAACGAGTACGGTGATTATTATTATTGGGGATGGATTTTTTGCGGTTTCATAGTCAATCCAACTACAGCGTAACCTCGTTACATCGAAATTTCTATTATCACCGCACATTAAACTATAATAAGTTTTGTGAACATCGTACTAGGACGTGCGATCAAAATACAACTATCTGAGGCTTATTAACGATTTGTGTGTGTGTTTTAAAATATATTACACCAGTTTTAGTAGTAGTTCCTTTAATATTCATAGTAGTTTAGTAGTACTAGTCCCTTTAATAATAGTTAATTAAACAAACAAAATAATTGCATTATTTTAAAATGTAACAATCGTTTAATTTTAGAATTAAATAGTTGTACAGTTATGTGAATCATTGCTAATGATAATTGCTTATGAAATGTATTTGTATAAAAAATAAATTAAAAAACAAATTGAAAGTTACAAGTGTGCTAAGAAGTTAAAATTGATGAACCATTAAGAAAAGATTCTGTTTCGAAAATTGTACTGAAAGCCGCAACTTCCATAGGGGTCTTACGAATTATCACAAAATTCAACTTTGACTAACAAAGCACATTCCATGAAACATCAAAAGAATTCAGTACAAGAGGTTTAGGAAAATATATTTTTAGCCTACTTTTCTTTCTTTTTTTTTTTTAATTCGAAGAATTAAAAAAAAATGAAAAAGTAGGTATTGACATGCGGTCGATGTCCGTCCGTCCGTACCCCCCTTCCAAAATCAGTTCCATCAATCCGATCTTAAAAATTATTTTTTTTATTAGAAAGGTTTAACCTCAGACACCCAACTTTCATACTTTTTGTCCGTCTGTCTGTACGATAGGACGGACATAAATCTACTATTTGACGACGAATTTCCCATTGAATTAGCATTGAAATTCAATTCCGAGTCATTTAAATCGCTGAATATAACTACAAATGCTACGGACAAGTGAGATACGTCAAAAAATTCAGCGCATCGGAATTAGAATACATTGAAAATTTCAGAAAAGAATTCGAATTCGAAGTACTTCAATTATTTAAAAAACTTCAAAATTTAATGCTCATTTAAAAGCATAGGAAGCCATTTTTATTAGAATTAAATCACCATTGCCATCGCAACAATTGCTTGAGACACTTAAATTTTTTTAGACAATAAATTAAAATAAATTTATTTTTGAGACATCGATCAATTTAAGATGACGTCAAATATATATTTCACTACGAGATTTTTGTATGTTGATATAAATTGTTTTCATTCTATTTAAAAGCGAGGAATATTACATATTTATTCTTTGAAATATAAATTTTTGCAAACGATTTAAGTTATAATTATTTAATTTTCGAAATAAAATAAATGAAACTAGCCGAATTTAGGAAGTAAATGTTTATTGAGGAGTAGTTTTGTGGTTTTTGTTCTACGAAAAATTAAATATTTATTTATAACTGCAAATAAAGCTGTGTTGAGTGCTGTGTTAAGTGCTGTGTTTAGTGAATGATGCTGTGTTTGGTTGTTAGATGCTGCGTTTAGTGAAATTTATTTTAAATTTAATGTGGAAAAACGGTTGTTGATGTCACTTACTGTTACGAACCTAGTTTTTTCAAGATAAGAATTTTAGTAAGTATTTAAGTAACAGGAAAGTAGGTTATTTCAGTTCTTTAAGAATTTCTTGTTCAACTAGCTGAGACCATCAAAAATTTGGATCGGGCAATTATATATTTTTTTACAACTATCTCGAAGGAACAAGTGAAAATTTCTATTTTTCTTTAGAACTAAGGTAATGAACTTCTAACAGTTAAAATTTCAAAAAAAGCTAACAATTTTTAAGAAATTCTTCACTGTTGATTTTGATACCATTTTGTACTCAAAGTAATCCGCTTACTACAATAGTAGGATTAAAACTTAAGCTATCATCTCAGGCATCACGGCATGCTGCTACCGGGCGTGTTCTTGGTCAGGTCACACAGTCGTTTATGCTTTTGTCGAAGCCTGTCGCGGATGTCGTTTGACTGTGATTTATAGAATTCGAGGGAGCTGCCACAGATGGCGTGCAGTTTGTGAGGTGTCACTCACAGAAATACTTGCATCTCAATCCTAACGATACAGCCAACGGAAAATCACTTAAGGAGGTTCAGTATCCCAAAATCGGTGAAAATATCAAAAAAGAAATTATTGGCTTAAAATACTATTACAACCTTTATTAATAATGTCACAAAGTATCAAGACGATTGGAAAAAGATTTTTGACATCAAAAGCCCTTTTATTTAACCTTTTCCTTACTGAAACGGCCCAGAACGGCCGAACGACTAAGGATTCGATAATGTTATTCTTATCAAATATTACGAGGAAGCAAAAATCCTTCTTAAGGAAATGAGTTAACAATAAAAACTTTAAACGCGTTTTTCTCAGAACTTGATTTTTTGAACTTTGATGTACCTTTTCTCAAAAACTATGCTATGTTTTCTTGTAAATTTTATTTATATGATGTAATACAGAGTATAGATTAATCTGAAGTTATAAATTTTAATAAAACTAAAGTGAAAAAAATTTTATGGGGCAAAAAAGTGTAAAATTTCATGATTTTTTGGGTACTTTAAAATTTATTTTATAAAAAAAAATCTAACATGATTTTTAAAAAAAAAAAAACTTTTAACCTCAGATTAATATATAAGGTTGGTAAAACACACACAGAAAATTTTAAGATGATCTGATCAGTAATTATTGTGAAAAGGTACATTGCCACAATTTAACATTACCTATGTACAACATAATGAACCCCCTTAAAAGAATAAAGAAGTTCATTGAATTGACATACGGTTGCTTATTATAATCACAAATAAGTTTACTTTTTAATAATTTTACTTTACATTTTTTGCAAAAAAGTTTCCGATAAAAACTAATCCAATCGAAGATTGTTAACTCATATTGTGCAGTTCAAACCGAGTATATTTCAGATAAATTTATTACAGTAGAGTCTCGCTTATCCGAAAGGTACGGGACCAAAATGGAGAAGTAAAAATAAAAAATTACTGCATATTTTGAGAAATAAATCCAACTTTGTAAGTACGTATTTATTTTTTTGTGTATTTATTTATGCATATAAAAAATTAAAATGATTTTTTTTCTGATGGAACTGTTATTTTTGACCTAAAATAAGCTTATTTTGTGAATATCAGATGTTTCTGTAGTGTAGTAATTTTTTGGGACTGAAAGGGTTTAAAAAAATCCCTTAATGTTGAAAAAAATCATCTAAAAAAGCTCTAACGACAATATTACAACACCAACTAAACAAAGGTTCTTCTAAGTGGCATAGGATAAGTTGCTTCATATAACATATTCCAAGTGAACAAATGGCACCCTCCAACGGCTCAATTCCCATATAAGGCCTGGTGGAAAAATTGGGAAAACTAGCCCAGGTCTCTCCTACTACTTGCATTTGAACGATAATATGCTTTTTAACCAAATGATTAATTAATATTCATTATCAATAGTTATATTTTTCGAATTATAATCGTTGAATTAAATTTCTATTTACACATAGTTAGTAAAAGTTAGAGTTACAGTACATATATTATTCGTGATAAATTAATGAATTACCATATACTGACATTCAAGAATATGGAAATGAATATTAACAAACGACATGTAATTTATTAACTCACTTCTTTTAGTCCTATGTAAACTATTTAAAACACATTATGAATTATAATAATTTATCTTCATGTGCGAATGATTCTGATTTTTTTTCAAGCAGTCGTGTCGAACAAATCGACTGTAATAGGAAACATTAATTTGTAATTCTAAAAACCCCTCGCCACTTTCCACTCCCTATCAAAAGTGAACAACTGAAATTATGTCCTAACAAATAGCTCGACACAACTGTGCCCCGAGGGCTTCAAACACTTTTCCAGCTAAGAACAAAAGGCACCTCATACATTTAACCTTGTACTCGGAAACAGAATGGTCTAAGTTCTGAAACCGAAGATATAAACGTGTTTTCCAGTTGTGACTTTACAGTTGAAGATCTTAAAGTTTTTTGGAACCAAATTCGACATCAAACATTTAAAGTACATTTCTGTGCAGTTACACTCTAAAAAATGAAAGCTCAAAAATGACGAAATTTTCCTTAGAGTTGACGATTCCGTTACTGTCAAATGCTCCGAGTTTTCGTTTCCTCAAAGTGAGCAAATTTGAATTGTCATTTTTATAAGGATTAGAATGTCGTCGAATCTAAAGAAATATTTCGTCATTTTTGAGCATGTCAGTACAACAATGAGATTCAGTTTCCTCAAAATCAAGATACAGAATCATCAAATCACGATCGTAAAAGTGAGGATTCGTGTTTACTCAAAAGTCACGAGATAGATTGACGAAACAATCCTCAAAACTAACGAAATAAGGCTTAATTACCGATAATTAATTGATTACCGATTATTAAAATTACCGATTTGAATATTAGAACGTCTTCGACAGTTGTGAGAAGGTTTGTCGTTTTAATGTTCTCCAGCATGGTTGTTGAAAATGGACTTGGACCTCTGTGGCTCTGAAGCTGGGCTTTCCATAGATGGTTGAGCATTCGCCTCATGCACTGCTGGCGACATGATGGGCAGGATCTTAAACTAGCTGGAATAAATCTCAACTAAACGATTGGTCCAGAGGAAGCATCAGTGGGGGAATCACAGGGGATTATTCCATACTAATGAAACCATCACCAGATGTCCTCTTGGCATTGTCTTCTTCCATAACCAGGTGGAGCCCAGTTAATTTCATTGATTGTCTTTCGCATTAACTTTGGGAATCACGTAGTTCCGGTGGGTGCTCAGCAGCCCTAATTTCGGCCATTACTGTCATTATTGAACCTCGAAATTGCTTAAGAACTTTTCAAGCGGTTGTTACCCAATAGACTAATGGCGGGGACGAGAGCCTTGTTAAATTAATCGACGTAAATTGACACGTCTTCATGTGAATGTTATTTTTCTTTCAATTTCGTCGCGCTTAAAACAGATTATTTTCGGTTTTAAAATCGCTTAGGACGGAGCGTGACTGATGGGACGAGTCTGCAGATATGTGTTCACGCAAATTATTACTGACTAGTCATAAATATGTTGGGACCGTTTAAGGGAGATGCGTTACTCTGTGGGAAGAAAAAACAATGGATTTTTAATACATAATAAAGAACGCTTTACATTATTCAACGAATAATTTTTATAGTTTTTCTATTTACAATAATAGTAAAGATTCGACTAAAAGCATTAAAATATTTTTATAAATAAAAAAAACCAAAGCCTGGCTGTATTTTTTGTTTCACAGTACTATTTATGATGAATAAGTATGAAAAGGTTTAACTTTCAATTTAGTTTTTTATTGCATACAAAGTTCCAATAAAAAGCTCTAATTTAGGCATTTTTAGAGTTAAACTTTACGGGTAGAACTCTATCTGCCTTTTGACTTTTTAGAGGTATTCTGACCCTTCTTTTTTAAGTCAGAATGAACCTGAAATTCATAAAATCCCGAGCTTGCCAACAAAAAGTAGCATAAGCCTTGATTTTTTTTTATTTTGAATCCTGAATTATATTATCCTTGTCTGTAGTGCGACGCTGTTTGAACCAATCACAAAACAAAACATCTTTATTATTTTAATTTATAGTTGAATCAGGTCAGTGTTTTTACTACTTATTTGATACAAATATCACAAAAAGGTTAAAATTATTAAACTAGAACTGAAGCAAAATCTGCGAATCGATCCATGAAATACAAAAATAACGTCCCGTCTTTTGCAATCCAAATGGTATTTTTAATGGCATTTCCAAGAAAGTTACTAGCTTTATGTTTAATTGTTTTTATAAATTTTAAGGGAAAGTTACTGATATATTCTAGAAACATTACTGATAAAAACTTAGGCAGCTCAACTGACCAAAGTTTCCCAATAATTTTCCGGGATTTTTTTTTACAGTGGTGGGTTAATACAGGTGCAAGCTGTATCAATGGTTACAGATTTTACCAGTTAACAAATTGAGATGTGTGTTATCTTACAGTTAACTTCAGTGTTTTAGAAAACTAAAATGTTCTGTAGGAAAATAACCGAAATGTTACGTTTTTCCGATAAAAATTTTTTTCATTGCAAACGACAGGCATTACATATCAAAATCGGAGTAAATCATCTGTCAGAGGTGGTTCTTGACCAGATGATTTTTCCAGACTTTCTCAAGGTATGTCTGGAATAATTAAATCTTGCTTTTATATCGAAGGCCACGTGCCAAATAAGAATTAACATTATAGGGGAAGGTGCTGAGGTTTGGGACAGATTTAGATTTTTAATTTTAATATTTTTTTATAAACCGATTATTTAAAAGTTTTTAGGTATTCTCCTTTAACACAATCTTGCCAATACTAAGGTACTTTTTAAAGATTTTTTTCTTTAGTATTTAACCCCACAGGTGTGATGTCTCCAGGTACATCCACTGTCCACAGGTACAACTTCAGTGATGTACCTGGGGACAAGGCACGTTGTACCTGAGGACATTGTTCCAAATTGGCTAGAACACAATTCTGACGTACAAATAAGAAGTCAAATACACTTTTGGACTTCGTACAGAATGACATCTTTACATTTTTCTAGAAAAAAATATCGAACTGTTCCTTTTTCTTAATTTAAAATGTATTTCTAAATACGTTTCATACAATTAACGAATACGCTTCCCAAATGCTTTTTTATTTATAAAAAACTAATAAATGTAATCCCCAAGACTTGGAAATAGAGTAAGTTTGCTGTAATTTTAAATAGTAGCTTTATTTTTCAATAACATAATTTTCTAATTTGCAAGTTAACTTATAAGCCAGAAAAAATAATAATTAAATCTAACCAATATTATAATATAACCATCAAAAAGACGTAGGAAAAGAACGGCTGTTCTCTTCTTGTGGCTTGGATGACAAAATTTGGTGCTGGAAGTTTTGGAATTGTATCACCTCTATCGAGTTCAAATTTTTCAGTATATTTTTCAGTTTTAGTAAATTCATTCGAATTTTCAATATTTTTTAAGTATTCTACATTAAATTCATTACCCTGCACTTCAATAATATTGGCCAAGTTATATTTGACAGTTGTTTTCCTCTGAAACCTCACTAAAACAAAGTCCCCTACTTGAAGTTCATCATTATTTGTTGCTTATATGCAAATTTAGTGACAAATCATTTTCAAATATTTATGTTTGAATTAAGTTGAGCTCCCACCTTCCATTAAACATCCTTCTAACGTATATTTGCTTTATTTTTACTTGGAGCAGATTTTTTGCTTTTGATCGTTTGTGTTTAACTTCTGTATTATCGGTTAAAATGAGATTTTAATTTCTGCCTCTCTTGGTTTGTTTTGGTAGAAGGTGTTTTGAAAGTGGTCAAATTTCTTCAAGGTATACAGAAGAGCAGGTCTGTGGCCTCTGATAGGAACTTAAGGACACTTGAAAAATCAGAGAAACAGTATCAGGCACAGTACACAACAATTTACAGTGCAGCAGAAAAATTGGTTGTACCTAGGGACGTCCCTAGGTACAACCTAAATACTGTCCCAAGGAACAGCACATCGGGTAATTTTTTAAAACGCATTGTAATAAGAAAGTGTTAAGTTTTGAAAAACACAAATAGGGTTAAAAATTACTTAAAACATGGCTTATTAAGTAGTACTAAGAAGAGCCGACAAGAAGATTAAACCGACACGTAATACAAAATATAAAAGATAGCAAAAGTTACTCGAGATGCGTGAAATCAATAAATCCTGTTTATTATGCCCCCATTAGCTTTCGGCGACCCTTCTTTAACAAGAGAAGATAAAGTTTTGTTAGTAGTACTGCCACTAAAAATACAGGATTTTTTCGATTTCCCTAAAACGAGTTATTCCCCATGTCCCCAGGTACAACTGTCCCAAAGCTGAGCACTTTCCCCTATTTGAAGTTTTCTTTTGCTATTTTGTAGTTACATTCGCTTGCTATTTACGATGTAAATGTAGTCCTGTCTATATATTAAAAAAACAATGGATTTAGTTTCATTCAGAAGCTATAACTGTATCATCACTTTGCCTATATCTGAGGCGGCGAAACGAACTTCAAAATGTAATTTTGATAAAGATTTATCAGTGCCTAACCCAACTTCCGACAGAACTTCCCACTAATAACACCCCATACGTCACCAATAAAACAAACACATCCATCATGCAAATGAAACCCAATCTCAATGCAAATAAACCCTTATGTTGTCGCTTTCACATCTGAAGGAGCGCCGTGTAGTTTCCTGTCGTTTAGCGGCACTAAACGTCGGACATTCCTCCTCAACGAAAACAAAGCCTCGGCCCTTTGAAGCCTCGCCGACCGCCTTATCGCTCACCTGTACAAACACCGGGGGTGTTCGAAATGAGGCGGATGCGTAGCAACCCCGCCAATTGCCACTTTTTTTTTCTTGCTTTCTTGCAGCTTGCTCGGACCTCGTTATCTGCAGAAGAAGCCCCCCTTCCCCTCTTGTATTTGTTCGGAGGTGGGCGTCAGGGAAATAAGGCACAGCGAGCGGTCTCACTTTTACTTTGTAGGACTTGTTTGCGAGGAGGGGGTGTTACAGAAGAGGGCCGTGACACCCCCTGCCATGGAGGTGATGTTAAATTTTGAGGAGGAAGAATTTCTTTCTTCCTAAAGCGCCATGGCTTTTTGGAAAATGTTTTCTTTATTTTCAATGTTAAGAGGACTCCCTTGAAATTCCACATCTTGAAAATCGTAATGTTATTCCTATGGAAAACATTCGCAAGTCAATTACCGCCACAATTTTAATAAAAGGTGACTAGTTTCTTGAATCATTGTAAAGAACGAAAGAAACTAAAAGGCTAAAATTAATTTGTTTTGTGAAAGTCACATATTTAGTATTTTTAATAATTTTTTGAAGTTAGTAAAAAATGGAGTAAGCATTAAGTTCTAATTTAAAAAAATTATTAAAAATACTAAATACGTGATTTTCACAAAACAAATTAATGTTAGCCTTTTAGTCCCTTTCGTTCTTTACAATGATACAAGAAACTAGTCCCCTTTTAATAAAATTGTGGTGGTAATTGACTTGCGAATATTATCCATAGGAATAACATTACGATTTTCAAGATGTGAAATTCCGAGGGAGTCCAATTAAGAAGCTAATTTCCACTGACGCACGTGCAAAGGAATCCACCTGATCTATGCTGCACATTTAAAATTGAACATTTTAAAATTTGTTACTACAGTGAAAAAGAGCGCAGAATAATAAATTTAACTTTGGGATATAGAAGTAATTTGATAGAAGCAATTTCTAATAAAAAGCTCTAATTTAGGCATTTCTAGAGTTGAAGTTGAGCAAAAGTTGCTAAACAATTGAATGACTATTATGATAAAATGGTTGTAAGATATCTTTTCAACTTTTTGGTAAATGGTTTTGTTTTGAAAAAATAAAAGAATTTAGCATAATATTACAATTTTCAATTACTGATGATCTTGTTTTTCATACATAAAACAGCATAAACCTTCCACTTCAGAAAGTCACATTTTTAAAAATCTTTAATTCGAGCTCAATGCATATATGTACTTTTTTTCGGGTTGCGTTTTGGGTAAAAAGTAGGAGCGGATTCGTTAATTCAGTTTTTAATTTCCAAATGGGGGTTTGTACAGTACACTACTGTTGTAACAGATACGTAAAATGTATATATCACTAAATTTTGACACTTTTAGTTTTGTTTTTAAAAGTCAACCAATTTAATACCTTGTAGAACAAACAATTAAAACTAACATTCATATCGAATGAACTTATTGTTAACATTTAATGTTCAGTTGTTTAGAATGTTTGTTTTACTTTTATTATCCCCATACCATCGGTTTCATTTTTACTAATTTGCTTATTTAAATAAATTGAAACGATGACATGAAAGAAGAAAGTTGTCAAATAGTAAATTTTCTAGCCATCGTTTCTTATTTGTGTAATAGAAAATCGAATTATTATGTAACTGCGGTATTAGAGACACAAAGTCGTACACACATCAAAATGACCTGCATGCAGAGTCATAAATTGTGTAAAGCAAATAAAAAGTCATACAGGAACAAAATAAAATTTTTGATTGACTAAAAACTTAACTTTCAAAAAAGGTATAATTTTCCTTTTTTAAAATGATATTCGGAAATTTCGAAGAATCCATTTGATTGTAAATTGATACTGTTTTTAAAAATTAGTAATGAGTTTTGAGACTTTTTTTTTTCATTCTCTTTTGAAACATTATTTTGACCCTCCTCAATCGTTTAATTATAGTGTATTTGCAACAGCAAAATCTATGCAATGCTAACCTTTTCAAAGATCCATTTTTTATTGTTTTACATGGAAATGTATTTTATTAAAACAGTTGTTATTTCGATACTATAATCAGAAAATTGATGAGGAAAATTGATCAGAAAATTTAATGTTTCAGTGGTAGCTTATTCCTAATAAATATGAACCACCATAGAAGTAATATCTGATTTTAAACTATCATAAAAGTTTTTATTATTTATTAAATATAAAAAAAATTATAAATGTGAAAATTCTTTTCACGAAACTGTTATTCAAGTAAACGTAAATAACTTTTATGTGGATTTCTTTTCGCATTTTAAAAAGAAAGAAAAGTATTATAACTAAACTTACACTCAAAAATAAATTCGAAACGTTATTTATATGTATCGCAAACGCTCCTGACTTTTTCAAATTTTGCATTAAAAAAATTGCTGGTATATTCTGGGAGTGTAACTAGTAAAAACCGTACAGCTCCGCTGCCTAAAATGTCCTAGTGCTGTTCTTGATTTATTATGATATGAAATCAACTAAAATGAGAGTGAAAGTTAACCATTTCTTTTAAAATTAAAAATACATGTTTACACATTCTAAGTTTCTGAAGAAGAATTCTAACAGTTTTTAAAGATAAAAACCATTTAATTCATTTTGGATAACTTGAATACATTGTCGTTTTATTGGCTTCAATAAACTACACAATGTAAATTCGATTATGAAAACTGGGGTGTCGAAGCCAATCCTCTTAAACAAAAACTGTTTTTTTTATTAGCCCTATACGCAGCTAACGATTTTAACATATTACCGGGATAGTAAATTACATCATATACAATAGAAATAATGTGTAATATGAACCCCCAAGATGCTATTAAAAGCTATAATTGAAACTTTTTTTAACTTTTAAAATCAATTTAAACTCTAATACATGTATCAATTCTAAATATATCAATTCTCAAAAACTTAAAAATATCACAGGAATGAAACATGGTCCTTCAAATTGTTTCATTTTTATTTGCACCTCCCTTATCATACTTAAAAAATGAATATTTTGTTCTTTTATAAATTAGTCACAAGCTTTTATTTCTTTAAAGTTGTATTTTATTTTGTTAAAGAGAAAATTTTTTTAAGAAAAAATAATTTAAGTTAAATGCTGGTGTTGTTCTGAATTATTTTTCTTAAGTATAAAATATGGAAGTGAAAAGAATTGTTGAAAAAAATTAATAATAACAGTCGCAATCTAACTAAACTTAGGAAAAGTTAATAACGTAAACTATTTATAGATACATCTTCTCAAAATGTGTATTTTTAAATTTCTTTTTTCATTTTTGAAATAAATAGTGATTGTTCATATAGTACTAAACGACATATTCATATATATTTAACGGCTAGAAAAGTTAGAAAAAAAAACACTTTGATAACCGTTTTTAAAACGAAATCTGTAAAATATTAAACCTGCAGTTTTAATAGGAATATAAACTCGCCACACACAAAATAAAAAAAGCTATGAAAAATCTCTATATATAGCCTTTTGTGTCTGAACCTTTGGTCTGTTTTTGAAAAAAATATTATAACCATAAAGTAGAAAACCTAAATAAAATTTAAACTTCAGTACTTAAAATACCATATACAATGTGTAATATTTAAAATTTTGTCTTAAAACTTTAAATATTTCTGCAGCATGATATACTAAGAGTTAATACTGATAATGTTTAAATATTTCTGCAGCATGATATACTAAGAGTTAATACTGATAATGTTTAAAAATAAAATGTTGAAATGATGTTTATATATCATTATACGTAAAATGTTTTGCAACAACAAATATGCATTCATTCTTTTAAGAAAATTAAGAAGATAAATTTTTTACTTGGAGTACAGCTCTACACATAATTGAATAGTGATTTATTTTTAAAACTTACTTACAACAAATTAATACCTAAAATTTGTTTCTGAAGTAATGGAAAACTAGGTTGTTTTACTACACTGTTACAAATTTTGGTGCAAGATTGCTCCGGAATCTTGGCACTTCCTAGCTGCCACCACTATTTGGAGCGTTGATTCACCACTTTTACGGTATATCAAAGTTGTGCTTTCACCATCTGCTTGGTAAATTCAGGCTCCAAATAGTGGTGGCAGCTAGAAAGTTTCAGGATTCCGTTGCAATTGTGCACCAAAATTTTTAACAGTGTATACTATAACCATGAAAATAACTAAAAAGTAAAAGTACCCTTTAACACTCCTTTCAACGTTAGTCGGGTGAAGACTAGTTTAATTTCTTTTGAAATGAACTTTAACTTACAAATTAAGAAAACAGTTCACTCAAAAAATGACATTTTTAAAAATGAATTTTAAAAGAATGGTACAATCTTAGTACGTCTCATAGTTAAAATGGCTAGGAGTAAATTTTACTCTATTTCAAAACTTGCATATACTACTCGTTTCTAAAACCATGCATGTATAATGAATAATATAATGCATGTAAAAATGAAACACCTGTTGTTTATTTTTGAGCATGTTTGCATGTTTCAAAAATGGGTTGAAATTGGCCTTTACGTAAGCATTTTTTAGTAGTATATTCTTGTTGCAAAATCGAGTGTGTTCGTGTTTCAAAATGGAGAATAAACATAGATTTCAAAATAATTGTAGTAAGGAGGATATGAACCTCCGCCTTCAGAAAAGATCTAGTGTCCGATTCTGTAACCATTTGACCAAAACATTTCACTACATTTAATGCAGGTGAAGTAGTTTTGTTTGTAACTCAGTAGGTCTGGTATTTCAGAATATAAAGATCGCAACGTTATATTCGAAACAAAGCGTCAAATTCAAATTTCAAAATTAAAACATAGATTTGCTCAGATTTCAAAGTGTCATTTCCCCCAGTGTTTTAAAAAGTCATTAAAATAGAGCTTCCCTTAACTTAAATACATATCAATAAATAGCTTTTCTTTGATGCGTATTATCAAATACTAAATTTTATATAATCTTTTTATTTAAAAAAATCATACCAGATCGTGAAACCGAGAAGAACTTTGTTTAAATTTTTCAAACTATCCAATTTGTTTTAAGAAGATTAAACTCTTATATTTCTAATGTATCCTACTATAAAATGGACTGATTTTTTTACATCTACTTATTCTCCACTAACTAAATATATTTATTTTGTTTTGATGTGTTTGTTTTGATGTGTGTGTAAATAGAAAGTTTTACGTTATTGTAATATAGATTTTGTATCTAAAATTCGAAGTATAACACCTGTTGTGAATTGTCTACATGCAGACAGTTGTAGACAATTGTCTTGTAGACCGAGTGGAATTTTCTTTATCGAATCTTTTCAATATTTTGCTGAATTATTAGTGATCTACATAGTTATAGTATGTATTTATCTTAAAAGAGTGATACGTATAAGGAAGTGCAAAATTCCCTCTCTTTTTTTTTTTTAAAAATTGAGTTAGAGATTTTGGTTCTCTATATTTTTCTCCGCACAATTGTACTTGTAAATATTGAAGTTTTAGAAATATTCGACTAATGTTTAGTATTAAAAATATATGACTTGTTCAGAAACGCACATTCTCCAAAGTGCAATCAATATGACCATTTGTATTCAATAACGTGACACAGTAGTAAAGTAGTTTTTCAGAGAATTTTTCTCATGTTTTTTATCAAAAATACCATTTTTTTACGGCTCCAGTTTCAAAACTTACTTTCTCCAGAGTTTAAAGTCATAACTTATTTAACAGTCATTTCTTTTAATTTTCATTTTCTGAAAATTAGGTCTCACTCTTACTAGTTTCAAAACGATTTGCAAGTTTCTATGTTTATTTCGTTAGTTCATTTGTAATGTGGTTAGCAGAGGCTTTTTTTTTTGCGGTTATCCTAAATACTTCAAAAAGTGGAGAAAGCGACTTTTGCAGCTAGAATTCTTAACCCATTAACAACAACTATAGATTCCATTAACTTCTTCATTTCGGAATACAAACATTTTAATTTCGTTTTTCATGTAACTTAATTTATCCTACATAAATTGTTGAGGACTAAGAACTTCGTCTATCTTATGTTTTGCTTATTTAGCTAAACGTAAGCAGAACGCTCAAATACAGGTGACAAACCGTCTTTAGTGGGTAAATAATAGGGATTAGATTAATAAGTATTAGTTATACATTTATAGGTAACGCATTAAATTTTTTTGAAAGTAAATGCAACATGTAGCTTAGTTACTTTTAGCGATAGCAAAGTAGCGAAAATTTCGTTACTTTTCCTTTACTTCTCAAGCCGTTCTTTATGCATATTTTCGGCGTTCGGCTTAAATTTAATTATTTCTAATGTAACTTTTAACAACGGTGAATTCTCGTTCTTAAATTTTTCCGATTGTCCCGATTTCTTTAGACTCGGTTCTCTTTATAAACAAGATAGTTAAATTTAAGTTTTTTTAAACTTGAAATTTCCAAAGGTAATTGTGATTAGTTACTTTTCGTACGAATTAACTTCAATTACTTACTTTTCATATTAAGAAAGTGTAACTTAACATAGTTACTTTTCATATTAAGTAAGTGTAATTTAACAGAGTTACTTTTCATATTAAGTAAGTGTAACTATCCTGGACTGTCTGGGACTTTCCAGACACGATTTGTATGAAAATCCAGTCATGGTCCTAGACTTCTTACGAGTGACAAACATTATAGACCTAGTTTAGCTCTGCTAAACCAAGGAGATAAGCAACAACAACAACAGTAAGTGTAACTTAAGGGGTCTAAGGAGTCTTAAAAATGTGCAAAGAAGATACTACAAGGCCTAGTCTGATCTTTCATGTCATTTTTGAACTTCTCAATGTATAAGTATAATTTTTTTATATGTAGTTTTACAAGATTTATTTATTATAAAACAAATTTTAAAATTTATGAAACTTTAGCAAAAACTAAAATAAATGATATTAAACATGAAGGTACTTGAACACACTGTGATTAGGCTTGCGCGGCAAATTGTGAGGTCAAAATTGAACACATGACCAAGAAAATGAATTTATATTGTACAAATATGTACAAACTAGGACTTATACCTAAATTCTCAGCTCAATTTTAATTAGAAATTATTTTAAGAACTTTTTTCTAAAAAAAATAATAAAAATTTAAAAATTTTGATTTTAAATTTTTTTAAAAATAATTTCTAATTAAAATTGAGCTGAGAATTTAGGTATAAGTCTTTGTTTGTACATATTTGTACAATATAAAGTCATTTTCTTATTCATTTTTTCAATTTTGACCTCACAATTTGCCGCGCAAGCCTAATCACAGTGTGTTCAAGTAAATTCATGTTTAATATCATTTATTTTAGTTTTGGCTAAAGTTATATAAATTTTAAAACTTGTTTTATAATAAATAAATCTTGTAGAATTACATATAAAAAAATTATACTCATTTATTGAGTAGTTAAAAAATTACAAGAGAGATCAAACTATGCTATGTAGTATCTTCTTTGCACATTTTTAAGACTCCTGTGACCCCTTAACAGAGTTACTTTTCATATTAAGTAAGTGTAACTTAACAGAGTTACTTTTCATATTAAGTAAGTGTAACTTAACACAGTTACTTTTCATATTAAGTAAGTGTAACTTAACAGAGTTACTTTTAAAAATTAACTTTCCAATCCCCGATTAATATAAAGAAACACAAGAATCTTCAACACTTACTGTGCTGCAGATCGAAGATCGACGACCTGTTGCTGGTAGTGGACGAGGGCGAGGCAGCCGTCGTGTATCCGGCCGCCCGGCAGTCAAGAGGAATGTCCGGGAAAGATAGTCTGGGTTGTCCGGCCAGCAAATGGTCCGTCTGTCCGGGAAACCCGAGGGCCCCAGCCGGATAGAGTCCAGAACGCGGCAGGAACACATAACCATTGTAGAAGAACGGGAACTGGAAGGCCGGATGGCTCCTGAATCCGGGATTCACTGCTGTGCTGCCGGACATCAGGGAGTCTATCGAGAACGAAGCACGCTGCATCTTGGTTGTCGTGATCTTTTTCTTGAAGATGGTGTGGTATGGAAGATCATACAAAGAAAGTCATGGGCTGAAGATTATGCACTGGGAAAACCATGCATAGGAGTTCTTGCACTTGAAAATCTGTCATGAAAGTTTATGTACTGGAGGATCATGTATTAGACTTAAACAGTTCATAGACAGATAATCATACCCTGGATGATCAAAAACTTAATTTTCCAGAAATTAAAACTCTCAAATCAAAACTTTTCTAGAAATCGAAACTCATGTTCTGAGTATTCAAAAACTCATGTCGTGGAAGATCAAAATCTCATGTTCTGGAAGACCGAAAACTACAGACGACTACGCACTCCCAACTAGTTGGCTTGTTTTGCTGCCTCACAATTGCGGGAGGCATGAGTGAGTCAGAGATCAGAATGGGGATTCGGGGTTGCCGTGCCTTGGCGACGGAAACTGCCTGCCAACTTGTTGATCTTTTGCGATAGGGCGTTGTGGAAACTTCAACGATCAGCGGCTTCAACACGTGATCCGGTGATTTGACGTGCCCTCGCCCAATTATGGATGAGTAGGGGTGTATTTACCTTTTTAAGAGGTGCTGACAGGTTTGAAATGGGCTTTGACGGCGTTGATGCTTTGAAAAAAATCTTCAACTTTTGTGAAATTAGTTGAGCAATGTTTTTGTAAGGGTTAAAAAGGATGCCATTACTGCCAAATTCACCGCCTTTTCTTGTGTGATGTTCTTTAAAATAAACATTATGAAGGTGAAATGTTACATTAGGATTCGAAAACTAGTAGGAACTTGCATAAGTTGGGTTTACTCATACTCATATGTTTATTTTGGAATTACCAATCCAGATAGAGCAATAAAAAAGAAAAGATAAAGGAATATCCTGCACACAAAAAACGAAATTTTATTTATTATTGAAATTTCTATTGTTTATACTTCAACATGTTGAAAATTGTTTTGGAAACTTTGAACAGAATTCTCGACGATAAAGCATATCATGGAGGAATTCTCATATCAAGACACCCACCTATACCTGAGCTTCCCTCAACGCCTTCCCACATTTCTAGAACTACTGCAATTTTAGAAGAAGAAAAAATTATAAAAAAAAATTTGTGTATATAAAGGTTTGAAGCAGATTTTAGTGCTCAAAGTGAATCGAAAGTATAAAATATTAGGAGGGAATTGGAAAGTTTAAAGGAAGTAAAATAAATGTTGTGTGACATGTTTTAGAATAGCATTAACTATTATTCTAAAAACGATAATATTAATAAGTTTAAATTCGTAATCGTAGATTCACAATCGTTCATCTCAAATTCGTAGATTGTTATTTAAAACAAATGGAATGCTTTGTGACTTGATCTTTTTGTTTTTAATTTATATTACGTACTTCATTAAAAAGTCCAAACTTTCGGTGAAGCATTTTGAGTCTTTATTAAAGCCTCGCACATGTTTTTTCTTGTAGTATATTTTTAGCCTACGCTTTCTTTTTTTTTAATTCGAAAGAATTAAAAAAATGAAAAAGTAGGTAGACGTGCCGTCGATGTCCGTCTGTCTGTCCGCACCCCCCTTCCAAAATCGGTTCTAGCCATACAATCATAAAAAATATTTTTTTGTTAGAAAGGTACGACTCAAAGACCCAACTTTCATGCTTTTTGTCCGTCTGTCTGTACGATAGGATGGACATAAGACTGCTATCTGTCGACAAATTTCACATTGGATTGGTTTTGAAATTCAATTTCGAGTCATTTAAATCGCTGTTGCCAACTCAACAATGGCATGAGAAACTTTATTCATTTAAAAAATAATATTATTTTAGGCAAAATTTATTTTGTCATAAATCGGTTTAGAATTAAGTCAGGAATGTGATTATATTGTTTAGTATTTGTTTAACCAAGTAAGTCAAGACATATTTTTTACGTATAATCCTGATAAGTTTTTATTTACATTTCTTAATTTAAGTGCATTTTAGAGTAGTTTCATGTTTTTTTTTTGTAAAAAATCAATATTTAATTATTCGTAGAACTACAAATAAATCAAGCAAACGATAAATAATATTAATTTTATTTGTGATAGAAAATGAAAATCTTTGATTTTGGCTTTAAGAAATTTAAATTATAGCTGGATGCTGATGCGTTTAGTGGAATTTATTCTTGTAGGGTAAGGTGGGGTAAGTGGGCCATTGGGGCAAGTGGGCCACCCCCCCTGGCATTTCCCGAATTATGGACGTAAAAAAAATCTATTACAATATTTTTACGTATTTACCCCAATAGATGCAGGAAACATTATGGCATCATTTTCATTTAAGTATGTAACAAGGTACAATCCTTTTTGTGAAAATTTTTAAAATTGCATCTTTTCGTAATTCACGCCATCATACTATTTTTTTATTTATTTCCAAACGGTTCATGATACAAAACAAAATGTTATATATTTCGAAAGTGTATAAAACGTAGTATCTTTTTGTTAGTGTCATGTACTTGTGATGTTGATAAGGTTAAAAGAAAATTAGGGTGGCCCACTTGCCCCCCGTTTGGGGTAAGTGGGCCACCACAATGGCGGGGTAAGTGGGCCAGGGCTGGCCCACTTGCCCCAAACTCTTTAATATACTTAAAAAAAGTCATATTCACTGATTCATAGGGCAAGTCATATTCACTATTCATAGTCCTATTCATTGACATAGGCCAGTTTAAAATCTGTAGCCCTAACATTTTTTTACACTACATGCAAAAATGACCAAGATGAAAATTAACGAATTTTTTCTTTTAGTAAGCTTGCATGCCAGAAAAGTTGCTATTGGGGAACTATTGAAGATACATCATTAATTTTTTGTTTCAAACACTTAAAATATCATGTAGATTATCCCACTTACCCCACCATATCTCTAATATTTATGTGTAAAAATATATTAGGGGGGTGGCCCACTTGCCCCACCTTGTGGGGCAAGTGGGCCACTCGGATGACCAAAAAGAAAAAAGTATTTTTTAAATTTATTATTTGCCAATTTGTTTTAAGATTGCCATGGGTACAGTAATAACATACGAGAGAATGGACCACAAAAAAAAAAAGTTGTTCGGCCGATTATATCCAGTGGTATGAGGGTCTAAAGTCGAATTATGCCAAAAAGGTGGCCCACTTACCCCACCTTACCCTATACATTTTAAGTAGAAACGGTTGTATATGACACTGTTACGAACCTAGTTGTTGCCCGTTAAGAATTTCAGTCAGTATTTAACGTAGGCGAATACCCAAAATTCTAAAATTTTTACTATTACAGTGGCCGCCGCTTTTTGGAATCACTGGTTAATTGAATCAGCCGCTTAATTGGAATAAATTTCGTAGAACAGAACGGAATCACTTTTTACATTGAAAATCCGCCGCTTATCGGAATCAAATCACCTTTTTACCGCCGTTTTAAGGACTCAAAAAATTTTATAAAAGTTCCTTTTTTCTACGATTCGTGGTATTTTTTTTACACCAAATGACCTCTAACTACAAATGCGAACCAAAGAGGCGCCGACGAATCCATCTTTAAAAAAAGGTAAATCGCAGAAATTGTATTATTAAGGCAAGGAAGGAGAGAGAGAACTATAGTGGGTGGGGAGGGGGTAGAGGGGAAGGAATTTGTAATCGACACGTGTGCATGAAGGTGTAGGCAGTAGACTCATTTTGATTTTTGATCGATTAAATTAAGTACGTGTTTTTCGGAGTGTTATCGCGATGTTTAAACGGAAAGATTTTAGCTAAGCCAAAAAATATGAACTCCTAAAAAATATTTATAATCTGGAAAAATGCAGCCAAAGAGAAGCTGCAATTAAATTAGGACTTTCTCAAGCAACTTTATGTAGGATTTTGAAGAGAAGAAATGAAATTATAGAAAGTTGCGAAACTGAGCCCAACATAAATCGGAAATGTCAGCGAGTTGGCAAAGCAGAAGACGTAGAAAACGCTTTATTAGAATGGTTTAAGGCCGCGAGGAGTAAAAATATGCCGGGCTCTTCAAATATTAAGAACTTTAGAGCAACGGGGTGTTATGTGTGATGATTATAATTCCTCTTATGACATTGAAAGGAAGGTAAACGAACTTACCAGTTATGCGACAACGCAGGCGAAAACAACGAAGTATTCATTCAAGTAAGCAAAATTTAACTAAATTTTAGTACTATAGTAAACATTATTGTTTATGCTTTTAAATTTTGTTTTAAAATTATACATAATATCGGTCAAATTATTAAATTTTTGTAGGTATTCGTATATTACCTGTTAATTTGTATAACTCTGGATTTTATTAAACATAACATACACTCTTAAAACAAGCGAGTGAAATCCACTACAGTAGGAGAAGTGCATTTTCGACACTGGAAAGGAGTGAATATTAAATCAGACTGAGTTAAAATCACTCGTTTGGAGTATTCCTGTCGGAGGTTTAACACACAAAGGATCCACTCCAAGAGGAGAAGTGCATTTTCCAGACTGGAGGAGTGAAAATTACTCAGACTGAGTTAAAATCTCTCTTTCGTTTTAAGAGTATAACGTGTTTTTCTTAATAATATGTAGTACTAGTATTACTCAGTAACAAGTATTAAAAAAAATCATACGTCTCATGATGACAACTTTTTCTTTATAATTTCATGACTTTCGGTTAAATGGTTCAGCCGCTTTATTGGTTCAAAACGTACTGGGACGGATGTGATTCATTTAAGCGGCGGTTACTGTACTTTAATCTTTTCCAAATTTGGCATAGTGATTTCAAATATAATGAACAATGCTATTTAGACATTTTTTTCTATTTAAATATAATTTATATAACGGTGTTTTTCAACTAAAAAAAGAGGTTTACGCTAACAAGTCTTCCACATTGAATTTTCATCCTATAAACATTAATTATGTGATACATTCTTCGTTTTGAACTAATACATGCTATGACCCTCTAGAGTTACATACAAACTACAAGAAAAGAAGTTATTAAGAAAAATGTTATGAATTAACTAAAAAAAAAGATTTTTTTCTATGAACTTACACTTGGACATTTAAAAAAAAAAAAACTACTATATTTACACCAGATGTTAGAGGCCTATAGCACAGATATATATTGAATAGCATCTGTAAAAATTTCAGGTAAATTAATGTAAAACTATTTATTCTACACTCTCAGAAATAATACTTTCATTTTTGACGATTCATGAATAATCAAGCCTCATTTCGTTAATTTTGAGGATTGGTTCGTCAAAATATCACGTGACTTTTGAGTAAACGCGAATCCTCACTTTTACGATCGGGATTTGACGATTATGTATCTTGATTTTGAGGAAACTGAATCTCATTGTTGTATACTCACATGCTCAAAAATGACGAAATATTTCTTTAGATTGGACGACATTCAAATCCTCATAAAAATGATCTTCTACGTTGTGATCAAGAGTTAGGGTTAGTTTTAATTTTCCTTACACTAGAGCTACACTATTGCTATTGATATAGGGTATCGTAATTTAGACCCACAGCCACGTTATCATCAAGAGATTTATGACAAAATCTGTAAAATAAAATGCGGTTGCAATTTTTTCAGCCGCTCTTCTCGATCAGAAGTCGCTTACTCTAATCACGTCATACTCATATTATACCCTAATTTAACACAATTTATTCCATTGAAATTATACTTGACAAAACGCCAATATTCAAGTATGGTCGGTGTCGACCTCATCACTTGACCAGGGTTCTGAATTACGATGCCAGTGGCCAATTGGTCCTCATGTAGCCGTAGTGTGACGGTATTTCAAACCAACCCAGCCAAACTTTCCCATTTAAAGAAAAAACTCGCATTCCTATAGAGATATATATCGTGTACTATGTCTACTATAGGTTTAGTGCACCTTTTTATTCAACCAAACTTAACCCCACATAGATTTAAATCATGCGTTTTTGAACTGAAGCACCATGCGTAACTTTTGGGGCAGGTCAAAAAGGCATGCAATGTTTTCGGTGTTGCATGCGCATCTATATTGTCTGTTGCGTTTGCTCAGTATCTAAAGAAGTTTACGTCAATTTTCAAGTATGGAAAATATGTATTTTTAAAAATAAAATCATCAAATGGATCTAAACCATTTTTTTACTATATATGAATGTGAGCAACACATATAAAGAGAATTATTCAATAAGAAAAATATTTTTTTCCCAGTTTTTAAAAGTGCAATTTGTCCCATTTACAGAGAATGGCCCGTGTTTCAAAATTGACCGGAAATGAAAACGATGCAATTCCGAAATATTGACCCGGCCACTCCGAAAAATAGTAAAAAGCAAATTGATCACGCGTTTTGGTCGGGGTTGCATCCTTGAACTCGGACAGTACGAGAATGTGTTGACGAAGGGAGGCATTCGTTTTGAGTTTGGTTTGGTTAATCGACATATTGCATAGTAATTTTACAATTTGTAGATTCTGTTACAAACTACTAAACTACTAAAACTACTAAAAATGATTAGTAGAGAGAGAGAGAGAGAGAGAGAATGGAATCGTTAAAAAGATAGAATCCTAAAAAAGAATAATCATAAAAAGCATACTTTTCTCTTGACCAGGGCTCTAAATTACGAGGCGTCGACAATTATGTCCAATTACGGCCATCACAGCTAATTATGCCTCGTAATTTAGAACCCTGGTCAAGAGACAAGTTTTTTTTTTTTTTTTTCGAAAAAGAATTCCACCAGTTAGGTTATTTTCTCCTGAAACTGCTGGAAACACTGGCCCCATTGCCATGGAATCTCTATGGGAATTCTGGTCATGCGCGTCCCATTCGTTAATATTGGAGGTCACGTGATCTGCCAATCAAATACTTTTACTATTATATTGATATCTATGGTTTTTACAAAAATAACTTTAAAAAACAAGGTTTTAAAATTGTTGCTTTTAATTGTAGAATAAAAAGTTCAGAAAATTGTTTTGTTCAGTGATTTAAAAACTCTTAAACCGATATTTGATTAAATTTTTATGAACTTTTATCGCATAGTGTTATGTACAAAAAAAAAAACTTCGATTTACATATTTATTAAAACGGAATTTTGAAGGGACGTGATTTAGTATGTTTTGCGAAAGAGCGACTCAAATATTATCATGAATTTAAGTAAAATGTATAAAATCAAGTTAAAAAGCATTTTACAAAAATTATTTATTTTATATATTTTTATTTTTTGAAATATTCAGAAATAATTCCTTATTTGCCAGCAAATTTTATTTCCATGTGAATGGAATATAATTTGTACAAAAAAAATTAAAGACAAAAATTTTAAGACAGAGTTTTTTTCCAGAGAGAGAGAGATTTCGCAAAACAGACGACTTTTCCAAACATGATGCAATGAGTAACTCTTGACCACTCATTTTTTTAACAATTAAAGACATTATAAATTGCAAAAATATTCAATCAGGCTTAAAAAACTGTTTAAAAGTGTCCTATGACTAGTTTCTCGGCCTCCATTACTGTATATCGAAACTTAAACATGAATCTTTCAAAAATATCTTTTGCTGTCGAGCCAAATCTTGCACTCCTAAAGACAGGAAAACTCATCGTTCCCCATTGGACATTTTCCAAGCAAGAGGCGTTCCCCAGGGAAGTGTGCATGGCTTTGATTGGCAGGTGGGCGTGATCTCTGGCAGAGAATGTGTCAGATGTAGACACCTTGAAGGTATTTTGAGGCGGATTGCTCTTCGATGTATTTACCCACCCTTATCAATGATCTCTGTGATGGAATAGGGTTACGTAGCTAAAACAAATATTTGCAGACCTGTTTTGATAAAGAATATTTGGTAGAGTCAATTATGTTGATCAACGTTGTTGATGATTGTCAATTAATCAAATTGTTGATTTTTAAGTTATCTTCTATTACTAGAAACACATAATTTGTTTCAATGTTATTCTCAATCTAAACCATCATAACCCACAATTCTAAGGTATCTAAATTCCTTTAAGGTTCCCTAGTATCTAAATTGTTCTAAATTGAAGGTTTAAGTTTTTTTATGCGGAATTACTGAAAAATTTGTTTAAATTATATCTCATGCTGAAAAACAATTGATTTTTTTTAATTGACTTGTGCATTTGATACTATATATGACAAATGCGTCCTTGTTTACTGACTATTATTTTCCAAATGATACAAATGGAGTGCGAATAGCAGAATCTGTATTGCATTGCAATTCAACAATTATTTACAATTTCCAAAATTTATCTTTTTTCCCCAAGTGCCTCAGCAACATAACGTTTTTATTAGCGACCATCCTTTACCAATCACATTTCAAAGTATTTAAAAAAAACACTATAAGAAACGATGATCCAACACAAAGTTAAAAAATCTCAAGGATAGATATACACATCAATTCATGATAAAACATCTATTTCACGCCAAACAACAGAACCAATGCAGGGTATCAAACAAAAAAAAATATTTCTGTTTGAGCGTCAAAAATCAGTGTCACCTGTTTGTCTGTCCGTCCCCGGGGCCATGCTAATTCTCTAATGGGCCCTAATCAGACGAGGGGACCCGCAAATAGGGGGGGGGGGGGTATGAGAGCTCCTGGCTATTAGAATCATCTATCAACACATCTCAGGTGATGAAACCACAGGTTACATAGCCCCGTGCAGGGCTGCCAGAATAATGGTACTTACTTGAGGAAAAAGTCGCCAAGATGTAGAAAGGAATTTAGTGTGAAAGGAGCTTATAGAGTGAAAGATATTGTCTTAGGTGACGTAGCCGTCCAGCTTTCACTCTTGCTTGCCCTAAGTTGTTCTGATCAATGTATGTGGCATACAGAAAATTAATTAGAATTTTCCCTAGCACTCTTAATCATGAAAGTAATCCCAAATTTCACAATTACCATTCAATAAATCAATACATTTAAAGAAAATTATACAATGTAAAAAACTTTCAATAATTTTAAAACTTAAAAGGTTCTAGGGCAGATCCCCTTTAAGCATGCGCAATTTCCTCAAAAATCTTATTATGACGTCCAAAAGGTACTGGAAATTCGTATATATATAAAATTTGAAATCTGCAACACATTTCGTTTTGCGGCAATATATAGCTTTAAAACCGGAAAAAAATAATAGGGCAACTGCCCTTTGCCTATTGCACTGTATTGGAGTGTAGCATTAAGATAAGTTCTAAAGATTTATTTTATGTACTGGGTGAATCAGAAAATTGAAAATAATTGTAAACTCTTCCTACTCTATACTGAATCGGTAATAGACATAAAATACATATAAAATGTTAAAATGTAAAACTTATATTAATGCCTTAAAAGAACCCTACTTATTTCTGACGAGGCTTATGAAGGTGGAGTATCGAGGGGTTTCATTTCTAAAAATAGGCTTCTTCGCCAAATGTGGAAAATGGTTTCCTTTTACCCAAAACAAGCATCGTTTTTAGACCAATGGGATAAACGAGACCAATATTTGTTTCTTCTTTCTTTCAGAAAAGTGTCACGCAAAGGGAGATGCCGATATCGGTTTATTATCATAGGTAATGGGCGGTTCTGTATTCCTGAAATAAGTGAGATTCACGCGATTAGTGTTAGTAAGAGGCTAAAAATAAAATATTCAAGAAATATTTTTTTGCAAATGATATTGTAGCCATTAATTAGTCATGCAATTTTGTCACGTCAGGCGTCAAGATGTTCTTTGACGCATCAAGATAGTTCGAATTTTTTTTCAAAAAAAAAGAATAATGCTCTTTGTTAATTATATGCCATGAAAGCGCGTGAATTGTAAAAGGACTGGAAACGAGGTTTAGTCAAATGATTCATTGGATGGTAATTCCAAAATTTGCATTTGGTTAATGTATGTGGTTAAGGTGAAAATTGTAAACGAAAGGCTTAAGCGATTGTATTTTTCATTTCATCTCGATTATCCAGGGATAATTAGAAGAATAATGAATACGGAGCGTAAAAACAGATGACAAATTATTCGTATCATTAATTTATTTATCTTTTGTTTAATACAAGAACAGGCTCTGTCAAAAGATATAAGGGGAAATAGAATTTTCAAGCCCTTTGCAAGCAACATTTACACTCTTAAAACAAAAGAGTGAAATCCACTCCAGTTGGAGAAGTGCATTTTCGACACCGTAAAGGCATGCATATTTACTCAGACTGAGTTAAAATCACTCGTTTGGAGTGATCCTGTCGGAGGTTTAACACACAAAGGATCCACTCCAAAAGGAGAAGTGCATTTTCCAGTCTGGAGGAGTGAAATCCACTCAGACTAAGGTAAATTGGGAGTGTTTGTTTTAAGAGTGTATTAGTTGGAAATAAAGTTTGCTCATTCACTAGATATTTAATTGAAATATTCTGCAAAAAATATGAAATTGTATCTTAAATTTTAACTAACAGAAGAGAATAAATTGCTAACTTTAAAAAAGTTTAAATTAAACTAACTTCTTTTTTCGACGAACTATTTTTCGTTTGTAAAATTGATTTGTATTATGAAGAATAAGAATGTGTAATACTACACACTTACAAAGAAGTAAAACATGTCACATCAGCATACAGCATTGAAACTATTTATCACCTTCAAAACATAACTAAACGAAATAATTTTAAGTGGACGAAATTTTTTGGGGAGCATGAATTTTGTGTGGAAGCGGTTCTCAGTTAACATTTCTTTTACAAACCCACTTGTTTCAAACTATTAATAAAAAGATGCCGACACAGAACCTTGGAACAATCCAAACAACACCTTACTACTCTTATCTATACATATAAAAAAAATCTTAAATTCTAAGAAGGTTTGCTAAATCGGCCGGCCCTATATCTATACAAACGGGGCTATTATAAAGGAGATCGCTTAAATATTTATCCCACCATGGAAAAAATGGAAACCTCCATTTGAAAGCAAACGAACTGAAATTCACCAAGCAGAATCACAGGTAAAATTTCAAATTGTTTAAGGAAGAAGTATTTAGAGTCTACTTAATGTAGCATTGTTTCCTAATAAATATACAAACGATAAGAACTCAACGAAAAAAATTAATGGTATGTGGTTTCTTGGAAAGTACTGGGGTAACAACTTGGTGAATATGGACGGCCCAAACTGTTCTACACACCAAGTGAACATCATACAACATTTAATCCTACATCTAAATAAATGTTGCAGTCGTGTGCATATGCATAATCTCAAATTCCTTCCAGCAATTAACGACAATTTTACTGACAACTTTGCTGCCGGAATATTTTCGTATGCGTTTGCGTTCGAGCGGTTACTTCTAAATCCGCAAATGATTTGTCAAATAACGGCTGGGTGGCGTGAGAGGTAATGAAAAAGTAAAGAAATTTTTTGTTTCTTCATTACCTCTACAAGAAATTAAGTTACATGTACTTTCTCGGAAATTCAAAGCACTCTCAAAAATGAATGCTCAAAAACGACGAAATTTTCCTTAATTTTGGCGATTCCATTACTGGCAAATGCTCCGAGTTTTCGTTTCCTCAAAGTGAGAAAATTTGAATCGTCATTTTTATGAGGATTTGAATGTCGTCTAGTCTAAAGAAATATTTCGTCATTTTTGAGCATGTGAGTACAACAATGAGATTCAGTTTCCTCAAAATCAAGATACAGAATCGTCAAATCACGATCGTAAAAGTGAGGATTCGCGTTTACTCAAAAGTTACGTGCTAGTTTGACGAAACAATCCTCAAAATTAACGAAATGAGGCTTGGAGTTTCATGAATTGTCAAAAATAAAAGTGTTATTTCTGAGAGTATGGCGTTACCTAAAAAAAGTAACTGTTACAAGAAACGCGTTACGTCTTCAATCCCTGCACCGATTTTAATACAAACCCATAGTGAAATCGGCCTTTAGTCCTTCCGGCATTCCTTTGTCCATATGGCGATCCCCAAACCCCTCATTATCCCCTCATCGCCTTTCTCACACCCCACCGTTTTTCCGCGGCCGAGCCGATCTCGAATCGATGCCGCGCCGAGATAAGGCCCCCCAATTATTCGGCGATCGGAGTTTGTAATTTTCACACCTGAGACACGATCGGCCCGTCTTCTGAGGTCAGTCAGAATCCGCGGGATGCTCGGATTTTTTTTTTTTTTTTTTTTTGCTTTTTAGGGTTTTTATAATTTGTATATTGTATGGGGGGATGTGTTTGTATTGCGCGGTGTAAAGGTAGTTCATCGATTTATTTTGATACCATGTATTTGTAAAGTATTTTTTTCCACTCATGTTGGAGATTTCAATTCATCAATTTAGATGGTATTACTTTCTGGTAGACTGAATAAAGTACAACATTGTTGATTAATTAATCTTTTTATTATAATTTAGCGTTTGTTTATGACGCGTGGCTTTTTAAAACGTTTAATACACACAATAAAAAACATGTTCATTTATGTGCCATCACCTGTTAAACAAAACAGTCAAAATCGTTTATTAGAAATAACCGTATTTTCCGAGCATTTACCGAATTTTTTTAGTAAAGCCAACAAAACTACGCATTTTATCCCATAAAGAAGTAACTCAACATTTTATCCCAAGCAAATTGTCATCGCAATATTGCACGTTTGTTAGATATAAATAAATAAATAAATAGATAAATAGATAGATAGATAGATAGATAGATAGATAGATAGATAGATAGATAGATAGATAGATAGATGGATAGATGGATGGATGGATGGATGGATGGATGGATGGATGGATGGATGGATAGATGGATAGATGGATAGATAGATAGATAGATAGATAGATAGATAGATAGATAGATAGATAGATAGATAGATGGATGGATGGATGGATGGATGGATGGATGGATGGATGGATGGATGGATAGATGGATAGATGGATAGATGGATAGACGGATAGACAGACAGACAGACAGACAGACAGATAGATAAATAAATAAAACGAAGAAAAACACTAAATTCTATAAAATAATTACCCCAAATAATAATTATAAATAACAATCACATTTTAATATCTTCTCTTTTTTTGTCGATTTTTCGATGTTTACAACCAGAGTGCCGTGAATCCGCGTTCGGACAATTTATTTTCCCTGTACAGATATTACCCTAGTAGAAAAACAACTTTTACAGTACGTAAGTGCTGATCATGCAGCACAAAAAAGCAACATAGCAGGGTGGAATGTGCAAATTCATGGGAAAGAGTCGCAAATTTAAACTTAATAGTTTTCTTTGAAACTAAATGCGAAAAGTGCGGTTTTATGAGTTGCGTAAATTATTAAATTAACGAGTTTAAAAAAGGCTGTTTTCCACATGTTTTCATATTGTTTTTTTTATAACCAAGTGTGCAAAAAAAAGTATTTCTTATGTTAGCATTGGGAAAAAAACTAATAAAAAAATATCAATTTTGAAGCAAAGTAAGGTAAAATACAAAAAATGTCACTTAGAAATGCTTCCACATGAAATGTATGCGTGAAACACAGCATTTAGCTCTTTATTAAACCGTAGATGTCAAAAATAAACTATTTTTCATTGAACATGCAACAATTATTACTTATCATTTGCGAAACTTATTAGTATTTTAGTGAATACAATTGTAGCATTGCTCACACTTAAATAGAAACAAATATTTCATATAACATACAACATTGCAACTATCTAACACATTCTATGTGAAAACCGCGCCAAAGGAACAATTAGTATTAAGGCGTCATTATTCATTGATAAATGCTAACAATGTAATGCGTGATTTTTTATCCTGAAAAAATATATTTGTATCTTTAATACTCCTACATTATGGGAAAAATATTGAAAAAAAATTAACTGCATTAGAATTTAAATAATTTAAATTTTTAAACTTTTTGCCATATGGCAAAAACAAACTACAAAATTCCAATTTTGATAAGAATGACTAGAAAAAACTAAATATATTTTAAAATAACCATCCTAAACTATAATTACTTTTTGAAAACAATTTATTTGTATTTAATACTAATATTATTATACTTTGAATATTGCCAAACACGTAATTTTACAACAGTTAATAGCTTCACTCTTTAATGTTGAATACACTTTTACTACTGTTATCTATGAGGGTTATTAGTAACTAAAACTTCAAAATAGAATGTAATATTGGAAAAACCCACAGATTTGTCGTGAGGGAGCTTTACTTTAATAAAGTGGATTATGTTACTTGTTGCCATATGGCAACAGTATGCATTAGAGGGTTAAATGCAAATGAAAAATTACGCCTGCTTTAAAAATAAAAATCTTGACATTTAAAATATAATTTTATGTTTATTGTTCTTGTGATTCAAACACCTCAATGTAGAAGATATCTACAATTATTAGAAATAATTATCTGCAACATTTCTCGATAATAAGACATTCAAATTCATAGATTCGACTGTTATTTAAATTTTACTATTTAGTTTTGATAACTACTTTTAAGGTTTTATATGTTTTGTTAAGAATACAAATAATTGTATGAAGTATAGAACCTGCTATTAATTGAAAATTTAAAAACGAAACTTTTTACTAGCGTATGTAATTGATGATGGTGCACTGAGGTTTCCTTTTTTTTTTTCATTGAGAAAGTTTTTTCTCAATGTAGTCTAATAATTCTTTTAAATATTATACTGATGCATAATTATTAACATTAACCATTCTACATTCATTTTTAATATTTAAATTTGAATTATTTATTTTTATTTATTTTAAATTTTCCACAATGCTCCTTAACAAATGAACAATTATTTACGCTAGTGCAACCGTGTGTGTGCAGACAAATAAAGAAATCATATTTCTAGTTAACTAACGATGACTTAGACTACGGTACATAAGTCTCTGAGTTTGAATTCCTTTTCTGGTATTAACGTTAACAATCTTCGTTATTAGAGAGATTTTGCATTACGGAACGGTAAACCGTAACATTAACGCTAACCCAAACCTTAACCTCTCGACCAATCAGAAAGCGCGTAGATGTTTCTACGCGCTTTGTGATTGGTCGAGAGGTTAAGGTTTGAGTTAGCGTTAGCATGTTACGGTTTACTTTTCCGTATTACAAAATCTCTCTATTATTTAAGTTCTGGTATAATAAACTCCTAAGTCCTTCGTGCACAGCGACGGGACTTTGGGACATTTTTGGGGTATAAATTGACATACTTTAAAAGTTGCATATGCCGTTTTCAGGTCGGCCGTTATAGTCAGGTGATGCTCGAGTCCGAACCTGGGACATTTCGCATATAAGCACCTTGCAAGCACCTTGCTGACTGGATCAGGATCACCCCAGCCTCCATTTTACCATGTCAATGTGTGAATTTCCCCTCCACATCGATATCGGCCGGCGCTGTGCAAAAGTTGCTAAGCAGCTCTCTTCCATAATCATAGACGTGGAATCCCATGAAGCAGCATGTTTACATACATGCCGCGACCTACATTATTCATGAGCATATTGACACTCGTCAGTGCCATCGCTATCGCAACTCAAGATCTCGACCGACGAGGAGATTTTTTTTATATCACACCTCTCCGGTGTTTTTAAACGATGTCAATGTTAAAAGGTCTTATCTCACAATCACGGAATTGGCTACACCTTGATCTGGTGAACGCTTTTGGAGATGACTGTACCCTGTACGTGAATTACATGAAGTGGAAGTTACGAGGCGTATATTTGGTTGTTTTAATGCGCCTCACGGACTACGTTAGAAATGTACAGGCGGAAGCGTTCTAAAAAAACTCTAACCAAACATGACGTGGCATTAGGTTAGATTTGTTTTAGTTAAATTAAAACAGCACCAGAGCTACACGTAGAAAATTTTAAACAAAAATGTCATGTTTTGCATGCTTTCAACATTCAACCATTAAGCATTTAATTTAACATACACGTTACAAATTGCAATATTTCGTTCCCACATAGCCACATAAGATTCAAAACGCAGTTTTTCAAAATGGCTGAAATTCAATGATTAAAAATGAGAATGAATGTTTAAAGAATTTTAAAAAATTCATTCCTGAAAAGCAAATAATTCTTAAATTTAAAGGCACAAGCATTAATTCCAAAAAAATGTATGGTCTCCTCACTCTTTAAATTTTGGCGATTTTAGGAATCTCACGCCCCGATTGCGCCAAGAGCCCAAAGTGGACTGTATTTGTAAAGATCAAACGATCCAATTAATTTTAAAAATCAACAAGTTTCTTAATTTTTTCAAACCAAACTTTCAGTTCTTTTTTTTTTTTAAATTTTACATTCAAAGAGTGTTAAATCTTTGAAAATACCTAATATTATTTTAAGTAAAGTAATTTTATAGATTTTAATATTAAAGATATTTTTTTGTATCTTATCAATTTTTTATTCAAATAAATTTGGAGTCTTAGTTTGTTAATTTATGTTTAATATATTGTGGCATCAGTTACATTTATTTACATTTTTATATAGCTTCGTTGAGTTTCTCAAAATTGAAAGGTTTAAGAATGATTGCAGGTAATTTATTTATTTATTTATTTATATAACAAATTTATTTTGAATTGCTATTTTGGTTAGTTTTCTTGATGTAAAACTATTGTAAGATTGATCCCAATCTATAGCAAAATGCAAAAAAAAATTAAGTAAATTGTTTTAAAAAAAGTTAAATTAAATTGTTTTCCTCTGTTCGACTCTGTTTATTTCAAGTGATCTTTCACTTTATTTAAGAAAATAAAGAATTGTTTTTACAACTATGATATAAGGCCGGTTTTGACTCTTCCTAGCTTAAAATTTAACTTAGGTTTGTTATACCGGTCCGGTTATGGAATGTTTACTACATTTTGGGTAACTTTGCTGCTTGGTAACGTTGCTTATAATGCAAATCGCTAAATCAAGACAGGACATTATATTATAGCTGTTCTGAATTGTCTTCCACATTGCCAACAAAAGGTCTTCCTCTGGTATATCTCTCTTTTCCTTTACAACCTTTAACTTCTTAGTATATTTATAGAAAACTTGATTTCAAAACAGAATATTTTTTTCATTTTGCTCTTCAAAACCAAGATTTTACTATTAATTGCTATCATTTTTATCTCTAATTTCATATAATCATAATTCAGTCAATTTGTATTCTTACAGATCAAGATATATTCGATCCGTTAGACATGGACAAAGAAGAGTTCAATATTGATATGTACATGATGGAAATTACACAAAACTACACTCTTCCGACAATGATGAACAAAAACGACATTTTAGACAAGGAAATCAAGGAGCTAAGCTGTGACATTCAAAATGCAGTTTACGAAAACTACAGTAGATTTCTTAGCGCATCTCAAATAGTTTCAAGCATAACTAGAAACTTGGACACAATGGAAAGAGACATGGAGTTACTTCAGTCGAAAATGTATGAAATGGAAGTTAACAACTCTCACATATTAAACAAATTACAACCGTCAAAGAGCGGTATCGCAAAATGGAGTAAGACTCAGGAAAGTGCTCATAAACTACTATCTATTGTCGACTTGGTTCCGAATTTGAAGAAACTAGTTGAAGGAGGTGACTTCGGAGCAGCAGCACATCACTATGTGAAAGCTCAGGATTTGTTGAGACAGAACCGTCACTTGAAATCATTGAAAGGGATTATTGAAGATAGCGATGAAATCATGAAGATCGTCAAAGCTAGTCTGAACGAAGAACTCGATTCCAGTAAATATGAAAGTGGAGACATTTTTGAGGCAATGAAACTGCTGCTACAACTTGGAGAAGAACCCAAAACCATTCTAAAAAATTTACTTTTGGTCACTACAGTTAATGCTAGGAATATCTTTGAAACGATAAAAAATTATCCCTATCCGTCTCAAACAAATGCTGATTTTCTATTAGAACTTTCTGATTTAAACTGTAAATACTTCAACATATTAAATAAAGCTATTGATATAGCTCAAAGAGTTTTTGTAAAAACAAATATGAATATTTATCCAGTTTTAGAAAATTTTGTGATTGAACATGCGGAACCACTACATTCTAAAATGAGGCGAATTTTCAAAGACAATTTTAATGAACTCGAAGACAATGTCTGTACTAATGTACTTGATGAACTCTTTCGAAAGTGCCATGACTGCTACATGCAAATTCCAAAAACTAAACTTGAAGCCAGAAGTGTAGAATTTTTGCTTTATATCTGTATAGATCGAAGCAATTTTAAGCTGCATAATATGGTAGAAAAATTTGATTCACAGCTTGCATCGCTTGAAGAAGAATTGAATAAAAAGAATTTGACATTAGATATTCATCTCGAATCCTTAAACAGCAAGATTAAAGACATTTTCCTTTCAAGTCTTTTATCTTTGTGTGCCTACATCAACCCAGAATACAAATACTGTCGCAATGCAAGTTTTCGAAAGCAGTTTTGTAAAGTTATATCATATGAAGGAGTTTTCATTTCCTTTATCAGGTACCTGAACAACGCCATTTTGAGAAAATACTCTAATTTGAAAAAGGCAAGGCATCCCAATTTATGTATATTCTTTTCGAAGTTTAGTTTGGATTTAAGTGATGAATGGGTTCCACAACTCTTATCAATTGTAAAAGAGAAACTGCACTCGTCAGAAGAAAATTTAAAAATTACACCAATTTCAGATATTTCAAATGAATGCAGAGCTACAGCCGTAAAGATGCTCCATACCTACATTGCAATAAGACAATCAAATATTTATGAAATGATGAAGAACAGCTTCGCCAACAAGGACTGGATGAACATGAAAGAGCCGTGGAAAGTAAGCGCCGTGATTCACAGAGTCCTAGAGGAATTCGAAGAATCCTTTCGCGAAATCGAGGCTTTGTTCGGCACGTTCTCTAAAAAAAGAATGAATTCCAGAGACGGAAGTCTCGACATGACAGCTTCCTTGAATGCATTATCGAGCTCGTCTGACATTATTTCTTTGGACACTATCCTCATGAACCGAATCTATCGACTCTTTTCCAGATCTGCCGTGCGTCTGGACACAGTCGATTTTTCGAGTGATTCCATTTCTGGATGCATCGTTAACCAAACTTTGAAAACCATTCTGGAATGTGTTCGACATCGAACGTTCAACCGGTATGGCTTGCAGCAAGTTCAGGTTGACATCTTCTGTCTGGAAGTCTGGGTTCTGCGTCATTTGGAGTATAACAGGCAGGACCTCATTTCACTGTTTGATGACATAATATGCAGCTGTTACAACAGGACAATTGAACCGGCGTTTCTGAATAATCAAATTGTATGCGCTATCTGTCAAGTTCCTTAAAGACGATTTCAAGTAAATGTCATAACAAGTTGTCAGATTCGTAAAGAATATAAATGCAAGGAGTTAGTAGAGAGCAGCTTTTGTCAGCTGTAATAAGCAAAAATTGTTTTTTAATATTTTAAGTCTTAGATATTTAAAAGTCCGCCCAAAAATAATAAAAAAAATTAATTACAGCCTTTTGAATATGATGTGGAAAATTAGTTTTTTTCAATACTTAGCTGTATAAGATTATTTCAAACAGGGTGGCTACAGAATCTGTGAAAACAAATTCCCTGACTTTTCCCTGATTTTCCAGGCTGAATGTAAAAAATTTCCCTGATTAGCGGCAATGAACTATATTAACATGCTGGTTTCCTTCCGGTATTTGTAAAACCACTTTCTAGTATATTTAACATTAAAAAGAGATGTTTTAAAAAAATAAATTTAATTAATGAATATACAATGAGCTTTTTTAAACAAATCTATAAAAAAGCAAGCGTTATGTAATAATTAGCGCCCATATAATAATTTTTTTAATTGTGATAAGACTTTAATCAGCAACTCAACCACTTAGGTGGAAGCCTTTTCCAGATTAAACTTTTTTTTATCCTTTCTTTTACCGGTTAAAATGGCACTTTTGGAAATTTTCCCTGATTTTTAACAAAAATCACCAATTTCCCTGACTTTTCCCTGATTTTTCCAGATTGATTAAATTCCCTGACTTTTCCATGATTCCCTGATTTCCCTGATCCTGTAGCCACCCTGTCAAACCTCCAATTTTAACCCATTTATTGAAAGGCGTCAATCAAGATATTCTAAACATTTTAAATCTATTTGCAAAATGTGTGCTTGTATTGTTTCTTTATAAAAATTAACATAGTTTAAGAAGGGCCATGAAAAATGTCCAAATAAGTAGGTACAGTAAAAACAAAATAGGAAATTCTACTATATCTTTTGAATGTAAGATGGCATGAATTTTGGATAAAGTTGACTAAACTCCAATTTTATTTGGAACCTTTCTCAGAACGCTGTCTGACCATCCGCCCGTAACTGCATGCCAAATGTCCATATCAAAGTCGTTATAAAAATTGACGAGAACATTTCATTCAACTATTACAAAAAAATAGAGCTTAATTTGTGGTTATGTATTGCTAATTTATTTGAAATTAATTATATTTTTTGGCATAGTAATGTAAGAAATGAAGGACAGGGCACGTTTTTCTTCGAGAACTTTTGTTGGGGTGGGTACCCCTTAAAATTCTGGAAAACTTGTTCTGTCGCTATATTTTAACTTAAATAGTATTTTCAGTAGGGAGCAAATACAAGAACACACACATGCTGTGATAAAACAGTATAAGTTTAATTATAGTATTTATAATTTAAAGAACTTACTTAGTGTTTGAAAAATCACAAAAACAGCACTAACGGCATATATGACAACGTAAGCAAAACAAATATAGTAATGGGTAATGAATGACTCGTTGCTTCATAAACCACACTCTTAACACAAAAGAGTGAAATCCACTCCAGTAGGAGAAGTGCATTTCGACACTGGAAAGGAGTGAATATTAACTCAGACTGAGTTAAAATCACTCGTTTGGAGTGATCCTGTCGGAGGTTTAACACACAAAGGATCCACTCCTTTCGGTAAGTGCATTTTCAAGACTGGAGGTGTGAAAATTAACTCAGACTGAGTTAAAATCGCTCGTTTGTTTTAAGAGTGCAAGTCATCAACATGCGTCCCTTATATTAGCTAATTTCCAAATTAAGGCCAATTGAAAAACTTACTCAATTTGACTATCCACGGTCTCTAATGTCTAACCTTTCTACAGTAACATTTAAACAATTTCGATAATAATCCTTATTGTACCTATATCATTTTTAATAAGCTAATAATGATAAGTAAGCCATTTTATTAAACTGCAGTGACAATGCCTATAAAAATCTCGGGAATACCCGAAATATGCTAATACCCCCTCCGATAAAGATCAAGCAAAATATAAGAATATTTTCAACATACATCAAAGAACAAGAACCGAATTTCCAGAATATCTTTTTTCGCGATCAAACCACAAAGGGGGGAAAAAATATAAACTCTCTTAAGCACAATGTGTAAAGAAGACAAACACAAAATTTCGCCGGTCAGACCAGTTACCCAAGCTGTCAAAAAAGCGTAATACAAACGTGTCATTAACAGATTTTTTCTCTCCTCTTCGCGAAAATAAAATAAAAATGAAAACGATCCTCGTTAAAGAAGGCAACGACGAAAATATAATGGGCCGCTAATCTAACAGTAAAAAAGCCGAATGAGGAGAGAACCGGATCAATAGCTATTTGGCGAAAAAGAATGCTATGTTTGGCAACTTATCGGTGTCGCATGAGTAAGTGTTAAAAAAAACTAAGAGAAAATTTGATTTGAAAGCTTTTTTTGTTGTAAATTTGCCACGTATTTGTTTTATGCATTTGTGCATTGCTAAATTATCTGCGTACATTTTTAAAAATTTTAAAAGTTAAGGCACAACGATGGTCTCATTGTGTAAGTTTTGAGAATGGGCAACGGGAACGACCATGCTTATGGTGTAGTCACAGTTTGGTTTTTGCCTAATTTTTACTAAGAAATTGACCAACGTGATTGTTTTGCTCGATATTTATAAGAAAGCCAATAAAATTGAAGCAAAAATTCGATACATAGGTCATATAGCATCATCATTACTGGAAATCATTCACAAAATATTCCGTATAGGGGCCCCCCAAAATAGGTTGTGTCTATAGTCTGAGATTTCCTATAACGGGCCGGGGCCCTGCTTATACCCTACAAACAAACCAGCCATGTCTCATTGACACCACATCTATGATCTATGTCGAAAACTATCTTTTATACCGCAAAGAAATCACGCTCCCATGAGTTAAAATTACCATTGAGCATATTTTTGAGGGAAAAGTCACGTGACTTTCTCACAAATGCTTGTTCCCTTTTAGGATTGCCATTGCATAGTCCATTGCGTTTGAAGTCTCTGAAAGATGGCTTGACAAAGGGGCCGGCCCCGCCCCCTAGTCCCACCAGGGCAATTACAGTCGACCAGAGGAGGTGTGAGATTAAGGTGTGATTAATTGAAGAGAAATACCCGGCGGATAACAAGTATGCCCTTGATTACACGTTGCGAAATGGCCTGGACTGAGATCACTTTTATTTTGTTTTGCTGGTTTTCTGTAGGGGGAAGAGATAATTCTATATGTTTGGTGTTAACGCGTGAAAAAGCGGGGCTTGACTATTGTATCATAGCGGGATTTTTTTTTTCTATCCAGCGATTTTTCATTTGAAAGAGGGGGGGGGGGGGATTGTGTTGAAAATAATAACGCAGATCGGGTGTGAAAAAGTGGTAATTATTGAGTTTTTGCTTCATAAATAACGTGGGAATAGTTGTGTTCAAATAGGATATTAGAGTAATAAAAAGTTGTAAGTAGAGATATATAAAAGAAAAACCTTTATTTATTAACCCCTTGGCTTATAAAGTAGCAAAGCCTTTTAGAAGCGAAGTCCAGCATGTCAAATGCACAATTTACGTTATTTTTGACCATGACTATACTTGCTGACACCCAAATAAGATCACGGATAATTATTCTACGGTGAAGATCTTCTTGATGATGCCAATAGATCCACATCAAAACAAGATAATTTATTAAACTATTGTGTCTCTGCATTAGCGTTTTGTCAATTGAATGGAGATGGAAAAGTGAAGGAATGATTTCTAAAACACAGATTGATCTTAATTTCAGAATAAAATAAGTCGAAGAAATACTGACGTGATTCTCTTTTGTTCTTAAAGACCATGCAACAGATTAAAAAAAAGTCTAGAAATAATAGAAATATGCGGAGAATCATTTGTTTACCCAATCAGGCTCACTGCTTTTTTTTATACTGCCTTTTTGCTCATCTCACCTTGATCATATATTTGCCTGTGCTTATAGCTGAGTTAAGTTCAGCTTTATTTCCTTATTTTAATTGTATGTTGTTAATTGTCACGATATGCTCTGAACAATCGTCTTCAAATGGATCTTTTGTAGGCAGCTATTTGCTCTCATAGTGTTAGTGCATTTTTCTTAATTCTTTAGGTTTTAACGCGAAACGTCATGAGGTGTCATATTTGTGGTTCTGCACATTAGTGGACTTAATAAGAATTCTTCATAGAATGTTTACTTAGGAGACATTAAATACCACCCAAAACTCAGTAAAGATAAGATGGTTTTCTTTTCTGAAAAAAATTGATGAAATTATCACATATGTTACGCTATAGATGAGGTTTAGTATATGAGGGCAACATGGTTGATAACAACATCAATCAAGAAATACTCTAAAAAATACGAAACGTTACTAAAATTGGAAGTATGATTGTCGTGCCTGAAAGTATTAGGCCTATTTAAAAAAAAACAGCCGCAAGACTTTAAAATAATTAAAATTAAAGAATGGTTGTCTTAAATCAAAAATCTATTAAATTGTAATTTATAGTACAGGAGAGGGTCAATTATAGACAGCTGCCTTTCAATATCTTTTAACAACTCAATTTTCAGATGGAAACAATAGTCTGATAAGATTGGTGGTAAATTATTTTAAAAGCATGTCTGTAATAATTCAGAATAACAAAAAACTATGGTTTTAATAAGGATTTAATACATTTTTATAGTCTAGCTTTGGGTTGAAACCATATAAAGCAGGTGGTCCATTGTGTGTGTCAATAATAGAGATATCAAGCAGGAAATATTTAAAATTGCTTGCTAAAATTAATTTGGGGCCTTAATCGGGAATTAAATTAGAGTTACCACATCTTTTTGGATCATAAATCTTAACTTTTGAAAATAAAAGAAAACATTAACGAATTACATCTGCTCGAGTTGCTAAGAACGAAACATAACGCTTTCATCTGTAAAGAAATTAATGCAATGTTTTAGTTTCTAAAATCATTAAACAATTTTGTCTAAAACTTCAAGAGAAAATTTGATTAATTGATATTGAAAATTTGACTGATATAATGTGTGTAAAGATTCGCAATAAGCCGCTTTGAGCCACATCAAACCAATTTATTTTTCATCAGAAGTATTACGACCAAATTACCCAAATGTTGTTAACCAGGTTGATGTTTATGTCGAATTAAAAGCTTCCCATAGTAAGATCCTGATTAATTTGTAAATGTGTAAGTCGGATAGCGAGAGTTAAAATATATAAAATTTCTACAATTTATATAAAAGAGGAAATCTACTATAAATTTGCTTGTTATATGCATGTCTCCTTGGCTTAGTTGACATCTTTTGTTCTTTACCATTATGGTAACCTGTAGACATGATTTCGTTAAAATGTTGAATATTATTTTCATGACAGTATTTTTATTCATTTAGCCCTCTGAGGCATAACTTATTTGGAAAAAGTGTAAACTTGCCTTCATGTGTGAGATTTAAATTTTAATTTCATTAATTGAGTTTAAATTATAATTATGTAGTCGATGCTTTATTAATGTGTGGTGTTGGAAAATCTGACTGTCAATTGGCGTATTTACGCTCTCTTGTTCTTCCAAATGGTTCATTTAAATAAGATTGGCAAAGCAAAAGTTCTGTACTTTGATTTTCTGTTTTGTGGTTTTTACGCGTCTATTAATTGCCAATTACACAAATCGCCAAATGTCTCGCTTCGCAAAAAAATAAAAGGGAAAAATAAATGTCAGAAAAAAATCCCTATTCTTCTTTCCGTATGGGTGCAGAAACACATAGTTGGCGTCCAAATTACAGGGTATCGTCTCGAAGACGGATAGCCGACGCCAGAGTTTTTCAGCGCTGCTGTAATTAGTCGATGATTACACGCAGTTTAAACATAATTAACCGGCTGGAAGGTGTTTCGATTCACACTTCGGGTTCTCTTTTTTTAGTGATCGTGATCTTAGAAGGTTCAACGATCGTTCTTACAACACCTTTTTCGTCTCGGGGACTAGGTAAGACTGATGATGATACTGGATGCATTTTGAATCATGCGCGGACCGTTAACCAAATATGCGTAAATTAGGGGGATGGAATGGACGAGATTGCTATTGGCTCGAATATTTGCTTTATCAATTGTCGGATCCGGATCATATAACTTTGGTTGGGTTTTTAATGGCACTGATCATTTGCGGAATATTTTTTTTTAATGTAACTGTTGGGCTTTCTCTTTCGCTTGATAATGATCTTTTTGGCGAGAAGTCATTTGGAACAAAATATTTAAGTAATTTATGTTGCATAAATTTACATCTGCAAAAAGAAATCACTGTAGGAAATTACACTTATAAAAAACACAATTACTAAAAGTATGCAGAACTAAATTAATTTTACCTGTGAAGTTTGGCAAATCCTTTTTTATACCTCTCTTTACAATTACGAATTGCACAAGAATTTGGCATCTTGCACAAAATTACTGAATTAAGAGTATAACATCCACGATTGTTAACATGCTCAGAGATTAAAAGAATGTAATTAAAATAATTATGATCAATTCCAGAAGGGAAAAATAAGAATAATACGCAAAAAACTAGTCTGCAAAAACATTTTTAAAAAACGCCCAGCGGCTGCCAGGTCATTGTTAGAAACCCATGTGACTTAAAAATAGATGCGAGTCACCATTTCGGTTTGCAAGCTGGCGGCAATTTGGAATAGTTCGTAACGAAACGATTACGATAAGTTTCCATATGTAGCAACCTTTCTCCTCTTGGCGATTTGTGATGTTGGGGACATAATTGTAAGGCAAAGAGTTCTATAGTAGGGTAGAGACTGAACCAATAAATAGCAATACAAAAGTACATACAGCATAATACAAAAGAAAAAGGGGGCCATATCGCCTCGGGCCTAGGGCGTCCTCAAACCTAAATCCGCCACTGCACGGAGACAATATAGGGTGGCATGTGGGGCCCGATAGGCGAGTGGTTTGGATCTTGTTGCTTAAATTGCAATATATTTTACCCAAAAAAAATCTTAGTCTCAGTAATTGTTGGTTTTAAGCAATAATTTTATTATGTGACAAATATCTATTTAATCATTTATATTTTATCATATAGAATAGGTTAAAGAAATGATAGGAATTAGTTCTACATGAAGAAACGCTTTTTTTTTTTTTTTTTTTTTTGTGCTTCATACTTATAGGATATCGCAGTCTCTTTACAGCAACTGATAACTTTACGGGCATAAATCATAATGGTATTCATAATATACATGACGGGTTTTTTATAAAAAAAATTACGTAATCTAATGGTTTTATTAACTAGCAAAATTGAAATGATAATTTTGCTAAATAATTGCAGTGTATCTTACGATTTTTTTTATAAAACCTTTTAAGTTATGTGTTGCTTGTTTGTAATATACATATTCAAAATTTGTTTGATAAGAATAAAAAAATTATATCGTAAAAGGTCATAATAAAAAAAAAGAAATATGCTGATATTTATGCATTTAAAAGTTTATTCTTGTATTCTTTTTACTATATTTAAATAACAATCAAATTGTAAAAAGTAATTTCGCGAATTATTTAAAATAAATGTTTTGCATAATTTTAATTTATATTCGGACCCTACATTTCATGTAAACGAAAATGCATAATAATATTAAGAAATATTGTCTTTCGAAAAGTGATTTCAATAAAAACAAATAAAGTAGGTAAAATTTGCTTCCTACTGACTGTTCTTTTTGAGCTTTAACGCAGCCAAAAATAGATACTGTCTAATAAAGCGAAGGTATTTAATTCATTAAATTAAAACAAGAGATGCATTTAATTACAACAATCATCTTAATTACAATAATATTATACCAAATCGTATGGCAACAATGCAGTGTTGGCAAAAATAGTTTTTTTGTCACTGACCATGGTTTTAAATTACAAGGCGTAATTGGCTGTGTTAAAGCTCCTAAAGGAGGCTAAAAAAAAGGCAGCCATTAATTAGTTCCCTTAGACACGATAGGGAGCGCTAGTGCCTATGTCAATTTCAATATAGGAAAACCTCAATGCTAAGGGGCCCGGATGGCCGAGTGGTAAGCATCGCAGGCCAGCAGTCTGCGTGCTGTAACGGGCGCGGGTTCGATTCCCGCCTTCGCCCTGGGTGTATTTCCTCTCTTTGTGACAGTAAAAACTCTTTCTGTGTCTGTCTTACTTGACGAAGACTTATAAGCGGCTCACTGAGCAAGCACACAAGTCGGAATATATATGTAAAATACCCCTACCCCCCCCCCCCTACCCTACCTCAATGCTAATCATAGATAATGCTAATCCAATCAGAATTTCACATCTAGAATGTATTTAATCTATGAAGTTAACGGTCATTCTTCAAAAGAATTTTCGAAATTCTGTTCTGCAGGAAAAATATCTTAAAGATATAATTTCGCTTTATTCTAATTCTAAAACGTCTGATAATTTTTTGCATAAAAAATGAAGCCCAAGCAAAAAGTTACCAAGCCAACACCACACATGAAATCGCCTGTTATGCAGCGATTATTGAAATAATATATTCAAATTAAGTACGTTGCGGATGGAGGGGTTCTTAACAACGAGGTGAAAGAGTTCTTGGAAATGAATGAAAAATACGCTTATAAAGTTCAAGAAATTATGGAAATGTTTTTGAAGAATGGCCATTTGGAGAAAAATGGATTGAAGTACATCGTACCAACACCATCGCGCAGCAAGATACTTGAGCAAGTTCCTCAAGCGGCGGCAGCTATTACCAAGCCAACACCAAGCATGGAATCGCCTGTTATGCAGCGATTATTGAAATATATTCAAAGGAAATGCGTTGAAAATGGTTTTGTTCGTTACAGCGAGATGAAAAAGCTCTTGCAAATTGATTTAAAAAACGTTTTTAACTTCCAAGGTGTTATGGATATGCTCTTGGAGAATGGCCACTTGGAGAGATTTCGATGGCTGTATATTGCACCAACACCATCGCGCAGCAAGGTACTACAACAATGTTATCAAGCGGCGGCAATTTATCAAGGCAAACAGAAAACAATGAACAAGCCATCACCAAGCATGAAATCGCCTGCTATGCAGCTTCTTTTGAAATTGATTCAAGAGACATACGGTGATTATAGATGGGTTAAAGGTAAAAATTAGCGGTCGCCACTCGCCACGTGGCGATTTAAATGTCAATATAGGCGATTAAAAAATGTGCCATAGGTCGCCACTTCAATCGCCACTGTTTCGTGATTTTACGATCGTCAGAGTTTCGCGATGTTACGATCGCCGGAGTTTCGTGATGTTACGAGATCGCCAGAGTTTCTGGATAGTAGGATCGACTTTATAGCGCGATGTTACGATCGCCAGAGTTTAGTTTTGCGTTGTACGATCGCCGGAGTTTCGGGATGTTTTGATCGCCGGAGTTTCAGGATAGTAGGATCGACAGAGTTTTGCGTTGTTATGGTCGCCTGTTTCGGTGAAGTTACGATCGCCGGAGTTTCGGGATAGTAGGAATGTCGGAGTTTCGGATAGTGGGATCACCGGAGTTTCGCGATAGTATGACCGACTTAGTTTCACGACTTTTCCAGATTTCAACTAAAGATGTGTGAAGAATATTATTTAATGCAGAAAATTTATATTTCATAAAAAAATATATTTTATTTTAATTTGGAGCAAACAGTTTAATTTGAAGTTAACATTCAGAATAAATTTCTTTGGAATATATTTAATTGCTGCTTATTACATATGTAGTAAGTTAAATTATTTTTTACTTATTGCTTAAATTGTTCTTATAAATTCATACTTTTTATAAAAGTTTATTTTTATTGATAATTTTTGTAATTCATTAAATTTAACTGATTTTTAATGATAATAGACCAAATTATTTAATTTTTATATAAAAAAATCCGCTGGTGGGTGGCCATTAACTAAAAAAAAGTGGCCATTAAAAAATCGAGTCTACCGACCACTGGCTATTAACCAAATTTGCTAATTTTTACCTTTAAGATGGATTCTTTACAGCCCGGTGAAAAGGCTCTTGGAACGTAATTTTAGAAACGCTTGCAACGTCCAAGGAGTTATGGATATGCTTTTGAAGAATGGCCACTTGAAGAAATTTGGAAGGAAGTACATTGTACCAAAACCGCATCGCACAGCACGAAACTAAAACAATTTCATCAAGCGGCGACAACGAACAAACAGGAAACAACTCAAGCAAACAAGGATATTCTACAACCCCAATATTTTCTGAAGACATTATGAAATAACATCGTCCGAAGACATCGAATGATTTTATATCATGTGTGCAGACAGTCAGGATATCAAGGAATATGTGTTTGATTATTCCAGTAATTGCTTCTAAGATACATATTATGCTTATGACTGCGAATCTATTCGAAGTTCCTTCAAAATTATGTAACGATAGAAAAGTTATATAAAAGTAACGCAAAATGTATGTAAAAGTTTAACAGTTTAGAGTAGTAAACAAATATGGACGATTTGTCAAAATGCTTTGGTTTTTTTTTAACCATACATACGATATTTGCTTTTATTTCTTTCCTATTAGTTCTATATAAATATATTCACTTTACAATAACGTTATTTTGAGCCCCTTATTTTATTTGTACTGAAAAAATTTCAAATAACAATTCTTGATGTTTCACTCAATTTTCAGTCCTGGTGTGATTCCCAAATCTTTAATATGAAGTCTGCATATAATGTGTTTTTGTATGCCTTGGAGTATTTTCTCAATGCTAAACTAAAATTAGAAAGAGTGTTTAACAAATACAGCATTTGTGCTTCATAATTAATCCAATTGCATGACTAATTATAAGAAACTCTTTAAATTTGCATAAATAGTAATAATTAATAAAAATATTTAAATTAATAATTGCAAAATTCTTCTGAGCTTTGTGCTTAAAAAAGAATTTAAAGGAGAATTTTACTACATTTTTTATTTAAAAACGCAAGTGAATTAAACTTTCGTTTTTGCAATTTATTTTGATTTTTTTTTATTATTTCACATAAATGAGTTCAAAGTTTATTAAAAATAAAAACTGCATTTATTTAGAACTAAATATAACATAAAATAAATTCAAAGAATGTTCACGTTGATTTCAAAAATGATACATATATATAGTTAAAAATGTTAAGTTTTCTATGCGTTAAGTACCTTCCTGATATTTAATGAATACTTCATGAAAACACAGCAAATTTGACTGTTCAAAACTTAGTGTTTTTATATTTTTTTCATTGGTAGAAATATTTTTTAAAAAAATCTTGTGTTAAGTAAAATTGAAAAAAACACATAAGTAAAGGTTTCAATAGTTTATTAGTTTTTCTCCTCTCAAGATGAAAAACTTAGCATGTGTTAGTATATACATGTTGAATACAATATGGATTTTCCAACTGCTTATTTCCACTGTGCCTTCTTTAAACAAATTTCGATTTTTCCGAAAAAGCATCACATCCTTAGAAATAAAGTCTAGAAGTGTTGTCAAATCGAGAAGATTAAAAAAAAATAGTCAATTTAATTTTATAAGTACACAAGAATGGAAATTTAATAAAAGTACTATTAAAACTATTTTAGCTGTTATCCAAAATTTCATGAATCAAACTATATATCTAAAGTGATATTTTAAGTTAAATTACGAAGAGCACTGTTTGAAATCACAGTCTTTAAGAGTACAGTGGACTTTGAAAACTTTTTAGTTTTAATGCAAAATACTATAAAATTTTTACTGGTTATTTATAATGCTTCATTAAAACAGCAAAAAAGTTTCACTTGAAAACAAATAAGAACTTTTTATTTTATTCAAAAAATTAAAATGTTCCATGCGCAACATTTTTTTTAAAAAAATTAATAATTTTTTGCAATATATATCTTTATAACATTTTGCATAGTTAAAATTACTAACAAATTAATTTTTTCAAAAAAACGTGAATATGTTTACATTTTTGTTTATAAAAAATGAAAAATACTCATATTTCCAAGCAATAGTTATAACACCAAAAATACAATTCAACTTGCATATATAAAACATGCAAAAATGAGTTTCAATGAGTATAACGACCCGTTACAAAAAGTTTCAAGATTCTAAAGGAAAAACTAATGCTCATGGAACATTTTGAATTACAGTCTACGATTAAAATTAACATTCTGAGATAAACACACTTTTGTTAGAGAAGTGTTTATTAAAGCTTTTGGTGCGAAAAAAATGGGTTTAACAGGTTAAAATTAGATAATTATGTATTTAAATTAATAACTGTTAGCTTATACATGCAAATGTATGTATAGGTTGACATGCATGCATAACACATATAAAAATATGGAAAAAGTATCAGTTACCAACAAAGGTTTAGAATATATTTCGACCAATCTGAACTCACAGTAACCTTCAAATTCAAACTACTAAACTCGCATTGAAATGTAAAATGAAATCAGAAAATATATATAATGTTATGCACTTGGTTTTTATATCAACATTATTATGTTATGCACTTGTTGTTTACTTCAACATTATCATGTAATGCACTTGGTCTTTATACTCCAGACCGCCAGAAGAGCCCTCAACGCTCTTCTCGCAGCTCCCTTTATGACCAACGTACCAAATGTGATACTCAGGAGAGTTTGAAGAAAGATCTCGGGCCACTACAGTACATTCTTGACAATGCTTTGACAGTACTTCAAAGTAGACAATGCTTAGGCAGTATTTCAAAGTTCTACAACAAGACCTGTGGAGAAATCGATCACACAACCCATTCCAAGTTTGAAGTGTAACCACATTTTTTGCCATGATCTGTCGGATGACACGCTTATATCGAGCACATTTTATGTTTGCAATGCAGGATTAGCCTTGATGTGGGAGGGGTTTTTTGTCCATTGACCAAGTACCAAATACCATTGAAACAGTTTCTAGTGCAGCATGGCCTCGTCCAATTGATAGAAAAGATTCTATGATTTTATTGTTAACCTGAAAGGTCTTGCTATTTTCTTTTAGATCGCTTGCAAACACTGAGCCAAAATCTTTCTTGCATGTTTCACATATTAGGCCAATTTTTGTTGCACAACCCAGGGGTAAAGTTTGAGTAACTTTCAAAGACATTTCCTGGCAATTAGGGCAAGGAATGGTCTGCAGTAATTTAGACCACATTATAATGTAATCATTATCTTTTCTCTCTAAATTTGGCTCATTACAGCAGTCCAATAAAGTTTCTGGCGAACGCACTGCTGCCCATCGCTTCATAGCATTTTGAGATTTCACGGTGCGGCTTTTTTTCGGACGCCCTTTAGGTTTCCTATAGCGAGAACTAATTTTATCCATAATTGAAGAAAGTTCAATAAAATTATAAATTTGAAGTACTCTGACCTTCCAAAAAGAAGTTCACAACCTTCAGCTAAAAGAAACTGTCATAAAAAATGAAACTAGATTGGAAAAATTATAAATTTCGAATTCCGCTACAAAAAAAAATCGTTTTTTTTTAAACATAAACCACATAAACAAGCGCCCAGCGCCCCAAATGAAAGTAGAAGTTGAAGTAGGTTGATCTCCCTTTTGAAAGTTCGCGCCCACCATGGATGTATATTAATCAACCGTGTCTCGCTCAAATCGCAATGGATTAGAAAAAATGCTGTCGTTGCCACCAGCTCGAGGTCAGTTATGAGCATGCGCAGTAAAGAAAAATGACGTCATTTGGCGATTTTTATAAACTTTACCGCCAATGTCAATTTTTTTTAATTTAAATGTAATTTTCGAACTAAATATTCCTGGAAGTAGTGATTTCGTGTCAACACACATCTACTTCTTCAATCGACACTGATGATGAGGGTTGGTGAGCATGCGCAGAAATCAATCGTCGAATATATGAATTTTTGTTTCTACATTTACTATCGTTTGCTAGAAAAAATAAAATAAAAAGTTTTAATTTTACACTTCTACTAAAAGGAAGACTTGGGAATAGCATTCATCATGTTGGGTTGTAAGGAAGGGAAGTTAAACGTTTTTAATTGATATATATTATTCGATTAAATAATTAATTCCGAACTTTCCGAATAAATGTGTTCTTTTTTAAAAGTTTCATTCTATCAGAAAACAAAATTTTTGGAAAGTATCAAATTTCAAAAGTTTTTCATTCTTAAAATCTTTTATTTCTCTAGAACAGAAAATTATCAGAATTTATCTCTTCATAGAACAGAAGATGATGCACAACGTTCTAATTTTCTATGTTTAAATCTCTTATGAAGGACCCGAAATTATTATTTTAATTAGTCATATTATTTTTTATTGTCATAGTAATTGAAGATGGAAGAACGTGGTAAGTGACATTTTTGAAAATAAAAATCCAAAATTTTACACCAAAATATCTTTGTACTCCTTAAAATAATACTTAAATTTAACATTGTTTACAATTCCACACATTTTTCCAAATAAAATAAATAGAAAAAATGACAGTCGCTAACATAGACTGGCAGTGGCCTCGTTTCCCTACAAGTATTTTGATCTCTCCAGTAACATTAACATTTATCGATGAAATCGCTGGAAAAATTGAATTGCAGAAAGCGCCAAATTAGAAAAGAAGCCAAATAGTTGACCTTGAGCCGTTGGCAACGGCTGCGTTTTCTTAATATTCATTAGTACATCCATTTGCCGCCCCGGTGGCTCAATCGTTAGGATTCTGGCCTTTGGAGCTGCTGGGGTCGGGCTCGAATCCCGGTCAGGCATGGATGTTTGTGACCGTCAATAAATGTTGTTATTTGTCTATGTGTTATTCATTTCTTTGTGACTGTAAAAATTCTTTCTGTGTCCGTCCCACTTGACAAAAGCTTATAAGCGGTTCTCTGAACAAGCACACAAGCTGGAATATATATGTACCATACCATACCATACATCCATGATATTAATGGATGCACTACTGAATGTTAAAAAAAATGCGGCCGTTGCCAACGGCTTGAGCCAAAACTATTTGGTTTCTTTTCTAATTTGGCGCTTTTTACTTGGCTACAATTCTTCCAGCGATTTCATCGATCTATAAATGTTATTGGAGAGACAAAAATATTTATGCCCATCTTTCACTTTTCTGTTGCTATGATAAAACACAAATTACAATTACTAGAGAAATTAAAAATGATCCAAATAATTAAAATAGCTTTCGAGCACTCTATAAGAAATTTAAACACAAGAAACTTTGAACATTGTGCATCATTTTTTGTTCTATGAAAGGAAATAAAAGTTTTTTTTACGAAAAAAGAACTTTTGAAATTTGATCCTTTCCAAGAAATTTTGTCTGATAGAATGAAACTTTTAAAAAAAGTAAATATTTATTCGAACAGCATAATTTATATTTAATCGTAAATAATAGCACTATTTTTTTTACTTGCCTTCCCGTACTATGGATGCTATTCCCAAGGTCTTTCTTTTAGTGGAAGTGTAAAATAAAATCTCTTGATTTGATTTTTATTAGCAAACGATAATAAATAAGGAAACGAAAATTAATATATTCGGCGATTGATTTATACGCTTGCTCATCAGCCATCATTATCAGTTTTGGTTGCAGAAATAGATATGTGTTAACACTAGATCACTACTTCCATTTTTATTCAGTTCGAAAATTAAATTAAAATTTAAAAAAAAATTGACTTTGGCGGTCAAGTTTGTAAAAATTGCCAAAAGACGTCATTTTTCCTCTGCGCATGCTCATAATTGTCCTGAGCTGGTGGCAATGGCCACAGTTCAATTCTCATGCGACAGTAGCGTCATCTGTTGTTTTAATTTGGGTAAAACTCAAAAAGAAGTTTGCCCTACCTTTATGAATGACATTCATATGATGTCACGCGGTTTGTTATCCTACGCCTCTCGAAACACGTGCTAATGTTATCCCATACAGTTCTCGAACCACGTGCTAATATTTTCCTACTGCTCTAACCTGTCTAACTGCTTTTTTACCACAGCGATTTGGAATTGAAGCTAATGTGGATATGGCCGTGAATGTCCCCCATTGTGTACAAGAATGTATGTTATTAAAAGCTAAAAAAACTTTTGAAAAGTGAATTTTATTTGATAAAAATTTAAATATATTAAGTCTGTGAAGAAAAATGGTTTTTATTCCAAAAAAAGCAATGAAATTATAGGAATATTTTTATGCGTTTTTTAAAATTCATAAAACTCCAATAAAAATTTGTGCTTGAGGTTATTTTTTTAAAAATATTATTTACTTTTTTTTAATAGAAATCTTTTCTATGGGGGTTGTTTCACTGAGAATCTGGCAACAATTTCCGTTCATGTTTTCCTACATAGATTTAGAAAGTAGCAGATATGCTCATCGATTGCGCAATCCCGTACAACGCAATACTAAAAACTAATAGTATAACCAACGCAATTGTGTGATAAATCCAACTTTCGCCATTTTCGCAATGCATCACGGGGTACTGGTTCACAAAAATGCAGATCTGCCCCTGGGGGAAAGGTGAAGCCATTTGTGAACCAGTATCCCATAAGGCAGTTTGCAAGCCCTGGCACATGGCATTCCATACGCCACCAGATATCACCATGAGATAATTCGACTATTAAAAAAATATTTTTTTTATATTACCCAATTAAAACTTTTTATTTTGCTAGCATAAGTAAAAAGCTGGATATGTATTGATAATTTCTGTCAGGACTTGAGGATATATATTCATAAAAAGAAGCATATTAAAAATGCAGTTTTTATTGCATGTAACTCATCGGCAAAAGCATTTTTTGTGAACCAGTATTCCGTGATGCATTGCAAAAATGGCGAAATGTGGATTCATTACATGGTTTGTATTGCGTTGTACGGGATTGCGCAATCGATGACCATATCTGCTACTTTCTTAATATGACCAATGAAGCCAGAAGGAACTTGAATGCGGTTAACGAAACTAACGGTACTTTCTCTTAAATTATAACTCTAATTAGATAAGCATTCAAAGAAAATGAAACATATTGCATTGAGCCGTTTTTCTTCAACGATTTTAGTCTTGTTCTTTGTATGCATTTAAAATATAAAAAGCATGTTAGAACTACTAATATGCATGTTTTAAATTCTAATGTGCAATCTATAGAAAATATTTCTTTTCGAGGCTCGATTGATGCATCAATAATATTATGTGGGAAAAGAGCACCGATCGAATGGGGAACATTTATGTGACGTCACGCGGTTTGTTATGCATCAGCTCGGTAAGCACGTGGTAATGTTATCCTATACAGCTATCGAAACACGTGCTGATGTTTTCCTACTGCTCAAACTTGTCTAACTGCTTTTTTTCATACAGCGATTTGGAATCGAAGCTCAGGTGGATATGGCGTGAATGTCCCCCATTAAATGCAAGAATGAAAACTTTAAAGTACGTCACCTGGAACAACGGTTCCGTACATCACCTAAGTAAATTATAGATAATTAAGAAAGAGAGGGGCAATGAAATTTTTTCAAAAAATCAAAGAACTTTTACAAAACTTTTGTTCTTAATAACCTTCTTTAAAAAATTAAAAAACACCTGAAATGAACCCTTGAGTTATGTAGTCGTGAAAGTGAAATAAACCAATCAATGTACACAGCCGTACTTTTTCAGGTCAATGCTCCTTCACATCTTCGCAAAACCATGACGTCAGAGAAGCATAAGCGAATAGCAAAATTCGTGGCGCCATCTATCTTATCGATACTTAAGCAGAGACCGATTTGAAAATGTTCGATTTAAATGAAATATAAATCCCTTTACACCTACTCTCCAGTATTGGTTAATTTAAGAAAAAATTTAACTGTGCAAATATTTTTAAGTAGAATATTTCCAAACTAAGTATTATATAAAATACTGGAATTTGTTTTCAATCAATAATTATTGTATTACATATTTAGAAAATATATAATCAAAATATTATGTAATGAAGGATTCTACTTAAAAGTACATTAAAAGAAATTTGAATCATTTTACAAATTTCTCTTTGAAATCGATATCTTGTTTAATTATTCCATTTATTTGGAATAAAATGAGTAAAACAGTTTGCATATACAAAAAATAATTTATTTTAGTTATTTAATTTCTTTTTTAAAAATAAGAAAATTGAAATTGTACTTAAAAAATGAAGTTATAAAAGATTCATTAAATTTGGTAGCATTGTGCCCGCATAGTGTAATACAGTAAACTCCCGATTATCCGCGGGTGGATTATCCGCTTTGTGGTTTATCCGCGGGATACTATCCATTCCTTTTTTTTCAGTGCAAATATAAAAATTTAATAAAACGCGATAAATGATTTCTATTTTTTTTTTCAAAACTTTTTGGAAGAATGCATTCCAAGAACAACGAATTCCTTTTCAGAACGACGAACACTTTCAAAGAACGACGAATACACTTAACAAAAAGAACACCAAATGCATTAAAATAAGAATGACTGTAAGAAACCTGGTGGGTGCCAAAACTTGCTTATCACGAACAGATTTTCGTCAAAAAGCGTCATTTGCAAAATAAACTTTCCGCTATTTTAATTGAATTCTTAACATGATTTTGATAATAGTAAAATGCGCGAGAAACGAAAAAAAAGTTGTCTTGACAATTCAAGACGAACTAGTACTTTTTTTAGATTAATTCACATTAAAAAGATGAAAAAGGGATCCTTTTAAAATCAATTGTGTTTGCAGCGTGGAATAGGAGAAACGACAGTAAGAGACATTTTGAAGTAAGTAAATTTGTACATACTATACGATTGCTGTAATTTACTTTTATAAAACCCAGAAAGAATTTCGCGGATATGTATTTTCTTCACTTTTGCGGATTATCCGCGAATTCGCTTATCCGCGGATGCCGCGCCACCCAATTCCGCGGATAATCGGGAGTTTACTGTACATTTTATTTCCTACAGCTAAATAAATTATTAAATGATTGAAAAACCAGATAATTTTCAAGCGAAAAAGGTACACAAAACTTTAATTTAAAACAAATTTTATATTTTTTTACAACGAAAATTTTTTCATGGTCTTTTTGAAAAAATATTAACTGATCATGAAAAATACATGTAAATAACGTAATATAAAATACGTAATATAAAATAATTATATGCACAATATGAAGATACAAAGAAAATTTCTTTAAAAAAGGAAGGAATAACATTAAATTGATGGCCTTGTAACAATTAAAATGAAACTTAATAATCTAAAAATTTTCAATGAGGCAAAAAGTTAAGTTTTTTTTAACTGGATATATATCAAGCTTGAAGTTGGTGAAAAAAATATATAATGTTACTATTTATGTATAGATTATGTGGAAGATTTCTTTATTTGCTTTAGGTATATTGTAAATAGTTGTATTTCTTAAATTGCAGTTTAAAGGGTCGTTAATTGTGCAAAATGATCTGTTTTTATATAAATATAGAAGACTATTGTATACGTATAGTTGTCTCATAGTTAAAATAGGGTTATCAAAATTTTCTGGATCGCAATTTAACATTCGAATCAATCTGGATTGAGTATTTATTTAAGGTCTGATATTATTTATGTAGTCACCACTCCATGAGGTTATGCCGTATTGTATTATTGATTGAATAAACGTAAAGTATAATTGTTTTTAAAATATTTTACTGAGACTATTTTTTAAGTAATAAAATGCATAAATGCCAAAATGTAGCTTATAATTTACCTTTTTTACATGTAATTTCCATTTAAATATTTGATCGACATATAGTTCAAGATATTTTATATTTTCTACTCGGTTTGTAAGAGGGCATTCACAAATTGAAACAATTAAACTTCTGAAATTGTGACATTTTGAAACAATTCAATCTGCGAAACACGGTTAAGGAAAATAGTTATTTTTGGCATTAAAAACTTTAAATTAGAAGCTGCACGAATGTTGTGTGGAAGTGGTTTAAGGGATAGATTCTGTTACAAACCTACTAGTTTAACCTTAACACTAAAAATTATCAATAAACGAGGTAAGTAATTCTTTTAATTAAATAAATATTTATATCAAAATTCATATTTCCGAAAATAATAAAATTAATTTAAGTTAAAAATACCTCTAGTAGTCTGTCCCTCTGTATTCTTTAATTTCTTGCAAAAAAAAAAAGCAAATCTTTTAAGCGCAAAAATAGTCGTCCGTCGTCAAGAAAATTCGCAGTGGTGATGAATCTCCTCTCTTGCTCAACTATGCACTGTCCCCAAGTAGCTGGACACTTCTCCTTTTTATTTTTTATTTATTTATTTTTGTCTATCTTGGGGGTTTCTGCCCCACTGTATGGGGTTGATGAAGGGTCAGAGTTACGGAGAAGTTACATTTCACCATCGCTTAGTGGTAAGCTTATGCGCTCAAAGTCAAATGGATGATTGCACGCAGGGGCGGACTGGCCCGGGCGGCTAGTCGGCGATCGCCGAGTGGGCCAAACTGCCAAGTGGGCCAAAAACAATATGATAATATTCGTTTAAATGGGAAAAAATCTACAAATACTTGAGTGTGTATTAAAACATACAAAATAAGTGAAAACAACTCAATATTTTTGAAATAAATTTAAATTATGTCTAAATGGGCCAAGGGCGTACCACCATTGAGCATGAAAGGGGCCCACATTTTTTTCAATCGGGCGAAGGGGCCAACTTTGCCTCTGAAACACCCTATGTATATAACATATAAAATGGGCCTAAAATTTTTGTTCAAATTGAGCCCAATGTGATTATTATTTGGGCCTATTGGTCCACATTGCCTCTGAGGCTCCCTATACATATTGTATGTAAAAAAGGGCCTATAAATTTTGTTCAAATCGGTCACTTGGCCTCTGAGGGCCCTATATATATATTATACATAAAAGGGGTCGATACATAATTTTTTTTCAAATAAGGGCGCAGGGTCCCATTTTTCCCTCTAAGGCCTCTTATATACATTATACATGAAAAGGGCCTGATTTTTCCTTTCAAATTGAGCCCAATATGTGGTCCTAATTGGGCCCATTGGCACACATTGCCTCTGAGCTACATATATTTTATGAAAGGGGCCAACAAATTTTATAATTCAAATAAATCTACTAATGGAAAGTCAAAGTTTAAAATGCAAAAGATGCTTAGTTTGTGCCTTCAAACTTTAGCATGAACTCAATCAATCCAGCCGACGTACCCTTCATTGCACAGAGCGTACAAATATATCTTGACTCTTTCATGCACACAAGTTTCATGTGAAAGCTATTTTTCAGTTTTGAAGCTCATAAAAAATCGTTTACTTTCGAACATGGGACAATATCGCCTTGAGAACTAATGCTTTTGTATGTTGAAAGAGATTTTAAGTTCGACTAGAAAAAGCTATGGATGACATGGCTTGAAATTCCAAGGCTTACTTAGGCTTGATGAATATTTGTAAAATAAATGTATATAGATGTTATAAGGATAATTAAAGATAGCATAACTTCTCGTATAGATTTCATATTGATTTTTTTTTACTTTTAATCAAAACAGCTTGATTAATTAATAAACATACACATCGATATCCTGACTGCGCCGAGTGGGCCAATCTTAGCCAGTCCGCCCCTGATTGCACGAAAAACGATTGAAACGAAATGAACATTTTGCTAATAATAGTCTTTGTATAGTTCTTTATAAAAAGCGTAATCTTTAGTTTAAACGAGTTTAATGAGAAATTCAAATTTTTCTTTAAAAAAACTTTCACATAAAACATGATTTCACAAGCTTTATGGACAACTTCACAAATTTTGTTTCCAGCATATTAATAGAACTCTTTTATAGGCACTGAACTAGAATTATAGGGTTTTATAAGTAATTTCATTTTTTATAGCTGGTTTTTCAAAGCAACAATTTTTTTCTGAAAAATGCATTTTTTAACAAAAACCCCTAGTATTGTGTCTCGATGAACAATAATTTCCCCCTTCTCAATATATTCCTTATATTTTAATTCATTGCCTTTAACAGCATTAGCACTGTAACGTTAGTAAAAGAAAATTTGGTTTTCGTAGTAGTTTTTATGAATTAAGGTTTTGCTTAGAGTTTTACTCCCACTCTTACAATTTAACAGCTTAATAGCTAAAAATGAATTAAAGAGGAGTTTGAATTCACGATTTTTTTTCTGTATTTTATCCATATACGTGTTAAAATTATATTTATATGCTTGATAAAAATGGTTTTCAAAAAATTTATCTTGAATGTAGGTGGATAACTTAAACGGATTATGTTTTTCCTGCATCTGCATCATGAGTTCGTTTTATCCCGACGGCTAGCCTTGCCTTGCCTGACCGGAGAGCTGAGCCTTCATAACCCCCCCCCCCCCTGCCGCCACCACCCCTGTCTGAGGAAACATATTCATTAGTTTGGGTTTAACTTGGGTTAACTGGATTTTGTTTGTCCTTTAAAAACCTAGATGGCGCTATAATTTTTGCCATTAGCTTATGCTTCTCTGACGTCATGGTTTTGCGAAGATGTGAAGGAGCATTCACCACTTTTTCAATGTTGCCATTCGCCTTTGACAGCTGTTTATCAGTTTCAACGACCTATAATATACCATATTGATCTCAGAAAGCACGACCAGTTTTGAATTCCGCAAAATGGCGCTGCCATGCGCAGCAGTAGCATAAATTAACGTCTATGAGCGACACATTTAAATGTTTATTGCGAAATGATGGAGATAAAGTTCTAAACGAGGTTCAAAAAGAGCCAAACACCCTCGCCAAAATTGGAGAAAGCCAAATAGTTATCGTCAGGCCCTCTAGCTCATTGTCTTCAGGTAACCCTACATCGGTTGCGTTTTCTTGATGTTGAGCAGTCTCTCCAATAGTTTATTAAATATAGGTCGTTGATTAGTTTCAGTTCTGCTCTGCTGTGTGATCGAAAAATCTGGTGGCGTTGTTTACTATTTCTTTACGATACAACGAAATTTTGTTGTCCAATTCAGATATAACTTAGTAAGCATTTTTATTGTAATTCTTAATTTACTTATTAACTGCTTTAGAATTCACTGGAGATCTAAGCCGAATCAATGCAATAGCTTTGAATCATATTGGATCACCAATGCTTTTGATTTTATCTGTCGTGATTGCGTAAACAAAATTGAGATTGTCTATTTGTACTTCCATAACAACACTGATGTAATCGCCTACATTAAACGAGTTTAACATGTAAACTATTTCATATAAATATTTGATTTGTATGTTAAATGTATTTTATATTTTACTTTATGTGTATTTTATAACTGATTAGTCTCCTAAGCTTTTTATAACAAAGATGTAATCTTGGGTTTTGGAAACTATTTTGTGATCGAGTGTACTTTGACGCCATTGATCTTGTTTAAGCTGCTTTCATTTTTTTGCATAAAAACTTCGAAACGATTTTAGTTTTGAACAACTTGTTATTATAAAATGTATCATTATTAATCTAAATGGTATTTGTTATATAATGTTGGAAAAGACTCCCAAGTTGTGTTGCCTGAATTACCAGTACACACAATCTGTAGAATTCAGGTAAATTTATAGTGCAGCTTTTAAGTCGTTTCTAACCCTGGCGCAAAATTTGTAGGATTGTATAAAAATTTTGCAGAATTCAAATGGGCTTAGTAATTGTTAAAAAAAATTATTTTTATTATAATTGCATACAGAAGTTTCTTCTAGTAAATTATTAAATACTTTTACTCTAGTGAAGGAAAATAATTTACTTTAAGTCGTTATATGTATCTTTTATCGAAGAAGAACTAGATAGTATGCAAATTAAATATGTTGATTAGCAACTTAATGGTAAAGGCCAAATTAAGATCAATTCTCATATAGTAGATGCTCCAGTAAATTCCTACTTAAGTTATTACCACAAATGACAAGATTTGTCAACTTTGCCATGAGTGATAAAGAAAATGTATATATATATATACATTATTTTTACATCATAGCTGTTTTTCAGAATCTATGTTGTACTGTGATTGAAATTGTATGGATTCTAAACAAAATCAATAATTTCTATTCCACCTAGGTTTCCAAAAAAAGTGATGAATCAAAAAAATCTAGAAATTAAATTAGTTCTTAAAATTAAACTTTATTGTTTCATTCTACAACACTGTTTATTCATCTACTTTGGTAGAAATTTACTGTACGGTAACCATTGGCGAACTTTTGGAAATCGTGCAAAAAGTCCGTATTCTGGCGACTTTCCAGAAACCCAAACAAAATAATCAAATAACGGTCAGATAGGGTTCCCGGGAAACGTCATGGTTGCGAAGTCAAGGAATTCGAATCATCGGTCGAAGCCAGACAAATTGCCACAAAAAATTATGTATCGCCAAATCCGAAAAAAACGCGCTAATGGTTAGCGTACAGTAAATCTGATCCATCTATTTCTACCAATTCTTAAAATCTAAAATAATGAACATTTTTCTTCAGAACAATGGACACTTCTGCCGAACCAGAAGTTGTCAAGGATGAGGAAGAATTTGTGGACTCCGCTTCGGACAGCGTGCTCTCTGAAGAATGGCAGGACCTGAGCAAGTCTGACTATGCCAAGGTCATCTTCTGCAACCTCTACCATGACCCTGACAATGGCGAGGTTGGATGCAAGTTCCAGATTACGGACAATGTCCATGAGGACCCTTGCGATTTTGTCGGACTGTTCAAGATTGGAGAGTCCCAGTGTCTTGTATCCAAGATGTTGTCTGAAACAGAATGCGAGGAGGATGGGAAGTTGCTGAGATGCGTGTTTGCTTGTAAGTAACTTTTTGTGTTTAAAAATTTTTGGAAAGGGAATTTTTTTAAAGGTTGCTGTACCATCAAGTTAGGTTAGGTTTGAATTATTGTCGCACTAGAGCTACACAAGTGCTTTTGGCGACGGGCGTCATATTTTAGAACCACAGTCAGGGTACGAGCCATAGGCACCCAACGCAACCGTTAAGGGCGACATCGTACGCAGCGTTAGGACTTTGAAGGATATTTAACGTGCACGAGTGTACATATCAAGTGTAATTTCAAGATAGCAAGTTCAACCAATCAAGTGAAAAAAAATAGATTGTTTACAAACTTAGTCTGTTGATTAGCAACTTAATGGTAATTGCCAAATTAAGATCAGCTCATATGTTAGGTGATTCAGTATTCCTTCTTGAATTTCTACCACAAATGACAAAATTTGTCTATACTGTAAATTTCCTATTATCCGCGGAATTGGGTGACACGGCATCCACGGATAAGCAAGTTCGCGGATAATCCACACGCAAAAGTAAGGAAAATATCTGCAAAATTGTTTCTGGGTTTAATAAAAGTAAAATAGAGTTATAGTAGTGTATAAGAGAAAGCTAAACGAACCTTGCAAAGCAGTGCTATTAAATTCATGGCCAGTTTATTTTGCAAGTAACTTTTTACGACAAATAGCCCTCGATGTGCACCTGGCTGAACACATTTTGGCACACACCAGGTTTCCTATAATCATTCTTATTTAAGTACATTCGTTGTTATAATGTATTCCTTGTTGTTTAAATGTATTTGTCCTTCTTGAAAAGAATTCGTTGTTCTTGGAATGCATTCTTTCAAGTTTTGAAACAGATAAATTTCATTTCTTAGCATTTTGTTAAATTATTATTTTTGCCGGAGGGAAAAGGAATTCAATGCAGAAAACTTTCTTTGCCGATTATGGCAATGTAGTTACTTATTGAAAAAGCCTTTAAACTTTATTGAATAGGTGAATTTTGTTTCATAAGACTGAAATTAGAAAATACTTTTAAACTTAATAATTTCAAATTATTTTTCTAAGTGGTGTGCTTTATCTGTTTATGTGCTATCATTCATCTTGTATTGTGCTAAATCTTATTCACTTACTCTGAACTTAAAATCTAAATTCAACAATTTTATGATATTTCCCTTTATATTCTTCCTTGCAACTAATTGGCACCACATTTCAGACGAAGATCTCCCATCCGACCTCCAAGATGGTTTCTACCAGTTCCAGTACATTACCCGAGACCAAGAGATCTGTGGGGCCAGCACTCCATTTGAAGTGAAACAGGCCCAGCCTAAGGATGACTCATCTGATGAGGACATAGTCACCGAGAATGCTGAAAATGACTTTGTCTTGGTCCAGCATATCTTGGAGAAAAAGAACCGCATGCTCGAGCAGTTGCTTGAGAAGTTTAGGGCTAAGAACCTCGCTCTGTCTTCAGACGTAGAGACTCTGCTGGCAACAAAGAGCAAACTTTGTCAGGAAAAAGAGGTAAAAAACTTGCTTTTGCAGGGATTGGAGTAACATGTTATTTTTTACAGTTACTTGTAATAGTTACTTTTTGGGGAATTGTATTAGATTTCTCACAAAATAACCAATCTGTTACTTTTCATGGTAACACAGTAACGAAACAATTGGTTATTTTCCAAAGGCTGTCTTATGCCAATTTTGAAAATTCCACTCCTTTTCTTTTAAATTAAATAAAAAATATCTTGCTAATTAATATCTTGTTAAAAAATATCTTGTTAATTGCAGTGTTTTGTTTGTGCTTATGTCTCTTTAATCTTGGCTTTCTTTAAAAAATGGTAAGATGGTTAATTTGAAGTTTTCTTATAATTTAAATTTCCTAAAAATAACAGTAATGAGGTACTTTTCGTATTGAGTAACTGTAACTAGTTACTTTTCATATTTAAATGATTTATAGAAGAGTTAGATTTTTAATAAAGTGACTATAACTGTAAGTTACTTTTTAAAAGGAACTTTACAATCTCTGTGTTTTTGCTACGTTTTTAAAAGTTTTCTTTTTATTCAGGATTAAGTAAGCATTATAAATTCCCTAAATTATAATACTGATATAGGGGCTCTTTAAACTCCCTTAACCCTTTCACTACTGAAACGGTCCACAACGGCCTGCCGACTAAGGATTCGATAATGATATTCCTCTCACATATTACGAGGAAACAAAAATCCCCCGTAGTGAAGGGGTTAATATTATAATAATTGTTGAAAACAGTCATAACTTTTTCTCACAAGTCACTTCAAGGAAATGACACCAGATTTTTTTTTTGTGAAGTCATTGATTTACTAAATTCAAGGCTTGCTCCAATTTTATTTTGATTACTATTTTTTGAATCTAAAAATTACTAGAGGCAGTTGCAAAATGTATGAATGCTTTAAGAAAAAGGTTGACTAAAATTTTAAATTGTTTTTTTTTTTAAATACATTTCTACCTAATTTATGTTAAAGTTCCTAACTTAAAATTTGACTATGAATCAACTAAATATTCATCATAAATTTGTTAGTTTTTATTTCAATTATTGTTTCACCTCTACATTCACATACATGGTCACTTTAAATTTGAAGCTCATATTCTTTGCTATACTAATTACTTTAACAATTCAAAAAAAATTACGAAAGACTGCTATTTATTTTTTCTCTTTGTTGTAGGAAATAATTGAAAATCTCCATAAAGAAATCATATCTTTAAAATCAGAATTTGAGAGGAAATCAACAATGATGAACTTTGAGGTTTCAGAACTTCAAGACAAATTGAAAGACAGAGAAAAGGCTGCAACCAGTTTTGAAAGAGAACTTGATGTTGTTTCAAAAGTATTAAACAAATGCCAGACTGAAAAATCTTCATTACAAAAAGATATACAAATGCTGAAGGAAGTAGTTAAAGTAAGTTTAACTGTTAAAATCCTGCTTGCTAAATTTTTTAAAAAAAATAATAATTCGTTGAATAATGTCCTATTGAAATTATCTAAAGAATATAAATTTCTTCAAAATTAATATTACTTCTGCATTCTTGAAATACTCATGTATTATAAGAGGTCCATGTGTTATTTACGTTTTAAAATAAATTGGTGTATTGTTTAGTACCTGAAATTTAAGAATTTCAACTAAATATAAGTTTAATCTAAAAATAATAAATTTTTAGAAAAAAATCGAGTTGTTCATTATAGAGTAGACTAATATAAATCATGTTTTATATTTCATATTTATATTCTTTTAAATATTACAAAATGCATTTTTTGGTTTAATTATGCAAGTGCATTTGGATTGTTGATTATTTGTTTATTATAGCGTATTGTCCTCTTATTTTTTATTTGGAACTTGTAATCTGATGACCTTTAAACTTGTTATTGCAAAGTAGTTCTTCAGCTCTTGGGTACTTTGCAAGTTCAAGAAGTTGATAAGTTATCGGTTTATCATCTGGATGATCTGTATTCAAATCGCTGAAAGAAAATTAACTCGATGTAGATAATCTAGTGAAAGCTTCCAATAAAACTTTTATACAAGACAGATTTATTGCAAAGAATAAAAACTTCCTTGAACCACTTAAGAAAAAAGCTTCAAACATGGGAAAATCTTTATTATGGCTGCACAAAACAAATGAATTAAAATGAGAACTGAAAGGAATATTTTTGCTCGGGCTTTACTTGTCCGTCCCAGGAATGTGAAATTAGCTTTGAGAAGCTGATGTCATACCCATTAGTTCCAGTACCAGGAGATTTAGCCACTGCTGTTGGTTGTCCTACAAAAGTAAGTCCTACACAATATTTTCAATGCCTTGGAGTCAAAGGTAAATTAGACGCATCTAATAAGATAAATGAATGCATATGTAAGTGACTGCATGACAAATTTCAGTCTGTTCAAATTCTGTCGGTAATATTCCAGAAACTTTGGTGAACTTATGATTAGCAGATATAGTTTTAAGCCACTTTCCAATATGCAGCATGCTATATTTTGTTAAGGATACTTACCTAGATGTATGTATTAGATTAAAACATTTAAAAACAAAGAAAATGTTGCAGAGATACTTTTTTAGTAGAGGGCCTGTAACCAAAATTCTACAGGATTGTAAAAAATGCCTTGCTAATGGAAATGGTAAGGAACAACTGATCAACCTGCTACATAGTGAAAGGGCTCAAAGCAATCATTTCATATTAGTGGAATATGGTCTAGGTGATGTGCATTTTTGCCTGGTTTTTTAAGTTAGTAGAACATATTTCTCCTAATTTTTTTTTATCCAATTTCGAACGCTGGTCTGGCAGATTAAAAAAAATTCATTGTGATCCTCCCACAAATCCCAATTTCTTTTACGAACACATTTTATTATGAAATTATTTATAATAGTCTTGTTTTAGTTCTGCTCATTGTAATTGTGCTTCTTTTTTAGGACAAAGAGTCTTTTCCAACTGAATCTGAACAACGCATTCTTCTTGAACAACTGGACGATCAAAAGTTTATGATTAGAGCTCTTGAAGATAGTAAGCAGCTAGCGTTGAAGGAAATGAGCGATTTGTCAGAGTCTTTAAGCAAAGTATGCATTTATTTATTGTACCTTTACTATTAATCTTATTGCTTTCAGCCTTTTTTACCCAAACTGCTTTGAAATCTGGGTCAAATATTATTTGTTGCTTTTTATGGTTACACTAGCTGTTATACCCGACGTTGCACGGGTAGAGGTGAAAAAATAGTTTTATAGTCAATTTAACTATTTTTTCTTTCATTTGAGTTACATAAGATATGAAGATTACCCAGTAATTTTTTCCATTTAATTACCCATCTTGTATATAGTAATAATTAATATTAATTTCAAAAATACCTTTGATGAGAAGCTCAAATTAAAGAGAATACATATTTAAGTAAAAAAATAGTCAGTAAGAATTTAAAATAAGCTACTCCAGCAAACAGCAAACGATTTGCATTTTTTTTATAAGTTTATTTGCTTTTTAATAAGCTTATGTTGCTGATACCGTTCGTTATTAAAGTACTCCCGCTAAAAATCCCGCTACTTATATTACATTAAAAATTCAAAATTTAAAAAATGCTATAAAATTAACAGATAATGTCATAGTAATTTCCCGAATAAAAACATTTTAGCTCATTTGGCGTGTTTGGCGAGGAAAATATATAGCTACCACTACAGATATTCAGCTCTGGTGCAAAGACCATCGCACAATCAACCAGCTATTAAAAAAAAATTCTCTTTTGCACGTTCTTTGTAATAATTTGTCGAGTTTGGCAAAGTAATTGGCGAAAAAAGGAAGACATGAAACCCTAATATGCATCTGTAGTGCAACGGTCTTCAATAAACAACATAGTTCAGTAAAGCTTAACTATGCTTTTAAAAAATTCATAATTAAAATCATATATACACAATAAAATAATAGAATGGAGACTGGTAGGATTACGTAACTTGAAACATATCCAACTATTTTTTCAAATTATTAATTTTGTTTCTGAAGGCAATGAACAAATATTAAATAAATTAAACATTTTCAATTTCAATTGTTTTCTAAAAAGTTTTATTTAAATATTTCTGCCTGATGGCATCACGAAAGAGAAAAAATGATCGGATTTGAGCGAAAGTGGTGTATTTTTCCGCTTAAAACGTTCGAAAACGATAGAAGGAATGGTCCGATTCGAAAAATTCTTAGCCTATGTTTGTTCTGGAGATAAGATGAATTTTTGTGCCAAATTTCGTGACGATCTGTTGCGTGGTTCTTAAGTTTTTGCGTCCTATACAAACAGACAGACAAACAGAAGTCGCCTTTTATGTATATAGATTATGTTGTTGCTTAACTTCACCTCATAATCGTGAGTTTTCCCGAAATGAGCTAAAAGTCTTCATATTATAAATATCACATTGCTTTCGGGAAGTTTTAGTATGACTTAAACCAGATTTTAGGTTTAGCATTTGAACTAGAATATATTTAGTAATATATGCATGAGATATTATTTTTAAAAACAATTTTATAATGCTGGTTAACTGTATTCATCTTCGAATTATAGAGTCGAAACTACAATCTAATTACGAAATTTGTAGATTTTCTGATTGAAGCCCTTTTTTTTTCAAGTCAGATATCTATATATAATGTAATAAGTTAAACCAGGTGAGCATTGCTGAAATGGTTGCAAAAGTTCATTATTCATTCTGAATCCAGTCATCCTTATACAGTAAACTCCCGATTATCCGCGAAATTGGCTGGCGCAGCTTCCGCGGATAAGTGAATTCGCGGATAATCCGCAAAAATGAAGAAAATGCCTATAAACAAAATTTCTTCTGGGTTTTATTAAAAAAAATTACAGTAACCGTATATAGCATGTACATAATTTACTTACTTCAAAATAACTATTATTGTCGTTTCTCCTATGAAATACTGCAAGCACATTTGATTTTTAGAGGATCCGTTTTCCATCTTTTTAATGAGTTGTAATTCGTCTTTGAATTGTCAAGACAACTTTTTTTTTAGTTTCTCACGCATTTCGCTAGTATCAAAATCGCATAATGCAATTCATTTAAAATAGTTGGCAGTTTATTTTATAAGTGACGGTTTTTGACAAAAACCTGTTCGTGATGTGCACCTGGCTAAACACCAGGTTTTCTAGTCATTCTTATTTTAATGCATTCGTTGTTCTTGTTAAATTAATTCGTCGTTCTTTGAATGTGTTCGTCGTTCTAGAAAGGAATTCGTTGTTCTTGGAATGCATTTTCCAAAAAGTTTTGAAACAAATTAAATTTATTTATCGAGTTTTTTTTTTCTTAATTTTTATATTTGAGCTGAAAAATGGGAGGGGGGGAAAGGGAGTGGATAGTGGCCCGCGGATAATCCGCAAAGCGGATAATTAGGAGTTTACTGTATCTATACTACTTTACCCTATTGTTTTTTTTAGTGTAGCTTCTATTAATTTACTTTTTATTTTTCAATAGCGCACTAAAGTACTTAATCAAACTCGATGTGAATTGGCAACATGTAAAGGCAAAGTGAAAGAATCAGAATCCATTATTGAAAAGGTAAAATATTTAAATTTATAAAGTATATATAAATTTATTTGTAATAAGTTAACTAAATTATTTTCATTTATTTAGCAAAATCAAGACATTTCTGTATTCAGAGAAAGAACTAAAGACTTGACTGAGTGTTTGGATGATAAAAATGATGAAATTAAAAAGGTGTGTTTCTGTCCTAATAAAATTGAACATAGTGATTAACAAAAAAAAAACCCTTATGAGTATTTTGTAAATTAAAAATTTCATTTGATCCAACTGCCATCTCTATCTGTGGTATACATAATTTGTTTAATAATTAAAAGTATGAATAATTGACATGATTTAAAATCAGTTTGTATTAATCAAAACTGTACTTATTTGTTTGCTGAATTTTTCTATTAATGTTATCATATCCTTAAATCTTGACTTACAATGTTTTTTTTATGACTTGACTCTTTTATTGGGTCATAATTATTGTGGCCTTTATAATCCAGCAACATTGGGTCAAACATTAATTTTTATAAGTACACAAAAATATGCTAGATGTATCTTAATGTCAGTGTGTAATAATTAATTACAATCTTTAAAAAAACTGTTCCAAATAAATTATTTTATATGAAATATATGTTTGTTCATTCTAGCAACAAGACGAAATTTCCAGGCTAAACGAAGAAATTAAAGGTTTAGTTAAACTTCTAGAAAAGACTGAGGCAAGAGTAAGAAAGGTACATACATATTTTATATTTAAAATGGAAAACAACAAATTCTTACATTTAATGGTATTTATTTCTCCCAAAATATATGCTTTATATATTTGAATATTAAAGCTTAATTGAAATTCAGCTATCAATTTAGCCTAAATCTAAATTTAACTCTATTTAATATTCTTTAATTACTGAGATCTGACACCATTTTTTTTTCTTAATTTCCTATTTTAAGAATAAATTCAAAGTGTAGTCCTGTTCTAAAACCAAATCTTTTTTGTGGAAAATATTGTTTTATATTAAATGTAGTACTTATAAACTCTCTTCGTATCGTGCATTTTAGTCTGAAAAGTCTGTAGCCTCACGTCTACAGCAACAGTCTGATATAGCTGAAGAAGATGTCAAGAAACTTTTGTTCAATGCATTTACAGAGGCAGAGGTAATAACAAATATTCTCTTTAATAGTGTTAAATCTCTTTTAATGCTTTAAGTTTTCTTGTTAAACTTTAATTACAATAATTATCAAGCTTAATATATACATTTACATAATTTTCTCATTCGAATAGGAGAGAAGGTTTATGAAATTAATTTTAAACTTCCCCAGTTTTTCATCAAGATTACTTTTAATCAATATTTAGTAGGGATGCACCGAATACCAAATTTGGTCGAATACCGATTAACAAATATTCGGCCAAAGTCAAAGCCGAATATTCACCAAATCTAACAATGATAACATGGAGAAATTTGAAAACATTTAAATTTCACTATTCGGCCAAATAGTAACTGAATATTCGGTGCATCCCTAATATTTAGCATCTTAAAATAACATGCACAAATATCTTAAACTTATGTGCAAAGAAGAGAAAGCAAAGACAAAGCAAGAGAGGAAAAAATAAGATCTGATATGTAAATATTTGCTAACGATTGAGGTTTTTCTATTTAGTGTTTTTGGTACTGTTATTGCCTTGGTTGTTATCAGACAGCTTGAGTGTCAGACTAGCATGGATCTCAGTCGTAAGAAAAATTGTAATGTGGAACTTCCTAATTTTAAATCCTATTATTTTTAAATTTAATAATCTAAACTAAATTTTAAAATATTGTTCTTTTGATTTAGAAATTAATCTGCCGTGGGCAGGTAACCTGCAGTAATCGCAACAATGAGTTATACCATTTTTTATCTGAAAACAAAATCCAGTATGTTTCCTTAATTGCTAGAGTAATTGAGTGCTTGCAACAATTGTCCAAGTCATTATGGAAGTTACTGCAGTTAACCTGCCTGCGGAAGTAATGTACAGATATGGTAGTAGTATATATATTTTATTTTAAGTTGTTAAAGATATTTTAAGCTATGATTTTTCTACCGATTGAGGTTCATGATGCTTGAACCGCGGGATAAACTAGTTTCTGATCGTCACTACTCGCCAAGCCGACCTCAAATATGGACTAATTCTCAGTCGATGAAGGGGCTGGGGAGCCCAGTCGGTTAGGCATTTGCCCTAGCATGCGAAGGGTCGGGGTTCAGGTCCGGGCATCACTAAAATAACTGCCGACTTATAAACAGTTCATGCAGCCAAAAATGTCCGACGAATACTACCCAGTGTAAGGGAGTGCACGTTAAATATCCTTCCAAGTCCTAACACTGTGTATGATGTCGCCCTTAACGGTTGTGCTGGGTGCCTATTCAGGTGTCGGCTCGTCACTTGACTGTGGTTCTAAAATATGAGGCCAATCGCCTCTGTGTAGCTCTAGTGTGAGGATAATTCAAATTTAACCTTACCCAGTCGATGAAGGGGGACCCCATGAATCTTAATTTAATGTGCTATAGTTTTCAATATTACTCCATTTTCAAGAATAGTCAAATCCACATTTTTTTTTGTCAATATCTTAAATCATTTTCACCAATGTGGTAAGCATTAATTTATATTTTACTGTTTTTAACACTGTTCTATGTATGTATTATTTTAGAAATACTTAGCTTTGGTGGATAAAATTGTAGAAAAAGTTGACTTCACAGATGTGTCTCAAGAAAAGGCATTTTATGAACTCAAGATAATGGTAAATATAGCAAGTGAATGATTTATAAATTAGCTTAATCGAGAAAAAATCAATTTTAGAATTCTTTAACTTTAAAAGTATGTATTATTTAAAATGTGCAAGTTGTATATTTTTGCTATTAAGTAATTAAAAAGCTGAAAACAAAAAGTTAGATACTATTAAGATCACCCTGGCCTACTTTTTTCCGTGTTAAAATATGTTGTTTAACCAATATGTATTTACTTTATTTAACATAAAGTTTTTAAACAAGTATCTTTATTCATAATATGTCACAAATATTTTTATTTAATTTTGCATATATATTTGCTATATCTTTAATTTAAGTATGATAATATTGCTAGTCTTGATTTTAAAAATACTGATTTAATCCCTTTCTGCGCACAGTGATTCCTAGAAATTAATTTAACAAATATTTCTATTGAAATGTTATAAATATAGGTAGCAGGAAAGTTCATGCTAGCTAAATTGCTGCTTTGATTATAAGATCAAGTTTTGTTTATAAACTACTTGTGCACAAGCTGATGTTATTTATCGCTCATAACAATTATTCATTTCTAGTTCTTTGTTTTACTGGGAAAAATGAAGAAACCAACCGAAGGATCCAATTGCAAAGGAAACTCTTCGAAAAAACCTCAATGTATGAAAGAAAAGCAAAAGAAAACAGCTTCTCGTACTTTACCTTCCTGTGAAGGGCAAACAACTGAAAACTCGAGTTGTTACAGCAAAGCGTAAGACATTTAGCTTGGTATTTTTTTGTTTTACAGAATTTCTATCTAACTCTCTTTAACAAGAGGATAAAAAGAAACTTCTCTACTCTCACCTATAACTGGATGAGCTTTAGGTGTGAACAAGTGGTGTAGCCACCATGTGGACCTTAAAAGTCAATAATAAATAAGGATATTCTCTAATTTATTTTCTGGTTGATGCCTGTATACAGCTATAAAATATTTACAAGTCCCTAAAACCCCCCTAAAAAGGTCCTGAAAGTTTTCCCCAAGTTTTAAGGGGGTAACCTTGTAGTTACATATGTACACTTGTCTAGCATAACATTAAAACAGTTTTACCAGCCCTTGTTGCTGTCAGGTTTGTTAATTATTAGCTTTAAAATTTGAGTCTACTCTTGTAATTTAATAGCAATCTGTAAGTCTATGATTTTTAATTTTTGTGATTACTTACTTTTGTGTTTAACTTATTTATACATTTTTAAATAAATATTGACATAGTAATATGCTGATTTAAGTTTTTTTTTTTTTAAAGTAATAATGTCTTCAGAGTTCAAAGAGAAAAGGCTGTTTCCACCCAGAGTAAGGAAGTTCAGGTAAAGTAAAATAGCTATGTGTTTTTTCTTAAATTCTTTTTTATATAGTGTGTTATTGTGTGTTGAATATACATAATTTACATACTTTGAAACAAATGTTTTTGTTTTATTTTTGCATTTTCATACTTTAAAAAAAAGTAAATTGTGTTGAAATTATGTAAAACTGTTTAACAACGTAATAGGTTTACAATTTTGATACAAGAAAATTCTTATTTAAAATAATAGTAGTCTATTAATTTATTTTATTATTTTAAGACCTTGTTTCTCTGAACTTCTACAACACTTTGATAAGTTTCTTTTTATTTATGTAGATAAAAATCGGATTCTCAAAACTAATAACTTAAACTACAAAATATAATTTTCTTTTCATGAACAAGGTTTAAACAATCACACATATTAAGTGTCTGAAATATCAAGGGCTTTGTAAATTATGCAAGGCATTTAGAGAGGTTGAGCTAAATCTTACTAAATCTTGCATGGTTGGAGGGAAATGTCACATAATTTTTCCCACTAAAGTTGTAAAATTGTGTTAGATGCCAGGTGATGAATTTCTATTTGATGCCATGAAAACATTGTGAAGTAACTAATTTCGACTTAAGATTAAAATTATCTATTTTCAAGAAGCAACGAATGGATATGTTAAGGATTTATAAAAATGCAAAATATTTAAATTTATGGAAAGGTATTTTTGATGAAATGTTTACATGCCCTGTCGGGCATGTGAGGCGAAAAAATACGTGCCCGATTGGAATTTTTACATGCCCCGGGCATGTCGGGCAATATAATTTTCGAGCCCTGTTAGATGCAATACTTGAATTCCCATAAAATAAGTTTTTTGGACTTGAATTTGGAAAATATCTTGGTACTATTTATCGTGGCTTTTCCAACCTTACTTGAAAGTGTTGGGGGAATGAATGGTCTGTTCTTTTATATAAGACTGGTGTTTCTTTAGAGCTAAAGTGCTAAATCTCACCAAAGGAGGGTCAAAACTGCCTTGCATAATTTATGAACGCCCTCCATGTAGGTTATTGTATACATAGTGTTTTTTAAAATTCATTTGAAAATAGCAGTCACGTAAAGATTAGTTTATTTTGCCGCAAAAATTGCTTAAATTTTAGTTTTTCCTTTATTTCGGTTTTGATACTAGAGTTCTTTTTATGCCAGCTAATCACATTAAGGACTTTAATTTAATGATTCAACTCTGTTGTGGATACTACAGTTAGGACTAAAACTTCAATTTGTTGTGCCCTTATATAACTATTTTCTTTTGATATCAATGCTTAGTAAACATTAAATTAATTTTACCGCTTACTTTTTTCTGCCATTAAAACTTCTCTAATATAATGTATGTATATATTTTTATAGGTTTGTGATGATTTATCAGCTAGTGAGGCACGCCCAGCCAGTTCATCTTCCTTTTCTCAAATAGAAGATTTTGAAGATCAACTAAATGAATTGAAAGCACAAATATGCACAGTAAGTTGATGTTACATTTGTGTTTATCACTGACAAATAAATGTCCTAATTTATTTAGAGTTGTTTTAATCTTAACATAGTACATGCCATTATGTAGTTAAAGTATAATATGTTATTTTGCAGCTGAATCAAGAAATTGCCAAGAAAGAAACGGTCATTGAATTTATTTCTTCTGAAAAGGTGAGCTGAGGCTTTAAATTCGTTCTTGGCGTTAGATTATCTTCATTTTAATCAATCTTTCTTTTATGTTTTATACTTAGATTACTCCATAATTACAAACTCATAATTCATGCATTTCTTTCTATATTCAGGTTAATCTGTTGAAATGCGAACTTCTGCTTCAAGAAACCATAAGAGAGCATGCTGCTAGAATCACTGAAGCTGCTGAGCTCTACAAGAAGCAGTTTGTCGAAATAGAGAAGTTGAAGAAAAAGCTGAGGCATACTCAACGTCATTCTTCTAAGGTGCCCAAAAATTTTATATTCATTAAAATACTTTAAAAAAATGTGACCGTATTTAAAACTTGCATTAAAAATCTCCTACTTAATTGATTATGTATATTTTTCCATTTATGTTGATATTTTCGCATTAAATATCTGCAAAATTACTGCTATAAAATTGCAAAATAGTTATTAAACATTTTCTGCATGCAACCATTCCATTCTTATGATAAAACTTTATATTAACATGTAATAAACAGATAACAGAAACTATTATGCTACTGTAGCTACATAAATTGTTACTTTGCTTAAAAATTATGTTGCAATATAATAGCTTTGAGTATTATAATCAGCAAAAATACGGCCTTGCATTATGGCCCAATGAATCATAAATATTGCATTTTGACCAAAATTGACTTTTATGTTAATCTAAAATAATTTCTGTGTATATACTCGTACCTTGCACCAAATATAATTATTATAATTCGAGAATTCTTTCCTTCCTTTTAAATTTACATAAAAATATAATCTGTTCCCAGACCTCGACTTCCAAAGTCATTGGATACGAATCCTCTTCAACAGCTGAGGACGTGTCTCCATTGAGAATGGTGGAGAAGGCCCCACCTACGAAACGGCCCAGAAAGACGAGTCTAAAATCAGCCGAAAAGACCGTCTCGCTCAAAGTGGGTGACAGGCAACCCCCCATGCTGAAGGTCCTATTGAGGTCTTACACTAAAAAGGCAGAAAAAGTTGCTTCCTTGAAGACAAAGAAGTCTGGAAAGCCCCAGGAGAAAAATTTGGCCTTTGAAGCAGCCCAAGGATCGACTGCCGACGAAAAGGTGTTGTTGTCCCAGGAAATAGGCACAACATCGGGGAGTGAGACGGTTTCGGATTTCAATCAGCCGCCTACTCTGAACAAGTTGTCGTTTGCTACTCTTTCGAAGATGGTCAAAGACAAAAGGAGTGGTGGGTATTTTTTTTCTTTGTATTTTTTCATTCTAAAATGTAAAATACCAGAGTTCATATAGCAGTTTGAGTGTTAAAATGATTGTTGAGTGTGAGGTAATTTTAATTGTAAGCCCCTTCTAATATTTTTTTTTACTACAATGAAGCAAAAATTCTAGCACAACATTTTTTTTTACTCGTAAGTTATTTCTATCCGCTTCTTAAAAATTATTCAATCACCTCTAATTTTTGGTTAATTAACAATGTTATTTGGTAACTTTATTTGTATTAAGTAAACTTTAACTTTTATGCAATCATTAGCTAACATTAACTTATTTTACTTAAAGAAAATAATTTCCCTTCCAAGAACTTTCTAGATATTTTTTTTTAATAAAGATGACTTTTTATTAGGTTATTTATTATGATATTTACTTACTTAAAGCATGCTTCTCAGAATTTTTGGATAGTCTGTGTGAAATAAAATTAAATGTTTTTAATTCTTTTGTAAATTTTCTAATATCTTCACATCTGTATATACTTTATTTTAGAAAATAAATCACCAGTAACTGAGAAGCCTGTTCCCCTTAGAAGTATTAGTGATTCTGACACAGGGGAACATGTATTGAGAAACTCGACTGTTTTTCTCCCTGAGGTAGGAAGTAAAAATCGTATTATGCTTTGTTGTTGAACAAAATAAATATTTTCTTAAAAGTATTATGGTTTATATGATTCTATAATATCACTTTTTGAAATTGGTTGAATATTTTGTTGTAAAATAACTTATTGAAATTTTTTAAAAATATTCAATCAGCCAGCTACATTTTTTTTATAAAAAACTTTTGTAAAAGACATTCAATACAGCCTGAGTTGAGAATATTATTTTTTTTTCAATGGATTAACACAGAGAAAAGACTTTGATATAGAGACCCATTTCCCCTTAAGACAAAATGTCACTATACTCCGTGCCAGCCTAACTTGGGTAAAAACAAATAGTAAAAGTCCGGGGGGGAAAGCGCGATTGGTCCGTTAGTTGGAAACTCTTGTAAGATAACATTTACATGCAAAATGATTTGAATACAATTTAACCAAAATACATTTTTCATTCTGATAAAATTTGGAAATTTTTCTCAAATATTCAAATCTGTTAGACCTTAAATGAAATAAATGTTTTGAACATGTTTTCTGGATGGATTCACAAATAATTTATGGAACTCTTTACATCCGCGGAAGGATCTTCTCCATAGCATATTTCTATTTACCCTACTTAGGTTGACAAGGAGTGTATGAGTTTTGCTAAATCATTTAATGTGACTATGCTTGATTCCAAATTTTTAGTAGATACACCTTACATTTATATTTAAAAAAAATAAAATCCAGAGCATTAATTGATATTGTGCTGTAAATATAGCCCTAATGAATATTGAAGGGCCTCCTAAAAAGCACTTAATTTTATCCAAAAGTTTTTAGTATACATTTCGTAAAATGTTCATTACACATGTAAGCAACTTATAAGTAATCTTATGCAATGTGACTTTAAAAAAACTGAAATTGATACATTTATAAATTTTTATATTTTTAATGTTTAGGGAGAAAAGAAACCAAATGTTGTTGCTTCCCCAAGCCCAATTGATGTTGCTAGTGAAGAAGGTAATTAAATTTACATTATGTAAACTTGTAAAAATTTCATTTTGATTTTAAATATTGCCAAGTTCTGCATTAACAAATATTTAAACCAATTTGAATCGATTTTTTATTACCACATCAATCTTTAACTTGAATCATAAACTTCCTTAACCTTGAATCATAGATCTCCAAATATTTTGCATTTAGTTAGAATGTAATGTTATACAATTTTCAGTTTATTTCTTTAAAAAAAAAACTGGCCAGCAAAAATTTAGAACCTCTTTTGGAGTAAAGGAAAATAAGATAATCTTTTGGTATAGAAAAAGTAAGAAATATACTTTTTAACTTAGCAATGCAGCACGGCTCGAAAAACTGCCCTTCCTCCCATCCTTGGTGGTCAAAAATTCCCCGAGGACAACTAATTACTTAATTACGGCGTCCTCAGGGTTCCCCCCATTAATTTTTGTTATCTTGCAAGATTCTGGAGCTCACTTCTAAAGTGACCCTTTAATCTAGAAATCTTGTTGATTCCTTTGTCAGACCAAATGCGCATTCTCACGAAATCAATAAACAAGAAAAGGTGCTCTGTTCATGTGCTGTTGGACTCGTTATGAAGGAATTAACAATTATGTACAAAATTCATCATGCACTGGTCTTGAACAAGAAGCATTAAACGCTGTTATGAACATTAACCTTAAATGGAAAAGCCCTTTCATATTTCTGCGCAGAAATTTGATTAATCAAATAAACGTAGTACCCTTGGATAAATTGAAATTCCTGGATAACTTGAACTTTGTCATTTTAATTATTTCGTAAAAAAAACACTAGGTTGCTATCATAGTAACCTAGTATTTATATATTTTTTATTACTGTATAATGTAATCCTATTGCAATTAACTAATACTTTGTGCGTTTTATATAAATGTTTTTTTTAAATAAGACAAAATTATAATTTTATTTACTTTGAAGCTATTTATATATAATTCGAGTTTGATGGGTTAATTTCAAAGGAGGACAGGTACACTTTTGGCCAAGCCGTCCTTGTGGACTGGTCAAATTTCTGAGGGGTTTTTTTTAGCCCTGTGCAATACAGTGTCCTTTCAGAATGGACACGGACACCCAAATAGCAAAAATACAAAATCAAGTTCTATAGCTTTAGCATAAATCATTCAATATTATCTAGAGTTAATTGCCGGAATTAAAAAACAATTATTGTGACATTTCTTTGTAAATTTTACAAACTTGTCAAGCAATGATATGTTTACATCTGTACGCGTCTTTTTTCTGTAATAAGCAACAAAGTAACTCCTCCTTATTTGAATTATACTGCCTGAATTTTTCATTAAAAATATATTATTGTTTTTTAAATGAAAAATAGGTATTTCTCCCAAATAACAGGCACAATATTAAATCCTTTGACTGTCGGTTAATTCAGAGTTTTTTTTCTTTGAATGTAAATTTGTTACTGAAAGCTTAGCTTAACATTTTTGTATTTTCTTCAGATAACTGTAAACAGGAAACTGTTGATAAATCACCATGTTATCAACCTTTGTATCCAAAATTAGATGAAGTAACTTCTTGTTCAGAACCTGCAAATCCTGATTTATTAACGGTGCAATTGCTGTTGAATGAAGAAATTGCAAAAGTAAAGCCTTCATCAAGTTTGTGGTAAGTGAATTGGCAATGAGTATGAGGATTTGTTTTATTATAAAAAGTCTTTGTACACCTTATATTTTTTTAGAACTTCAAACTTAGTTAAGTTAAAAATTGAGAAACACAAACATTCTTTTTTGCTTTACATTGTAAATTGACTAACTGTATTCTTTATTTATGTTATAGTTGTTATCATTATGTGAACCACATCAGAACTTGATTTTTCTATGAACAAAATATAACAATTGTGGGCACAGACAATGTTGATGACAAATAAACTTAAAATTGCAATTTAAATAAAATAATACCTTCATTTTAGACAAGATTTGTATTGCACTAAAAGATTTACATTTATTAATCAATGTGATTCATGCCATTGTCTCAATGTCAAAGGAAGTAAATAAAAGTCAACGGAGTTAAGACATTTTGTTTGTTAGTCACTGACGCTATTGTAGTTAGCTTTTTGATTGACAGATGGCTATTTGTTTCAAAAACTTAAGTCCCTTTTCAATAATATTTAATCTAATCCTTTTTCAATCATGTTCAATTTAAGTCCTCAAGTCCTTTTTTTGACGATTGTTTAATTAAGAACAATGTTTATTCTATTGGTTGTCATTATTTAATAATGTAGTTTATGCATGATTTTCTCTAAATGTTAGAAATGTATGTTGTGTGTGCAAAAAATATACCTTGGGGCAGGGTACAGTACTAAAATTCCATTTTTTTTTAAAAAATCTATTTTCATTTTATAACAATAGTCAAACAGATATTAGTTATTCCTAGCAACAGTGCTAGAACTGTGGGTAGACGCAGGATGACTTGTTTCCCTCACTTTTCACGAAAATGGCCTTGTGTCACCCCTCTTTTAATGCTGCTTAAGTCCATCCCTCCCTCTTTTTATGTTTAATTAGCTTCTTTGCACTAAAACAAAAAATAGTCAATTAATAATTTTGATGGTTCTAGTCTAGTAATAGATTTTTCGTGGGGGAGGGTGGGTTACTTTTAGCCAAATTGTAGCACCAAACTTTTTCTCTTACACTTCTACCACTGCCTATACCATGTCTATTTACTTGGCGAACTTCAAAATCTTCCCCCATCCCTTTGCTTGGTTTTGTAGGACACGCGTTTCTCCAAACCTAACACATTTAAGATTCTGTCGTGAGGTTGACATTTCAAACCCAAGTAGGGTGGGGGGAAAATACGCTAACGCCGTTTCGAAGAAAACCGCATGTGTGGTGGGAGAGTTAAAGGCTTTCGAAATTCCCATTCAGGCTAGAAAGGGTATAGTGAGCATTTTAAGTACATAAAAGATAAGCTATTAAAGCTTTATCACAGAGACAGAAAAACATTTTGAGAAACTCATTCTCATATTGTTTTTATTTTTATAGCAGTGAAAATGATGAAGAGGAGGAGTCTTATGACATCCCTTGTGTCTTGTGCAACATGCATTTTGCCGTTACAACCCTGTCCAATGTTCAACTGATGGATCATCTGGAAAATGAACACCAAATCAGCATGTGCCCCGTATGTGGCCAGCTGTTTGAATCAGCTGTTCCTAAAAAGTATCTAGAGATTCATGTAAACAAGCATTTCCAGTAAAAAAAATATGTTGGTTTTACTTACTGGTTAAGAATGCTTTTTAAAAGTATAAGTGTTTTTTTTCTCCGGTGGTATCCAAGTTGTTGTCGATATATATTTTCTCCAGGAATTGTATGTAAAAAGTAATCTTCATTATGTTATGCGTCTTAAGAAAAATACAAATAATAAAAACAAATATTTAATTTTACTGAATATTGTTGGATAAATTTATTAATTTTTGTAATATATTACATTTAAAATTTTCCTATATGCATGGTATCACTAGCTTTAAGTATTTTATGTGGTTAAATATGATTTAAAATAAATAAATACAGAACTATCATAATATGCTGTTGTCAAACAGTAGATAATTTCAGTTGCAATTATAACTTTTTTTAATATTAAGTTAAATGTCTTTATAATTAACAAACCATGTGTTGAAAATTTTATTGTAAATAGCAGTATTTAACTAAATTTGTAAATAGTAATTTTTTTTATCCTGCTAACTTTTTTCCCCTTATCCTTAAATTTAAATAAATGCCACATATTAGGATAAATCTCTTGAATTTTCACAAAATAATTTGTTTACAAAACATCGAAGTAGGCATCATATATTAAGATAAATTACTTTTATGCTTTGAAAAAACAACATTAATTCTTGGCACAAATGCTCTTAAGTTGTTGAGAAATAACCTCATATGTTATTCATTTTCAAATTAAACTATGAATTTTTGTTTTTATTATTTTTAAATATTTTCCTTGTTGCTCTATGTGTAACTTTAGATGTGTACTAGAATTATTTTGCTGGTGTTATAATACATAATCCGCTAATTAATACTAACTTTTAAGTATTAATACATTTTTGAGAAGGTGCTTCTTTATTTTATTAATTGATTTTTTTACATATTTTTATTAATATGCATTGTGTGAGGGATACGCAGGGTGGGTTTATTGCTTTTGATGACATTTATTACATGTTATTGCTGTGTGTTATGTAACTGTGTTTTTTAGCTGTAGGAATAGAATAACTGCAAGTGTATATCAGGGTTGCGCCTTTCTCAAAGGCAATGTGAATTAGATTATAGATTTTTTCCATTTATTTCTTATGATTTATATTGAAGGCAATGATGCATTCAAACCGGTTGATATTGTGATTGTGCAAAAAAAAAAAATTGAAGTTTATTTTATACAACAAAAAATGTGATGCACTTCTTGTATTTCACTTATTAATATTCTTTGCTTAATCAAGATTACATTGAATTTTAAGATGAAATGGCATTAGCTATGTCATTGGTTAAAATTTGTTGATATTGAATGTAGCATTATAAGTTAAAATGGTTTATTTAATAAAAAAAAAATATTATATCTATGATTTTTGTCCTTCCTTATTTACTATTGATTTGATATATGAATTAAATATTTGTTTTCATAATTTTAGAACTGTTAATGAGTTATTGTCTATAAAAGAGTATTCCTGTAAGCGTTTTTAAGGAACAAAAACTATTAACTTCTGAATTTAATTAGTTCGTAACTCAAATTAATGAAAGATTTTTTTCATTCAATTTCGATAAATTATAGTTTAATGTTAATATCACAATAATGGAATTATAGTTTGTCACTTAACTTTCTAAGAAAAGGTTTATTCCTGAATAATACAAACTATTGTATTGAAATATACAATTTGTTTACCCAAAAAAATAGTCGCTATAGCAATTACTAAAAAAAAAATCAATAGTATAGTCGCGATAAAAGGATTGGGTTAGTTAATATTGGCCACTATAGTTACAGACTTCGTAAGCGGACCTCGATAACTTTTTGAAATTTGAAAAGTATTTTGTAGTATTTAAAGCATTACATAAAAAATTGTATCAGAGAAAAATATTGACATTAATTTCCAAATAAATCGATTGAATTAAATTTTGTATGATATTTTAAACTATCTTTAAGTTGTTTTTTAAAAAAAACTACTTGAGTTATATTATTGACAATCGTGTCTTCCATGAAAACTTCAGTTTATCACTTTTACAACAAAAAAAATGCAATATTTTTTGACAACTAAGGTATGGCGATTGAAAGAACTTTTTGAGTGCAAAAATGATAAGTAAATTGATAAGAAGCATTTATTAATCCAACCTTATCATTGACATTGCTAGCTTCTACTCTTGACAAAATATTATTTTCGAAGTTGCAACACTACGTAAAATTGCTATCAGCTGACTTAGATTTTGGTTTACCTGTGATAGATTTTATGAACCTCGTTAAAAATAACATAAAAGTTTTACTTGAAGGTAATTTAATAAGCCATGTTTTCGCTTAAGAAAAAGAGGGCCACCTCTATCGGGGAGGGTAAGTAAAAAGGAATTTTTGATAACTTTTGAATTTTATTTTTGTTGCATTTTAATCCATAAGTTTATGAAAAATCTAGGTCAATAAACATAGGTGTTTTGAAAAATTGTCTTGAAAACGTGTCAACGATACGCGTACGACCTATCTTTTTTTTTTTTATCGTCCATGAATTTGTCCCAAATAGACATTTATCTTTCTCACCTTTTTCTGAGCTAAAAATGATTTCTTGAAAAATCTATAAGGTTAATTAAATACAATTCGTGTTAAATTATAGAATACAGGGGACCCGAATGGCCGAGCGGTTCGCATCGCAGGCCAGCAGCCTGCGCGCTGTAACGGGTGCTGGTTCGATTCCCGTCTTCGGCCTGGGTGTATTTCCTTTCTCCGCGACAGTAAAAACTCTTTCTGTGTCTGTCTTAGTTGACGAAGGCTTATAAGCGGGTATCTGATCAAGCATAAAAGCCGGAATATATATGTACCTATCCCATAAAATACAGATATTTTAAAATTCTGTTTTGATGATTTGAGAAATAAATAATAATTAAATTACTAAATATGAAATAAGATAAACAACACTAGTCTAAGGGACCATTCTTATAGCATCCTTTTCAGAATCTGTAAATTAAAAGATAAAATGGAATCGAACACTAATCAAAGTTTCGTCAATCGTTATTCATTTTTAAAGTGCTAACATGCGGTTTTGATAACACATTCATGGTAAATAGAAAGAAAGAAAAACATCTCATATAGTCCAGTAAATCTGTCGTGAAAAGGGGGGGTTACCTAACAAAAGGTCAAGTAGTTCTGATTTTTGGATATGTTTTAAATATTGGAGGTTTAACTAAGAATCCAAGTTTGTGACCTTGGGGCGCCGCCGCTAGCTGCGCCCCAAGGTCAAACGTGGGTCTTCTTTTAGTTTTTGCAGATTTACTCCATGAACGGCCAGTTTTACAAAAAAGTAATAAATGTAAGAATTAAAGATAGATAAATATGCTACAATTTGAGTCCAAACTTGTGTTTTTAAGCCTAATAGTTCCTGAGATACAGCTCCTCAAAAATAGTGTAAATTGGAAAAAAATTGCCATTTTCAAAATTTATCAATTTTTTTCTCCAAATTATTGATTTAATAGCAAGGTTATATCAATGTAATTAATTTGTACACGTTACCAAAGGGTAATTTAAGGTTTCGGATGCTTTTTTATGTTTATGTTTCATTTTTAAGATAAAAAAAAGCCTTGCCACCGCGCGTGCGCCCCAAATGGAAAATTTGGATATCGCGCCTCAATGTTCAGTAAATCTGTCGTAAAAGGTTGTTACCTTACAAGGGCCAAGTAGATTTTATTTTTGGATATATTTTATGTATTGAAGGTTTAATTAAGAATTCAAGATTTTGACATTGGGGCGCCACCGCGGGTGGCGCCCCATTGTCAAACGTCGGACTTTTTTTTTTAGTTTTTGCAAATTTATTCAAAGAAAGGCAGGTTTTACAACAAAGTAATGAATACAACAATTAAACAGGAAAGAATATGCTACAATTTTAATGTAAGTTGGTTTTTTTAAACCCTGATAGTTTTGGTAAAACATCTCTTCACAATTTGGGAATTGAGAAAAATCTGAAATTTTCTCCATTTTGGCGGATTATTCCCCTGTAAAATTAATTTTATAGCGCATTTATTAAAGACTAAAAATTCTGCATGCGCAAACATAGACTAATAGTCAAGCAAATGTGATAGTAAAACAAGCATTTGAGGATGCAGACGTACTAATTGTGGAAATTGCTGTTTCATTTGCATCTCAGTATGACAACATTTTTATAGTTGGGGAGGACATTAACCTATTAGTCATTCTAACGGGATTAGCTCCAATGATACAGAACTTGTACTTTCGGAAAAGTGGAAAAAGTGGAATGCCCTGATGTTATATACTCTGCATCTTCATTTAAATACAAATGCAGTGAAATGATACTTTTCATCCACGCTTTCAGTGGGTGTGATACCACTAGTGCCCTCTTCGGTCAAGGGAAAGTTAAGTTTTGCTCACTTCTTGAAAAACACCAATTTCTGCAAACTGAATTACAAGTGTTCCTCAGCCCTGAAGCTACTAGTGATCAAGTGGCAAAGGCAGGCGAAATTTTCCTAATTAATTTGTATGGAATTAATTCTAAAAACTCTACTTGCGATCTTAATGACTAGCGCTACCAACTTTTCACAAAATCAGCTACGAAGGCGGGGTTCAGTCCTGAACACTTGCCTCCAACAAAAGACGCAGCACGGTTTCATGCCTTGCGAATCATTTTCAATACAGAACTGGTTAGGGCATGAAAAAAATCTTCTCGAATGGGGATGGGAACGCACGCGATGTGGTCTATCCCCCCTCAAAATGGAAAGGGATGCAGCTCCCGAATCCCTCCTTAAAATGATATCTTGCAACTGTAAAAAAGGCTGCAAGAATGCTTGCGGTCGTCGAAAAGCAGAACTTTTATGTTCCTACCTATGCAGCTGTGACATGGGAGAGGCTTGTGAAAACATTGCGGATATTATTGTGCTTGACGCCTCTGAAAATAAGGAGAGCGATTCAATGTCCAATGAATTTATACATGAAGATGTGGAAGTTCTCTATTTAATTGTTTGTTTCAATTTTGTAAAACTACCCTTTTCGAGAATAAATATGAAAAAAAAAAGAAAATTTTGCCGTTTTTCTGATGTGGAGCAGCCCGCGGTGGCGCCCCAAGGTCTAAACTTGGATTCTCAAAAAGACTTCCAATGCATAAAACATATCAAAAATTCGAAACTACCCGAGCCTTGTAAGGTAACCTACTTTTTTTTTACAACAGGTCTACTGAAAATTGGGGCGCGATATCCAAATTTTCCATTTGGGACGTGCTTTTTGTATACCACCATTTTACAGGACCATGGGGCGCCACCCGCGGTGGCTCCCCAATGTCAAAATCTTGAATTTTTAATTAAACCTTCAATACATAAAATATATTCAAAAATAAAATCTACTTGGCTATTGAAAAGTCCGACGTTTGAACATGGGGCGCTACCCGCGGTGGCGCCCCAAGGTCAAAACGTTGAATTCTTAATTAAACCTTCAATACATAAAATATATTCAAAAATAAAATCTACTTGGCCCTTGTAAGGTAACAACCTTTTACGACAGATTTACTGAACATTGGGGCGCGATATATCCAAATTTTCCATTTGGGGCGTGCTTTTTGTATACCACCATTTTACTGGACCATGGGGCGCCACACGCGGTGGCGCCCCAATGTCAAAATCTTGAATTCTTAATTAAACCTTCAATACATAAAATATATTCAAAAATAAAATCTACTTGGCTATTGAAAAGTCCGACGTTTGAACATGGGGCGCTACCCGCGGTGGCGCCCCAAGGTCAAAATGTTGAATTCTTCATTAAACCTTCAATACATAAAATATATTCAAAAATAAAATCTTCTTTGCCCTTGTAAGGTAACAACCTTTTACGACAGATTTACTGAACATTGAGGCGCGATATCCAAATTTTCCATTTGGGGCGCACGCGCGGTGGCAAGGCTTTTTTTATCTTAAAAATGAAACACAAACATAAAAAAGCATCCAAAACCTTAAATTACCCTTTGGTAACGTGTACAAATTAATTACATTGATATAACCTTGCTATTAAATCAATAATTTGGAGAAAAAAATTGATAAATTTTGAAAATGGCAATTTTTTTCCAATTTACACTAACTTTGAGGAGCTGTATCTCAGGAACTATTAGGCTTAAAAACACAAGTTTGGACTCAAATTGTAGCATATTTATCTATCTTTAATTCTTACATTTATTACTTTTTTGTAAAACTGACCGTTCATGGAGTAAATCTGCAAAAACTAAAAAAAGACCCACGTTTGACCTTGGGGCGCAGCTAGCGGCGGCGCCCCAAGGTCACAAACTTGGATTCTTAATTAAACCTCCAATATTTAAAACATATCCAAAAATCAGAACTACTTGACCTTTTGTATACCAACATGTTTTATTTTACTGGACTAATATTAGTCTTTTGCTTGTCTTGGACCTTGGCATCTTTCAGAAATCTAAATTTAACCCTATCAATCCCAACTTTAATTTTTTATTCTAAAAATCTGAAGTTTGTGAAGTCGACTTATTATGCAATGCATCCAAAATGACATGGTGGAAAGCATGAAATAAATTTTAATTTTTAAACTAAAATTTAGGTGGGGTTTTTTTTGGAATCGTAACTTTTGAATAAATTAAATGACATGGTGGAAAGCATGAAATAAATTTTAATTTTTAAACTAAAATTTAGGTGGGGTTTTTTTTTTGGAATCGTAACTTTTGAATAAATTAAAAAAATGGTTCGAAAGTTTACTTGTTAAAAATAGCTAAAATTAAAATTTTAAACATTTAAATATGCAATCTTGAAGAATTTAGGGCCAAAGCGGCTTAGGAATTTAGGGATCTTTCAAATAAGAATATGTTTTTCATTTATCTTTCCAGAAATGGTTTTGTATTTTTTTTACAAAAATTAAAATCTAAAATTTCTTTAAAAAAAAGTATGAAACTGAGTATCAAGAGTATTTTATATAAAAATTAATTTAAGGAGCTTTAATTCGACTTGCGTAAAATTAATATGTTTCATCAAAACACTTGTAAACGTAAAAATTTGAAAAAATTCAAATATTTATTAAGTATTAGAAAGTTTTCTTATTTTATATCAAACTGGGGGACCCCAGCTCGCTATCGCTCACCAACCCACTGCTCGCTTCGCTTGCTCAACGTTCATTAAAAAATATATTTTCCTAGCCTTTAGTAGCTAATTAAAACTATGGTCTATTTAAAAACTTTTTCTTTCAAACATAAATTCCAATAACTTAACGTATATATTGGTAATACCACTTAAAGTCAACCAAAAAAAAGTCGGATCTATTAAATAAAAAAGAATTTTAGAAACATTAATTTGTATTTCTTCTTTTTTTTTAAAGATACTAAAGGCTAAAATAAAATAATTCAATGAACGGTGAGCGAGCAAAGCCGTAAATCGCGAAGCGATCCAAAGAGAACTGCTCAAGCAGTTCCCGGGGTTGGCGAGCGATAGCGAGCAAGAGGCGTGCCACCTAGGTTAATAATAAATTGTGTATCATAATTATTTTTACTATGTTTTACACATTTTCATTTAACTACATCAGACATGATTTAATTCTTTAAAAGACATGATTCCTCCATCTAACGATACCAAAAGAAAATGTAACTTTATAGGAAATGTATCTAGAATTTATAATGATATTTATTTGAAATAAGTGCGAGTTTAACTTAGAGAGAAAAAAAATTGCAATTTTGATGATTCCATATATAGAATCATTGGGAGGGAATGGGTTAAAAAAATCTTGTAAAACACTTATTCTAAATTTTCTTTCATTTCTAAAGTATCAAAAGCCGCTCAATTATAATATTTCCCAAATAATGTGCTTCTTATACTGATTATATACGTTGGGTAATCATATATCCCTATGAGGGATGCGCAATTCGGTTGAAGTGTAGCCTTGTTTTCACTGCATAAGAATTACAAGTGTCCCTATAATCCAATGCGATTTTATTGGATTTTAATCAGTCATAAATTAACGTTATTAACTCACAACTAAAATTAACTTATTGGATCGAGTTTGTATACATTGTGGTGTGGGTAATTTGGAAACATCTAAATGGCCATCATCCACAGACCATGCCATGGTACGGAACATACGTTAGATACAATACTATACCTTGTCTATCCAGAATGCGAGCCTCAAAAGCATTTTCCTTCCCTATCACCGCATGTGGTTTTCTTTGAAACTTCGTGAGAATGTTTTTCCCCCACCCTACTTGGGTTTGAACTGTACTGATTGTTAACCTCACAACAGAACCTCAAATGCGTTAGGTTTAGAAAAGCGATGTCCCTCCCGTTTCCTAGAAAACCAAGCGAAGGGAAGGAGGAAGAAAGTGTTTCTGTATGAGATGCCGCGGAAACACGTCTTACAGGAGCTTTTCATTGTAGGCTTTTTTCAAATAGTGGGACGCAGTTCTAATTAAAATTACATCTGCAAGGAATATAACATAATAAATGAGACAAAATTAGGCAAAGGATATAGTAGAGAACATCATACATGCTAACAGTTCCATATTCTTCGAAACTAGTAAACGTGTCATTCTTCACACTTCTAGTAAACGTGTCATTTTTTTTATTAAGAGCCTAGTTTTTTGCTTGTAATCCCATTTATAACCTTAAGTTACGACATTTTTTTTTAAACGGGTTAAAATAAATATTTATTGTACTCTAAAAACTTAGAAAACAATTGGATTTCCTCATTAGCACTCCCTTTTTTACCTAATAAAAGGTAAAAAAAAACTTATGTATCTTGGTAAATCCCTAGTGTGTTTCCTTTTGTTTTATTACCAAGAATATTTAACCTTAATCAGACCCAATTTTTAATAAATGTATTTTACATAACACATGCAAAATAAAAGTTAAAACCATAAGAAGAATTTCCATAAAAAGTGTTTAAAAAATTATATTCACCTTGAAAAGTGCAATATTTGGTAGCCATTGACAACGGCCAAAGTAATGCCTTTTGTCGATAGAAACCACCTTATCGCGTGCTTACTGCGTAAATTTGGAAATAAGCACATGCATTTATACTAAAAGGTGTAGCAAGTATATGAAGGGAAAACTTTCACTTAATTGCTACTTTTTCGATAAATGTACTTTTTTAAAAGAAACTTTTATTGACATGGAACATTTAATATATAATACTTCACTTTTTTTAATAAGTGGCCATTTTTTTTTTTGTTATTGCTATATCTTGAATTACTAAAAAAAAAATATCGAGAATTAGGTCCTTTTCAATAATAGGATTGTTACAGGACTTGAGTATTAACAGAAATTCCTGAATGAAAATAAATTATTTCTCAAGCCTAGATTGGTGAATCAATATCACGTGAAAATAGAGACAAGAGCACTTATATCGTAGCAACGATCGAAAGAAAGACGTGAATGAACGTTGAACATTTATTTGAAACAAATCAATCTACATTAATATACTGTTACTAAAATTTTCTTAAAATATTGCGGATCTTTTATATGAATCTGGAAACCAGTAAAACTTTTATAGAAATGTTACTTAATAAAATAATTTATAGAAATAAAAACGAAAGTATATGAAAGCTAAATTTTTATCAACACATTGGAACTTTTTAAATCGTCAACTAAGTTTGCATAAATGAATTTTCCATTTGATTCTTTTGTCCTTCAATTTTTTTTTAGAAAAGTACGTGTAAATTCAATACTCCGTATGCAGTTTATTTTATTCCAATCACATCACACATGGATATTTACGCGACTAGTACATGTTTTCTGCTATTCACCTATAGGTGATAAGCATAATAAATAGCAATATAATATATTGCGAACAATGCCGCGCTTTATGCATTATTTATAAATGATAGTGAGGGAAAAATCGTGCTTTCAATAATGCCGAAAAATTTCCAGTATTGATAATTAATTTTTAAACACCCTTTTTGATAGGTTAATTATTTCAAGTTTAGCAATATGTATGAATAAAAACTCTAAAAAATTAAAACTTTAAAAGGATATTTTAAGTCAAAGAGAACCTTGAATAAGGAAAATGAAATGGGCACTCTTATTTTGTATTTTGAAAGCATTTAGTAAAACATTAGAAGTTTCTACAAGACTTTTTGTTTTATATCATTTCTAATATACTTATTGAACTGAACATTAAAACTCCATTTCATTGAATGATTATTTTTTATTTATTCTCCAAAATATGCCTGTTCAACAATTTTCTTGAATATTAATGTTTGTTTTACTATTTAAAAGAAATCATCTAGTATTAAGCAGAAAATCTTGAATTTAATTTATTTTAAAATTAACCTTTAAAAAACTAGCATTTACGTAAATGAGAAAATATTTTCTTATTGAAATGCGAAAAAATTCAATTATCAAAATTTTTAATATCCGAATTCTGTACAGTCGGACGGTCATTCATATTGTCTTCATTCCTTTGCCAACACTGGCCAACACCACCTTCAGTGTTTATTCACCTAAAAAATCCTACGTGACCAAAAGATTTTTTTAGTAATGTTACTTTATATTTTTTTTTTATTCTCGTCACGCACCGTAAAATTGTGACGTCATCCAAACGAGATTCCCTCTTTTTTCGATGTGTAGGTCGGAAAAAGAACGAAATCAACAGGCGAAATGGAAAGAGTGTTTCGATTTCATTCATTATTTTTGAGGTTCTTGTCTGCAATAGAACATGGCTTTATATTTCTGCAAAGTGGACACTTTTATTGAGTGAATAATAATTTCATGGCTATTCTATTAGGAAAGATTCTAACTTCTGGGAAAGTTTTGAAATGGAATATTTTATGATAGGCGTAATTTCTACTATGATTTAGTGAATGTTGATTTTACTGTAAGGAATGTTTTGAAGAGAGATGAAAGCGTAAAATTGTGAAGATGAGTTGGTGCTGTTTGTATTGTCCGCAGAGAGATGCGTTCAGGACGGAAGGTTTCGGAGATAAGTTGTACGGAAAGTCACGTGAGTATATTTAGACTTTTTTTTAAAGTGGTGTGACATTTATTTCGGTGCTTAAGGCGTCGATCTGCCAACGCTCGCCAAATCCTTTGGCGCTACTTTTCCGAATTAAACATTGAAATTTCAAGAATAAACGTTGTAAGCACAACTTTATGAAATCCTAATGTAAGAAACAAATAATAAATAGACAACGAGATTTTCTTTCAGTATACTTTTATTTCTTATACTTCTCTAAAAGACAGGGTAACTTTAAAATGTCAAAGACCTCTCACACACGATAAAGTGTGAAGACGAAGACACAGTTGAGTGTGAGGAGAAAGTGGTGGGGGGGGGGGGTCAAGTTTTCCCTAGAAGATTTTATAAAATCTCCAATTTATGATCGTAAAATGTCATAAATTCTATCCTGCAAAGAAAAAGTAAAGCTAAATTAATAGTTATACAATGACGTAAAAATTATTACAGGTATAAATAATATTACATATAAAAGTACTTTATTTGGAAATAAATATTTTTTTTGCGACAATTATAAAATAATAATGAATAATACTACTTCTGTTGCACGAAAAAAAAATTCTTCAGAAATTTATCTCTTAAAAAATAATACGGTAATTTATTTTACTTAAAATTCTCTAACCCTTTAACGAAAAGAGTAAGAAGACATAATTAAATTTATAATTGCTTTAACTACTGCGTGATGTTAAAATATTTGAGGAAGACCGGGAAAGTTTGTTTTGTAAATTTTTTCCTTTTATTTTTGACGCGCAGCCAAGGTGTACGAAATGTCGAGGTTCATAATTTATTTTTTTGTCTTTTGAAAATTTAAAAATGCGGGTTTTCTAAACTCTCCATTGTCAATCTGCCCACGGACAGCATGCGGCACTTTGACTATTTTTGTGAACTTGGATTCGTTCTAAAACCCTAAAGTATGTTTTAAAAAAATCTTTAAAAAACAAAAACATATCGCATTTGAAAACCATTTTTTTTTTCAATTTTTATTGTATTTATTTTGTTGATTCATACTTATATACGACAACAAAGACTTATTTATAGTTTTTAATCAATTAATTTATTAAGTAAGTAATTACCGCAATGAGAGATAACTGAAAGTGACGGAAGGTAGTTATGAATCGTGATTTGCAAAATTGTCTCAAATCATTCCCAAACACTGTTTTACATTTTCGGTACCGTTTTTTAACATCTTACGAATGATTAATTCAATTTTGTATTTGATTATCTCCTCCAGATGTGTGGTATTAAGAAAAATATATGCTTTATTGTTATTTTTTGCAAACAATTCAAATAACTTTTCTAGCATTGTTTTGTTAAAAATATTGAAAGAATGACATTTCACTACAAATAACCTAATATGTTATAATCATAACTGCATGCTCAACCACTCCCTCAAAAAATTGGTGAACCCCGCATTATCACTAAAATTTCCCAAACACTAACATTTTAGCCCTTTTAATGAAAAAGGAATTTAAGATTAAATAAAAAATATATTTATAAATAATATGAATTGTACTTTACTTGGAAATAACTTTTTTACGACAATTATCAAATAATAGAGAATAATGCTCATGTATTGTGCGCAGTACGAAAGAGATTTTTAAGTTTTAAAAATAATAAAGAAATTCATTTTACTTGGAAATTGGCTGGACCTTTTTAGAAAAAAAGTAAAATATTGGACGAAAGCATATAGTTATATACTACCTTGTGTGGTGTAAAAACTTTTGTGGAAGACCGGGAAAGTTTTTTTTTTCTTCCTTGTTATTTTTGAAGCACGGTCAAGGCGCCCAAGCTACATCAGCTATAGTGTCATTCAACTAACTGGTAATACCCATAAAAAGATTATTTAAAAATGATAAAAACATTTAAAAAAAATTCAAACATAGAATAAAATCCTCAGTTTGACATATTGTAAGAGTTACACAAACTGCACGTGAGGCATTTTATTGAGACTTTTTAACATGTCAATCTTTTTTGAGGGATTTAAAAATAAACAAATTTAATCAGTAATTGTAAATAGCAATAAAAGTTATTCTCACGATAAATTATCGATTCAAACTTATCCTATTTATTCTCTTGATCATCACGGTTTTCTACAAAAGACGTTCTAGTGCAACCAAACTTCTATTTCTCAATAATTATAGGGGTATTATAGGGTTGGTGCATGTTTATTCCGGCTTGTGTGCTTAATCAGGGACCCGCTTATAAACCTTCCGTCAAGTAAGACAGACACAGAAAGAGTTTTTACTGTCACAAAGAAAGGAAGTTGAAACCATTGCGAAGGCGGGAATCGAACCCGCAAACGTTACAGCAAGCAGACTGCTGGCCTGCGATGCTCGGCCATCCGGGCCCAACAATAATTATATATTGTCAATGCTTTTAAAGATTAAGATTAAGAAGATTAAGACTTTAAAAAAAATGTTTTTTTAAAGATTAAGACTTTTAAAATTCAATTGCTTTTACGATTATTTATACTGACTTTGCAAAAGCATTTGATGTTGAAATATATTTCTGCTTAAATAATTTAACATTAGATTGTTCAACAAGTTTCTTGCATGCTTGAGTCTTTATCTACCAATAAATCAATGTATGTTAAATATAACTGCGGTTGGACAGGTAACCTGTGCATTAACCACAACAATATAACTATGATACTATTTTTGCCCTGAAATAATAAATTATTTGGTATACTTTCTTGTAGGTAAAAAATGTTGAGTCCAAATCGTCTATTGCTTTTTCTTTAATATATTAATGATACATCTAGCAATTTCCAAACCTGTTTGTTATTGATAAATTAAAAATTGACGATTCAAACAATTTTGACAAATATTTTCATTTAATGATCTAGAACAGTTGTTCAAAACTATTTTTCGCACCTGCGTACCATTTAAATTTTTGAGAATTTTTTTCCGTACCACCACATTCAAATATTTTAATAAACGTATAATTTTTGCTCTTCTAAAAGAATTCTATGGCTTTGTGAATTAATTTCCTGCAAAAACTTCATATTTAATGGTTAGATATTTGTTTATTTATAACATGCTATAATGAAGGAGAAATAAAAAGATTAAAATGGTATTTACAGTTTTATTTATTACCCATAGGTCTAAAAACATGCAAACGAAAAATAGTACAAACTCAGGAAAAAATTAATCGTAATACAAAATATACTTTTATAGTATTTAATTCGAAACTTAACGTTTGCCAGTGATTAAAATATCAACATTAGGAGTATTGGAACTTATCTTCACTCTTAAGTCCTCTTCTCTGCTTCAATATTTATTTTTTTGTGTACAAAAGTTAAGAAAATCAAATAATTCGTAACAAATGGCATCAAAAATATAAGAATTTGCCATAAGATCATAGGGTACTGGGTTTTACACCCAATCCAAAAGTTTATTAAAGATTTCTCTTTAAAATAATGTTAATGTTTAAATAATGAGTAATATGTTTGCGTGCTCACTGGTCATGTGTACAGAAGCTATTAATAGCATCATGTAGCTCACATCAGGGGCGCGTACCACCTGAAATTTTCTCGCGTACCACCGGTTGTTTACCCTTGATCTAGAATATCTACAATCTGAACATAGAAAATTAACTACTTGCCAACTTTAAAACAAGCTTTATCCAAAAACCGACGATTTTAACTTTCGGTAAAAAAAATATAATCGTCCTGTAATATGATTATAGTTTAAACCATGTTATTATATGTAGAAAGTCACCTTTAAAGGACCGTGGAGTTACTTATACGTAATTATACTTTCAGTTTTAATTTATGCATAATAGACATCACAATAAACGCTTCTAAAAAATTAGAAATGCTATAACGAACTAATTTATAAATTTGTGCGACATTTTTTTCTTAATAGTATTTTCAATGCCTATCTCTGCCCCATTTTAGAATTTGACTGTATTATTTGGAATCCTACTAATTCACAATTGAAAAAAAAATCTAAAAGAAATTTATTGAATATGCAACGTTTGAATCAAACAAGCCTCATGACTATTATACCTCATTATTTAAGTTCTTAGAATATCTTTACATTTTGCAAGAAGTTTATTATTATGTTCTTCTTTATTCAAATCGTTAATATCAATATTGTAACTAGTTTAAATATTGTAAATAATGTACTTATTAAAATATTGTATTTATGTGTAACTATCTGTACTATTATTATTCTTTATTATATATGCATTAGTCCTGTCATGTAAATGAAAACGTCTTTCTGTTAACTATGAATTTAAATAAATAAATAAATAAATAAATAAATAAATAAATAAATAAATAAATAAATAAATAAATAAATAAATAAATAAATAAATAAATAAATAAATAAATAAATAAATAAATAAATAAATAAATAAATAAATAAATAAATAAATAAATAAATAAATAAATAAATAAATAAATAAATAAATAAATGTGCTGATTTCAATATAATTTCCATCTTACATATTACTATTTCACATAGCTTCTGATACTTTACTTTCGAGCTTCCCTAGAACAACGTCTCAAAATGAGACTTCTCTTGTTTAAAACGCTGTTGTCCCTTTTCCTCGCAACTAAAATAGAAACTTAATCTTGCTCGGAGAGACTGAGGTCCTCCTACTCTTCTTTTCTTCTAAACTTACGACGGACCAAGGCCATTCAAGTTAACTTTGTATCTTCTTTTCTTTCTTTCTTTTTTTTTTTTTTTACAACATATGATTACTTAACTGTTGGCATCCTAATGATTATGTTCCTGCTTCGTTTATCTAACATGTAAAGAGTGTTGTGTTATTAAAAATAACTTTTTTGACTATTTCAAGGTGAAAATTGCAGGATGTAAATTATAGTTAAGAATTGTGTTTCAGTATACGATTTTGAATGAAGATGTCAATCAAAGATGCGCTAAATTTTTCGCAATCAGACTTTTGTACTTACACATTGCTAAACAATATAAGGCTTATTGAAATAAAAATAAAAACACTTTATATAAACACTTTTATTTGTTTTTACTTTCAATTACCTAACATGAAGTACGAAGTAATGGTAATGAAAGTATTGTGATTTGGTTAAGAGACGGAACTGGAGATTTGGGGTCTTCTACTCGCTTTGGAGGGTGGATATTCTAAAAAAAGTGGTTTTTGAATATTGGTCAGTCTGTCAGATGGTCTGTCTGAAACCACTCTAAAGCTCGCACTAAAAAGAGTTAATTGGTACACTAGTTGAGTTAATAGCACTTGTAATATAGTTTTCCAAAAAATCACGCATGCGCAAGAGGAAGCTGTCATATAACAGCTATTTTGGTTTTAAAAAGGTATTGCTAAAAAATGGAAAGAGATACGTACTTCAAATTTGGTACCAGTCTTCAGTATTTGGCAGACGTCACAATAAGGATTTTGAGAAAAACGCTCATTCGTAAATGTTGCTGATGATAGATAAATTTAAAAGTAGGGGGAACTAGAGACCTTAGACCCACAAGGATACATGACTCAATGCCTTTTTCTCAGCATTGGAAAAGTTTTATGAGTTGGAAGTGGCATCACTTTTTCCTTTCATTCAGCTTATCACATGGTGAAAACAACCAGCTGAATCTTTGACGTGTTTAGCTATACGAAGAAGTACGATTTCTTACACTAAAAGTGTCATGTATCCCTATGCTGTGATATACATGACCCAAAACTAAAGTTTTAAATAATTTTATATTTTTACTAAAATTGCAGTTAATACCTACTTCAGAAGAATTCTTGTGTAATACTTATTAAAGTATGATTTGACTACATTTTCACATTCATAAATAGTGTTTTTTAAAAGTTACAAGCCCAAAACTACAAGTCGGGTCATGTGTCCCTGGTTCCCACTATTAAAATATCCTCCTTATAGAGTATGTACGCAATTACCTTTGAATGCATTAATTTATTCAGTTTTAATTATAAAAAATGGCGTGGAACACATTTATTATAATATTAGGTTTAAAACACGATTAGATTGAAACTAATTTTTATTCACGAAATATTTAGACTTAATTTTTAATTAAACCATGTTTTCAATCTTCGTTCCTAGTTTTATTTTTATTATTTCAAGGAGAAAGCTTAAGGATGTTCATTATATTTAGTATTTCTCTTACTTAAAAATATTAGATTTTGAAGTATAGGATGTCAATCAAAGATGTATTTAAATGTTCTCAGCACAATTGACTTTTGACTTCAATTAAGAAACTATGCAAACTTTACTGAAGTTGATTACCATTGACAGTTTCTCTTTGTTTTGCACAGTTTAAACCTAATTACTTAACACTGCGACAAACAATTTTAACTCGTGCCATATAAAATCGTATATTTCTTTGTTGAATTCCGGTCTCTTTCCTCCTTTTAGATTTAAACTAGCTGAATTAGCCCTAAAATTGTGGTCGACAATGAGTCTGGCCCTGAGCACAATCTAGATCCTACAACTTTATTGTCATTTTATATATTAGTCGTAGTTGGAGCAACCATTTAAGAAGAATATGACAAGTAGAAGTAGCATCAATCTGGCATTGAACAATTGCTTTGGAACCAGCTGTAGTGTCATTCGTGGCATTTTTTCCTACGGATTTGAAAACGATTCTTATTCTGAATAATATTTTAATTGACTAGAAGGTTTGATTTAGGTTTAAAAAATTGAACCGGAATAGTGAAGTAAAATTAAATTTTGGGGACTCTCAATTACTTTTGTAAAATGGCGCAAGAGGAAATTATTAAAATTGGAGCAGGGTGCTGTGAAGGTAACGAAATTTTTATGGTATTTTTTAACTAATTATTTCAGTCGATTTTCCTAATATTTTAAAGACAATATAAGTTTTTCGGTATTTTTTATGTATAAATAATTTAATGTATAATAATTTCACGATAATTTATTCATAAATTTCTTTATGTTTTCCTGTTTAATTTTCACATAAAGTTAAAATTTTAAAAAAATTAACGAATTATTTTTCCATTTCTAAATAACTGTATACTCAATAGATTTAGAAACATTCAAACATTTATTAAATAATAATCAATTTAATTTTAACCTTTAATTAAAAAATATACAAAAAACATATCTGCATACACTCTTAAAACGAACGAGCGATTTTAACTCAGTTTGATTAATTTTCACTCCTCCAGTCTGGAACATGCACTTCTCCTTTTGGATTGGATCCTTTGTGTGCTAAACCTCCGACAAGATCACTCCAAACGAATGATTTTAACTCAGTCAGAGTTAATTTTCACTCCTTTTCCAGTGTCGAAAATGCACTTCTCCAACTGGAGTGGATTTCACTCTTTTGTTTTAAGAGTGTATACACGAATAGCTTATATTTTGAGAACCTTTTGTATCTTACTATCTTTACTTACTACTTATATTTTGAACACCTTTTATTCTACTCTGTTTTTCTCAAAAATCCATTGACCTGCTTCCGCAATAAAATTCACCAGGTATCGCAATTATTTTTTTATCCTAGGCCCAACAAGATAAAAAAAAATTAGGTTTAAAAAAAATCGAAAATAACCTACTTTCCTGTAACTAAATACTTACAAAAACAATTACATGTGACAATTTTGTACTAACAGAGCACTTGGTAAACATTTCTTGATTTATTTTTTATATACGTACCATTAATATTTTGTACGCGGATATGATAAAAATTTATGAGATATTTTATTTTTTATATAAATGCTTCATTTATATAGATTTTAAAGATTAGACTTTGCGTTTTGTGTGTACGTTCCAGTATATATCCTAATAGAAAAGAAACGCAACCGTTATTATAATGAAATGTCTTTTAATTTTTATTTACTAACCACAAAGAACTTAAGAATGACTCTCCATACATTTTTCTCCCTTGTTACCAGTATTTTAGATTCTGAGACTTTAACAATATGAGAAGAGACATTTTATGATTAAAAAATTATTCATATTGGATAATTTATAAAATGTTTTTGTTAGAAGTTAGAAACTAAATTGCCTTTTTTACTGGGGTGCACTCTTAAAACAAACGAGCGATTTTAACTCAGTCTGAGTTAATTTTCACTCCTTTTGGTGTCGAAAATGCACTTCCCCTATAGGAGTGGATTTCACTCTTTTGTTTTGTTAAATCTCCAACAATCTTCATAACAAACGAGCGATTTTAAGGCGATTAGGAGCGTTACAAGCGATGTAGGAGTTAATTTTCACTCCTTTCCAGTGTCGAAAATGCACTTATGGATTACCTATATGAGTTTATTTCACTATTTTGTTTTAAGAGTGTAGCTATATGACTAATCTACTTACTTGGACAAAGCTACTTGCACTCCTTCTTTCAAATAGGTTGAGGGAGTGTTTTCATTAGCAAAATAAATTGTCTATTGCTAATACAAAGACTGACGCATCGATCACCTCTAATCATCTGAATTCGACAAACAGACATACATCAGATGCGTTCAAAGAGAAATTGCAAAAGCAAACCTCTGTTGTTTCCTCGATTATTGTTAGTACAAAAACCGATCAAGTCAAATAAGTTCATTAAGGTAGGCGAATACCCAAAATTCTAAAATTTTTACTATCACTTTAATCTTTTCCAAATTTGGCATAGTGATTTCAAATATAATGAGCAATGCTTTTTAGGCAATTTTTTTTAATTTAAATAGAATTGATTTATTTTAAACGGTGTTTTTCACCTAAAAAATAAGTCTGCGCCAACACTTCTAGCATAAAAAGTTTTACATTAATTTACCTGAAATTTTTTACTGATGCTATTTCAATATATATCTGTGCCATGAACCTCTAACATCCGGTGTAAATATACAAGATTTTTTTTTTAAATGTCCAAGTGTAAGTTAATAAAAAAAATCCTTTTTTTGTGGTTAATTTATAACATTTTTCTTAATAACTTCTTTTTTTGTAATTTGTATGCAACTCTAGAGGGTCATTGCATGCATCCGTTCAAAACGAAGAATTTAACACATAATTAGTGTTTATAGGATGAAAATTCAATGTGGTAGACTTGTTAGCGTAAACCTCCTTTTTTAGTAGAAAAACGCCATTTAAAATAAATAAATTTTATTTCAATTTTAAAAAATGCCTAAGTAGTATTATTCATTACATTTGAAATCAGTATGCCAAATTTGGAAAAGATTAAAGCAACAGTAAAAATTTTAGAATTTTGGGGAATTTTAGGTATTCGCCTACCTTAATTTACCGATAAGTCAGTAAATTAATGAACTTCATTTTTTGTTGTTTCAGAAATGCCCCTGCAGTTGATCATGAAGGGCATGACAATGGGCACCGTGATGTACAAAGTGCGATCGGCGGACAAGTGGTACAGGCGCAAGTACAAGGTGGACATCCAGAACATGCGGCTGGCTTACTCGCCCTCCAGCAAGCCCTTCTGGAGGGGAAAGATCACCTCGGGTAAGCAGTCTTTTCCGTAATTCGTATACATGTATTTCGTTTTTAATTTGATATTATTGGACAATGAAAAGTATAATATAAACTGAACCCATGTGGGAAATGTTGAAGATAAAAACACTCTAGTCCTTGTTTATACACCGTTACTTTGATATTTTCTGACAATAAAAGTATAATATTAACTGGTGTACGTGGTGTTTAAATAAAATGTAACAAATCTTAAAATCAGTTACAAAATTTGAACTATTAGCATTCAATTGTACTTAACCATCAAATAATAGCAAAGTATTTTTTAACGTAAGATTAACATGCAAATTGGAGACAGTCTTAAGTTTGCTTGAATGTTTGTGTTTGAGATACAATGATATATTTATTTGATTAAAATTGTAAAAAAAAAAAACATATGAAACATTAAGCAATTGAAAACATCCTAGATAAACAATTTTCACATAGTTTTTTTCTACATTTCTCCATTACTCATCCTGATAACCCAATTAGTTACTTATTATCAATCAATCTATCACTGAATGTCACAATCTTTCGGATATTTCCGTAAAACCTACATTTAATATTGACAAAGCAATTTAATTCATTCTCTCGCATTAATACTGAACATTGACCCGGATATGCATTTCCGTTTGTATGTGCAACGGTTCTGCGGTAAAACTAATTAATGTGTGTAGTTTTGACGAAAATAATTTCCCTTTCATGAAATAATGCAAACAAACGCTGCTAAAGTAAAGGCCGAGCTGCGGTGAAAGTTTTGGGACATGCCCTCTTTTTTGTTGTTTTGATTTATTTGAAACTGTCTTGTTTGATACAAATGTAGGTCATTGCACCCAAATGAGAAATAGTGTTGTGGTTTGGGTCATCATTTTCCAACAACTGTCAAGGGCAGTTTACTAGTAATAGGGTAACTACTTCTATTACATTATTCAAACTGAATAACACTATCCGTCTTTCTTTCTCTAAAATATTGACGATATTTATTCAAAGTAATGCAATTGAATTTTCTTTTGAAGATTTTTTACAAAAAGGCGAAAAAAAGAAGTAAAAGTTTAGTGGAAGAACGTGCTAATTGACAAAAAGGTGAAAACGAGGAAATAAGTTTTTATAGATTTTTGTTTGCACTTAGATACGTTAAAAACGGCACTTGCAAAAGATTAAAATATAATAAACATAACTGTTATGAAAAAAGGGAAACTTGTTATTGTTAAAGAAGTTACTAATACTTTCATTGACACAAAAATCTAATTTTTTTTTTTCAAAAATGTCACTTAGCACGTTCTTCCACTAAGCTTTTCGATTGGCGATCCAAGGAAAAATTTAAATACTTTTGAAAACTAATTACAGAATACTCAGATTTCAATCAGCACTTAGACTGAATTTTTTTTTCCCCTAGAGAGCAAAACCTAGACATGTCCATATTTATTTACCACCTTTATTCTCGTGTTCAAACTAATATACTACTGTGGTGTGTTAGTTCTAGGAAAGTCTACAGATTGTGCAAAAACTTGTGCACTTGAAACTATCAGATACAAACGCTTTCCTTTAAAAAAAAAGTCGCAACATTCAAGTAAGAGCTTGAGATGATTATCTTCTAATTGTTGCCATCTAAATAATCCCGCCAATGTCATTCACAACTAGAAGATGCTACATTAGATCTCTGCGCTTTGTTCTTGTTTTTTGTAAGCTCAGCACGTGTTTGTTTGGCCTTCCTATTTTTTTTCCTCCTCTTCTTCTTAGAGTTGGCTTTTAAAAGAGGTGTGATAACCTTTCTTCCTTGATTGCATAATACATTTAATAACTAATTCAATTACTAATGTTAATAATATTGTAAGCCTTTTAATATTTAATCTTAATTTCTGCTGAAGTGTTATGGTGAATGTTAATTAGTAAGTATTTAATTACTGAACTAAATCAATTGCACAGCTTCGGAAGAAAAAAACCACTACTACCCTCATAAGATTAGCCTGAAAGAGTGGAGCGTTCTTTTGTTTTCGTCACTCTACGATTATAGATGAATTTATATACTTTCCTAATCTACTTGAGGAAAGTATTTATTATACCTGTACACTGTAAAACATACACTGTAAAACGTTTGGTGTACTGTTAACTATACGTATTAAAACGGTAACAGCAAGTACTGCCACCACTTTACTGAGTATTGTTATAGCATCGAGTGGTGAAAACTTACTCCAAAGTGGAGTATTCATTTACCACCAAAAACGGAGTAAGATTACACCGAAAAAAAAAACTACATTGAAATGGTCATAAAGCTGCCTCAAAATTTTTGCCTGCTTTTACTATATTATAATAGCATAATGCATTTAATACATACAATTAAAATTTTATATCGCTATTTCGTGAAGTTAATCAACTACTGAACGGCGTCTTGACAGAATCCTTCAAATTTTTCACCAATCTATTTATTTCACAATATTTATGATAACTATGCGCTTGGACTTGGCGTGGGTGATTGAAACACTCTACACAGTGCTTTGTTTAAATGTTCTCACTTATTTAAAGTTTATTATTTTTACTTAAAAGTTAGTGTAACTTTGCCCCCGAAAAATAGTGGCAAACTTACATAGTTTTTTGCAGTTCAAAAACCTGAGTATTTTTAAAGATATACTGAAAACACTCTCATTTTTGAAACATAAGTTTTATATTAAAAAAAAAAAAAACGTTTCTCTCTCTGTTCCATCTGCCCTCTACTTTGCTACTAGCCTTTTTTGATAGTCACTTTACCAATGTATTTTTTTATATATGTTTGTGTACTGTTTGCTCCTAATTGCAACTTTTTGTGTTCATAGCAATGAAGTGTGGCTCTTGTACTCGTCCTGGGTCTAACATCGGTGAGTTTTAAATTAATTTCATTTATGAAAGATATGGAAATTAGTTTGCTTTAGCTCGTCGAAAGGAGACTAGTACAATAACTATTGACCATTAAAAAATAATATCACAGAAAAAATAAATTACACCTTTAATATATTCCCTTAAAAGCAATATTTGTTACATAATATAATTAATATTACAAAAGAAGAGTACTATGCGTCACGACTATGCCCAGTGTCAATTTATAATACATATCACATAAAAAAAACAATTTCCTTTTTAACATTTTCCCTTAAAACAATGTTTCTGTTATTAATATAATTAATCTTACGAGAAATAACGGTATAAAAATTTCAAAATGACAATAATAAATTATAAACTTCATTCACATTATTTTCGTAATAATAGTAGATGTATTTTATATCCCATAACATATTCTGCCTCACACGGTCTATTATTTATGTTTCCCTACCTCCAAGGCCAAACACGTTTACCCACCTGTGAACATATGATTGTTATTCTTTTCTTATATGAAAGCAGCAGCTACTCGTACGATAACAGAATGATAGACTTTACTCCCAGACATTTCCAATACATTGCTACTGTTTTAATCAATAACCCATTGACACTTGCACTGATATTAACCCAGTAACGATGCCTTTGTTGATCCATTAACTCTTTTATTTCCGAAAAAAACTTTTTCGTGGAACTTAATTTTTTATATGTAGCTTGTTTAGGTCTTCATTTGTGTTATATTTTGTTCATTTAGATAAACAGCAAAAATCTCATTTTAGTGTGACTCATTTCTTATCGAATGTCGTTAATTTGTCCAGCCCCTTTTAACGGTTGCAAATCTTGACTTGCTAAGAAATTATTATATTAGAAGTTTAAATGGTTAAAATATTTCGATTTCGAAAATTTGAAAATCAACGGGGGTTATATAATCTCACACATCAGGGGTTTTCCTTAAACCTGACATGGGAGAATGAAAATTTTCGTTGGAAAAACAACTTGTTTGGACCAAAGAGTTTAATTAATGAATGGAAATCAATTGATGAGTCTTCAATGTCAGGTTTTTGGAAATAACCTGACGTGGGAGATTCATTAATTGATTTGAATTTATTAATTAAACTCTTTGATCCTAAGATGTTGTTTTCCCAGCGAAAATTTACAAAATGTTTCACTCAATATTAACTAGTCATATATTTTAACTGCTTCTTTGTTTACAATGTACACTGCACATTTACAATGTAAATCATTTCGTGTTCCGTTTCTCCTTACTACATATGCTCCCGCAGGCTTTGTGTTGTAAACTCAAACCATTAAGCTATGTGTCTATTACAGCGTCATATACCTATTACAGCCCGTCATATACGCAAAAAAAACCTCTAGAAGCTAGTTGGAAATTATATCTTAATCTTTAAAGGCATTTGTGCATTTGAAGGTAATTTTTGGCCTACTTTTCTTTTTTTTAATTCGAAGAATTAAAAAAAATGAAAAACTAGGTATTGACATATGCGGTCGATGTCCGTCCGTCCGTCCGTCTGTCCGTCCGTACCCCCCTTCCAAAATCAGTTCTATCAATCCGATCTTAAAAATTCTTTTTTTTATTAGAAAGGTATAACCTCAGACACCCAACTTTCAGACTTTTTGTCCGTCTGTCTGTACGATAGGACGGACATAAATCTACTATTTGACGACGAATTTCCCATTGAATTATCATTGAAATTCAATTTCGAGTCATTTAAATCGCTGATTTTAACTACAAATGCTACGGACAAGTGAGATACGTCAAAAAATTCAGCGCATCGAAATTAGAATACATTGAAAATTTCAGAAAAGAATTCGAATTCGAAGTACTTCAATTATTTAAAAAAACATCAAAATTTAATGCTCATTTAAAAAGCATAGGAAGCCATTTTTATTAGAATTAAATCACCATTGCCATCGCAACAATTGCTTGAGAAACTTTAATTCTTTTAGACAATAAATTAAAATACATTTATTTTTGAGACATCGATCAATTTAAGATGACGTCAAATACATATTTCACTACGAGATCTTTGTATGTTGATATAAATTGTTTTCATTCTATTTAAAAGCGAGGAATATTACATATTTATTCTTTGAAATACAAATTTTTGCAAACGATTTAAGTTATAATTATTTAATTTTCGAATTAAAATAAATGAAACTAGCCGAATTTAACAAGTAAATGTTCATTGAGGAGTAGTTTTTTGGTTTTTGTTCTACGAAAAATTAAATATTTATTTATAACTGCAAATAAAGCTGTGTTTAGTGAAAGATGCTGTGTTTAGTTAGATGCTGCGTTTAGTGAAATTTTTATTAAATTTAATGTGGAAAAACGGTTGTTGATGTCACTTACTGTTACGAACCTAGTTTTTTCAAGATAAGAATTTTAGTAAGTATTTAAGTAACAGGAAAGTAGGCTATTTTAGTTCTTTAAGAACTTCTTGTTCAATATTTGTTTATAAAATTCGGAAAAGAATTCGAAGTGCATAATTCAATAATGAGCACGTTTTGTGGCAAATGTTACTGTATGGACTTAGTTAACTTTTGAGTAATAAAAACACTTTTTAAACACTTAATTTAAACACTTTTTTAAATTTTTAGTTGATCTTTATGAATTAGAAGAAGTTAGAAAAGGCTGGAATTCTGATGTATTTAATCAATTGGAAGCCAAATTTCGTAGAAAATTGCAGGTAATATATGTGATTTTCTTTTTCTCATATCGCTTGTTATAAAGTAGAGTCAACTCATATAGTTTATGAAATAGAGTGAACGTTGTTATTAATTATTTAATCAATTTTTAATTTAACTGGGAAATATAGAAATGAAAGTTTTGCATTTCATATAATTTTTACTGGCATATATAAAAGGAACATGAGATTAGCTTTACCATCGAATTTTAAATCCGTTTAATATGTTTGAGATAAAAGCATCATTTACATAACTTGAAATGAAGAATAGCAAAAAAGAATTGTATGCATTGAAAAATTGTTTTTGAAAACATGTTTATGGTTTTTTTACTTGAAAACTATACTCTGTTGAAAAAAATGACAAATTAAAAAAAAAAGTTTTAAACGTATTTGTGTTGTAAAATTTATATGTTTTGTCGCTGTGAATTACTACAACTACTACGCTGCAGTCCAACAGTACTGTAGCAATGTTACTAAGTGTATTTTAAGGACAAACTGAAAAATAAATGTTTTTTATAGCTGTTCTTATTTCCGCACTTCAATTATACTACTTAAACATCTAAATTGAGAGGAGTTGCCTGTTTTTATTTCAACCCTACAATTACTTCAATAATCCTAATATGCTGAATTGAGAGGAAGTTGAAATTACTCTTGACGCCTTTGCAGGACAATTACATTTTATTTTCATATTTATCCACGGCCTAATCAACTTACAAGGTCAAAATTTCTCCCAAACACGCGCATGGACAAAAGGTTTAACATCATTGTTCCTTGCGTCAAAACATGAAGAGATCTGTTCGGAACCACTCGGAACCCTAAAAATATAGTCTGCCGTGAACGGGTAGTCAGAACAGGTTCCATCAACTTCGTAACAATTATATTCTGAGCAGTGACGCCAATATTTCAGATCAAGCACGTGTTTGAGAGTTGCTTTGGCCGTGTAAGTGGTTTATCTGTGCGAAAGCTCAGGTTGCTTTTAAGTTTTAAATTATCTCAATAGATGGCAGCACCACAAAATAGATTTTTGAGTTGCTTTAAATTTTTACTCGTAAATGATTGGTATTGCGTAACCAGGTAACATCTAATCATACCCATATTTTTTTTTATCTCATCGGACAAATAAATAAGGATCACATAGTGCTTTCCACTTGGCACCCACCACCAATTAATGACAAAAAAAAATTCGGTGATGTCGTGACTTATCATGACAATGATTCCCCTGATCAGGTCCCTCCGTGTGTGGCTAGCTTTAATAAGAATTATAATTTTACTGTGAATTCCCCAATGAGCTAGCTCAATACACACTACACAGTGGAGATCAGACTTCGAGTTTTCATTCGTTCCTAAACCGCATTGCACTCATGTTGCTTTACACTCTGAAGAGACTAAACCAGCCTATGAGTGGTGGGTACCTAATAACGCACATATATATTCTGTGTGGTTTTGACCTCTTGAGCAACTAACGGTCTTACTATTGAGACTGTTTTTGCCATGATTCAAAATTTGGCCGCACAAATCGCTGATCTGACTAAAACCATAGCCTCGATGCTTCCTCGTACGGTAGCTTAACTCTGCCCCCTCTCCGATCCCTTTCGGCCTGTCTGCTTCCTCCTGTTGTCGCTCAAAAATTTTAAAAATTGAAGAAAATAATATAAAAAAATAAAAATGTTTAAAACTCCCAAAAAATGTATATAAAAACTCCTCCCCCCCCCCCCCCCCCCCCTCCCGAAAAAAAATGTTTTGTTAATGTGCGTCTATATAAATGCTTGTTTTGTTAGTGTCCGTCCGATTGTCAGTCAATATTATAGCAAACTCACTTTTCGTCCGCGTCTTGATTTCTTGTCACTCAGGAGCGTGTGTGGCCTCCGGCGACAGTGGCTTCGCAATTTTGAGCTGATCTGATCTCTTGAGAAACTTTATGTATTCTTCCAATGAAACCAAATTTCCTACACGTTAGTATAGGAAGTCCTTCTTTTCTTCCACGTTGCATTGAGCTCATTGGAATTTTCTCCTCTAGGCCACCCTGCATCCGCAACTAGTGTCGAAGCTGAGTGAGGAGAACTGCTTCTCGCTGGTGGTGGGCCCCGCCCACTTGGTTGTCGACCTGATTGCGCCCAACGTGCACGCCAGAGACGCCTGGGTGAGGGGCCTCAGGCAGCTCATCGCATGCTGCAAGCACCTGCAATCGCAACACGACGAAGAGAGGTAGGGAACACAAATAAAAAGTACAGGGGAAGAACCGCTTGATTTGTTAGGAGTCTTTCCGTAATTGTGTCTGCTTGGTGGACATTGGTGACAGGAAACTGGTTTTTCTTTCGGTTCTTAATTCGGTACAAACGTGTGACTCGTGTCCACTGATTCCTGGCGCGAATCAGGGTTGCCGCGAAAGGAGAACAAAGCGATTAGCCGGTTTCTCTACACCTGATTAGTCGATTTCTCGCTATCATCACCAAATAGGCCTACTGAGGAAAGCTGCCTACGAAATCAAGCGGTTTTTTCCCTGAACTCTTCAAATCATTTATACTTAAGTCATTTTTTGTAAAAACTGAAAACGCACGTCAATGCGCTAAAAAACGCCCTTCTCAGCGATATCAGCACCTTATCTTAGCTTGGGTGGTATGTTATAATTCGCATATAGCGATGCGTCCTCATCTAGCCCTCTGAAAGATACAGACGTATAAACCCAACACTTAGCTGTCATGTTTTCCAGCAACATAAATATTTTTTAAAAATATATAAATCTTAAAATTTTATTAAATTTTAAAATTTAAAGCATGAAGGAGCCATTTATAACCATCTACCACAATAATATAATTTTTTTTAAAAAATGATAAATTAAATTTTCAGTTAAAATTTTAATTTAAATCTCATGCAGTGAAAGCAAGTTTACACTTTGGCCAATTTGCTTATACCTCAGAGGGGAGCATGCGAAGTGAGCGATGACCACCATTATCTCTTCCGCAAAGGTAGACAGTGGCCATTTCACCCGTTTTGGAAAATCAAATCAAACCACAACTTATTCCAGTTTTACGAACGCCGATATCAACGTTATTTATGACGTAGAGGTCCCTTGACAGCAAGAAAGCGAGCGATTCGGACTCACAGCCCTGCTGGGAGACGATTTTGCCTCTTATACACTGCTCAAAACAATTAGGGGAGCACATGTTTTAAACCCTTTCGCTCCCAATGATTCCATTGGGAATCATCAGCTTGTGATTTTTTTTCTGACTAAGTTAAATTCGCCACTTATGTATCGTTAGATACATCGTTAGATGGAAGAATAACGCATTTTGAAAAATTTAATATATTTTTTATATTAATGAAAATATGGAAAATATGGTAAAATAAATTACACTTTAAAACAGTTTTAGAAAATAAATTGACCCTAAATTTTTCATGCTTGCAATTTTTAGATGTTTAAAAATATATTTCAACTATTTTTAACAAAAAAAGTTTCGAAAAAATTATTGTTATAATTTATTAATAAGTTATTATTCCATTTCCCCCCTTTAAATTTAAGTATTAAAAACTTAAAATTTTTTCTCCTGTTTTTTACTATTTCATTTCGAATGCACAGTGAACCTATTTAACAAATTTTAGATTTATAGGATAAAAATTAAAAAGTTGGGAGTGAAGTTAAAGTTGGAATTAAAAAGTGCTCCCCTAATTGTTTTGAGCAGTGTACAAACCAGGGCTTTAGAAATAAATTTAAGAGTAACAGCCATCGTCTGATAAAATCCGAGAAATATTTTTTAAAACAGTTTTTAATCTATTCTATTATAGTTAGAAGGAGGATCGCTATTCAAAAGTTAAAAACGAAGCGAAACAGTCATCGTCAAATGAAATCCGAGAAATATTTTTAGGACATTTTTTAACCTATTGTATTATAGTTAGGCGAAAGATCACTGTTCAAAAGTCAAAAGAATTTCGAACCTTTTAACAATTCTTCCTCGCGAGTATTTTTACGAAAGGTTTTTTTTTTATAAATGTATCGGCGTAAATGTCTCTAGAATTAAAAAAATTTAAAATTAGGTTTGAATATATTTTTGGTTTTCATTACATAATTTTGCAATAAAAATAGTACTACTTTAGTTTTCGTTAATTGAGTTCTAGATACATTTAAGCCAGCTCCATTGAACTTAAAAAAAAAAAAGCAGTTTGCAAAAATATGGAAAACAACTGGAGTTTCGAATATTATTATCCCTCATTGGATTAACACAAAATCCTGTTAGAAAAGCCTACTATTGGTCTCATTTCCCCCTTAAATGTTTGCTCTCGCGTGGTTACAGGTGGTTGAAAGAGATGGTACGCAAGGCTGACGTGAACGGCAACGGGAGTCTGAACTTCGAGGAATGTCTCGGAGTACTCAACCAACTGAACATATGGATGAGAAGGAGAGAGGCCAGGGAAATATTTAATGTGAGTTAGCATGCGATTTTTTTTACTTATAACAAATATGTCTTTAATCGATTTACCAATCACCTGTTGTAAAAGCTGTCGTTCTCGTGAGGACAGAGAGCATTTTTTTTAAATCACGATTTTCTTTTTTTACACGTGGGGACTAAAAACGTGATGTGTTTGCATTCAATTATATCAAATTTTTTTTATTATAATTAAATAATATAAATGAATTTGCTTTAATAAAAATACTTATCACACTCACAAATTATCTGAACCTTGGAAATATTTTAATTACAAAAAAAGTTTGTATCAAATCGAAGCAGGAATCGATTAACTGGTTCTTTTTATATTAACATGAACATTTGTTTTCTTTCAAGTGAAATAAACAGTTTAATCTTATTTTCATTAGGCGGCCAACTTTCGGAAGGTGAAGATTGACGATGAAGATGCATTGGAGCCAGATGAATTCGTACAGTTTTATCGCAGCCTCATTCATAGACCTGAACTGGAGGAGATCATGAAAAAGTGAGTTTTAACTTTAGTGCTGTAATTTATAAGTTTAATTTTTGAAAGGGCAACTGTAACGGCCACGCCTACTATGACTTCACAGTATACACACTTGAAAAGGCCAAGAATAGCCAAATTTGGCATTTTTTGTTTTTAAATCCATTAGAATCACCAATTTTTCTTCTTAAAAATGATGTAAAGTTTGTACTGGAACTCCACTCTAATAAAAAGTTACAGAGGTTTTTCTAATGTTTAAATCATGAAAGTTAGTTAGCTATTACAACCTTTAAACTCAATTTTCTCAAAACTTAAATTTTACTCATGTGTTACTTTGTTTAAACAGTGATAACTAAAGTTAAAATTAACATTTTGTCAAATGAATTGTTTATTTATGTGTGGAATAAGTTGGGAGAGGGCCTGAACCTCCAAAAAAAGATTTGGATTTTAAATAAACTTTTTATTGCATGTCAAATTTTTTTTTAAAAAAAAATTGATTTTTTAACGTTTCTTATATAATAAAAAATTATAATTAAAAAACTAAAAGGGCCACAAACTTGATTTGGGTCATGCACTTCAGAAGAAATTGTTGATTAATTTGCATGGTAATTTTATAGGTCTTAGTTAATTAGTTTTTGAGTTATGAGTGTTTAAAAAACATGCTAATTAATGCATAAAATGCTAATTAAGTATTTAACATTTAAATTTTTTTCAAATATTTTTGGGCGCACCCTCATACCACCTATGATTTATATCAAATATAAAAAAAATTGGATTTTTAAGTGAAATATTACGAAAAAAAAGTTCAAGTGTGTACGTACACCTTAACCCTTTCAGTCCCAGTGATGCCATTTGGCATCATCACTTTCAATATTTTTTTCTAAATGTTTATGTCCCGTTATGACATCCAAACACACATAATTCGATTCTTCATACTATGTTCTATTAGACAATATTTTACATTAATCTCAATAGAAATCAGAACTACTGTTTTGTTTTATTCAGAAAATAGCTAACAAGCGTTTCACCTGATTTTTGAAAAGTTCACTTTAGTTCCTCATATTTAAAACACAATTTAAACTATTTCGGTTAAAATAATTATTAATTTTTTTTAATAATATGGTCAGATACCTTTAAATATATAACTCTAAGTGTTTTTAGGTAATATATATCTTTTTATTTTGTTGTTTTCCACAGTTAAAAATTTTTGGCATTATTTTAAAAACCATGTAAAAAATTTAAATGATTTTTTTTAATGGAAATCTTATTTTTGACCTAAAATAAGCTTATCAGATGTTTCTGTAGTGAAGTAAATTTTTGTGAGACTGAAAGGGTTAAACCTCATAAACAAACCACCGAAAGCTACAATAATTGCCAACCTAAGTTGGGTAGAAATATGCTATGATGAAGATCCTTCCGCGCATGTAAAGAGTTCCATACATTATTTGTGAATCCATGAGGAAAATATGTTTAAAACATCAATTTCGTTTAAGGTCCAACAGATTTGAATATTATTTTAGAAAATTCGGCTGTTTTATCAAAATGAAAAGTTTATTTTTGTTAAATTGTATTCAGATCATTTTGTATGTAAATATTACCTTACAATAATTTTTAACTAACGGACCAACCGCGCTTTTCCGTCTGTCTTTTTACTCTTTGTTTTTACCCTAGTTAGGTTGGCAGGGCTGTAATTTGTCTAATCTAAAACGGTCATGCCTACAGTTACAGTGACGCCTCAGTTAGGCAAACATTGTCTTTTTTCCAACACATAAACCGCAGAAAGACCCATTTGAATCGTCCATTAAAAATCCTTTAATATAAAATCAATCTTTTAGTAAGAAATTAATTAATATTTTTTTCCTTCGTTAAATTTAAAGAAAACATTTTAATTCAAGGAACTTTCTTTAGCTTAAAGAAACAAAATATAAAAATGTGTACTTTATTATATAGTAGTATTTTTGCTCAAAGGCTACAAAAACGGAGATAAATACTGCGCAAATTTTATTTTCATTATATATTCAATGTTACATAAATCCACCATTATTTTGAAATTCTTTGAAAATGTAATCAATATATCATAGTGTAGCACAAAACCAACTAGTATTCTATTATACAATTTATAAAAAATCATTATAGATATTCTGTAAGCAAAACGGTACTATGGGGAACAGAAGAATTACGAACTTTTCTAAAAGAAGAACAAAATGTAAGATTTCCAGCATTTTATTCTACTTTATTTAAACCATTCAAATATATTTTTATTTACTTTACTATTTAGTAAAAGATTGAGCTTTTCATATTTGTACACAATATATTTTTAAACAGATGAATTTGAGCATAGACGAATGTGAAACTTTAATTGAAGAGCACGAACCCAAAGAAAATAAAATTGAGGACTATTTATCGTTAGAAGGTATTTGTGATCTTTCTTCATTTTGTAATTTATATTATTCTCTTATATTATTTATTATTTTTTTTTTATTCACACTTTATAACTCATTGATGTTGAAAGCCATAAATTATAAATATTTAAACAATTATTAAATATTTGTCTTACAACAACTAAACACATACTACGAAAATATTTAAGTTTTGTTCAAAGACTACCAAAACTCATACATGATTTTTTTAGTCGAAATTGTGTTTATGTCACAAAATTGCTAAGATTTGACAAAATTGCTTAACTTTTGTATCCGTTCCGTTAAATTTATTTTACTAGTTTATTGGGTTAAGAATGATTTTGTAAGTCTCCATGTAGATGGTTGAAAGAAACTTGCTTGCAAGCTTTACGTTTAGCATCTCTTTCATCGTATTGGTGTCTGTCTGGGGGCGATTTTTTGACAAAATGTAGTCTTGGTCTCAAATGTATAGTTCAAATATCATTACAAAACAAATAAGAAATCTAAATCATTGTTCTTCTTTCTTTAAAAGGTTTCCAGCAGCTTTTGTTGTCACCCGATCACAATATTTTCAACAAAAAACATCGAATTATCTATCAAGATATGACACATCCTCTCTCTCATTATTACATAGCCTCATCACATAATACGTGAGTATAAAAAGACTTTAAATATTGGTAAATCACGTGAAAGGATTATAATTCAATAGATACTTATCTAATCATTAGGTCATAACAATCTAAATATTGCGTGTTCGAGTAACTTTATTGTCACTAATTATAAAAAGGTCTATTGAAATATGTGAACATGAAACTCCAAAAAAATATAATTAGTATACAAAAATATTTCCTAAAGTGGGCACTGTAGATGAAGGTATTCAATACCATAAAATATATAAAAGTAATGTTTTTCAGATAATCAGGTTTTATTTTATTATACACAGAGAAAGTTAATAGGGTTGGTCGGTCCCATGGAGCTTATGCATTAATTTTGAAATTGCAACCTCTTCTAAAGTATTAATTGGCAAATGTAAGCATTTTTCATGAGGTATATGAGAATCGCCCTAAACAGCGAAACAAATTCTTATTTCAGATACCTTACCAGCGACCAATTGTTCGGCGCAAGCAGTATCGAAGGTTACATTACAGCCCTCATGCGTGGGTGCAGATGCCTCGAACGTAAGCAACAATTGCAATTAAAATTACCATTATACTGAATTGCAATTTAATACTACTTAAGTACGGCACTTTAAAAAAGAAAGGAATTATACTTGGACAATGGACACGAGTGGAAAATATTAAATCCATATTTAGTGAATAATATTTTAAATCTTACTTTCATTTTTTCTTTATTAGTGAAGCAGAAACATCTTTAATTAAAGATAGCTTCTACACAAATGTGATATCACTAAATTAGACTGATTGAAGTGTCTAGCCAGGGGCTTAGCGAGAGGGGGAAAGAGCATAGTTTAAGAAGAATATTCCAGTCGCGCGCCAAACAAAATTTTTTTTTTTAAGACGTCTAACAACTTTGATCTCGAGTACAAAAATTAAAGTCAGTATCTCTTTTCGTTTTAAGAAATGCCTTTAAAACCAAAAAAATAAAAGCTTGATGACAGCTCTCCTTTGAGCATGCGCGATTTTCCTGAAAATTTAATAAGCCAGATATTAATAACGCGTGTGCCAAAAGCTCTTTCAATTTCAGTCTTCTCTATAATTTTAACCAGATATATTTAACTATCAGAAGTAATGAATCAATTAAAATGAATTAAAAAGTATTAAATAAAAGTAAAATGAAGGAATTAAAAATCACGGAGATTTATTCTTATATTGACGATTAGGTAGAATTAAGGCCATTTTAGTTCGACTAATTTTACTTTGCTCCCTCTAAAATTTATCATTTGCTACGCCCCTGCTGACAAACAAATTTATCAGTGACTTATTAAACCCATTTACTGCTTAAAGTAGTCTATTGTCCCTTGTAAAATGGCAAACCATAAGCCTTATTTGTGCTAAACGGGCTTTGCTTGGTTTTAATTTGTATAGTGTAACAACAAAGATCAGTTTAAGGTTTTAAATAAAGACAGTAGATGGCAGCACCAAAAATTTATGTAGTTCCATTATAATAAAAATTCTAAAATTTAAAGTTAAGGAACTTTCGGAACCACAAGTTTTACAAGCAATGACAGAGTTATAATTTTTATTAAAAACATTCCAGTGGACACTTGGGACGGACCAGACGACGAACCGATCATTTTCCACGGCTACACATTGACCAGTCGTATCTTGCTGAGAGACGTTCTAGAAGCAATACATAAATACGCATTCAGAGCTTCGCAGTAGGTATTTGAAGCTTTTTCATAAACATTTAATGTATGAATTATATTTTTTATCATTGTTTAGACAAAATAGACTCACAGAGAGTCTCAAAGTATTTTTTAAACGAAAAATATTGCGCAATTGAAAATGAATTGTACTATAACGGATCAAAGAGTGCTAATGGATTTTCGGAAAATGCTATAGAAAAAGAAAATATAATAAATATCATAAAAAACTTTCTTCATTATAATATTTAAATAAAAAAAATTTAAAGCATATCGAAAGTATGTCAAATAATTTAAAAGTTTATGTGCTCAATTTTGTTTTACCTGGTAATAATTAGTTTCTGAAGAGTAATCAAGATTTATCGCTTGAAATGATTCATCTACTTTAAAAAAAATCGAGAAATTTCAAGTTTCATTACCGATAGCCGTCAAAATCTAAAGTAGACGTGGAAAATTGTTGGTGTTTATAGATAGTAAGTGCATCCTTATCCGAAAACTATTTTTATAAATTTATTTCTTTTTTATGTCAAAGTATATATTTTAAAGGCATATACATATTTGTTCCTATTTTAACTTTTAGATATCCTGTTATCCTATCCATAGAAAATCATTGTAGTTTACCCTACCAGGCTAAAATGGCGGAATACTTCCAAACTATTCTAGGAGGTAGGTATAACAGTTCCAATACATAATATACAATTTCTTAATCAGTTTAAGAATTCTTTTCAAAAGCCTTTCGTAAGAGATATAAAAAGGAGCTAATTCGATTTCAAAAAAATTTAGGGCGCAATAGTATTTATTATGTGTATTTATACTATTTGCATTTATAATGTATTTAATTTGTTTGGTTAAATACGAAAGCATGCATTTTTCAGAGTATCTGCACATAGAACCAGTAGGAGAAGATGAAGAACATTTTCCTTCACCGGAAGCAATGGCAAGAAAGATATTTATTAAGGTAAATTTTTATAGAAATTATAATTCAGATAAGTAATTAAGTCCCACTTATAAATTATATGAATATTTCAAATAGAAAAATTTACCTTAAAATCAAATGCGATTTCATTAGAAACAACTGTTAATCTAATCGAATCAACCCTTCTTTTATGCCTACACAAAAAAAGAAGTATATTTAAAATACTTTTTTTTTTCGAAAACCTTTACATGACCATCTGACAATTACTAGAAACTCGTGTACCCAATTTGAAGTTCTTAGCTTTTTAGTTCGACCTGTAGAATGGTTTTTAAACAGGCAGATAGACGGCTAAATGTTCAAAAACCACCTTTTTAGAAAAAACGAGTAGGAAACACAAAATCTTCATTTCAGATTTTCAACTCCATCACAATACTTTCATTACCTTTATTATATACTAAAAAACTCCTCGGCGCAACAGCTCATTACTGGGCCTAGGCCTGCCGCGCCCATTTTAGCTTTCGTGACCTAGGGCTCTGAGGTGCTAGGCATTTATGTCCCGGTAAGGTGGTCAGCCTCACCTGGAACCCCCAGTGTTTAATTCCCAATTTAGTTAGATATTTCCTAGTTTCCTAGTTAGATATTATAATAAAATCTAATTAAATCATTATATAATATACTAGCAGTATGGTCCCTCCTTACTGGGAACCCGTTAACTTCGCCTTGCTTCCTTTTAGAGGCATGCTTACTTGTGAAAATATACTCAATAACTAAACTAAATACAATTCGCGTTGGCGCATGCGCAAGAAAAAATCAAATAATAACAGAGAATGGCATCAAGTCCCTGTTACTGCCCGGTCGTTGTGTTTTGATGCCCCTGTTATGGTCTGCCTACTTATTTAAATACACTCAAAATCAAAACAAAATTAAATTCGTGTTGGCGCATGCGCACTTAAAAAGCAAACACTAATAGAGGATGGCGTCAAGCCCCCGTTTCGACCCGGTCCATGTATTTTCAAGCCCTGTTATGGTCCCGCACTCCCACATGGATGACGTTTTTTGAAACTAATATATTAATTAAAAATCACAATCAAATATGAAAAAACTAAGCCTCGGGTGCACACGTAGGTATTAAAAGGAATCTATATTAAAAATTTCGAATTTTTAGAGCACTCTAAGTAGGTCTTTTGCGATCCACAGACATACACACAGAACACAGACAGACACACAGACAGACTCTTTCTTTTAGTATTATAGATTATATACCTTATATATTATATAATGTAATTGAAAGTAACAATAAACATCTATTATAATAAATCCTTTTCCTCCCTTTTCTAGAGCAAGAAATTGAAGTTCAGACCTCCCGGAGGTGACGAGGCAATGTACTCCCCCGTAGAAGACGACTGGATGCTGGAAGATGAGGAGGAGAGGGTGGAGGCACACTCGTCGATCATGGCAGCGGCACCGCCACCCACCGAAGAGGGAGGAGAAGGAATCGCCGCACCTCCGATGGCTTCGCCGGTGAGATCCCGGTGTCCGGTGATTTTTTTAGTTTGGAATAAATGTTAATAACGGACATGTTACTACACTCCTTGCCAACCTAAGTTGGGTAAATAGAAATCTGCTATGGAGAAGATCCTTCCGCGGATGTAAAGAGTTCCATAAATTATTTGTGAATCCATCCAGAAAACATGTCTAAAACATTCATTTCGTTTAACATCTAAGAGATTTGAATATTATTTGAGTAAATTTGGCAATTTTATCAGAACGAAAAGTGTATTTGGGTTCAATTGTATTCAGTTTATTTTGTATGTAAATATTAATTTACAAGAGTTTCCAACTAACGGACCAATTGCGCTTTTCCCTCTGCCTTTTTACTTTTTTTTTTTTACCCAAGTTAGCTTGACACGGAGTCCAGATTACTGCTAGGAATTTGCAGCGCCATCTGCTGGCGGTCTTTTTGTAGGGTTCCTAGATCACTTAAGGGCGATTGAGACCCAATGACCTCAGGTCGCCAAATCAAAGTGCCTTTGCGTTAATCCAATGGGAAACAATTTCGAAGCCACATTTCTCCTGGTGTATTGAATATTTATACAAATGGGGTTTTATACTATAAATGTAGCTGACTTACAGGTCTCTATAATTCTATTTTTGGAAATTGATTCGAATATATTGTTAGTTTTCAATAAGCAATTTTACAAAAAATATACGAACCCATTTCAAAAACTTAGCTAGCTATATTTTCAGACTTAAATGAAATGTACAAATTCAAATAAAATTATCTTTAAAAAAATAGTCAATTTTCAATTATTTCAATAGTCAAAATTTCAAATTATTCACATTAATTTTGATTCATAACTTGATTGTTATTTATTTTTACTAAAAATATTTTTGCAGGATTTATTTTTAGTAAATATATATTTTAATAGGACTTACACAACGAGTTCTAAAATCTTTTCATCCTTATATTCTAGGCTCATTCTTCAAAAATAGCACCCGAACTATCAGATTTAGTGAATTACTTTTCTGCAAAACGGTTTAATTCGTTTAGTGAGTGCAGAGTATGCTGTAAGTATTAACTTTAATATATATTTTATTCATACTTTTATTCGTAAATACACATAAGAAACAGATAATACTATTATTATGTATCAATGTTTCTAAATATGTATAAGAAAATTACACTTCGGTTTTGACTTTTCGTAATGTTCCTTGTGGGACACAAATATTAGTTTTCAGAAAAGTTTACAGTGTGTAAAATAATGTGTAATTAAGAATATTTTTGCTGGTAAATAAAATGCCTACATGGGTGATGTAATTTTACAACACATATGACTCGACCATGATCCAGTTTCAGTTTAGAACAGGTGAACCCTGACTTAAAGATCACTGCGTCTGAGCATGCGAAGCTAAGGAAGTACATCGAAGTTCGATAATATTGCGTTCAGAGCACCAGCTGCAATCAAATACAGCAAATGTGCTGTTAATATGTGGCAAATATGCTATTTAAACAGAAATTGTTTTACACTGTAAGAGTGAGTAGAAATTTAAGTTTAAAAACTTGAACATTATGTTCATATACTATGTAAGTATGTGTTCTAATACGTATTAATAAATATTCTTGAAACAATTCAGGTTTTTTTAGCGGGTCAAGCCTTTTGCATAAACTCAACATATTTCCCATCAGAACTAAGAGCCATTTTTTTTTCGCACCAGCTAGACGGCTCTCGCTGCCACATTTTACTTTAAGATTAAAAGAAGTCTTTAAAAAATGGCTCTAACTTCTGATAAATATGCCGCGTTTGCAAAGGCTTGGCCACCAATAAAAGCTGCCCCGTAGGGAAAAAAAAAACAATGACGCTGATCTCGCTATGCCTTAATATTAGGACGCCATGGATAAGAAGGTTAATACGAAATCACTTATCTTTTCCAGGGCAGTTCAACGACATGGCTTCATTTTCCGAATCGGCGGCTCTGGACTTTGCTTACAGCGACAGGCCGGATTTCGTGGCTCATAACAAGAAGCACATGTCCCGAATCTACCCCAAAGGAACGAGGACGGACTCGGCCAACTACGATCCCATGCCCTACTGGAATTTAGGATGCCAACTGGGTAAGATGCAATCCAACGGAACTACTCCATGTTCTACGAATTTAACCACTATACTCAACAGTGTTAAACACGTGTTGCGAAATGCACATTCAATACAGTAGAGTCCCGCTTATCCGAAAGGTACGGGACCAAAATTGAGAAGTAAAAATAAAAAAATTACTGCATATTTTGATAAATAAATCCAACTTTGTTAGTACGCATTTATTCTTTGTGTATTTATTATTGCGTATACTTCTTATAATATTTCTTATTTTAACCGAAAGGCTCTGATAAACCGATTTTCGGATAACCGGGATTCGGATAAACAGAACTCTACTGATTATGATATTATGGGTGATGGCTGATGCTACAAGCACCAATACAAACCACAAGTTCTGTTACATGGTCAATCGTATCGTATCGAAAATAATCAACCAAATCCAATACCATCGAAAGATTTCAAAGTAGTTTGATCCTGTATATAAATGAGAGAGAAACGTCATTATACCAAATTTCCGAAGTACGTGATTTTGGGTGCAACCTGACTTGTTGTGTTTTCATATCTAGACAGGACAGTTTAACCATGGCATACCTAAATTACCAGGCCAGTGAATTTCTCTAAATATGAAAAATGACAAATGACAGTAATTGCGCCTTCTAGAAGAGAAGAGTAAAGGCTTTATAGCCCATTATCCAGCTCCCCAGAAGAGTCAGTCACAAGAGACACACAAAGAAGGACGACACAAATTACAACATTTATTGACAAGCACAAACATCCATGCCTTACCGGGATTCGAACACGAGCCCAGCATCTCCAAAGGCTAGCACTCTAACAATTGCGCCGGCGGGCTGGCTCTCTAAACATGAAAGTAAACGGAAAGTTCGACGTCACTATTCCGAGTGCCGAAGATATAGTTAGCTTTTCAAAAATCCACCTTAAAATTAACTTGCCAATTTTTTTTACGTTGCTTTATCGATTGATAACATAATTAAAGCGGTTCAGTGATTAAATTTACAATTATTTTTTTAAGTGTTCCTGCCAGAAAATAACTAATAAAATTTGTTTTGAAAAAAGAGTAAGCTTTTTCAAATAGTGATCTTTATTTTTCTAGTTGCCTTAAATTACCAGACTTGGGATGAGCCTATGTATATTAATGAAGCTAAGTTTGCACAGAATGGAAAATGTGGATACGTTCTCAAACCAAAATACCTCATCGATGAAAGTAAGTCCATTTGCCCTTTCGATGTTTCAAATAAAAAAACTCATATTTTAGTTGGCGTTATTATATTTTTTTTATGATAAACAATTTCAGTATCTATCAAATGCTAAAATTTTCCATTCTTTTTAGTTGCTTATGATCCCAAAGAAAGTCCCAATCCAGATTATCAACTTCATGTCATAATAAAAGTAAGAAGTGCATATCAGTCATTTTTTTCTTACTTTTAATTTTAGTGCATTCAGAAAAGAAAACGCTTTGACTATTGAAGAAATCATTCTTTTTGTGAATATGAATGAAATTAGTTTGAAAATAGAATTATTAAAAGGGTATTTAAAGTAAAACTTACAATTACGCTTACTTTTGAGAGTTGAATAAGTTCCTAGAGATACGCTAATATAACTTTTAATTATGTTTAAATATGAATGAAACTAATTATTTCTATCAATAAAACTTAACTTCATAGTATATGTTTGTATTCACATGAACAAAAATAAGTTAATGAGTTTTTCTCTTTAATATGAATTTCTTTTTTCAGTTCCATGATTAAAAATCGTGCGTTTTTATTGCTTATAAGCCTTTAACAGAAATCGCCCAATCGGGACCGAACCATAAATATCACAGATGTTCCTAAAACTTGATATGGAACACTGCTCCTTTTACAATGTTAAAAATTTCACCATAAAAATTCTGCTAGATGTATTGGCTGTTTGGTGACACGTTTGACTATTTTTTTCGGTTTGAAGTTTAGCTGGATTTTGGAAACCAAAACCTAGAAAATTGATGCATTACATTCCAAAATTATATGGTGAAACTTTTCACCGCAAGAACATTGCAGACGATAGGAACCATTTTTATGGGGAAACCAAATACGAAATTGGTACGAACAGTGTAGAATTATAGCCTTCATATACACTAATTTTAATTGATAGTGAAATGATGATGTTGAAATTATTACGACCCAACTAAAGTTATTCTTCTGTCAGATCATCAGTGCCCAATTCCTTCCCAAACCCAACCGTGCAGCTGACGGCGAAGTAGTCGATCCTTACGTCTCGATAAAGGTGATTGGACACAGCCTGGATTTGCAGAAGAGCAGGACGAAGTTCATCAGCAACAATGGTAAGGGGGTGTCGCGGACGCTTTCATTTTTACTCTTTACTCTTTCAATTACTTAATATAAAATAAAATGTGAAGTAATGGTAATGTAATCGTGTTCGGCTGCCTATTTCTAACTTCCTTTCGGAGCTTTAACACAGCCAATAAAAGCCTCGTAATCTAGAACCCTGGTCAAGTGACGAGGTCGACACCTGAGCGGGCACCCAACGGAATTTCGAGCGACATCATACGCTGACGTCGTCGGGACTTTGGACTACAGATTTAACGAGCACGTCTGTCCCAGTGTACTCGGGCCCATCCGTCACGAGTTGTATTTTTCTACTCTTTCCCAGTACAGATATCCGATTTATAGGATGACTGGCAGTAAGTGGGACTCGAACCCCCGCACTCCTGAGAAGGCTGAATCCTGAGGAAGATGCCTTTAACCACTCGGCCACGCACGGGCCGTAATGAAAGTATTGCAGTGGAGTCGAAAATCCGAAATGGGTTAGGTTAGGTTTGAATTATTGTTGCACTAGAGCTACACGAGGGCTATTGGCTACGGGCGTCGTATTTCAGAACCAACAGTCAAGTGACGAGCCGGCACCTGAATAGGCACCCAACCAATACCAACTAGATTAGAAGGCCTAAATGTTTGACGTCATATTAATGGACCGATTCTGTGGTTTTGACCATTGATCATTCGTGACTAGATCTTGTATTTGAATACATTTTTAAGATAAGATGAATCAAGATGCGACGTCATCTTAAGATACGACGTTATTGGTCAACAAATCGAAATTTGTCTCCTAGTGTGACGTTGTGTTGCTTAGTTCTTCGGCCTTCTAATCTAGGTGGTATTGACCCAACGCAACCATTATGGGCGACATTGTACGCAGCGTTGGGATTTTGAAGCATATTTAACGTGCACTCCCTTACACCGGATATTATTCGTCGGACGTTTTTGGCTTCACGGGCCGTTTATAGGTCGGCAGTTGTTTTGGCAATGCCCGGACCCGAACCTGGGACCTTTCGCATGCTAGGCGAGTGCCTAACCGACTGGGATTCCCAGCCCCCGGAAATCCGAAATGGAGAATTTGTGTTTTCCACACGAGTTTGAGTGTCCTCATTCTAAAAAAAATGGTTTTTGAACATAAGTCAGTTTTTTTCTACTAATGCCATTCTACTGCTCGAACGAAAATAGCTAACGACAAAAAGAGCTTCAAAATTAGACACGAGTTCCCAACCCTATCGGATGTGGTTCTAAAATACGACGCCCGTCACCAATAGCCCACGTGTAGCTCTAGTGCGACGATAATTCAAAACCTAACCTAACCCAATCCTATCGGACGTTATGCCCAATGGGTAGTTGCCATAGAAATTTTTTGATTTTAAAAATTACTAAGTTTAGGTTATTTTTAAAATTACCTTGTAAGATATACAATTACCGTAAAACGTATTGATTTTATGGACTGGTAATTAAAAGTCGTGCAGTGTTACGGACCCCCAATTTTTATGTTATCTTAATGAGTCAATAGCTTATGGAAAATATAGCTTAATTTTCGAAGGGTTTTTTTCTAAAAAAAAAGCACCAAGTGCTGTAAGTTTTATCATACATTGGATACCCTGCATTTTCCTTCACAACAATCAAAAAAAATTTGGGCCCTGAATATAATCCTTCAAAATTTCAATTAATATATATTAATTGACATTTTTCTACAGCATAGCGATACTGATGTGATTGTAAGAACTAAATCCAACGCATTTTTCTCTTATCTTTCAAGAAGAAAAGTTACAGTCGAATGGGAAAATTTGGTCCCGGAGGATAATTAAAAAAAAAAACGTAAAATTCTAGTACTTCTTGAGTTACTAGTTTCTTCTTGAGTATTTTTTTACTCACATGTCAAGTCAGAGTAGCAACTAATTGAACAGGGCTAGCACATTTTGACAAAGTGTGTTTTAATTTGACTTATTTTCTGGAAGTTACCCTTTAGATCCAAAGGTATCCCATTATTCGCAAAAGCTAAACAAAAATATTGGTTAACTGTAGCAAAAAAAATAAATCCTTCTCTGTTGTCTCCTTATTCAGTTACTTCAAGCTACAGTTTTAAGAAAGTTACTTTTGTATTAATTAATTTTGTATTTTAATTTTTAAACTATTTATTAGCATTTGTGGTGATTACTTTACTCAGGTTCAAAATTTCTGCATTAATATTAGGTTTTAATCCAATGTGGAACGAAACGTTGAAGTTCAAACTACATGCTCCAGAGGAAGCCATTTTCAATTTCCGGGTAAAAGATGAAAATCTCACTAGCAATGAATTAATAGGACAATTTGCTTTGCCGTGCACGTCTATGAACGAAGGTAAATTGTAAACACTTTTGATGAACTTGAACAAAAAGTTTCCTTTAACTTAATAATTATTTTAAAATGTAGAAATTATTTTATAATTTATTTGAAATTTAAATTTATTAGTTTATGTATTTAACCCTCTAATGCATGAATTTTTATTTTCATCTCAAAAAAATATATATGTATCTTTAATGCTCATGCATTATGGGAAAAATACTAAAAATTTTTTTAACTGCATTAGAATTTAAATAATTTCAATTTTTAAATTTTTTTTCATGTGACAAAAACCAACTGCAAAATTCCAATTTTGATAGTAATGACTAGAAAACTACTAAAAATATTTCAAAATAACCCTTTTTAACTATGATTAATTTTTCAAAACAATTTATTAGTATATTTAGTATTAATATTATTATTCTTTGAATACTGCCAAAAGCGTAATTTCACAAAAGTTAATAACTTCACTAATTTTGAATACACTTTTACTACTGTCATCTATGAGGATTATTAGTAACTAAACCTTTAAAATGAAATGTAATAGATGAAAAAAAAACAGATTTGTCTAGGAGGAGCTCTAATTTAATAGAATAAAGTGGATTATGTTACTTGTTACCAAACGGTAACAGTATGCATTAGAGGGTTAGTAATAAAATTTTAAAATTTTTATTTTTATTGAACTTTACGTGAAAATCTATTTAAAAAAGACATATCTTTGTCCTCGAAGAAATATTACAACTTTATATTCATTTGTACTTTTAAAATGTATTGATTCAAATTCATATTTCCATTAAAGGGAGGTTTTAAATACCTTGTTTATTAGTTTACTTATCGTTCCTTACATGAAAGTTTTTTCATAAGAAATTTAATCATAAAGTCAGTTGATTGATAATTTTCGGTCAAAATAAGATGGATGTAGCAATTTTTTTACAAAAAAATTTCGATATGAGTAATATTTTAAAAACTACGTATTGTGCAACCACATAGTGAATCGCTAAGTATTTTGTATTTTACTTTACAGGTTACCGACAAATTCATTTAGAAGACAGTCGTGGACAACGACTGGATAGAGCTACATTATTTGTCCATGTTCAACAAGTGCGAAAGTATCAGCGAAGACCAAGCATATACAACTAAATCCATATGAATAAAAAATATTCAGAGTGTAAAAAAAATTATGTTGTTTTTACAGAAAAAAATTAGCTGGTGTGCCAGAAAAAATACCGTAAAATTTACAGAGATAACCTGTATTTTTTCCGAATAATTTTTAACTTTTACGCAAAATCTGTTTTTTTTACAGTAAAAATATAAAGTAAAAGCGAAATTTTTCCTCCCAATATGTCCAAAATATCCAATTCTTAACAGTTTTACACGATTCTAGTTCAAAACCTTCTTACTGTTACAAAACCACTGTACAATTTGGAAGCAATTGATAATAAAGAACTTCACATTTTATGTTTTGCTTAATGCGTTTTGAAAAAAATGCAAAAAGAGCTTTAAAGTGCTATAACTTCGGTTCAATAAAAAAACTAGAAACTAAAATGAAACAGATTTAGAAAGCTAAACGTTTATTTCATATTAAAATGCAAAAAAACAACACATTTTTGATATTTCGTCGATTTTTGCTGAAAAAAAGGTGATCGGATACCTTAAGATACTAGCCACAGTACTAACGAGGATTAATAAAGTGCTTACTCGGAAAACGAACATGAACTCTCAGTTCAGCATTTTCCAAATAATCTAGTTCAGCACGCAGATTCTACAAACAGTTGAAATGCTTCTTCGATTGCTGTCCAATACTCTTTGTACGGTTTAAAACAGAAAAATGAACTGTTTTCACTTAAAAGTTTATTTTTACAGAAAATACTGTTAAATGAAAATATCAGTGTTTTTATGTATATTTTGTGGTGAAACGTTACTTTAGTGTAACTTTAGTGCAACGTTCCCATGTAAAACTGGAGACAGCAGTTGCTGCTACTGGTTTTATTGAAAATGCTCCTTATAAGTGTAATTTATTTCTTCATAAATTCGGTGTAATGCTACTCCATGAAGCTGGAGTAATGAGTTTTTTAGTTGAAGTTACCCGCACTGTAGCTAAACTGTGTCTCTGTTTTAATCCAAAGGGAAAAAATTATTTTCTAAGCCACATTTCACTAGCTGTATTGAATATTTTTACAAACTGGTCTTTTATATGTAAATGTAGCTGACTTACAGGTCACTACAATCCCACTTTTTGAAAAAAAAATATTCAAACCCATTTCACAAATTTTGATTTCGGGGACCTGTAAGTCAGCTACATTTAAATATAAAAGAACAGTTTAAAAAATAATACAGCTGGTGAAATGTGGCTTTGAAAGTAATTTTTACCCATTGATTAACGCAGAGAGACATTTTTAGGCTTAATCACTACTAGGGTTGAGCTCTATGCAATCAAATACCTAAATTTTCCTCACGTTTCTCCATTTGCACCCCCTCCTATACAAATATCATTTATACACTCCGTACCAACCTAACTTGGGTAAAAAAAAAAACAAAGAGTAAAAAGGAAGAGGGAAATGCGCGATTGGTCCGTTAGTTGGAAACTCTTGCAAGGTAATATTTACATACAAAATGATCTGAATACAATTTAACCAAAATATACTTTTCATTCTGATAAAATTGCCAATTTTTTTCAAATAATATTCAAATCTGTTAGACCCTAAACGAAATTAATGTTTTAAACATGTTTCTATTTACCCAACTTAGGTTGGCAAGGAGTGTAGTATGTAACCGGTTTAAGTATACGGCTTTTAGTGGGCTTCATTCAAAATATTTTTTACAAATATTTTTTTAAGGCCTTTAAAGCAAAAAGTGCTAATCAAATTATTTTGTATAATTTTATAAAGAAATATTGAAATTATCCTGAAAATTTGTATATGATTGTGATGAGAGAATAAATAAGTTTTTATGCAGAACAGTGTGTATCGACAACATACGCAATGGCTTAGTTGCGAAAAAAATACAAGACGAAAACAGCTAAGTTAATTTGGATGTATATAAATCGTTGATCAATTTTGTTTTGTTTAAAATATTTCTATTTTTCTGTATGATTATGTGAGTGATTATTTTAAATGAAAAGTATTATCCATCTTTTATTAAGTATACATGCAATTTAGAGTCATCTAATATTGGTTCGATTTACGTAGATAGAGCAGTGACAACTTTTAAGATATGGCAACCAGCGTTCACCAAAATCATTATTTTGGTTAACACATGGAGGATTGCTATTGGCTGAAAGGGTTTACAATTGACACAAAATTGCCTAGGGAGGTGAAAGGAGATATTCGCCATAACCTAACCGCCATAACCTAGTTGTCATGACTCGGACGTACTTGTACAAGGTAACGTTGAGTGACTTTAATGCAATCAATTACCAAGCTTAAGGTTTATTCATTTACACAAATTCATATGCATTTGCTTTATCAGAACTATAAAGTATTAAAATGTGTTTCCGCCAATAAATGCTCAAAACAGAAAATATTACTCTAAATTTTCTAGTCAGTGTCTTTTATAGTAATATTCTCTAAAAACAACTTGTAATTGTACTTTTTATATTCCTAAACCTATGCATGTGTTTAATTAAATTTTTATGTTATCTCTGTGTTCTTTTCGTGAAATTTACTTGAATTAAAGTGAAAAATTTATTACTTTCATGAACAAACATTCTTTCGATATAATTTTTTTTCTAAAATTTAAAACATCGGCTTTCAAAGTTCTTAAGTCCACTTTTATACTTTACTACTATAGGAATTTATTTTAATAGGGTTATTTCAGATTATTTAGTTTTCCAATTTTTATTCTTAAAATTTCACAATTTAATTTTTTTTTTTCGTTTTTACTCTCATTGAGCGGCAAAAACCGCTGATATTTTGTATTTAGGACATTTTATATTTAAAAGATATTTGTATAAGAATTTAGATAAAACTATGAACTTAACTTATGCAGGCATAATAAATTACACAACCTAAAGGGAACAATAAGAGAACAAAGACGACGAAATGAACATTAAGAGGGATTCTCAGTCCCCTAGAGATATTGCATTATTTTATTAATCACAACTTCTGCAGAAGTATTGCTTTGCCACGTTAGCCCTTTTTTCCTAGGTATGGGAATCAACAGTACATATAAATGAAAAAAATTGAAACGAAAATGTTATCTAGTTATTTAATTATATATTTTTGAAGTTTTAAAATGCCCCAAAATATTCCGCAGATGGCGACACTATTTTAAAGCTTAATCCATTAAAAATTAAATAACCAGATGTTGTTTTCTCTTCAATTTTGTTTTGAATTGATGTTATGATGACTCCCATACTTGGTGAAAATGGGATAACATTTCAAAGAATTTCTTTTGCAAAAGTTATGATTTCAAAACTAATGCATTAGCTCTATGGTTCTGACAGTCCCTCTTAAGAGAAAATAAAACCAAAAGAAATAGCTAAGAAATATCCTAAATTATTTAGCATTTCCAATATTCTTTATATTAATTCATTCAAATTATCACCAAAAGAGATGTAATTCCAGAAGCACCAAAAATGAAAACAATCCCGCTGGAACAGTTGTCTATCTTTTATATTTTTAAAGCTATTTTTTGTAACGAATAGGTTCATAAACTACACGAGGTTCATAAAAATTTCCTCAAAGTTTCGAAATTACTGCAAAACAATTTTTAGAATCTTTCAATCGATATAATTTTTAAAAAAAAATTAAAAACTTTTTTTTAAAGTTCTTAACTCTATAAATACATTTTTGAAAACAAATTTAAATTTCTTTCCGCTTGAATTTCTATTACTTAAAACAAGTGCTCGTTGATTTCTAAAAGGTTTACTAGTTTTATAAACCAGGCGTTGCACGGGTGCATTCTTGTTTATTATAACTTCGTAACAGAGCGGACATTTTTTAGTTTTTCAGTCAGTAAAAATCTAAATTGGGTTACTAAAGGCAAAAAAGCATATATTTTCGTTTAAATTTATTAGCGAGGACAGTTTCTTAGACATTGTTGACTAAAATCTTTTTTTAAAAAACTTATTTATTAAAATTATTTATTTTTGAACAATTGTAAATAAAAAAAATCAAAAATAACTCTTATACACAAAAAAGTCAATTACTTAAAGTCACTAAAGAAAGAAGTAAAGTCACACTAAAAGTCAACTACTTTATAATCTTGTCGATAACAGTAAATTTTTTCTGTTAAAAATAATTTTTAAAAATATCACTAAAAATCATAATATAGTAGGAATTATCTGCCTATAATGATGGAAGAGTATAGAGGATCGTGTAGTATGATTATTTATTGCGAAAACAATTTTGTTCTTTGAACTCTTAGCTTAAAGGCTAAAAGAAAATAAAGTTATATTTATATACTATGTACTATATAAAACAGTCAAACAAAGTTAATACAATTCACTTTTGCACTAAAATAACCAAATATTCATTTCATGATTAACTAAACGTTGCTGAATTACAATAAAGCAAAAATATGAATAGCATTTGACTATTTAAAAAAAATACGTTAGAAAAATAAAACTGTTTTAAATGTATAATCCCAGTATACTCACCAAAAACCCATTGTTATTGAAAATATACTGAATATTCTACTGTCAAACTTAGTTAAATATCATAACATTATCAACATACGTATAAAATATCTGTTAGACAAACTTTAAATAGATAATTTATAATTATAATCTCTTAAATTAATATTTTTTAGATCTAAAATGAACCAAAGTTTGAGAAAATTATAAATGTTGCATTTATGAGGGACAGGATTCATAAGCAAGTACCATATAATCTATGTATGGCAATTTTTGGACGTAAAATACGTAAATACGCAGGCACGCGAGTTAATTGTAATGTAAACAAGTCCGTTACAAAAAATTAAACGTAAGTTTATTTTGAAAAGGTGGTGTACACTATGACCTCAATAAAATTAATTAGCTAACCAAGCTTGCTACAAATAATTGGGTGAAATATTCACCTGTTGTAAATATTAAGAATCAAGGAATTTTATAAACGAAGATTTTTTATAACTAGATCGTAAATTCAGGTGCTCCTAACTAATTAGATAGGTTTCGAAATACAGATAATGAAATTAAAATAATGATGACATTATTTACTTTGCTTTACAGTTAGGAAGAGTTTTCTGGTCTACAGTTTTAAAGGCATAAACATTTATAATGAAATTAAATGAATACCTTTATGTTATGGAAAGGTATGGTACACATATATTCCAGCTTGTGTGCTTGTTCAGAGATCCGCTTATAAGCTTTTGTTAAGTGGGACAGACACAGAAAGAGTTTTTTACAAGCACAGAAGACACACAAAGAAAGGACAACACATACACAAATAAAAACATTTATTGACGGTCACAAACATCCATGCCTGACCGGGATTCGAGCCCGACCCCAACAGCTCCAAAGGCTAGCATCCTGACGATTGCGCCACCGGGGCGGCTACTTTTATGTTGTTACTTTTCTTCAAAGAATTTATTTGTTGATTTAATATAGTTTTTTTTTTATTCTAAGCAATAAAAAAAGCCTTTAATTCGTTCAGTCTTCGTTAGAGGATTGGATACGAGGTCCTTGTATTAAATACTTTCAATTTCGTTACGAGCACCCTATCTAAAACTAACACATTTCTCGAGCTGTTAAATATGTAATCAAATTATGATTTAAAGAAATAAATTAAATGTTTAACCTATTTCCAAAGGAATGTTTTCAATAAAGCGATTATTTATCTACAAAATGTTGCCTACACCAAAACCGACCTTAAGTTTGCAGTATACAAATGTTCTACGAGAAAAAGGGTAAATAGTTCTCATTTTTGAGTGCGAGAATCGAATACAAAAAGGCATTTCACAGTCAATAAACAAATTTATTTCTTATTTCAAGACATAAATTTATTATTTTTATTAGTTTAGCTTCAGCTAGAGTGTTATTTTAATTATTTTTTTCCTTCGATTTTGACGTAACAGGGCGCACGAATATCCGGATCGAAAGAGCAGCCAATAGGAGCAGGCGAAATTTCGGCACCAGCAGCGTTGTTTACGCAGATTCTTCCGCCTAGTACATTTCTCTGCTGCAAACTTAAGCTCGGTTTTGGTGTAGACTCCTGTTAACAAGGTTAGTTCTGTCAACACAGTCGGCTAGTAGCTCTGTCAGTATACTCGATAGTCTGTAGCATATGTAGCTAGGGCTATGGATTTGTACCTAGGGCTAGGACAGCGGACGGGAGGGCATAGCCTTTATAAAAATGTCCACTGCCAAGAGGGACTATCAGTCTTATAGAGCTAATGCATTAGTTTTAAAATCACAACTTTTACAAAAGAATTGCTTTGACACGTTATCCCATTTTCACCAGGTATTTGTCTGCGAATTACTCATGGAATTAGCAGTTAAATTTACTTTTAAGTCATTTTTATCGCTGTTGCCATATAAACAATGGTGCGAGAAACTTTATTTAAAAGTAACATTTAATAATTTTCTGTGCAATAAATCAGTTTGGAATACCATCATAAATTAATATTTGATTGTTCATTGTTAGTTTACTAAGAAAGGGGCAAGGCATTATATTTTATTTGCATGACATTCTGATTAGTTTTATGTTATATTTCTTAGTTTTTGTTGCAGCTTGAAGTAGTTTTATTTATTATTTTTTTTTAAAATAAATATTAATACTAAATTATTATTCCAACCGCAAATGGTTATATAGACTATAAATAATATAATATTGATTCAATATCAAGAAAATTAAGGAAAATAGTCGATTTTTGCTTTTAAAAGTTTTAATTTTAACTGGAATGCTGCGTTTGTTAATGTAAACAAGTCCGTTACAAAAAATTGATAATATTTATCTTGTGTAGAAGCGGTTTTACAAACCTACTTGTTTTCCGATACGAATTTCAGTAAGTATTTAAGTAAAAAAAATGCCTATTTTAGTTCTTTTGAATTTAAAAAAAAAAGAAGGGGGAAAATATCAAATATAAATATTATGACTAATATAAGGAAACATCAAGGAAAACAGCAAATATTTGCATTTTCGTATACTTACAAATATTTTAATAATTTATAGTTAAAACCGTTATACTATCGAATTCAGTAACTACAAACCTTCAATAAAACTTAAAACATTACTTCCAGTCATTTTTTAAAGAAATAGGCATTTTTCGGCTTAATTTTCAGAATTCGAAATCTGATTCTCTTTTACGAGATCATCCTTTTGAAACGGAGTATCATACATGAAATTGAAGGTAATATTATGTTGGTTTAATTTTGTATTCTAGGATGACACCCCCGGGGTAATTATTGGATAAAAATCAAACTTTTAACAACTCAAATATTTATGTAATTTTCTAACCAGAACTTTTTTTCATGCTGATAATTAGATATATCTGTCGGGTACCATTGTTGAAATTTACAATTTCTCCTGTAGAAGTTGAAAAAAAATAAACATGTGTCCAAAAATTACCCCGCCAATTGGGGAAATTATTAGTCAGTAGTTTTTAATCTGTTCTGCACAGTATATAGACTAGATACAAGGGGTATATTCTGTGATATGGTGTGTACTATAGTACTGTGTATTTTATAATTATTTAATCCCACATGGCTTCTGTAAAAAAAGTATAACAGTGAAATGAGCAAACATTACCAAGGCTTTTTAAATTTCTTCTCATTCCAAGGTCAAAAACGGCGTAGATGTAGTTTCATAATCACACAAAGTATACCCAGTAAATTTAAGCATATTGCGATACTGTCTTATCCCATAGCATTTCCAACAATTTCCTCGCTTTTTCCAATTATTACTCAGGAACTGAACATGCATAGTGTTTTTTCAGCACAAACCACCTTCATAAACATATCTACACCTAAACCGACCTTAAGTTTGCAGCATACAAATGTTCTACGAGAAAAAGGGTAAATAGTTCTCATTTTCGAGTGCGAGAATCGAATACCAAAAGGTGTTTCACATTCAATAAACAATTTTATTTTTTATTTCAAGACATAAATTTATTACTTTTATTAGTTTAGCTTCAGTTAGAGTGTAATTTTAATTATTTTTTCCTTCGATTTTGACGTAACAGGGCGCACGGATATCAGGGTCAAAGGAACAATTAATAGGAGCAGGCGAAATTTCGGCGCCAGCAGCGTTGTTTAAGCAGTTTCCTCCGCCTAGTACATTTCTCTGCTGCAAACTTAAGGTAGGTTTTTGTATAAGACTGACCATTAAAAAATTCAATATCATGTAAAAGAAAACAAAATTATACACAATTTGAAATCAGTTGAACAAAATTTTTAAAAATTGTTTTTCAAGCGCTTTAGGTTATCAATAAATTTTTGGAGAAAAAGTACTTAACTAATCCCAATAAATAATAGAAGCATTGCTGGATATGCAATTAACAAATTGTGGTTAGTTAGACGCAATAAATTATGATGCATTATGGTTTTCGGGCCCTGTCTAAGAATTACCCCGATTTTTTATGTCCAATAATTACACCGGGTCACCCTATTTGATACAGAAATACTTAGCCACTTTTCTAAGTATAAATAAAAAACCGGGACCCTATCGAGTTTTTATGGGTCTTTTTGAAAATATTGTTTTTCCCTTAACACTTACGAGTGTTCAAAAATCATATTTATAATCAGCACCCTCGAAATCATATGTGTATAGAAAAAGCAAACTGAAACTTTTCCGCAAGCAATCCTATTTTTATTGGGTTCGTACTTAAAAAAAATACACGTAACTATTACTGTTGAATTTCTTTTTTGCTGAGATTTAAACATAGTAATAGCTAATTTTTGTCTAATATCTTGATAAACACGTTTTATTTAATTAAAAGATGTAATAATTGAAACTTAATTCCAGATATTGTAAATTGTAATGTGTCCCACATAGAAAGTTAAGCCATTGTTCGAATTCTCAATATCGCTGAAAAAAAAAAGATATGAAATAGAATTTTCAGCAAAAATAATGGAGTCTCTAACCTTTTCAGATGATTCGATAAAAGTAAAATTAAACAATTATAATAGGAAAACATTATATATTTAATCAATCTGGTTGATTTTCCATTAAATATTTCTCAATAAAGAACGCTCATTTCTTCATTACGTTAAGTGGACCGTGTTTGCGCTTTGGCGGCTAAAACAACGCAGGCCAATTAACCAATTGACTTCCATCACGACGCGATCTGAATATAAGTCGAAGCATTGGCATCACAAAAATCACAATCAGCAGGTAGCCGAAAGCAATCGAAAATGTCTTGGCTTCCACTTGCTACTGTTCTCCTGGCGTTTGTCGCCCAGCAAACCTGCGGGCACTCGGGCACCAAGTCTCTCTTTCAAGATGAAGGGCTGACGGTGTACTTCTGGGACAAAGCGGTTGAGTACATGAGGGACTGCGATATCCTAAAACCCGGACAAGAATATGATATCAACGATAACTTCGCTGAGATCTCAAAACTGTTCAAGAAAAAGGCAAAAGGCAGCAAAATTAAGCATGCGTGCATCAATAAATTTGCAGAATTGATTTCGGAAGGCTTCGATGGATCCAGTGACACCACCTTCAAGATGGACTGCGCATCACAGGCAATGGTGGCAGCCATGGAGGACACTACTGGCACGGTTGACGAAAACCTAGTGGAATCTGTGAGAGATTTGGTAATTACAATGTATAATAATGATGTAGAAGACAAACTGCAAGAATTAGAAGAGGAATTGGAAGAAACAGAAAGATTGAGGGAAATCGAAGAAACCGAACGCATTTCACAAATACAAGCATCCATAGCAGCAGAAAGTGCAGCACAAACAATAGCGCAAACCCAAATTTCGGGAGGAAACGCCCAAACATCAGAGACAAAACTTACCACAACAACAACTACTACAACAACAACCAACAACGAACAGCAAGAGTTATCTAATAATAATTATCAAGCACAGGCAATCAATGAAGTTAATTCAATATATGCTGATCAATCAATCCAACAAGACACTGGTTCAACTTCCGTAGAGTCCTACATTGACAACAATGTCCAGCAAAGTGAAACTTCTCAAGCACAACAAATTGCCATTTCTGAAGCACAACAGTCTACAATTGATCAAGTCCAGCAAGTCGAAGAATCCCAATTTCAAGAAGCTGCAGTATCTCAGATTCAGCAAACTGATGTCTCTCAAGTCCAACAAGCTGCAGTTTCACAGGTACAACAGTCCGCAGTATCCCAAGTGCAGCAATCTGCTGTTTCTCAGGTTCAACAATCGTCGGTATCCAATGTGCAGCAGTCTTCTGTCTCCCAGGCACAACAATCTTCAGTCTCCCAACAAGCTTCAGTACAAGTGCAACAGCAAAGCTATTTCAATTCACAAGTAGTACAAAGCAGCTTGTATTCCTCTCTGCAATCGGCAAGTTTCCTTAGCGCGATTTCTTCAGGCCAGTCGGTAGCCACCTATTCTCAAATTGCACAAGAGATAGCAATAACTCTGCATCAACAATTGGGTTTGTCAGAATCCTTGATAAGAAGCTCTGTTTATCAGCAACTGTCTAGTTTGGGCTCCAATGCATCTTCTCAAAGTATTGCACAAGCTATTTCAATCGCAGTGTCTTCCTGTGTTCAGCAATCTAGTATTGCTCGAGGAGGACAGGAACAAGGCATATCTGCAAGTATATATTCAGCAATATCTTCCTCTTTGTCATCACTTGTACGAAGAACACCACGACCTGCACCAAGACCTGTCGTAAGACCTGCACCTAGACCTATCCCGAGACCTTTGCCAGCACCTAGACCTGCACCACGTCCTGTCGTTGCGCAAGTACAACAAGCTGCCGTTTCCCAGGTACAACAGTCAGCAGTATCCCAAGTGCAGCAATCTGCTGTTTCTCAGGTTCAACAATCTGCTGTTTCTCAGGTTCAACAATCGTCGGTATCCAATGTGCAGCAGTCTTCTGTCTCCCAGGCACAACAATCTTCAGTCTCCCAACAAGCTTCAGTGCAAGTGCAACAACAGAGCTATTTCAATTCACAGGTAGTGCAAAGTAGCCTGTATTCCTCCCTGCAATCGGCAAGTTTCCTTAGCGCAATTTCCTCAGGCCAGTCGGTAGCCACCTATTCTCAAATTGCACAAGAGATAGCAATTACTCTGCATCAACAATTGGGTTTGTCAGAATCCTTGATAAGAAGCTCTGTTTATCAGCAACTGTCTAGTTTGGGTTCCGGTGCATCTTCTCAAAGTATTGCACAAGCTATTTCAATCGCAGTGTCTTCCTGTGTTCAGCAATCTAGTATCGCTCGAGGAGGACAGGAACAAGGAATATCTGCAAGTATCTATTCAGCAATATCTTCCTCTTTGTCATCACTTGTACGAAGAACACCACGACCTGCACCAAGACCTGTCGTAAGACCTGCACCTAGACCTATCCCGAGACCTTTGCCAGCACCTAGACCTGCACCACGTCCTGTCGTTGCGCAAGTACAACAAGCTGCCGTTTCCCAGGTACAACAGTCAGCAGTATCCCAAGTGCAGCAGTCTTCTGCTTCTCAGGTTCAACAATCCGCTGTTTCTCAGGTTCAACAATCGTCAGTATCCAATGTGCAGCAGTCTTCTGTCTCCCAAGCACAACAATCTTCAGTCTCCCAACAAGCTTCAGTGCAAGTGCAACAACAGAGCTATTTCAACTCACAAGTAGTGCAAAGTAGCCTGTATTCCTCCCTGCAATCGGCAAGTTTCATTAGCGCGATTTCATCAGGCCAGTCGGTAGCCACCTATTCTCAAATTGCACAAGAGATAGCAATTACTCTGCATCAACGATTGGGTTTGTCGGAATCTTTGATAAGAAGCTCTGTTTATCAGCAACTGTCTAGTTTGGGCTCCAATGCATCTTCTCAAAGTATTGCACAAGCTATTTCAATCGCAGTGTCTTCTATTGTTCAGCAATCTAGTATTGCTCAGGGAGGACAAGAACAAGGAATATCTGCAAGTATATATTCAGCAATATCTGCCTCTTTGTCATCACTTGTACGAAGAACACCACGACCTGCACCAAGACCAGTGGTAAGACCAGCACCTAGACCGATCCCTAGACCCTTGCCAGCACCTAGACCTGCACCACGTCCTGTCGTTGCGCAAGTACAACAAGCAGCCGTTTCACAGGTACAACAGTCAGCAGTATCCCAAGTGCAGCAGTCTTCTGCTTCTCAGGTTCAACAATCCGCTGTTTCTCAGGTTCAACAATCGTCAGTATCCAATGTGCAGCAGTCTTCTGTCTCCCAAGCTCAACAATCTTCAGTCTCCCAACAAGCTTCAGTGCAAGTGCAACAACAGAGCTATTTCAACTCACAAGTAGTGCAAAGTAGCCTGTATTCCTCACTGCAATCGGCAAGTTTCATTAGCGCGATTTCATCAGGCCAGTCAGTAGCCACCTATTCTCAAATTGCACAAGAGATAGCAATTACTCTGCATCAACGATTGGGTTTGTCGGAATCTTTGATAAGAAGCTCTGTTTTTCAGCAACTGTCTAGTTTGGGCTCCAATGCATCTTCTCAAAGTATTGCACAAGCTATTTCAATCGCAGTGTCTTCTATTGTTCAGCAATCTAGTATTGCTCAGGGAGGACAAGAACAAGGAATATCTGCAAGTATATATTCAGCAATATCTGCCTCTTTGTCATCACTTGTACGAAGAACACCACGACCTGCACCAAGACCAGTGGTAAGACCAGCACCTAGACCGATCCCTAGACCCTTGCCAGCACCTAGACCTGCACCACGTCCTGTCGTTGCGCAAGTACAACAAGCAGCCGTTTCACAGGTACAACAGTCAGCAGTATCCCAAGTGCAGCAGTCTTCTGCTTCTCAGGTTCAACAATCCGCTGTTTCTCAGGTTCAACAATCGTCAGTATCCAATGTGCAGCAGTCTTCTGTCTCCCAAGCACAACAATCTTCAGTCTCCCAACAAGCTTCAGTGCAAGTGCAACAACAGAGCTATTTCAACTCACAAGTAGTGCAAAGTAGCCTGTATTCCTCCCTGCAATCGGCAAGTTTCATTAGCGCGATTTCATCAGGCCAGTCGGTAGCCACCTATTCTCAAATTGCACAAGAGATAGCAATTACTCTGCATCAACGATTGGGTTTGTCGGAATCTTTGATAAGAAGCTCTGTTTATCAGCAACTGTCTAGTTTGGGCTCCAATGCATCTTCTCAAAGTATTGCACAAGCTATTTCAATCGCAGTGTCTTCTAGTGTTCAGCAATCTAGTATTGCTCAGGGAGGACAAGAACAAGGAATATCTGCAAGTATCTATTCAGCAATATCTTCCTCTTTGTCATCACTTGTACGAAGAACACCACGACCTGCACCAAGACCTGTCGTAAGACCAGCACCTAGACCTATCCCGAGACCTTTGCCAGCACCTAGACCTGCACCACGTCCTGTCGTTGCGCAAGTACAACAAGCAGCCGTTTCACAGGTACAACAGTCAGCAGTATCCCAAGTGCAGCAATCTGCTGTTTCTCAGGTTCAACAATCGTCGGTATCCAATGTGCAGCAGTCTTCTGTCTCCAGGCACAACAATCTTCAGTCTCCCAACAAGCTTCAGTGCAAGTGCAACAACAGAGCTATTTCAACTCACAAGTAGTGCAAAGTAGCCTGTATTCCTCCCTGCAATCGGCAAGTTTCATTAGCGCGATTTCATCAGGCCAGTCAGTAGCCACCTATTCTCAAATTGCACAAGAGATAGCAATTACTCTGCATCAACGATTGGGTTTGTCGGAATCTTTGATAAGAAGCTCTGTTTATCAGCAACTGTCTAGTTTGGGCTCCAATGCATCTTCTCAAAGTATTGCACAAGCTATTTCAATCGCAGTGTCTTCTATTGTTCAGCAATCTAGTATTGCTCAGGGAGGACAAGAACAAGGAATATCTGCAAGTATATATTCAGCAATATCTGCCTCTTTGTCATCACTTGTACGAAGAACACCACGACCTGCACCAAGACCAGTGGTAAGACCAGCACCTAGACCGATCCCTAGACCCTTGCCAGCACCTAGACCTGCACCACGTCCTGTCGTTGCGCAAGTACAACAAGCAGCCGTTTCACAGGTACAACAGTCAGCAGTATCCCAAGTGCAGCAGTCTTCTGCTTCTCAGGTTCAACAATCCGCTGTTTCTCAGGTTCAACAATCGTCAGTATCCAATGTGCAGCAGTCTTCTGTCTCCCAAGCACAACAATCTTCAGTCTCCCAACAAGCTTCAGTGCAAGTGCAACAACAGAGCTATTTCAACTCACAAGTAGTGCAAAGTAGCCTGTATTCCTCCCTGCAATCGGCAAGTTTCATTAGCGCGATTTCATCAGGCCAGTCGGTAGCCACCTATTCTCAAATTGCACAAGAGATAGCAATTACTCTGCATCAACGATTGGGTTTGTCGGAATCTTTGATAAGAAGCTCTGTTTATCAGCAACTGTCTAGTTTGGGCTCCAATGCATCTTCTCAAAGTATTGCACAAGCTATTTCAATCGCAGTGTCTTCTAGTGTTCAGCAATCTAGTATTGCTCAGGGAGGACAAGAACAAGGAATATCTGCAAGTATCTATTCAGCAATATCTTCCTCTTTGTCATCACTTGTACGAAGAACACCACGACCTGCACCAAGACCTGTCGTAAGACCAGCACCTAGACCTATCCCGAGACCTTTGCCAGCACCTAGACCTGCACCACGTCCTGTCGTTGCGCAAGTACAACAAGCAGCCGTTTCACAGGTACAACAGTCAGCAGTATCCCAAGTGCAGCAATCTGCTGTTTCTCAGGTTCAACAATCGTCGGTATCCAATGTGCAGCAGTCTTCTGTCTCCCAGGCACAACAATCTTCAGTCTCCCAACAAGCTTCAGTGCAAGTGCAACAACAGAGCTATTTCAACTCACAAGTAGTGCAAAGTAGCCTGTATTCCTCCCTGCAATCGGCAAGTTTCATTAGCGCGATTTCATCAGGCCAGTCAGTAGCCACCTATTCTCAAATTGCACAAGAGATAGCAATTACTCTGCATCAACGATTGGGTTTGTCGGAATCTTTGATAAGAAGCTCTGTTTATCAGCAACTGTCTAGTTTGGGCTCCAATGCATCTTCTCAAAGTATTGCACAAGCTATTTCAATCGCAGTGTCTTCTATTGTTCAGCAATCTAGTATTGCTCAGGGAGGACAAGAACAAGGAATATCTGCAAGTATATATTCAGCAATATCTGCCTCTTTGTCATCACTTGTACGAAGAACACCACGACCTGCACCAAGACCAGTGGTAAGACCAGCACCTAGACCGATCCCTAGACCCTTGCCAGCACCTAGACCTGCACCACGTCCTGTCGTTGCGCAAGTACAACAAGCAGCCGTTTCACAGGTACAACAGTCAGCAGTATCCCAAGTGCAGCAGTCTTCTGCTTCTCAGGTTCAACAATCGTCGGTATCCAATGTGCAGCAGTCTTCTGTCTCCCAGGCACAACAATCTTCAGTCTCCCAACAAGCTTCAGTGCAAGTGCAACAACAGAGCTATTTCAACTCACAAGTAGTGCAAAGTAGCCTGTATTCCTCATTGCAATCGGCAAGTTTCATTAGCGCGATTTCATCAGGCCAGTCAGTAGCCACCTATTCTCAAATTGCACAAGAGATAGCAATTACTCTGCATCAACGATTGGGTTTGTCGGAATCTTTGATAAGAAGCTCTGTTTATCAGCAACTGTCTAGTTTGGGCTCCAATGCATCTTCTCAAAGTATTGCACAAGCTATTTCAATCGCAGTGTCTTCTAGTGTTCAGCAATCTAGTATTGCTCAGGGAGGACAAGAACAAGGAATATCTGCAAGTATATATTCAGCAATATCTTCCTCTTTGTCATCACTTGTACGAAGAACACCACGACCTGCACCAAGACCAGTGGTAAGACCAGCACCTAGACCTATCCCGAGACCTTTGCCAGCACCTAGACCTGCACCACGTCCTGTCGTTGCGCAAGTACAACAAGCAGCCGTTTCACAGGTACAACAGTCAGCAGTATCCCAAGTGCAGCAGTCTTCTGCTTCTCAGGTTCAACAATCCGCTGTTTCTCAGGTTCAACAATCGTCAGTATCCAATGTGCAGCAGTCTTCTGTCTCCCAAGCACAACAATCTTCAGTCTCCCAACAAGCTTCAGTGCAAGTGCAACAACAGAGCTATTTCAACTCACAAGTAGTGCAAAGTAGCCTGTATTCCTCCCTGCAATCGGCAAGTTTCATTAGCGCGATTTCATCAGGCCAGTCGGTAGCCACCTATTCTCAAATTGCACAAGAGATAGCAATTACTCTGCATCAACGATTGGGTTTGTCGGAATCTTTGATAAGAAGCTCTGTTTATCAGCAACTGTCTAGTTTGGGCTCCAATGCATCTTCTCAAAGTATTGCACAAGCTATTTCAATCGCAGTGTCTTCTAGTGTTCAGCAATCTAGTATTGCTCAGGGAGGACAAGAACAAGGAATATCTGCAAGTATATATTCAGCAATATCTTCCTCTTTGTCATCACTTGTACGAAGAACACCACGACCTGCACCAAGACCTGTCGTAAGACCAGCACCTAGACCTATCCCGAGACCTTTGCCAGCACCTAGACCTGCACCACGTCCTGTCGTTGCGCAAGTACAACAAGCTGCCGTTTCACAGGTACAACAGTCTGCAGTATCCCAAGTGCAGCAATCTGCTGTTTCTCAGGTTCAACAATCTGCTGTTTCCCAAGTTCAACAGTCGTCGGTATCCAATGTTCAACAATCAGCGGTTTCTCAAGCTCAAGTGTCAGCTGCTTCACAGGTACAACAATCAGCGGTTTCTCAAGCTCAAGTGTCAGCTGCTTCACAGGTACAACAATCAGCGGTTTCTGAAATTCAACAAGCAACTGTTGCAGAGATACAAGCAGAACAAGCATCTAATAATTTTGACAATCTCGAAAGCTCTTCAGTTTCGAATTCCGCAAGTGAATTTGTACAAGACTTCTCAGAAACGGCCGATTCTTACTATGACCAACAATCGGAATTTTCTGCATCGGATGCCAGTAGCCTATCTGTTAGTTCTGGAATAGCTTCTGACATTGCAGCAAGGCAAAGTATTTCCGCTTCCTATAGCTCGAACTCAGCTTTGGCGAGTTCTGCCCAGAAATTGATGTCGCCGGCTGCTAAAAATAGGATTGCAGCATTGTCGAGATCCATGGCTTCGGTTGTTTCTGGTGGGCAAGTAAACTACTCGTTGCTGTCAAGCTCATTGTCAAGTGTTGCCAGTCAAATAAGTGGATCAAGTCATGGTCTGTCGCAATCTGAAGTTGTAGTGGAAGCTCTTCTTGAAACAATGGCGGCCATGCTGGGTTCCATGTCATCAAGTTCGAGTGATAGCAATGATTTTGCTAATTGTGTTCTTCAAGCATTTGCTTAGAACTCTTTTATTTCTATTGGGGTATTTTCTTTCTTTGGTGATTTGCTTCATTTAGTATTCTTTATCTCTATACATTGTTAGACTTGGCATTGATTATATATTCAATTGTATTTAGCAATGGCTTAAAATAAACACTTTTACAAGCATATTATACAATTTACTTTTCTTGTTTAGTTATTTTTTAAATTTTCTTAATAAGTACAGCTTAGCATGATTTAAGTATACATGGAAATAATCAATGAAACGTGTTTAACATCAATAACTCTTAAAGTTACGCATCAACTGCTAATTTGTTTTAATTCCATAAAAATAACATTTGAATCTCGAAACTTATTTTCAGGCTTTTGAATTTGGCAAATTTTGACAATTATCAGATACACTCCCATTGAATTAAAAAAAAAAAGGAAAAGCAGCCTGAAGAACAGGTTAACAATAAGTTATACTGTATACTTTTTTTTATACCATATCAATCCTAACTTCGATTTTACTTAGAACTTGGAGGGATTAATAAAAAGAGAAAAAATTAATATTTGAAAATTAGTTATATTAAAACAAATTTCTTTGAGTATTTGTGTGATACAGTGCATAATTTTTATTAAGACCATGAAGTCGGGGGGGGGGGGGGGACTTAAATGGTCAGTGGGCACATATTGTCGTGTTCACATGTAACAACACTGTTTTTACCAACACGAAAAATGTTACCTCAGTCATTTTTGTAGCATGGTCCTCATTTCTTTAAATTAGTTAGGTTCATTCATGAATTTAATTAAAGAAATGCAACACATTCCAATCATTTAGTAGTTACACAAACAAGTAAATGTTTTATTACTATCTCAATTTTTTTCTCTACATATATTTCAGGATTTAAAACTGTTTTTTTTTTAAATGGTTTTCTCCCTCCAGATAGAATAGTCGTGTTCCCTTATCTGAATTACGTCAGACTCTAGGCAAATCAATGTCTAGGGGCAATGTCCCGCAGGAATACGGTGCTTCGTCCCACCAGTATTCCTCCTCTCCAGAACACTTCTTCGGAGCTTTGCACGAGTGAGGGAGAAGAGATTCTTCATTCTAAAATTAAAACCGAAAAAACTCTTAGACCCGATAATTGTAGCTGTACTTACAGTGCTGGGTGGTCACAGTAACAATATTAAATAAATTGGATCTTTCACATGCGAAGAAAGCGAAAACCGAAGATGCGGCGTTACCTGCGATTTTTAATCAGGTAGTAGCAATATTAGACTCCCAGTGGACTAGTGGTAGACCACGCCATAGGTCCGGGGATCGAATGCCGGACTGTGCGAGGTTGACTCAGCCTTTCATCTCTTAAGTGGGTCGATAAAATGAGTACCAAGCATGTTGGGAACTAAACACTGGGGTTCCCGCATGAGGCTGACCACCTCGGGACATATGCCTAGCACACCAAGTCCCTTGGTCATGGGTCACGTTAGCTAAAATGGGCACGGCAGGCTTTGGCCCTCTAACGGGCTGTTGCATAGAGGAGTAGCAATATTAAACGATGATACAATGGTAATGTATGGAAGCAAGATTTTGTCCACTTCAACTTCACCTACCATTATCACTACTTACGAGGGATTGTCAGTCCCATAGAGCTAAAACCTTAGTTTAATCGGAGTCTGTCGCCAGAAAAATGCGACCGCTATTATACGTGGATGACGTCACTCTACCGGCCACTACTTCATAGGAACGTTACGTTGACACGAAACTGGAAACCTAGCGAACTCACTCAACTAACTCTGTTGTTTTGGTTTTCGTCTTTGCATGTCAAAAATGGAAAATTTAGGTTCTTCGTGATTTCTTACAAAATCAATTAGCATTTCTTCCTCGGCAAGCGTAAATCGTAAAACAACCTTCGCCTTCCGTCATTTCCTCAAATTTTGAATTTTTGGCAAGCACACCGCACAAGAGACAACAGCAAAAAACGTTGTCATCAGGATTTCCCCAACGCACTCAACAGCAACTCAATCTGGCGGTCGTGTTGGGTTGTCCGGCAACGCTCCCGAAGAAACCACTCTAGCGTAATCAACGTCAGTAGTTTGTTTGACGTCATTCACCGCACTTGTTCGACCGCTTAAATCTGTTGACGGACTCCGAGGAAACCGAGGCTTAATGCCATAGTTTTGGGATCACCTCCGCAGAAGTATGGCATTGCCATGTTTGTCCTTTTTCCGCAGGTATAGGAATCCACATAACATCAAAGTGAAATGAATTTGAAACGAAAATGTTATCTAGTTATAGATATTTTTTAACTTCTAAATGTCAAAAATATACAGCAGATGGCGACACTATTTTAAAATTTCGGAGATCCGCCGTGCAACGTGTCTATTCCCCCTTAATTGAAAAATCTGCTAAGTCCGTAAGTATGGTTTACTTTTCGGTCTTAAGCAAACGATCCAATGGACTTAACATTACAAGTGGGATACACAAAACTATATATATGGTTTCGAATTCTATAGTCGCACGATATCTATGGCTCTTCGTATAAATCATAATGACAAAATAATCTTTATACCATAGAATACTTGAGGTCATTTCAGCATTTAATAGAGGTGTTTTAAAGAAAAACTACAAAAAAAGAAAAACTTACTGATTTAAAGGTTTTCTTAATAGGAGCCGTGTACTTCACTTGAGATATTTTTTTGTCAAAGCATTCTTGTTCTGAAAAGCTAAAACGTAATTTGATCGGACCTTTTACTTTGAATTCTAAGTATTATATTTTAAAAATAAATTTAAGTACAATTTTTAAAAAATCGGTACAGATTGTTTTAAAATTTAACTTCCGACGCTAAATTTACATTCCATTTTAAAAATAAGAAAATAATTGAAAACTGAGTAAAACAAATTGGCCATGCTTTTTGTTATCTAATATCGTTTTCCTATTAACTGTGTTCACACTGTTCATTCAACTTTTTAACCCTTTCAGTCCCAAAAATTTACTTCACGACAGAAACATCTGATATTCACAAAATAAGCTTATTTTAGGTCAAAAATAAGAGTTCCATAAGAAAGAAAAATTCATTTTAATTTTTTATATGGTTTTTGAAATAATGCCAAAATTTTTTAACTGTGGAAAACAACAAAATAAAAATATGTGTATTACCTAAAAACACTTCGAGTTATATTTTAAGGTACCTGAAAATATTATTTAAAAAAATTTAGTAATTATTTTAACCGAAATAGTTTAAATCGTGTTTTAAATATGTGGAACTGAAGTGAACTTATAAAAAATCAGGTGAAACGCTTGTTAGCTATTTTCTAAATTAAAAAAATAGTAGTTCTGACTTCTATTGAGATTAATGTAAAATATTGTCTAATAGAACAAAGTATGAAGAATCGAATGATGTGTGTTTGGATATCGTAACGGGACACAAACATTAAAAGAAAAATATATATTGAAAGTGGTGATGCCAAATGGCATCACTGGGACTGAAAGGGTTAAAAAGCTTTTACAACACTATTTTTAAAACTTACCTTGAAAAATATAAGAGAATCCCCAATATCGTAAGAATTCCAAGTGCAGCAAAGGTGTAGTAAAGCATAATCGAACGCTTTCTTAATTGTTCCAGATTATGTGCTACAAAGAGTAGATTTAAAAAGCAATTTTTTAAAAATAAAAACGTCATATTATAGATTTTATATGCACGTAAAACGTATTTATACATTTTATACATACGTAAAATAAGCCCATAATTTTTTTTTGTCAAATGAGAGTATTTGTCCCAGCCCTTTCGTACGAGTGAACATTTCACAAATTTTAATGTAAATAATGGGGGTAGAGTAGCAAGCTTAAAGATGCACGATTTGACTTAAATGCGAGATTTTTCGTGGCTTCAGTTTTTAATTTTACTAGTAAATAAGATACATAGCTGTTTTATATAATGGTTCATTTACAACTTTAGCGAGCATGTAACTTCTGTAAATAGAAATAGAATTTGATAATTTAAAAATGCTTGACTATATTACTAAGCAAAGATTTTTTTTATTTCCCATAACATCAAAACTTAATAAAGCTATAAACATAATATTCAAATTATAAAAAAACAGATTATAAAAATAAGTTGACTAAATAACAAGTCATAAAAAAAGAGTGTCAAAACAAGTTATAGAAAGGGGAGAGATTTTTGTCTTACCTCCGTAGATTTTATCGTTCACAGAAGAATCACTTGAATTTAAGTTTTGTAGAGGATAATCAGTTTGAAGTATTGGTAAATGTTTACATGCAACAAATTCACCCGCAATATAGGAGACGAGGATTAAATATAACAGACTTAGGTTCATGGCTAACGATTTAACAATCCAGATTTAAATTTTAATCCGCATGTAACGTAAAAAAAAACATTAATTCTGTAAAAGAACAAAAAAAAAGTAATTAACATCAGTAATATAGAACCTTTTAGAAAATGAGGTATTATACTTTTAATTATTTAATAAATATATTCGATGGAAAAAAAAATATTTTTTTTTTTAAACTAGGAATCAACAGAAATACAGGAAAGAAGTTGGCATTTTTAAAATTTAAAAAGTTAGATATTCTTAGAAAACTCATTTCCTAATACCAAAACAAAAGAAGTTCCCAGCGACATAAATAGAATGGACTGCCCATTCAATACAAAAGCAGCTTCCAAAAACCACAACGTGAAAAATCGCCAAGAGGAAAAAGATTGCTACATATGGGGATTATTTTCTTGATAAAAAATATTCTGTAAAAATTTTAATTAGCCTTAAGCGCCTCCTGCATTGATCAGATCACGATAAAATAACTATAAAAAAAATTGTTTTTAATTACAATACCTGCAAAAAGATCCCAAAACATTTTTCACCGAAATTTAATTCATCTTTGTTCTTTTCCCAACTTCTTTTCATACCACTAGATTGTCGCCCTCGTATGTTCAAGTCATTGTGTCAAAATTCGCCAAATGGTCAGAGTCACGTGACTGCGACGAGGAAGTCGCTTTTAGATTTGCCAATACGCTATGCAGTCCATTCTATTTTATGCCTCTTATAATTCAAGACAAAAAAAAATAAATAAAACAAGACCCAGGACCCTCTGTTAAGCTCCATTCACAACTTGAAACAACCCTAAAGGCTAGAAATAGGTAGCCGGAAACGACTACATTACCATTACCCTCTGTAATCGTATTTACTTGTCGTCCTTTGTCGACTGAGATTTAGGTTTTTGAAGTGCCATAATTAGTGACGAACTAAGCTGTAATTATATAACTTTTTCAAATGACATAAATTGTCCAACTATTTTGCGAGTGTACATTTCATAAATATGAGACGTAAATAATGCAGAATTGTAGCAAGTTCAAACGTGAACGATTTAAATGTCAACTTTTGGCGTAATTTCACAAATACTGCCAGATGACCCCGAGTATTTTAATCAATGCCGGAAGGATTAAAAAAAAAAAGAAAGAACCATCAAAAATATCTTTAGTTAAGGTAAAATTTGTGACTGTCCGAAACGAACCTTCTATTGACAAAATTTTCTAAGATATAATTCAGGTATCATTCGTGCAAATTGACTTATGTTACTGAATTTATCAGACTACATAACTTTCGAATGTTAAAAGTGCAAAAAAATATTAATTTTTCGAATATAACCTTTTTTTACTTTAAAAACTAAAAGACAAGCACAATTTTTATGGTTAAGTAAGCATAAAATGAAACTTACTTTTTATCTCATAATTTTTTTTAATTAGCTTTAGAAAAATTCGAAATTCCATTTTTTAAAACAAAGAGAAGCGCGCGATTCAGAGATAAGTTGTTTAGTATTTTCTTTATTTAGAAAATACTCGAGAAAATCGGCTTTTGATAGAAAATATATTGTTAAATATGATTTTGAAAGTAAGCAATTATTAAAAAAAAAAAACTGAGATGAAGCGTGATTTAATCCTTTCAGTCCATGTGATGCCATTTGGCATCATCATGGTTCTGATCATAATTTAAAAAAAAAATAGTAGAGATAACATCTATTGGGATTAATAATAAACAAAATTATCTAATAGAAAAAAGTTTGAAGAATTAAAAAATGTGCTATTTGATATCAAAATTGGCTCTAGACGATCAGAAAAAAAATTCTAAAATGATTATGCTAATTTGTTATCGGGACTGAAAAGGTTAAGAAAAGCGAAAATACCCTTGGTTTAGCCTCCACACTACGTTTTTTTATAATGTAAAAAGTGGAGGGTAAATTAATCGTTCAGTCCATCCGTCACCCACTTTCACAGAACGAACAGCAAGTCCCAGAAACAAGTGGGATACGTCATTTTGAAGCAAAAAATCAGGCAAGGCCCCACATCCCAAATTTCATTAAAAGTTTAAATTAGAAGTAGATTTACAATTTAAATAACTATCAAATTATCTACAATGAAATAATATGCAAATTCATTGTTGTGTTGCCATTTCATTTCGTCAAATGTAGGGTAAACTTTATTTAAAATTAAAAAAAAACTTGAATTGTGATATCATAGGGTGGTTGTTTCACAGAAGGGGATCTGGCAATAGCTCCGCGGCCTGTTTTACTTTCTCTCGAATTACTTTTTTTTGTTTTGGTTAAATTGGTTGGTTGGCAGACCTATATTCAGGTTAGTGTGCTGGGTCAGTACACAAACATGATTATCCTTACCAACCAACGAAAACCAAAGTAATTAGAGAGAAAGGAACAAGACCGTGGAGCTATTGCCAGATCCTCCGTGAAACAACCCACAGTTTGGATTGCTGTGCTGTAATATCACAATAGAGTTATTTTGATGGTTCATTATATGCAGATAATAACTTTGTTCTTTAGTTTCGCATTTATTTATTTTTTGAACTGTCAATTTAACAATACATAACTGAATTTTCGAAAGATAATTAATGTAAATGGCAAATCGTGACGACTAAAAGATATTTATTAAAAACTATTACAACATTATTCTTTAAACTTCAAACGATAAAGACAAATCTGAGAAAGAAATTTAACAGAAACAAATAGTTAATTTTGGAATTTAAAAGTTTGAATTAAAACTAGCTAAAGTCCCTGTTTAGTTCTAAAAAATAATATATCCGGAATATTAGCACATTAATGAATCTATAACCCAAATTATGAAAAATTGCAAATTTTTATTTTTCCTCTTTCAAGAATTTGATTTATATTTTAGTACAGAGATAAAAATGCATTAAAGGTAACAATTTTATATAATATTCAATATCAGCTAATTTTATCATAAAACACTACTTAAATACAGATAAGGCATACTTTTAGATAGTTTAATTGAAAAACTCCATAACATAATCAAAAAATTAATTTCAAAGATTTGAACAGAGTATGGTAACATTCTTTCAAATTTTAAACAATATTTTCTTTACATCTACAAAGAATTTATTAAGCTATTCAGACAAATATATTTAATGATTCTTTTTAATCAATTGAACGCAAACCAAAAAATGTTTGTGTTAAATTGTTTTGCTTGTGGAAAAATTTTGTAATTTTAAACTACTAATTCAGTTGGTTCTGTGTGGATAATCGTATTTTTTGCGAATACAAATATACCAAACTCTGCTTGAGCACGCTGTTGGTTTAATTTAACTTAACTCTTAACTTTCAAAATTTTGGAAAGATGAATTTAAATATCTTTTAAAAGGATGCTCAAAATTCAAAACACTATAATTATTGCAGGGGATGTTAGTTTGCTAGATCTAGTTTGAAGCAGAAAAGACAAAAAAAAAATAGAAGCAACAAAATAGAACACAAATATTGGATTATAATTAGTATCAGAAATTCCATCCCTGTTTTTGACTAATGAAGTAAATATGTTACATTTTGAATGACACATTAAAAGAATTTACTATTAAAACTATCTTGACTTGTTATTAACTCCTTCAGTCCCAATGATGCCATTTGGCATCATCATTTAAAAAGAAAATTGTTTTGTCTACAGTTATTTATGATAACCAAAAGCCCATCATTCGATTCAGCTTTTTCTAATAGAAAAATTTGAAGAAAGGCTAGACGATCAAAAAAAAAATCTAAAATAATGATGCCAAATGGCATCATTGGGACTGAAAGCGTTAATAAATAAAGAAAAACATGAAAAGGCATAAACAGTGAATACAAATAAAAATTATTAATCTAACAAATATTTAAATAAACAGTATTTTTGACTGTAATATTTCTCGAATTCAGTTTTGACAAGTAGTTTAATATTCACATTAGCAAATACAATAAAAGCATGTACACCCATAATTTAATATAGCAAATTAGAATATTAATATCAGCAATGAAAAGCCCTTAGTTAAACTATGCGTAAATTTTCAAAAGTAATCTCTAGTTATTGTGTGTGTTTTTTTTTGCTAAGGTTTGTGAAATTTTTTTAGATGGTTACCCAGCAACCATATTAGAAATGATGAACAATTATGTACGTGAAAATGAGTTACATTTTAATATTTTTACTCATTTGGAAGAAAATGCCCTTATAAATAGTGCCTACTATTTCGACAATGTTTGATAACACCTTAATTCACACTCTCCAAAATTAACCTTTCAATTATATGCCTGTACTTATCTTCAAGTTCAGCGTAGGAATGATCTAACTGTTCCATCCTCTGTTCCCGAGGTATCTGGTTTGCGGCTGCCTTCAGCTCTTCAGGGGACAAGTTCTTCTGCAACTTTTCCAGATCTAACTTCTCTCGCTGAAACGGAACGTTCAGCCTGTTCTTGACGTCCAGTCTGTAAGCCCTGTACTCCTGTTCATCATCAAGGTCCGTGTTCTTGAGGCGGAGGATTTCGTACACTCTCCGGGCCTGCTTCTTGTTGATCTTGAATTTCTCTCTGGCTTCATCCTGCATCTCCTGGCTGAAGCCTTTCTTGAGGTTGACTTTGGAGAAGCTCGGGAGTTTCGCGCATCTCTTGCAGTCGGTGAAATCTCTTATGCGGGTGAACTCCTCGGAAGGGTCTTCAACAGTGACGTCGAGGACATCTTTATCCTTCACGTACCAGTCGGCGATGATTTCGAGGACTTTACTACCCAGGCCTCGTTTCTGGTACGATGGCAGGATGAGCATTTGACTTATCCTCGGCCGCACATTCAAGGGGTAGGCATAGTACCGGTATACAGTAGTGTAGCCGACAAAGGGGAAGAACTGCTTACCATCCTCCTCGAGGTGTCGATGCAAAACGTAGTAGTCCCATCTTTCATCTTCTTCATCAATGTAGGAGGCGCCATCGATGAACCACAGAATGAGGGTCTGCATTCTCTGATGATACTCTTTGAAGCCGGGTGTTGTGCTGTCAGCTCGGTAAACGCCGTACGTTTCGTTTTGACCCGCGTTAACTATAGAGAAAGAGCTAAGTAATTCACCAAGGGGCTTGAAGGAGGACTCTTGGCTCAATGAACTCACGAACTCGTCCAGGTCTTTGGAGGGTTCCAGTTCTTGCTTGTCGCAGATGATTTTGTAGACGTCGTCGGCTGCGATACCCCCTGTCTTGGATGCCTTGACCCGTTCCCTATACGTCATCGAGAAAAACGGTGACAGTCGGCAGGCAGAGTACATCATGTTGACTTGCAAACCCACGTAGCCGAAAATGTTTTCGCTTTCGCCGAAGAACTGGTGGGTGAATTCGGCCTTGAAGGCCAGAGAGTCGTCGTCGACATCTTTCTCAGAGTTGACAAACTTAAAGTTGACGACTTCATTGGCATTGGAAACGTACTGGTCCAGTTGATCTCCGGCTAATTTTCGTTTTGTAACAGCCATAACGTATGAGTTCCAAACGTACTTATTACAGTGTTGGATATTGAACAGTATGAATGCCTCACTTCTTCACAGAAATCGCTGCAAATACATTAATTATAAACATTAAACAAGGTTTGAAAAGCGTATTTGTAGTTTCATTTGATTTTGATTTTTCCAGTGAAAAAATGAGCGCGCAAAAAGTGTTGCCATTTATAATTTTATATTGAATTAAAAATAGTTTTTTGAGAACGAATTTATATGTTAACAGAAATTACAGAAAAATATGTCGAACGGCAAATTTTCAAAAACTTATTATGTTTAAAAACAATAATATTTAATGTATTTTCGGAAATTAATGATTTTATTTATTTACTACTTGTTTATAGTGGTGTGTCCATATTACAACTAACTTTAGAAATAACACTTATTGCTAAATGATGCGCTATCAGCCAGTTGTTACGTAAAACCGTAGGGTTTTTTTTAAACGCATTCGTTAAATAGTTTTGGATTGGATTGCTTTTAATAATTTTTTAACCATCGAAAATTCAACTATTTAGCAATAAAATAATATTTAGTTTCACATAACAGTTTTTTTTTTGTTCGATTAGACGAACTCGTAATCGCGGAATGGGAATCGAACCTACCGAAGTCAAACGACTTAAGGGGGTGACTGTCGTATTTCTTTGACAAAATGACAAAAAATTAATTCTCCCTCCTTCCTACTCAAAGAGGGTTTAAGGGCCCTCATCTCAAAAATTGCAACATCACTTTAAGTTTTAAGAATTGCACTATTCGATGCCTAAATTTGAACGTAATACAATTTCAAAATTTGGGCTTTAAAATTTCATTTTTAAGAGATATATAGGGTTTTAAACTTTAAAAATGACGTTTTTATAGCTAGAATATCACCAGTTAAAAAAAGCTAAATTACTCAAAGTAATTTTTTTCATACGCAAAACAATTTCACTTAACATGGGAAAAAATATTAAACAACTTTGATCATTAGATTTTTAATTAAAAATTATCAGAATTGAATTATCAAAAGAGGCATAAAAGATCTCTTATTTGGAATAGCAATTAGCATTGTAAGATTAGATATTAATACTTTTTATTTTCAATGGGGTTGTTCCAACACTTCACAAAAAAAATTTAATCGCGCCGAACTATATGTGTGGTCGGATGGCTCAATCTCGCCCGTGTTAAACAATTGCCTACAATTTTTCTTAGGAACTACAAAAGATATCATTTTATTTTTATATTTTGTTTCTTACATATAGCTCTTAAATTTAAACTGATTATATTTCAAAGTATCAAATAATACTTTTACTGTGATTATTTTTAATAGAAAATTAAAAAAAATCAGATTTAAAGTGATATCATTTTTTTTAGCAGAGATATTTAAATTTCCCCATTTAAATCAAGAGCTATATGTAAGGAACAAAATTTTTAAAAATCACAATTATTTCAACTTATGTTTTTGTTATTCATTTTTTCTCTTCTTTTTAATAAAATAGCAATAGCAATTCCACACGAAGTTGAGATGGATTGGATTTAAATACGAAGAGTAGCTTCTGCTTTGGGGGGATTTTTTTCTTGCAACTTTTTATGAGTGTTGTTGATGATTGAGGCAAGTCAAAAGCCATGTGTTGTTCCAAGTGACGCATGCGTTACTAGACGTCAGAGGGATGTCAGGAAGTCTTTTTAAAAGGAAACTTTCCCAATGTAAAAATGCCATTCGCAGGAAACTGGCAACTGTGCGTTTAAAACAAGGCTGAAATGCAGCCAATCAAAAGTCTTCTTTTTTAACGTGGGGAAAAATTGAAAGTACTAACTGCGGTTTTTTTGCACAATGCAAAACGAAAGTTTTGGTTCGTAATATTTTCTTTGTCTTTTTTTTTATGTTATTTGGTAGTGATAAATGTAATTATATACTGAAGTGTGAGAAAAGGAATTTAAACTTAAGTGTAAGTAACTTTAAGTTTTCTTCTTTTTGACTATGTGTTAATCTTTATTAAATAAAAAAGGTTACTATAAGCAAAAGTTCGAGATCTGTATATTCATTATTCATGAATTGCAAACATTTTGCAATGTGAAACACATTTGTGAGTGAAAATGGGTCTTGCTTTTCACTTCCTAATTTACTTAAAGATGTTCCCTCAAAGTTAATTCTTAGTTATGGTTTTGCTTTGTTTAGTTACCTTTAAAGGTATCGTAAAGAGTTTTTCTGATAAACGTATTTTTTTTTTGTAAGAATGGATTTTTGTTAACTCAAATGCTAATTATAGAGCTTTGTTAATGGATGAACATGCCAAATGACATATTTTGAAAAACTTATGATGTGTTTATTGTTGTTTGTGTTGATGAACATGTTAGCAAGATTCCTTTTTTTCTTAAACTTTATAGTATTTTATTTTTTTTTGCCTTTTGTAAGTGCAATTTTTTAATCATGCAATCGCAAACGATCAACTTTAAATTTAGTTTTCTCGATTTCCCCTTTTTGGTTAGCACGTTCTTCCACTAAGCTCTTCAATTGTGTTTTGTGATTTTGATTTGAAAAACAGTCCAAGCTTTGAAAAAATATTATTGCCGCATGAATAGAAGAGTGGCGGCATTTCGCTACTACTCGATGCAGTGCTTGTTCAACAACCTCACCCAACCACGTTTATTAGCATTATGTGGCAACATGGGTACTGGATGTCCCGGTAGCAGAAACCACGCAGCACGGCAGCAATGCTGCGGCCAAATTGCCGAAACTACAAACCCCACTGGACATCGGGGAGTTCTTCCAGGGGAGTACTGTTTCTGGCAAGTCATTTGAATACAAGCAACTGCGTTTGTGGGCTGAAAAGAAAATGATTGCATGATATCAGGCAGAAAATGACCAATTTGATTTCAAGTTATCGGTTCACCTTTACTGTACGGTAACCATTGGCGCGATTTTCCGATTTAGCGATAAATAGTTTTTGGTGGCAACCTGTCTGACCTGACCGAAACGCATAATGGTTAGATAGGGTTGCCGGAAAACATCATCGTTGTGAAGAGAGCATGACGTCAAAAGTCGCCATAATACGGACTTCTGGCGCGATTTCGGAAAGTTTGCCAATGGTTACCGTACAGTACATTTCTACCCAAGTTATCTTTAAAAGAAGCTAAGAATCAATGCCCAAACATTGTTAAAATTTATTAGTTGTGCTTCTGCGTACCAGTGTCCGAAGCTATTTGTGAAAGCTTTTTGTCCGTAGTAAACATTATAATGTCAAAAAGACCAAGGGCCAATGCCAGCTCTCACAAAGCTATGCTATCTACCTATGTTTCCCTGCAAGTATGTTATATGTTATGCATGTTATTATAATTCCATTCACCCAAATTTTTTACTTAAAAAGTCATGCTGCAGCCACATTCTGAAAGTTGTGCTACCAGGCTGGACGTATAAAAACTAAACTGACTGGCTGGTTATGAACTTCTCTTCAGCAACGTTGCTGCCCTGGGATCGCTCTTTAATCAAGCATCACAGCGACTAATTATTGTTTATATTTTGTTAATTGTTGAATTGTTTATACGCACATTTTATTTACTACACCTAAACGGACCTTAAGTTTGCAGTATACAAATGTTCTACGAGAAAAAGGGTAAATAGTTCTCATTTTCGAGTGCGAGAATCGAATAAAAAAAGGTGTTTCACATTCAATAAACAAATTTATTTGTTGTTTCAAGACAAAAATTTATTATTTTTATTAGTTTAGCTTCAGTTAGAGTGTAATTTTAATTATTTTTTCCTTCGATTTTGACGAAACAGGACGCACGAATATCAGGGTCAAAAGAGCAACCAAAAGGAGCAGGCAAAATTTTGGCGCCAGCAGCGTTGTTTACGCAGTCTCCTCCGCCTAGTACATTTCTCTGCTGCAAACTTAAGGTCGGTTTTGGTATAATGTTAATTAAATAAATATTGATACTTCAAGCCAGTGTATTCATTGAACACTCGTCTACATGATTAATACAGAACAGGTGCAATCAAGTCTGGTGAAGGGTTTTCACTGCAACCCCTTCGCTGTAGAAGGTAGCATTGATGTTATGCTTTAAAACATTTATTTCTTCCAGAATGATGGATTGGGCTTCGGAAGAATGGAAACAAGCCCTCACTCCATTGGCTGCTCAAAAAGTCCGCTTGTTAGAAGATAGGATTGAATTACTCAAAAAGGAGAGAACACAGAAACAGCTGCAGTTTGAATGTCTGGAACTGGCTTTGGAGAAAGAAAAGCGTAAAGTAAGAATTCAGAATTTTTTATATTATAATATCAATATGTGCTCACACAGTACATATTATGTGTTTAATACATATAATTGGATGCTTTTTAACCTAATCAGTCTAAAATAATTGAAATAAGAGACAAATTATTTAAAACCCTATTTTCAAACTGTTAATAACAGAATGTCTACTGATCTATAATTATAAAAATAATACATCTGTTATATACCTTAGACTCTTAAACTAGACATTCGTTGACATTGCAACCTGACCCAAAAGTGTGTATAATATATGTTTGCGTTCTAAAGCTCTATAAAGGATGGTTAGTCTCAATCTTTATTTTTTCGCTGAATAGTTGTAAGGCAGGCCAAAGAAATGAAATGTTTTTTATTTATATGTTGGTTGGTTGTTGGAAAGTTATTGGGATATAGATCTATATTGCTGTATATTAAGTTGTGTGTGCCCATCTTTTGTCGGCAAAATCACTAAATTATCACCAAAAACATGTCAAAAGTACACTATCAATAGCATGAGTTTATTACTCATAGCAGATTAAATAGTACATGTACTTAATTTGATTTGATATTTTTTGTCAATTATAAAGTATGGGGTATTTGCCAATAAAGTATTAGAAACACACCCTATTTTTTTTAAAAAAAACTTTTCTCAATTAAATTAAAGCTTTTACTACAAAACATATCCATTTATTGGCTCTTAAAATAATGTCAAAAGCTGTATTTTCTCTCACAGTGCTGACACAACTTGCATATCTTCTCCAATATATAAGAAATTCCATTACACTGCCTGCATAAGGTTATTATATTATAATGCTTTGTTGTATTTGGTGACATGTTAGTAAATACCTTGTTAAATTTCAGCAGTACATACATAACAATTTAGTGTTTTAGTCTAGGATGAATTTTCCCTTAATTTCTTATTTTGTAAGTTGTGAAATGATATATTTTACCTATTAGACTGAAAAAGAAAAGCAAAATGTGGCCGAGATTCAAAGGGAGCTGCAATTGTTAGCCGATTCCTGTAAAGATTACGAAAGCAGGCATCAGAAGCTGCAAAATGAGCTGCAGAACAAAGAGTCACGAATTAAGAACTTGGAAACTTTACTTGCACAGACAAGAAAGGAGAATTCCAAGGTAATCATAGTGTATCAGGAGCTGTTAAAGTTGAATTAAGGTTCTTTAATTATGGTGTTAATAAATTCTTTGTTTTCAGTTATTAAAGGGATTTCAAAAAATGAACCCCCTCCAATGTTAACCTATATTTGATGGATTGTTTCATAACTTTATTGCCGCGACAGCCCTTTGTGGGCCAGGGCCTTCTTCAGAATCTTCTTCCATTCTGATCTTGTTTTGGAAGACGACCTTCAGTTTTGCACTTTATCGTTTTAAAATCCTTTGTTGACACAGTCAATCCATCGAAGTTTTGGCCTCCCTGGTGCCGATTGGTTTTTAGTGGAAGACTCTTTTTGTTAAAGAGTCACGGTTAATTCTGCATAGATGTCCAGATAATTTTATCCGGTTGACTAGCATCCACAATTTTATGTCAACTTCTTAACTTGTTGGAATGTTTAAGTATAAGTATTCATAAGTCCTATATTTGTACATTTTTAATTTGTCTTTAAATTTATAAAAACTTTTTTTATAAGCTGACAAGCAAAGCGATGCTTTGCATGGGATAAAAATAATTCTTTTAAAAAAATCAAGGATTTTGCTACACACAAACTTAAAGCTTATGAGTACCAAAGCATACTAACTAATTCGGAACCAATAGGTAAAGAATTGTGGGTGCCATTTATGAAAAACTTTTATCTTATTTCTCCATATGTTAAGATTGAGGTTATTACATTTTTGGCGATTCATGCTCCCTTAATAAGTTTTTTTAACCTTTTTTTTTAGCTTCAAATCAACCTAAAAGATTTAAGTTCTGCTCAACAAAATTGCAAATCTATACAAGAACAGAAATTGCAAAAAAAGCTTCAAGAGCAAAGTTTCAACAAGTCTCTGAATGAAGATTCTAGTATTGATAGTGATAATGCTAAAGAACAAGTTGCAAATAGTTTGTCAGGTAAATTTTAATTTTAGTTCATTTACCAATTATAATTTCATGCATTGCCATCTTAAATATGCACTGAATTGAAAGCAGGGTTGTACTCCTCCACTAAAACTCCTTTATTTCAAATGTTTGGTTTAAGAACCCTTTTAACTCCTGAAATTTATATTAAAAAACCTAATTTAAAATGTCTCTTTTGAAAAATTATCTGCTTACTACAAGATTAAACTTATTAATTCTTTAAAAAAAATATAGTGTTGAGTAAATTTAATTTTTGAATAATTTTTTAGATAATGACAAAATTGAGTCATCCTTGAAACAAAAGATAGAAGAACAAGAAGAGCTAATAAAAGAACTAAAATTAAAGGTAAGTGTCTATTAAGATTCGTAAACGTTCTTGGTAATTTCAAAAAAAAAAATGAATATTTAACTAATTTTAGCTTTTTTAAGAGATAGGTTTAATTGTTAATAATATATTTATGGAATACCTCAAAATTTATGTGGATGATTCTAAATATGAGTGTTTTATCCAGTCTTTTATTCTTTTGTGTTCATTGTTATGGAAAAAATATGCTAAAATTTAATTCTTAAAACCAATTTTCAAAAAGGAACTCGAAACTTATACATTCCCAGTGAGAAATAACATGCTAATTTATACACTAAAACTGTAACGTCATTTCTTATGTTTTTAGCTTTCCTTGGTTCCAAGTAATGATGATGTACTTGAATCATCTAATGTTTTTAAGACGCCAGCAAAGGCAATGCATCTTACTGTTACAGGTAAGTAATTTTTAATGTTAATTTAATTTTTTTAGTACCCAATTTCTTTAAAGCAACTGTGTTATAGTTTTAACTGTGTTTAGTTTAATACAGTAAATTAAAAAAAACTATGCTTTGGAAGAAATCAGATTGCTATTCATAAAAGCTCTGGTAATCTGTTTATTTACAGTCTTTTATTGTTCAAGCCAATTAGATTCTGGATATTTTTCGAAGTTACCAATTGTTGTAACATTTTCTATTTTCATATATGTATATTAATTATAAACATCAATCTTTTTCTATTTCATTTTTTATATTTTATAATTGTGTTTTCTTATTGAAAATTTCTATAGACATTTTGCAGTATTTACATCTGTAAACCTGTGTAGATTTTTAATAGGTGCTTTTTTCTCAAATATATAGTTTAAATTGTGGTAGTCAATTATAAATGTAACATTGCAATCAATGCTATACTAAATTTCTGGATCCAGATCCAATAAATGTGACTTTGTTTATTGATTTAGATTCACCAGCAGTTAATGGCAAATCTACCTTGGGTGCTTTCAGCTCTACTCCTGCTAAAGGGAATAAAGATAAAATTCTTGGACACGAGTCTTCAAATTCCATTGATTCTGGAAATGAAAAGGTTTGTTTGTCTTGGAACGCTATTGGAAAAACAGTATTAAACTCTTACTCTTTACTCTTTTTTAATGATGTTTTAGTTTGGGCTAACTATTTACTATGCAAAGATTTTGATTTCATAAGCATTTTGTTTTCCTTTGATATGCATTTTTTTTTAATCAGACAATATAGCAGGGTGTCTACCGGTCAAGAAAAAGTCATGAAATAAAAAAACGGCCAGGAAAGTCCCCAAAAAGTCATGAAATTTGAGCAAAGGTTACGAAAATTAAAACAAATTGTCAAATAAGATTAATTTTTCCCAGATTTTATATTTGTATTTCCTAGTTATTTTTTCTGGGAAAGTCCTTGACAAATGTTCGAATTTTCCCCCATGCAATAGCTGCTTGAATTTGCTCTGTATTGCATCAAGTATTATTTTCTGGTTCGCCGTTGTAGTTTTTCTTTAATGGATTAATCATTTAAAAACTGTATTAGTATGGAATGGCTAGTGAAGGGTCTAATTACATACAATGCACTACCACTAGTCCACTGGTCCTCAGTCTTATTATCAACTCAATTTTATATTGGCATGGTTATGATATATTATTTTATATTGTATATTCTGTTTTAGATTGAGAGTCTCCAAATACGTTTGAAACAATTATGTCAAGAGATGGAATGCCAAAGATTTAATTTTGAGGCTTCTAAGAATGCCTTGGAGTTGAAGTATAAGGAAAGCGAGTCCACCTTAAAAGAGGATCTCAAGTTTCAACAACAGGGTACCTTTTTCTTATTGCACCAAAATTTTTTTGTATGAATTTAAATTAAGTTGATTTCAGGCTAACGATAAGCTACATAATTGTAAAGATTTCAAAGGCTACAATATCCTTATAAAAAAGACATGAGAAAACCTTAAAATTATAAATCTTTAAGAACACTCTAAATTTTATGTTTAAGAGGGACTGTCAGTCCTATACACGTAATGCTTTATTTTTCAAATCATAGTTTCTTGAAAAGTATTTTTTTTAACGTATGATCTGTTTGCACCAGATACGCAAATATTGATGAAAGACAATTTAAAAAAGATTTGAAGGAACAATATCAATCAGTTTTTTAATTATTAATTTTTTTTTAAAGCTTCATTTTGAGAATCGTGGCGACATCTGTAGGACAACTTGGCTTAATTGATTAAAAAGATTTATTATTAATTTAAATAATTCACTCATGCATTATCTTTGTATGTTAATACAGAATTTAAACGATGCTTCTACATTTCAAGTACTTTTTATGTCAAAAACGTTCATAACAAACGAGAATCTATGATTTTAAAATTTGATGACACACAAAAATAAATGTAGCCAAATTGTAGAAGGGAAAAAAACGCCAATATCTAAATCGTTCAAACTGCAAGCCTAAACCACATGGAAAAGTGGGCGGAGCTCATTATAAATCCAGTCAAAGAATTTCGCGCGACTTTTAAACTTGACTACTTTAGTTGTAGTATAGGTTGGATACTTTTAGATTAGATTTGGTTTAAATTATCGTCGCACTAGAGCTACACGAGGGCTATTGGCGCTTGGATACTTTTAGCTAATTTGATATGTACAGCTGGGGAAAAAGTTCCCACTAGTGATTATTTCGAACGTTAGTCATCCTATAGAACCTTTTTGACTTTGTGTTTGTATAACATCATGAGTTAATTGCAGGACAAAAAAAATGCATAAGGAGCCGTCTTCATATTAAAAATGCTATTAACTTTAAAATTTTCAATGGCAGCACCCAATTTTATAATTAAAAAATATTAAGAATCCTCATAAACCCTAAATCTTAGTTTTTGTTACATTTGGCTGAATATTTGACGAGTTATTCAATCGAATCACTTAGTGACCTTTGGTTTACCATTTCTAAAATGACGGCCGTAGTCTGTGGATTTATTGAAGGGAGAAATATAAACGTTTATTTAAAAATGTTTAGGGAGGGGTCCTGGGATGTATAGTCAATGAGGATGAAGCCCTGACGTTATTTTTAGAATATTTTATAATCTTTTTTAAAATTCGAAACATTTTTTTAATAGAAAAGAAGGTATTGACATGGTTGTCTTCCCAAAGTGTCCAGTCTGTCTGTTCTTACTTCGGTGACGAAATCTGTTCTATCCATCAGATCTTAAGAATCATTTTTGTCATCGAAAGATAGGACAGCAGGGACCTAACTTCATACTTTTTGTTCTTCTGTTTGTACGTCCATACGGACATCTGTCATCTTGTCATGTCGACGAACGACCCATTAAAGTAGCATTTTAATTTAATTTTTAGTCATTTAAATTACTGTTGCCCAATCAGCAATATCACGAAAAACCTTATTTGAAATGCTAAAGATTATTAATTTTTTCTTTGTAAATCGATTTGGAATGGCGTTAAAAAAATATACTACAATGTGATTTTTTTTTAATGTTTATCATATTTGTTTACTAAGAAAGTGGTTCACAGTGTTACTTTTTTTTGCTTAAAGAGCTAATTGGTATTAATTTACAATTAAATTCCTTTAATTATCAGTGCAATTTAGAGTTATTTCATGTTTATCATGTGCCAATCACTCAGTCCGACGCTATTTTAGAGGCCTTGAAAAGTTGCAAAAAACACGTCAAAATTTCCCGGCTCCAAAGGTGTGCAATGTAGAAAGCTTCTTTCAGAACGAATGTACAGATTAGTGGCGGGAGTAAGGCTTGTAATAAAGAGACCAGTGTCTAATTTACAAGAGCAACCGAATGAACAAATTGACAAACTGCCACTAGCAATGCAAAAGGTTCCTGCACATGTTTTTGAAGACCATAAACCCGCGTTTGTTTGTATCTTGCTGACCTTATTATTGCCTTTAAAACTGCTAATACGACAGATTCATTATACATTGGGGTTTCTACTTTGCATTAGTATGCCATTAGTTTTAACAAACATAAAGATTGCTACGCCAACAATTAAAAGTACGGAACTAGATTTAAGGGGTCATAGTCTTAAAAATGTGCAAAGAAGGTACTACAAAACATAGTTTGATCTTTCATGCAATTTTTAACTACTCAATATAAAAGTATAATTTTTTTATATGCAATTCTATAAGATTTACTTATTATATAACAAATTTTAAAATTTATGAAACTTCAGCCAAAACTAAAATAAATGATAACAAACATAAGTCTATTGGAACACATTGGGATTAGGCTTGCGCGCGAAATTTTGAGGTCAAAATTGAAGAAATGACAAAGAAAATGATTTTATATTGTACAAATATGTACAAACAAAGACTTAGACTTAATTTCTAAACTCAATTTTAATAAGTAATTATTTTCAGAGTTTTTTCTTAAATTTTTATTAATTTTTTTTTAGAAAAAAGCTCTAAACGAAAAAAGCTTTAATTCTAAATAAAATTGAGCTCAGAATTTAGGTACAAGTCTTTGTCTGTACATATTTGTACAATATAAAGTCATTTTCTTGCTCATTTCTTCAATTTTGACCTCAAAATTTGTCACGCAAGCCTAATCCCAATGTGTTCAAATAGTTTTATGTTTGTTATCATTTATTTTAGTTTTGGCTGAAGTTTCATAAATTTTAAAATTTGTTATATAATAAATAAATTTTATAAAATTACATATAAAAAATATACTTATATGTTGAGTAGTTAAAAAATTACATTAAAGATCACCTTCTTTGCACATTTTTAAGACTTCTATGACCCCTTAAGAACAATACTGTTTATGTGCCGAAGCTAAACTAGTATTCCGAAGTTTACAGGGATGACTTTAGAGCAGTTCACAGCGGTATCAAATCTCGGTAATTATAAATAGAAATATGATGTATTGGTACGAGCAAACCAGAAAAGAAATCGTTTCCTGAAAGATCATAATATTAACAAAATAAATATAATTTATTAAACAAATAACAAAAATTTAATGAAAGAGAAATAACCAAACAACACAATTTTTTTTCCTCCAGAACATCGTCCGGGCTCGCAAAAGAGTTCCGGAACCAGTTTTCGTTAGTCTAAACCTGATTACAATCGAATAATCTTTATCTTGTGATTGAGAAAGCTTGCCGTGCTCCACTCCCCAGAAAGAGAAACGTATCCCCTTTTTTAAATCGCCAGACGCATCATTTGGCGAAAATTTGTAACGCCACCTGGCGAGTCAGAATCAAAATAAAGTTGGCTGATAAATCCTCTTAATCTTTAGAAAAGCTTCTACATTTTTTTTTCAAAGTGCTATAAACTAGAAGAAAATTTAATTATATTTTGCCGAGTCATGAAAAAATGTTGTTCCATGCTTGGTATATTTTTTAAAGCTATAAAAAAAAGCTTATGCTTGCATGTAAATAAAAAGTTATAATTTTATGGGTGTCTACCTTTAACTACAATCTTAAAAGTATGAGAAGGAGGCTTTTTTAATTTGTTGGAAGATAACAGTTTCATTTCTGAATTAATTTTTTTACATAGTACGTTTGTGTAGAATTATATACTTCAAATTTTTTGTATTCACTTACTCCATAAATATATACTTTGACATACTTTTTAAATATTATTGAAAAGTTCCTTCAATGTGATGTTCAGAGGACTTATATTTGAGTGTAAGTTTATTTAACAACTAAATTAGTTACTATTTTAAATATAAATTTTATTTTTAGCAAATGCAGAACTTGATAAAGAGTTAAAGGATTCAAGGAACACATTTCAACAAGAAATAGCTCAAACTACAAAGAAATTGGATCTTTTAACTTTACAGTTAAAAAAATCTGAGGAGTCAAAGATGTAAGGCAGCATATTTTATACTTATGAAACCCTATTTAAAATATTTGAGTAATTCGTAATTAGTTAAATTCTTTATTGTATTTTAAATGTATAGTTTAAAATTTTGTACATTATTCATTTGATAAATTTTGATTTTCATGCTCAAAATAGTATACTGTTAATGTTAATTTAAAACAAAAAAAATCCTATTGTCTCCTTATTGCCAAACAAAAGGATTTTAGTGTATTCGAAAAACATGAGCTACTGAAGAAATTTGATGGTGTTCTTATGAGTCAAAACATCATTATTAAGAGAAACCAAAAAGTCAAATAATTATCATAGTAAGAAATACTGTAATTTTTCTTGTTAAGCTGCTTTGTTAAATAAGGTGCAGTGTATCAATATCACATATAATTTAGAATAAATATTTGCTATTTTTATTATTTAGAATTAGATTACCTGGACACAACTTAATTTATTGAATATTTTTTCTCTACAGAACATATGAAAGAGACTTAAAAAGTTTAGAATCAAAAATGAACATGAATGAGTCTCAGTTGAGGACAAAAGAAGTTGAGCTTCAAGAACTTCAAAAGTCCAAGAAGGAAAGTGAAACCATGCAACAATCTCTGCAGTCCAAAATTAGAGAGTTGGAAAAGAACTGTAAAGCTTTAACAGAAGAAAAAAGTTTGTTGAAGGAAAATGTCAGAGCAATTGAAATGCAACTTGAAGGCAGTAACAATCTTGTTAAGGAAAAAGAGACCAGTCTTCAAAATGTTCAAGTGCTATTATGCAGTCTGCAGGTAATCTTTTTTATATTTGATTACAGTAATTTATCCCAACTATAGTCCTTCTAGCTTGCCTGGGGTTTGAAATTAAAAGGCATAGGTTTAAGTTTCTGGTTTATTAAATATGCCAAACAGCCTTGAAGTTTTGGCATACTCTTTTTTAGGGATGCACTGAATATTCAGCCTATTCGCAAGCCGAATATTCAGTTTGGCCGAATAGTGAAATTTAATTTTTGAACATTTTATAAAAGTACAAGTAGTCGTAGTTTATTTTTTTATTAATTTTCATTCTACATAGGATCCACCTACTTCTACTTTCTTTTTGTAAAATTGGATGTGCTTGCTTTTTAGCATCAACACAATATTTATAATTTCTGAATCTAAATTTAATTTTTGTATTGTTGTAATTTTATAAAGTTATTTATATTCTGTAAAATGTTTTTCTGAATAACGAATCAGTAGATTATTGCTTTAATTGAAGTTGCTTCAATTGAAAATGTACTTGTGGAATTGCATTAAAGTAGTTTTGTGGTTGTGCAACCATATGGTTATATTTGAATTAAAATGTGTGATTACAACTTAGATCTAGGACGAGGAAAGTATTGGTTTGGGTAGGCCGAATTAGTGGCTTAGACTTTGGCCGAATATTCAGTATTTGGCTAAGAGTATTCGGTGCATTCCTACAGTGTTTTGATTACTGAACTTCTTGGTCCCGAAGGCTGTTATTGGTTATTTGTGCTGCCTCCCCCCCCCCCCCCCCCCTCCATAGTCTAGTGGTTAAAATAAAATAAAGTGTTATTTTTCTTTGAAACTGTTCTTTCTTCTTTTGACTTTGAAACTGGAAGTTATTTTAATATACTATGTGGTTTTTAAAAGAATATATCAAGGGGTATCGACATAAAATCATTTGAATTTGTTAATTCTTTAATATGAACCTAGTTTTGAATTGCAATGTTTTAAAAATCTGGGTTAAACAGGTAATTTTTTCTGTAATTTAATTATTTTAAAAATATAGTAACAACTATTTAATATTGTTAACTGGAGCTATTTGTCTAGGATATTGCTAGGTTTCTTTAAAATCAGAGTAGCAAAAGTAGTTATTTATTAGAATTATGATTTATCTTGCATTCTTACCTAAATAATGTTTTGATTACAGTTGAGATGGAATGAACTAGAAAATCAGTTTACAATGCAACAAGCTAAACTGAAGGATACGCAAGCCAGTGAAGCAGCCGTTAAAGAGCAACTGCAGAACATATTAAATGAGAAAAAGGAACTGAGTGACAGCTTTAATTCTGAAATTCAAAGAAACAAGGAGAAAGAAGCTAGTATTGTAGATTTCAAACAAAAAGTGGCTCTCCTTGAAGAAGACCTAACTAGAAAAGAATGTTTCATAAAGGAATTTAGAAGTCAAATTACACAGTTGGACGATGAATATCAGGTAATTTGATTAATTATTGATTTTATTATATAATGAGTGCCGTCCAAAATCTAAGATATATATTACAAAGTTCAGCTTATTTTTTTCTTCAGTGGAGTCACACTTGGCGAAAGCTGTGATGTGGAGCTTGGGGACTATTTGTGATTGCTCTTTTTCTGATGATTTTGTTTGCCTTATAACTTAATTACAAATCGTCATTTCATTTATGAATTTGGTTTTGGACAAAATCAAAAATTTAAAAAAATTCCTTGTTATTTCAATTTATTCGGAATGGGTTTTCTAAACACCAATTTTAATGTAGCTAACTTTGTTGAGGCTACTTTTTTAATAACTTTGCTCCTGCTATTTTTTTAGTCCTGGGAGAAACAGTTACTGCTGAGAATTTTTTGACTTTTTTTTAAAACAAATCCTGCAAAGTTTTATTAAATTTTTTATTTACAAAACTAAAAAAAAAAAACTCTTTTTAGAAACAAATTCAAGAACTTACCGATGCATTAGACTCGTCTAATAAGAAGATACAATCTTTGGAATCTGAAATAAACACAATATCGTCCAATGAGAATAACTTAAAGGAGAAACTGAAGGTGGTGGACCAAGAAAAACTAGAATTGAACAATCAACTGATGTTGGAGACTTCTAAAGTTGAAGAATGTCTCAAGAAGGATTTGGAAAAAGAGATCAAAATATTAAAGGAAGAACATGAAGTAACTTATTTTTTAAATTTGTTTTTAATATGTTATTATCATCTTTTAATTTGGAAAACTTTATTAGTATGTCATAAGTTCAGTACTTATTAACCCTCTACTAAGCCTTGATAAGGACATCCATTTTTTTTTTAATATGGAGCTGTAACCTTAAAAATAGCCTTTTTCGTATAAGGCTTCCTTTTCCCCTAGAATATTTGACAAATATTACTTATGCCCTGCATGTCCTAGGTATACATATTTTTCTTTATTCCTAATTTATATTTTTTTGGTAATTCCTTAATTTAAAACCACTTTAAATTGACAGAATTTATTGTATTAAATTTATGTGTGTGTAGTTGTATTGAGCTAAATATATGTGTTCAAAATTTATTTGATAGAGTAGACTAACCAGTGAATGAACGCTTAAGCACAGTTAGTTTTAAGAAAATTCATACATTTTAAGAAAATATAGCTTGTAGATTTATGACAATGTGAACACATCTGTCGTTATATGTAAATTCTACAAAAAAAACGTTACTTTATATTACATTGCTTTGGGTCTTTTGGGGGTCCAAATAAAAAGTGGTGCAAAAGCCAAGTGAATGAACATTACTTTTACCAGTGAATGAACACAAAAATGTCCAGTCGATAAACATGTTGGATATTTATTAATAACCAGGACAACCAATCAGATGTCGGATTGCTTCCTACTAGATGAGAGGAAGTCATTGTTGCCAATCCATCCAGTGGAATGATTTTTTAACCTTACTTTTTAAATGTATTTACCAACTGTTCATTCACTGGTCAGTCTACCCTATTGCCTATGCGTTAATTTAACATCAAGCTTTTTTTAAAAAACAAAACACATGAATGTTATTTTAATTAAAAGTATAGTATCATTGGTCTTGTACTGAAGATTGTAGTTAAACAAAAAAGTCTAAAAATAATTTATTTTCATATTGTAATTTTGCTATTAAATTATTACCATTATTTCTAGAAACAAATCCAACAGCTTAGTGAATCCTTAAAGGCTTCTGAAGAACAGGTCAATTCCTTGGAAAGCGAATTGAGCATACTCTCTTCTGAGGAGAATAATCTTAAAGAGAAGCTGAAGGTGATGGACCAAGAAAAACTAGAAATAAACAAGCAACTTATGTTAGAGGTGTCTAAAGTTAAAAACCTAGAACTTGAAACCATAAAAGAAAAGGAGAATAGTTCCTCAAAGAGAGGGAAATTAGAAAAGAAATGCCTGGATTTAGAAGAATTAATGAAGGTTACAAAGAAAGAACTTGAAGTAATTTTGAATTTTAGTTACATAATCCTAAATGACATGACAGATTCAGTTTTCCTAGCAGCATAAACAAGACAAATATAATTTACTGCCCTATAACTGGGTTTTGCAGGACAAAACAAATAAATTCCTCTCTGTTCTACTACAAGTGCAGCATAAGTGTCAGAATGCAAGTCTTGTCCATAGCAATTTATTCCAATTTTAAGATTGTTATGGGGATCATGGTAGAGTTTTATGTTTTAATTGTAAATATTAGTAATTTAAAACCCCATTTCAAAGTGATCCATGCTATCCTGTATTCTTAAGAAGTCCAGCAATCTTATAATTGAATAAGTGTTGGGTTTCTTTAATTTAATAAATCTGACTATTGTATATCCTTGCAACTGCCGCTTTCCTAAGTCCTGTAACTCTCTGATCCAAAAGTCGCTTAAAAAAGATATTTGTTTTAAAAAATAGAGGTTATACAACATTACCTGTTTGCCTTTATGAAAATTGCTTTTAGATTTTTAAGTAAGCATCTTTATAATTTCAATATATATAAATTTAATATTTTAGAAATTGCCCTTTCGCGTTTTACTTTGTTTAAAATTGTGAACAGATTTGCTGTATTTATTATGTAGTAATAACAGTTTTAGAATAATGATAATAATTAATAACTTAATTACCCGATTCCTTTTAGAGACAAATCGAAGAAGTTAATCATGCCTTGAAATCTTCACAGGATAAAGTACAATCTCTTGAATGTGAATTGAGGGAACTATCTTCCAATAATACCAACCTTACTGAGAAATTGGAAATTTTGGAACAAGAAAAAATAGCATTGAGCAACCATGTTAAGTCAGAGGCCTCTAAAGCTCAAAAACTAGAGCTATCTATTGAAGAGGAAAGCCAAAAATTACAGAGCAAATGCATTGAGTTTGAAGAATACATTAAAGCCTTAAAGGAAGAACATCAGGTAATCCAATTGTCCTTGGCTTTTTTAAATTTGATCTATACATTTAGAAACCTTTTAAACAAAGTTGAACTATAAAATTTTCAAAAATTAAAATTAGTAATAATTTCTTAAGAATTTCATTTCTGCTGAGTAGAAGATTTCCCCATAAGATATAGGTAACAAATTTTGAGCAGTTTTTAAAACAAATTTTCGTTTGTAAGTCTATTGTTATATGCATTTTTTCTGGAACTTATATCCTTGTAAAGGATCGGAAGCCTAAATATTCTATTTTTAACATCATACCACCTATAAAAAAAAAAGGTTCGAGAACATTTTAAAGTTTTCTTTGTGTGTGGAATGTTCTAGTTATATGATTGCAGATCTACATACCTCTAATTAAATCCTGATTAATTTAAAAGTAATTAGCTCATCTTTCTTAACCATCTTGATTTTAAAAAATAACAAAAGGTATGTTTTGTATTTATATGTATGACCTGTTTTTACTCCTAGTCCACCAGGTCATATTATTTTAGTCATAAGTTACATATCAAACATTTATTCCTTTGATACTATGTCAAAACTTTGCACATTTCTACTTTAAATTAATCATGTGTTGCGGAATCCATCGTTAGATGGCGCTAGTTGTCCTTGAGAGACACTCCAATTCATGTAAATGTTATATAATCAGAACGAATAAATGGTGTGTTTGCAACAAGATGTGTTTATAATGAAGTCCCATAAAATAAAACTGAACCACCAAGTGCATTTTTATCATGGTGCATAGGGCCGAAAAATTATAGTCGAAACGATAGAAATGTGTTACGGTGTTCGGCAAGGCAGTTGGTGTTATTTTTTTTGGGTAAAAGTGAGTTACTGAGTGACACGTGCATAATATTGTAAGTAGTTTGTTTTTGGTATTAGTTATACATTTATACTATTTCAATTATTTTGAATTATTGTTAGTTAGTGAAATAGTTATCAAAATGAAAACTGGTGATGTAGACGGTGAACAGGATTCTGCTTTGATGTTAAAGAAAAAACGATCCGCTATTAGGACGGCCACCAGTAAATTAATTACTAAGATAGAAAATACTTTTGTGGCCGAACTAGGCGATCAGTACACATTGGATAACCAATGTGAGGATTTAAGGAGTTATTCGGATCAGTTAAAAGATAAAAGTAGTTCTTTAAAAGATATTGATGGCCAAATTTTTGGTCTTTTGGACATAGAAGAAATCGAAACTGATGCTTGGGCTAGTGAAGAATATTTCGAGAAAATTGTGAAATATCGTGGTAAAATAGAAAGATATGTAGCAAATATAAGTTCAAAGCAGAGTTCTGCTCCCGTTATTGAAACAAGGTCAGCAAATGTAAATTATGAATATTGTACTCAGATGCCACGTGGTGTACATTCAAATGAATTGGTTATTAATGACAGCAGTATTAAGCAGCAATTAGTTAAATTACCGACGTTAGTAATTTCTAAGTTTTATGGCGATGCCATTAATTGGCTTGAGTTTTATAATCAATACGATAATGCTATTCATAGTAATGAGTTTTTAAGTAAAATAGAGAAGTTTACGTATCTTAAGAGTTATCTTGGTGGGTCAGCCCTGAGTGCCGTTTCTGGTTTTGCTTTGACACCGGAAAATTATGACTCAGCACTTAAGTTGCTTAAAGATCGGTTTGGGCGAACAGATTTAATAATTGGTGCACATATGAAAAAATTGCTCGACATTCAGAGTGTAAAAGATGCACGTGACGTTAAGGGTTTACGTAAGTTTTATGACACGTGCGAAGTACACATTCGTAGTTTAAGCTCTTTAAATGTTACGGCAGGATCTTACGGTAGTTTATTGTGCCCTATAATATTAGAGAAAATTCCTGATGAAATGGGATTGGAATATAATCGTAAAAGAAGTTCTAGGGACGAGTTTAACATAAATGAGCTTGTTGAGTATATACGAAATGAGGTAGAATGTCGAGAATCGGCGATCACGCTTACGAGTCAGAGCACTAATTATCAAAATTTTCAAAGAGGCAGAGGCAGGTCTGACCACCAAAATTATCGTAGGTTCAACAATTCGTCGGCTGCTGCATTTAATACTGCTACTGTTTCGAACTGTTTGTTCTGCAATAAACCACATGATAAATTTAAATGTACTGAGGCTACATTAGAGGATAAATTGGCTAAGTTAAAAAAGGAATTTAGATGCCTGAAATGTTTCAATAAATTTCATGGTTGGCGAAATTGCAGAAACAAAAGTAATTGTAAATGTGGATTGAGATCCCACCACGAGTCAATTTGCAATAATGTATCAGCATCTGTACCAGAACAAAAAGAAAACGAAACTCAATCGTTCAGCTCAGTGTCCCAATGTCACAGCAATATAGTCGGATCGAGAAAGGTTATTTTGCAGACATGCACAGCAATCGCAAAGTCAGACAGCGATAGTAAATTTGCTCGTATTCTTCTCGACCAGGGTTCGCATCGCACATTTATCAGTGAGTCATTGGCAAGGGATTTACATTTAAATCCAATTAGACATGAGAATCTTTCTGTTTTCGCATATGGTGCAAAGAGTGCCAAACCAAAAGTATATCCGGTTGTTCGCGTTATGCTACAGAATAAGAAACAAAATTGGAAAAAGGCAGTTGAATGTCTAATAACTGAAACAATAAGTTCGGCTCCCATTCTCCCGCCGTCGGAGGGAGTAATAAATAAAATGAAAGAATTAGGAATGGAGTTTGCAGACGTTAGTGCTAGTGAAGGAGAGACATTTGATTGCGAAATATTGTTGGGTGCCGATGTTTTCTGGGATGTTGTGCTGAGCGAGAGAGTTGAAATATCTCCACACTTAATGGCAATTAAATCCCATTTGGGATGGCTCGTGGCGGGATGTGAGTTTGAAGGTAGTGTAAGTCAGACATTTTCAATTGTTGTTGGCAATGCAGTATTATTGAATGATTTATCTAAGTTTCATGATCTGGAGAGTTTAGGGATAATTGATAAAGGTGACTCTTCTTGTGAAAATGAACAGTTAGAAAAGTTCAGATCAAATCTTAAATTTGATGGTAATAGATACACAGTAAATCTTCTATGGAAGGATAATGCAAAGGAAATGTTAAAAAGTAATTTTGAAGTGGCGTCAAAGATTTCGGAGATTACGTTTGCGTTTTTTAAACGATTTGGATCTCTTTAATGAGTATAAAGACGTAATTCAGGGTTATGAAAGCGAAGGTATAATAGAAAGGGTTGAAAAAGAAAGTATTCAAAAGGGAGTTGAATTTTATTTACCACACCGAGCAGTTATTAGAAGCGATAAAATAACCAGTCGTGTGAGGGTCGTGTTCGATGCTTCAAGTCATGCAAAAAATGAGCTATCGTTGAATGACTGTCTCCATGTTGGACCCAATTTGTACCCTGATATTTTGGATTTGTTGCTTAAATTTAGAGAGAATCCCATCGCATTTACAGCAGATATACGCCAAGCTTTCCTTCAATTGCAGCTCGATCAGAATGATAGGGATGTATCTAGATTTTTTTGGGTTAAGGATCTTAGTGAGGAAAATCCAATTATTTATAGATTTTGCCGCGTGTTATTCGGCATAAATTGTTCTCCTTTTTTGTTAGCGGCTACAATAAAGGAACATATTAAGAAGTATGCTAAGAGTTTACCATCAACATTTCAGATTTTAAATCAAAATTTGTACGTCGATGATTTAATAAGTGGGCAGAAAACAGTTGAAAATGCGTTCCAAACTAGTCTTGAATGTATACAGATATTTAAGGACGCAGGTATGGATTTACGGAAATGGCAGAGTAATAGTAAACAGCTTCGTGAAATGTGGAGAGAATCAGGTGTACATGTAGAAAACAAAAACAGTGAGAATAAATATCTAGCCCAAAGTGACTTCCCTCTTAAAGTTTTGGGATTAGGTTGGAATCCGGAAAAAGATACGCTTTATTTTGATATAAGAAATTTAATCACTGTCATTTCAACCCCAGTTTTGACGAAACGTCATATTCTGAGGGTAGTGAGTATGATATTTGACCCCATTGGTTTTCTCGGACCTCTAACGATTCGTATTAAAATGTTGATTCAATTATTATGGAAGGCCAACGTAGATTGGGACGAAACTCTTATCTTCAGATATTGGGTCAGCATGGGCACAGTTATGTGATGATATCCGAGAATTAAATTTGTTTAAAATTCCTCGCTACTACTTTTTTGAAATAGGGAATAGGGAAATAGATAGCCTTGAACTTCATTTCTTTTCTGACGCCAGTTTGAAGGCTTTTGGTACAGTTTCTTATTTCAGAATCATTACTAGAGATGGAAAAATTGTTACCTCACTAGTCTCCGCAAAGGGAAGAGTGTCACCTTTGAAATCAACAACTCTTGAGTCGGAGCAAACTTTGCCTCGTTTAGAACTTATGGGTGCAGTGTTGTCAGCAAGACTAACTAAGACAGTGTTGAAGTCCTTTAGTGCAACATTACGTGTGGACAAAATATGCCTTTGGACGGATTCGTTAATTGTGCTCTGCTGGGTGAAAACTTCTCCTCTCAAGTTAAAGCAGTTCGTATCGAATAGAGTCAAAGAGATACAAGAGTTGACTTCAGGAGCCACCTGGTTACATGTGTCCGGTAAAGATAATCCAGCGGACTTGATATCTCGTGGAGTACCTATGTCTGTACTGCGAGAGTCCCGACTCTGGTTTCACGGTCCCGACTGGTTGTCACAATCTGAAGCAGACTGGCCGTCTCAAGAGCATCAAAAGGTTGACAACAACTCACTTGAGATGAAGAAGATGATAGTTCACGAATGCCTTGTACAACCGAAGGAACAGCTAATTGACCTTTCCAGATACAGCTCGTACCTAAAAGTTCTGCGAATCGTAGCCTGGATGAGAAGATTCGCTACAAGAGCCAGAGGAGAAGCATGCCAAGGTGAAAATCTGACAGCCCAAGAACTTGAAGAAGCAGAGAAGATCTGCATACGGGAAGCTCAAGCCGAGTTCTACCCGTCAGAGATGAGGAGTCTCCAACAGAGAAGACCGGTGGGCCGGGACTCATCAATCTTTACCCTGACTCCATTCCTTGATGAAGATGGCATCATAAGAGTGTCAAGCCGTTTAGATGAAAGTGATCAATTGACGTATGACGAGAAGAAGCCAGCACTTCTCCCGAACAAAGCAGTGTTAACAAGTCTCATAATTCGCAGAGAACATGAAAGAGCCTTTCATGCTGGAGTTGACTACACTCTGACCAAAATGAGAAGGAGGTTTTGGATACCAAAGGGGAGACAGTGCATAAAACAAGTCCTTCATCGTTGCCTCATCTGCCGAAGATCAAATGTGAAACCAGCGTCGCAGATGACTGCACCTATCCCAGGAGACAGATTGGCCATGACGCCACCCTTTTGCGTCGTAGGAGTGGATTTCACAGGGCCAGTCTTCGTGAAGGTGGATGAAGAGAAAGAAAAGGCTTACATTTGCCTTTTTACCTGTGCAGTAACAAGAGGGGTACACTTGGAGCTCGTATCTAGCATGTCCACAGAGAAGTTTCTTCTAGCACTTCGTCGTTTTCTGGCCCGCAGAGGCAACTGTAAAGTCATCTACTCTGACAATGCCAAGACATTTAAGAGTGCCAAAAAGGAGTTGTCCTCCCTCAACAAAATCGTCAGGGACTCAGCCATACAGAATTTCATCTCTACAGAAGGGATAACCTGGAAGTTCATCATGGAACTATCCCCATGGTGGGGAGGGTTTTATGAACGCCTAATGAGAACAATCAAAGATCCACTCAAAAAAATCCTTGGAAGAGCACTACTAAGTTTTGAAGAGATGACAACAGTTCGTGCAGAAGTTGAAATTGTTGTGAATCACCGTCCCTTGACTTTTGTATACAGTGAGTTTGGAGAACCTGAAGCCCTGTCCCCAGCCCACTTTCTGTACCCCGACAGGAACACTCTTGATTACCCGACGCACTTCGTGGAACTTATTAACAACGAGTCATCCAGAGAGAACTTAAACAGAAGAAAGAAGTACCAAACTGTGCCTTTAAGCAGAATTTGGAAGAAATGGAAAGACAACTACCTACTGCAACTAAGAACTGCACACAATTCGACGACTCCCGTCCCAAAGGCAGAACTCAAAGTTAAAGACTCTTAGACAAAGTAAATTACTCTTAGAAGGAAACACCAAGTCCAAGTTTCTTTGGGACATTGGAATTATCGAAGAGACATTCAAAGGTAGAGATGGACTGATAAGATCTTGCCTCGTTCGAACACGAAAAGGATCATATAAACGGTCAGTACAGTTACTATACCCTCTGGAAATTAACTAAAATATGGTCACTCAGTATACTCACTCATTTAGGACAATAGACATTATATATTATTGATTTTCAATTTATGTTAAATATGTCAAGTTCTTAAATTTATATTTTCAGATTAATAATTGGTGAACTCTGTAAGCAGAGTTCAGGTGGGGAGTGTTGCGGAATCCATCGTTAGATGGCGCTAGTTGTCCTTGAGAGACACTCCAATTCATGTAAATGTTATATAATCAGAACGAATAAATGGTGTGTTTGCAACAAGATGTGTTTATAATGAAGTCCCACAAAATAAAACTGAACCACCAAGTGCATTTTTATCATCATGTAACAGGTCTATGGTTTTTTATTTTATCCACCAAATAACCTCACACCAGTTGAAAGTGCAATGACTTGTGAAAGTTGGCTTTTATCAAATTCTGTCATAATATTCCACAAACTTACGAGTTAATTTTTTTAAATTAAGTACCTATTTGCCTTTTTTTCAGACAAGTAAACATAAGTTGGAACAAGAGCTAAAAGATAAAGAAACAACAATTTCAGAAAAACTAGGAGAAATGTGTGGGTTGAACAAATTACTGTCTGAATTGTCTGAGGATATCGCTACTGAAAAGAACATGACGAAAAAATTGAATTCAAAGATGGAGGAAGAAGCATTGAAATCATTGGCTCTCAAAGAAGATCTTGCCTCAAAAATAACAGAACTGGGAGAGTTGCATTCTGTGATGAAGCTTTCAAAAAGTCAATTTGAGGTATTATGCAGATTCTAAACTTTGTTTCCCTTGCTCTTTATCCTGTATGCTTTCAGTTGACAGAACAAATATGTCAACCCAAATAAGTTTTTTTTTAACCCTCTGAAGGAGTGAGTGTAAAGGTGTCTTCTTTTTTCAAAAGCATATATTTTTTTAAAGTTAGGAGCGGTTCTTTAAGACTTATTTTTTTTTCTTTTAAATGGGTACCAACAATTTCTAGAAAGATGAGTAATTTTTATCTGTATTCCTCTAATGTTTGGTGTATGAGTTTAATGGGCATTTTTAGTTTCTTTAAGACTGTTTTTTTAATGTGTAAAATAGAAAGGAAATTTTTTACTTTTTATTTAAAAAATAATCAAAAGGCAAGGGCGATTCTCTGAAAAGTGAAATCAATACCTCTAAATTATATTATTATTTGTAATTTATCATGTACCTTGCACTAAGGTAATGTACTTGTCTTACATTACTCCAATTGGTCTGTTTATAAATATTTGTTCTTGTATCTCGTTTTAGATTCAAATTCAAGAGTTAAACAATACAATTAATTTATATGAAGCTAAAATAGCAGATTTGGAACGGGAGTTAAGTGACATTTCTTTAAATGATAAAGATATGAAGGAAAGGCTTAATTTGTTGGAGCAAGAGAAGCAGGAACTTTCCAACCAATTCAAGTTAAAGATGTCCGAAGTCCAGCAACTGAAAATGTGTATCAAAAAAGAAAAAGAAGAAAGTTCAATTCTTAGAGAAGAGCTTAACCAGAAATGTGGTGAATTAGAACGACACTCAAATAAAGTTCAATCCTTAGAGGATGCAGTTAAGGGTTTTGAGGTAAATTTTGATTTTTTGCCCCATTTTGTTAAATTATCCACCTACACATACCCAATATAATTATCAGAGAACAAAATAACATTAATAACGCTAGTCTCCTCTCCCAACCTCATCCGTAAACAATTTGTTTTTTGGCAAACTGTTGAAGGGTCAGTAAAAGGCCTAAAATTTATACATAATCAATGAAAGAAACTCTTTTGGTTCCTCCAACTATTTAAGATTTTAGATAATCCAATATTAAATTTTGCTGAGAGTGCACCCAAGCTAATATGTATGTACTCTGATCTTTATGACAAGCATGCCTATGATTATTTCATTCTGAGAATCTGTCAATGTGGCATCAAATGAATCTAATAATTTTATATTCATTTGATTTACTTGATTCAAAAACTCATTTTTTAAAGTGTTCAGTATTTTATCAGTTTTGGATTGCTTTTATCCAAGTGGTTATGCCCTTGCTAGTCTGTACTCTGTTGGACTGAACTTTTGATGAAATAAAGTAATAAGCACAAATCATTCATCTGCAGTTGTTTACAAAATTATGACAGCTAAATATTTTACAAAGACAATAGAGATTGTAAAATGTTCATTTTTTTTCTAATTCATGTTATCCTGATGCAAAAAAGTATGCTAAAGTTCAGGCTACTAATGAAAATACCAAAAGCAGAATTTTTAAAAAGCTTTTTACGTTTGGTTTTTGAATGAGTGACTTATTATGTGTAAAGTATCAAATGCTAAAAGTTAGAGTCGATTTTAAGTTTTTTTTCCTTTTTAGATTGACAATCGCGATTTAGAACAGAAGCTGGAAGCTTCTGAAAAATCGCTTAGTCTCTTAAAAGATCAGCTACATGAAAAATCATTGGAGGAAGCATCTTTAAATGAGAAAGTTATCCTAATAGAAGGATCAAATCGAGAGCTTTCTGAAATTTTAAGTTTAGAATGTAACAAAATAAATTGTTTAAAACTTGAATTGGAGGAGCGAAGTCAGAAAGTTTCAGCTCTAGAAAAACTTCTTGCATCTAAATCTTCTCAGTTAGAGGATCTGGAGAATCAATTGAAAGTGTCAACAACTGAATTAAAGGTCTATATTCTTTACTTTGTGTACAATAATCTTAAGTTTTGCAGAATGCTATTTTTATTTGTTCTGCTTTTTTCTTTAAAAAAAAAACTTTTGCATTGTAAAAAGAATATATTTTATATTAATGTACCCTGCTTGAAAAATTTCGATACAGGGCAACTTTAGAAGGGTACTGCGGATTTTTGTTTATTTTAAGATCTTGCTTGCATGGATATATTATAAATATTAACATTCAATAACATTTTAGTTTTTTATAGCTAATATTAATCTTATTTTATATTTTCCTGTATACTTTTATTTAACCCTTTCAGTCCCAATGACAATTTGGCATCATTTCAGAATTTTTTTTTTTCTGATCGTCTATAGCTATTTATAATATCAAAAAGCACATCATTCGATTATTCAATTTTTTTTCCATAGGAAAATATTTTTTTAATCACAATAGATGTCAGCCCTATTATTTTTAAAATTGTGATCGGAAATATGAAGATGCCAAATGGCATCACTGAGACTGAAAGTGTTAATAAATTATTTAAATTTAGTATTTTTATTAAACTTATTAAAGTAGAGCCAAATTTTTGCAGGCCAAAATAATTTCACTTGAGAAAGAAATAGATTCCTATTTATCAAATGAATATAGCATTGAACGGAAGCTAGTTTTAGTTGAGGAAGAAAAATTGAAGTTATCTAATGATATAAATGTAAAAGTTAGTGAAATACAACTACTTGAACAGCAAATGGAAAAGGAAAAAGAAGACAAATCTTTTCTTAAACAACAGTTAGAAAACAACAGTATTGAATTAGGAAAACTGAAAAACCAGGTGAAATTCCTAAAAGAGTTTGAGGTAAATTTCTCATTTTGCAATTCTAGAAATATTAAATCCGAGTGTATTTCACAATTAATATTTTTAACTATTTTTTTTTTATTGGGTGCCTTTAGACACCAAGTTCTAAATATATTAAGTTTTAAAGTTAAATATATCAATTTTAGTAGCTGTACATAAGTATTTTTTAAAATATTCATTAATAAAGGCTCAATATATTTTATGTTAACCTATGGAAAAACGTGAATTAGGGACATATGCATGGAAATTGAGGGTCCATTATACTATCTTAAGACAAAGGAAGTCTACAAAATAATCTGTCTAGGGCCGAAACGTTTAAAACAGTAAAGACAAAAAAAAACAAGGATTGGAAAGTTACTTTCAATCAGTAACTCTGTTACAGTTAGTACTTCATATAATAAGTAGCTAGTTACTTTTTATATAAAGTAAGTTTCAAGTTATTTACTATGTTTCAAGTTATAAGCAAATTTGTAATTTAACCATTTTACCCTTTTTAAAAGAGAGAACCAAGACAAGAAACATAAGCACAAACTAGACACCGCAATTACAATTTAAAACAATTATTTAATTTTTAAAAGTTGCATTTCAGAATTGGCATTCGATAGTTTTCCTCTATTGAGAGAAAGCTCCAAACCCAGAGCAGTGTAACAACTTTTTTTGTTATTTCGTTTCCTCTAAAAGTAACTAAGTTAATAACTTTCTGAAAAATCTAACAATGTTACTGTGTTGGCTAAGAAAGTAACAAATAATACCCAAATTTACTGGGTAAAAATCTTTCAAAGTCCTAACCTGCGTAAGATGTTGCCCCTTAACGGTTGCGTTGGGTGCCTATTCAGCTATCAGCTTGTCACTTGACTGTTCTAAAATATGTCGCCAATAGCCCTCGTGTAGCTCTAGTGCAAGGATAATTCAAACCTAACCTAAGAAAGTAACCTGTTACTCCAATCCCGGAAAAAAATGTTTACAGGAATTGTGGTTTTAACTAAGGCTGGTTTAACCAAGTTTCATTTTATTTACAGTCAAAGAATAAAGATGCAGATCAAAAGCTTCATGCTGCCATCGAACAACTTGGGAAATTACAAAATCAGCTTCATAAGAGCTCTTTGACTGAAATATCCTTACAAGAAGAAATAAAACGACTGGAACGAATGAATAACGATCTATCTGAAAGCTTGAACAATGAAAAAAAGAATACCGAACACCTTGAGCTGAAACTTCAAGAAGAATCTCGGAAGTTGTTGTCTTTTGAAAAAGATTTCTCTTCTAAATCTCTACAACTGGAGCAATATGAGCAGGAAATGCTTAATCTGAGAAGTCAATTGGAGGTAATTTATTATATGCATAAACAATTTTCTGATACCTAGCTGTGCTTTTAGTTATGTGTAAACGTAATAAGTGAATACAGCTTCAGGGGGGTGGGAAGATCTGCCTATTATGACTTAATGAATATGACTATTTATTATTTTTTTCTTTAGCGTCTCAGTGGCATGGCTGAGAGGTTAAACGTGTATACCTCGTAAGCCCAAGATCACAGGTTTAAGCCCTGGCTGGGTAATTGGATTTTCTGGATGGGAAAATCTTGGTTATGCATGTCATATGATTATGTTGCATGTAAAAGATACCTGGAGGGCCCATTTGGCTTGGGTTTCTTCTAAAATTAAATCTCGGCATACATTAACATCCACGGAGAGCTCAAACTCATTGTAATCTGCCGTCAAATTTGGTGACGAGAGTCGCCTAGATGGTGCCACAAAAAACAACTCTCATTTCTGGGGAATATGCCGAGTCTGCAAAGGCTTGACTGCCAATGTTGCAGCCCCATTAGAGAGGGAAAAAAGGAGATTTTCTTTTCTGCAATGAACAATTCAAGATAATTATTTCGAAAAATTTAACTTTATCGTTTTTGTGGTTCTCGTTCTTCAAATGAAGTGCTTTTGTAGTATCACTGTAAGATTTGTTAGTTTAAAGTTTTTTTTATTTTATGTTGTCTGTGCCTTAATGACAAAATCTGGAAGGTAGGAGGGGTGCAGTAGCTTCCGTTAACACACAAAACTTCTGCTCTAAGAGGTCGTCACCTCCTCAATTTTAACACATCTCTGAAGGATATAGTTTAAAATGAATAATCACTTAGAATGCACTAAAACTGTTATTTTGTTACATTTATACTTATAAATTTTTTTAATTTTTTTTATAAATTTAGGTCATTGAAATGAAACTTAAATCAACAGAACATGAGAAATTTGATCTATCTGAACAGTTAAAGCTGGACAAGGTCAATTTTCAGAATTTGAAGTCCGAACTTGAAAGTGAAAAAATAACCTGTTCGTCACTGAAAGAAAAGTTAGCAAGTTATTGTAAGCAGATACAGGAATTAAGTAAACAAATGAAGAATTTGTGTGCTGTTTATGAGGTAAATGAATTTAGTTTTCCAAATTTTAAGGAAAAAAGTTATAAAATGCTTTGACAGACATCCCTTAAATAAGAAATCTTTTCAGATATAAAGTAAATATTTCTAACAATTGAAATTTTGATAAGAGTGTCTTCAAGCCTTTGGGTTTTTGGATAGAGTAGTTTCAACACTACTATTTTAATTGAAATTTGGAAATATTAAAAAAAAAGAATATTAGTTTATTGTAGACTACAGCGAGGACTTTGTCCAGATTTATTCCCAGTCAAAGTTAACCCCTTTATGGGAAGCTTTCGATGAAGAAGTAAGGGCGCTTTGCGCCAATGCTCGTTGGTTATTGTTCGATTTCCGCTACATTTTAAAATAAATATTGTCAAATTTGAATCTTGAATTATTACTTAAAAAACCGTTGTGTCCAGTAATTGAAAGGAAAAATCAGTTTTTTAAAAATATTGTTTGTTAAACAGAGGTAGTTAGCCACTCAAGAACTTTTTAAGTTGTTTATTTATACCTTCCCTTCCTAATATTTATCTTTATTAATTCTCTGTATTTACTACTTCCTAGGCAAAAGTTAAAGATTTGCAAGCTAAGTTCTCTTCGGTTGAGTCGAAAAGCATGGCATTGGAAAATCAGTTCAAGGAATATTCATTTTATAAAACCTCTGCAGAAGAAAGGATTTGCATAGCTGAGAAAGATAAAGTAGACCTGCTAAATCAGTTAACATTTTCAGAAAATAAAATTCAAAAACTGGAGTCAAGTATTGAAGAAGAGCAGAAGACTTCCTTCAAACTCGGAGAAGAAATAGCTTATTACCGTCAAGAGTTTGAGAAGTTAAACAACCAATTTAAGAATTTGAATGAAGTGTACCAGGTAAGGTGTTTATTTCCACATTGTACACTTTTGATGCAACAACCTCTTTAGGGAAACAAATTATAATAATTGGCTGTTGTATAATGCTTGAAAAATGACTTTTAGATGGAATAAAAGAGTTACTATTTTACAAATTGATAATCAGAATGTAAAAGTGGCTACTATGTTGTTAAAATTTATGTTGCTTCATATCTTAAGTAATTCAATAATAAACTTAAAGTTTTTTTCATTGTCACGCATTTATGTCTGAAAAAACTTGCTATATGGCATTTTTGAAAAAAAAACGAGTAAATTTTTATTGTTTCCTCCTTTAAAAGTAACAAGTTTTCCTTTTTCATAACATTTAATTTAGATATGTTTGTTACTCTTTGGTTCGAATGAACAATTAATGAATACTACGAGGTTCGAATGCAGCAATTATGAATGCTTTGTTTTAATTTTAATCTTAATCTATTTTTTTAAGAAAGATATCTAAATTTTGTTTTCCTTATTTGGTTGTCACGAATATGGCCAAAGTAAGCACTGTGTCAAGAGGGCGTTACTAAAGCTCCTATTTCTTATTAACTCAATGCAGCTGAGAACAATATTTAAGCTTTTTTTTTTTAAATTTTAATCTGACATAAACATTTCAATGTAAATTATATGCGAGTTGAACCTCTGTTAAATTGCTTAAGTCATACCAAATATTTTAATTAGACATGTTATATTTCATTTTTACAGGAAAAGATGCTTGAGCTAGAGGATAAATTTTCTTCAGCTGAAGCCAAGAGCCTGACATTAGCAACTCAATTAAAAGAACTTTCTTCAAATAAAACTGCCTTAGATGAAACTCTTGGCTTAGTAGAAAATGACAACAATGAATTATTGAGTCAACTGGCGTCTGCTGCAAGCAAAATTGAGGATTTGGAAAAAATTCTTGAAAAGGAGAAGGAAGCATTTCCTGCATTAAAAGAAGAAATGGATATTAAAGTTAAAGAGCTTGAGAGTCAAATGGAGATCTTAAAGAAAGAACACGAGGTAGTATTTTCTTTTCAAAATAGTTAAATTGTTTAGATATTTATATCTACTATTTATAGGTTATTTATCTTTATTACACAAGCCTTTTCGCAAAGGATTTAATTTTTTAGAATTTTAAGTACCTGAAGAAAAATTATTACAAATCAAAGATCTTTTTTTGGTAAAAATATGCTGGTTTCTTAAAATATATTCATATTTTAGTGTATACTTGATAAATACAGATTTCACTGAGCAACAAAATTTCAAAAAATTTCTGAAATTAATATGAAAGTACCCAATTCTGAATGGTTTCAACACATTGAACACAAATATTGCCTTTTAAAAAGGTTTGTTAGCTCTAGTTTTTGAGTTATGGTTGTTTATATCATTACATAGGATACGACGAAATGAATGGGCGCACCAAACACAAAATAAATTAATCAATTTTGTTTACAGAAACAATCAGAATTTTTGTGCATACAAGCTTTATTTGATATTATCCACATAGGGGTGGGAGGAGATAAATTTCAATGTTTTTACATCTATATTAGCTGCTTAATACCCCTTTGTTTAGTAGAATCGTTCTCGCATCCAAGAGGTGCAAAAAAAACCCCTTGAATTTCGTAAATGGTCGTTTTTAGAATCTGTAGCATGTTTATGTACCGGACATAGAGTTGATGGAATTATAGGCCATTTAACTTATCTTTTTCTTTAACTGATGAGATAATGCAAAAAAAAGGCATAAGCATGATTTGTTGGTTCTCTCCTAATCATAAAATCTCATTATCTTTCCTTCCATAAAAAAAAACTGCATTTATTTTTCGTCCCAGATAATTTAATTATTACCAAAATATTAAAAACCATTCACTTCAAAGCCATTACCTATTTTCCCCCATGAAACCAAAGTGACAAATTGAATGAAAAGTTACAAAATGCAAAATCATTGGATTACAATGATGACTCATGGGAGATGGTGATTTTCTCTGAAATAATAGTAGACAATTTTTTATAAAGTTCATTGCTATCTTTGTTTAATGTTTTGTTTTATTTGTTCTTCAAAACCAAATTAGTTCTTAGAAAAAAAATTAAATTATAATTTTTGTTGTTCAGGTTAAGCAGGATTTCGGTTTAAAAGATTTTTTAGCATTAGCTCCAAGCTTTACAGGGTGTAAGAAACGCTTTAAGTTTATGTTAAGCAAATTTCGTGTTAAGAGCGTTAAGCGTTAACGATGAAGAAGGTATGTATATCATTTATTATGTAATTAAGACTTTTTTTTTATCTAATTTATTAATTACCATTTTTACTTTGTAGATCACTTTGCAAGCATTAGAAGACAAGTTAAAAGTTGCAGTACAAGAACTTAGTGCTGCCCAAAAGCAACTGCTGGAAAGTTCTTCCATGGAAATATCTTTAAAAGAGAAAATAGAAGAGTTGGAAAGGCAAAATCAAGATGTGTCAAATAACTTTCAGAATGAAATTGAAAAGTCCAAAAGCTGTCAAGAAGAATCCCTGAAGATATCAGCTCTACAAGAGGAGCTGTCATTGAAATCTTCAGAGATTGAGGAACTGGAAAATCAAGTTCAGAATTCAAAACATCAATATGAGGTATTTTTACTAGTTAGTTAGTTGAAATTAGTGTTATATACCTTGACTATAATTTGTTTATCTTTCGATCATTCTGGATGCTTATTTTTCAAGTTATCTTTTTTTAAAATTTTAAATATGTATCATGCAGCTATGATTCATAATGCTTGCAATCATAAGATCCTGATTTTTACTTTCCTTACTTTTATATAAAAGAGAAATGATTCATAATATCATATGAACAAAGCTGTGAAAATTTGCATTTTGTATTTTTTTGGTTATACTCAAAATTATGTTCATCTTTAACTTATTAAAACTCAAGGATAGAGATCTAAAGCGACTGCATCTTTTATGTGTGTTAAATTCTATCACTATTACAGCTAAATATAATGAAATTTAACTTATAAAAAGCTGTTACTACTTCCTGTTTACATGGTTTCCAATGAATATTTCATTAATTTTTTATTGAAATGGCAACGCCAATTCAATGAATAACTTAAGATTAAACAATAAACTGTTGCCTTGAATAAGTGTATCTTTTCCAAATTGAAAGATTGATCCCAATGCATCAAAGGAAAAAATGGTGTAGATGTTGACTGCTTATTTATTTTAATACACTTATTTGTAGGATGAAATCAGATCCCTCCAACATGCATTAAGTTCGTCCAAATCTAAAATAGCATCATTGGAAACTGAAATAGAAGCTTTTACTTCAAATGAAGATGAGATCAATGAAAAACTTAAACAAGTTCAGCAAGAAAATTCAGAACTATCTCATCAATTAAATTCAAAGGCTGACAAATTGCAGGAGCTGGAGTCGAAATTTAAAGCCGATAATGAAACCCTTTCTCATTTGAAGAAAGAATTAGAAATCAAAAGATTAGAAATACAAAATCTTCATGAGCAATTAGAAGATCATAAAGTAAGTTTAATATTAAGTATGTCTCTCGTTATAAATTGATTATCGACAAAGCAAAGCTGATTACTATAATATATCTTATATACTGCTGTACGATGTTTTTTACCAAGTAGAATCGAAAATATCGGTTGTTTGCTTTTCTCTTAAAATAAGTGACAGATTTCTGCAAACCTTGTAGTTTTGTATAGGATGCGTGTATTATTCTGATATTGTTTTTGGACAAATATTAATTTTGAGCTTGTATCATTTTATTTTTAAAGCCACATATATAAATAAGATGTTTTAACTTGGCTATAGCTAAGATAATCATGGAGGTAATGCTGGATTTTTAATATGAATCATTTCAATTTGCCTTCTAGCCATACGGGCTGGGGAGCCCAGTCGGTTTAGCACTCGCTTAGCATGCGGAAGGTCCCAGGTTCGGGTCCGGGCATCGCCAAATGTCCGACGAATAATACCCCCGTGTAAGGGGCCAAACCAAACCTTCTAGCCATTATTAATTCAGCACAAGCAGATAAAATAACTCTTTAAAACCTACAATAATAATGGCCATATTTTTTCAGGGTAAAATTCAAACACTGGAAGCTCAACTGTCCTCTTCTGAAATGAAAATAACATCTTTGGAAAGTGAACTAACTGCTGCTTCTTCGAATGAAAATTCACTTGCAGAAGAATTCAAGCGCATCATGCAAGAAAATTCAGAAGTCTCCAAATCTTTGAATATGGAAACAGATAAACTTCAGCAACTAGAATCTTGCATTGAAGTTGAAAAAGAAGCCAGTCTTTTTCTAAAGGAAAAGTTGGAAACTAAGTGCCAGGAACTGGAGGCACTTAGGTGCCAAATAGAAGTGATGAATGACGAGAAAGAGGTACTGTTTTCACTTATACTTTTAAGTATCTATCATAAACATGATTGATCCAAAACATGGGCAGTAAAAATACTATATGTAAAAGATGGGTTAGTGGTTAGATGACATGAAATTTAACGATTTTTTTCTTCTTGGTGATTATTTCCACTTTAAAAATGTCAATTAAGAGTAGTAAACTATATTTGTATGTGTAGTTGAAAGCAATCTTTACAGCTTGCAGTAGGTGTTACATAGTTTAGTAATTATATATATTTTTTCCATTGATATATTAAATACATTGGAGATTAAGTTTTTGAACATTATATGAATATTAATAAATTTTTTACCCATTATACAAAATATTTATTATTTTTTTTGTTCAACTTTTATAAAATCATTCCCTTGTTGCAGGATAAAATTAAAAAGTTAGAAAATGAACTTGTCCTTTCACAGTCAGAATATACTGTTCTGAGACAAACAATGGAAGAATCATCATTAGATGGAAGTGATTTGAAGCAACAATTGGCTGCTTTGGTCAAAGAGAAAGAGGACCTAACTAGTCAACTAACAGAAATCACGAACCAATACATGCAGACCGAAATGACTGTACAAGAACTACAGGTTAGCTCACTACAATGAAGTTTTTTTTTCTATCTTTATTACTCGGACAGTATAACTGAAAGACATAATTAAATTTGGAAACAAAAAAAAAATGTTCTTCTTTGATTCAAAACCTGCTTTTATTTCTGACAAACCTAACCTCTTTTTGCAGCTGGGAATTTCTCTACAACTTTGATTTACTAATGCCTGCTTAATTGAATTTTACTCAGCTACATTACCATAGTAGTTAGCTTTTCTTGAAAACTTAAGATTTTGTTGAAAATCATGTAGGAAGTCTAACTTGTCAATATCAAGTAGTAGGAAAACAAACTAATGCAAAACACTTTTATTACCATTTTTATAAAAATTAAATAAAAAAACTTGTTATTTTATATTTAAAGTATTATAAATTTCAGTGTCAAATCAAAAGGTTAGAAAATGAGCTTGCAGAACTACAATCAGTTAATACTCTTCTGAAAGAAGAAAAGGAAAAATCATCATTTAATGAAATTGAATTGAAACAACAGTTGGATAATTTGGTCAAAGAGAAAGAAGGTATATCTAGCCAAGTAGAGAAAGTTGGTAACAGAAACACGCAGCTTGAAATGGCCACAAGGGAACAGCAGGTTAGTCTTATTGTTATTTCCTTTTGATGAGGCTGATGATCAACCAGGAAAAGTCCTGGTAATAGTTGAAACTAACCTAATAATAAATATGCTGTTTACGTAGTTTAATTTATTACATATTTTCCCTTTAATATTCTTAAAGACTTTGTAGCGTTTTTAGTTAGTGTTTTCAAAAACTGTTCTGAACATTATTGAGCATTTCTCCCGTGGGCAGGTAAACTGCAGTAACTTCTATAATGACTTGGACCATTGCTCTAAGCACTCAAATTAGTCGAACTATTAAGAAAATGTACTGGAATTTTTTAAAATTTCAGATAAAAAAAATGGTACAACTGACTGTTGCGGTTACTGCAGTTGACCTGCCCACGGCAGACTTGCCTACCATACAAACTTCTAGACATTTTATAATTTTACTATTCAAATTTTTAAAAACATTGGGCAAATTGCAGGATAAAATTAATTGGTTAGAAAGTGAACTAGCCCTAGCACAATCAGAGTTTGCTACTCTGAAGCAAACAGTGGAAAAATCCCCATTGGATACATGGTAATTGAAACAAGAATTGGATACTTTGGTGAAAGAGGAAGAAGATGTAACTAGCCAAGTATCAGAAATCACTAAATACATGCTAAACGAAATAGCTGCACAAGAACTACAGGCTTGTCCCATTAGTAGAAAAGTTTCTTTACTCTTTTATTACTCAAAAAGGAAAAGTCTAAGGAATAATTGAATTTGGAAGCCAAGAAAGAGATGGAAGAAATACATAGTTTTAAATTCTGAACATTTTCCAGATATTTTATTTTTTCTTGTTATTTTCATTAATTCAAAAACTGCTTTTAAATCTATTAATCAGCAATTTGAGCTCAATTAAGCAGGGTTTAGTAAATCAAGGTTGCCACCCTAGAAAAATGCCCAGCCTTCCAATGAGATATGGTTAATAAACAGGAGTGGTAACCTTAATTTACCAATACCTGCTTGGTTGAGTTTTTACCAGCAGTAATACATTAGTAGTTAGAGCTAATGACAACTTTTAATAATTTGTTGAATGTCAAATACATTTTGTTGAAAGTCAACTCTGTCACTATCAAGTAGAATGGGCTTGAAAAGCTATCAATAAAATGGTTTTATTACCATTTTTATGAAAATATAAGTACAAAAAATATATATAAAAATTTATATTAAAAATATTATTACATTTCAGGATCAAATCAAAAAGTTAGAAAATGAGCTTACTGAAGTGCAATCGGGTTATGCTCTTCTAATAGATGAAAAGGAAAAATCATCATTGAATGAAATTGAATTGAAACAACTGTTGGATAATTTCGTCAAAGAAAAAGAAGTTTTATCAAGTCAATTCGAAGAAACTGCCAACAAAAACATGCATCTTGAGACAACCACAAAAGAACAGCAGGTTAATTTTATTTTTATTTCCTTGTTGATAAGGTTGCTGGAAAAGACCTGGTAATTGTTGAAAGTAACCTAGGAGGGGAAAATGGTTTACACAGACATGTTACTTTTTCCAGGAAAAAGGATTTTTGCATGTCCTAATTATAATTAGCATAATTCTGCTAGAAATCAAATGTTTTCTTTTATTGGAAATCAAATATCAAAGGTATGTTTAACTAGTTGACGTGAAATTAGGAATTATACTAATTTTTACGTCCTTATAAAAAATTTCATTTTTTCTTAACATATTCAAGCTGTAGCATGTCTGGTGATATTAAACATGGCTTTGTGTTCTTGTTACAAATTGAAAACCTCAAAACTTCACCAATATGTTGAACATAATTGAACAATGAAACAATCTTTGTTCTGGAAATTATAGAGAATTTTTAACAATGTATTTATTTGCAACCGTAAATGTAAAAAATTGCTAATTGCGGGGTATTCAAAACGAACACATGTTTTTATATGATTTAGAAATTTTGTTCACTTAAAAATTTTTCTTTTGAGAGAGGATTAGCTTTTTTCCCAATGACAATCTGACAGGTAATGTTAAGAAATTCTTTGTTTCTATTCTTCTTTGGATGAATGTAATAATATGAAATTTTTTTGTGAATCTAACTAATATTAAAAAGAAATGCATTTTAGGATCAAATTAATAAGTTAGAAAATGAACTTGCCCAAGTACTGTCAAGGTATGAAAGTCTGAAACAGGAAAGGGGCGAATCCTCATCGAATGAAATTGAATGGAAGGAACAATTGGATTCTTTGGTCAAGGAGAAAGGGGATCTAACAAGTCAAATAGCAGAAATCACTAAAAAATACCAGCAACTGGAAAAGTCTGCCCAAGAACAACAGGCTAGTCTAATTATTATTAGAATTTAATGGTGTTTGTTTCTTTAATGTGAGCTTAGAAATGCTTACTGAGAATGTTCTGAAAATTATTTTACAAAATCCAAAAAAAGAAAGTTCACATTTTCTACTTGTGAATGGTTGTTACCAAGTTGTTTCTAAACCGAATATTCAACCTTATTTTCATGCTTCCATTTATTATTAAAAATACTAGTTGAAGCTTTTAAACCTGGACATTTCTTAAAATGTTAAAAATTTAAGAAGTTAATTGATATTTTTACTTCCTCTCCTGCGCTCCCATACACCTGTGAGCACACATTTATATCGAACAAAAATTTAAATTATTGCATTTTTTAAATGAGAGTAAATAATATATTTAAATTATCATAATAATTACCTAGAAATTTCGAATTAATGGAGAAAATCACTGATTTAGGATATTATTGATGCCCCGGCTTGCACATTTTAAACTTTTGTTTCTTAAGATGTTAAAACCTTTCAAAAGTTGATATCTTTTTAATTCCTCTCTTTATAACTACCTAACAACGAAAAAATAGAGATAACTAAGTAACACTAACAAATATTTATAAAAAATAAATGCATTATGCATTTCAGGATCAAATTAACAAGTTAGAAAATGAGCTTGCCCAAGCATTGTCGAAATATGAGACTCTGAAAGATGAGAGGGGTGAATCCTCATTGAATGAAATTGAATTGAAACAACAATTGGATGCTTTGGTCAAAGAGAAGGAAGCTCTAACTAGTCAGGTGACGGAAGTAGCTGACAGATACCAACAATTGGAAACATCTGCCCAAGAACAACAGGTTAGTCTAAATATTGGTAGAATTTAATAGTTTTCATTCAGAGCTTAGAAATGCTTAAAGAGTTACATGGACACATTCTGAATATTATTGTACGTAACCCACAAATTAAAATTTACTTTTACCATTTGTGAACAGCTAACCATTACTAAATCTAAACCTTAAAACTGAATATCCAACCTTATTTTCACGTGCCCATTTGTTATTAAAAATACTAGTTAATAAGTCTTTAAAATCTGAGAATTTCTTAAGGGGATCGGATGGTTTTATCTCGCCCATGTTAATATACCTAACTTTAGGAACATTTTGCTCAGGAACTAAATATGCATTGCAAAACACAAAAAATCAGAGTTAAAGTTTAATAACTTTTTTTTTAGCAGAGATATTTGAAATTCCTCAGTTTAAATCAAAGAGCTACAATGGGGAAGAAATAACAAAACAAAATATGTTGATTATCTTTTATATTTCCTGAGAAAAATGCTCCTAACCATTGAAAAACCTTATATTTCAGCAAATGCAAAAGAAGTCAGGTTTAGGTAAGATCTGAGGCTAAACGTTTTTCTCAAAAATATGCTTATAAAAAGAAAACCACCAAACGGAAATCGATAATCATGGTCTTAGATTAAAGCTAAAAATAGTCAGAATGAAAAAGAAAAACCGAAAATCAAAATTTTTAAGACGTTGACATTTTTCAGGAGTTTATTGATAATTTTAATTTCTCTCAGACTCCCCTACACCTCAAAACTAAAAGTAAACACTCATTTGAATTGAACAAAAGTAAAGAAATAAACTAGCAACATTAACATATATTTATTAAAAATAAATGCTTTCTGTATTTCAGGATCAAATTAACAAGTTAGAAAATGAACTTGCCCAAGCACTGTCAAGATACGAGACTCTGAAAGATGACAGGGGCGAATCCTCATTGAATGAAATTGAATTGAAACAACAATTGGATGCTTTGGTCAAAGAGAAGGTAGCTCTAACTAGTCAGGTGACCGAAGTAGCTGACAGATACCAACAATTGGAAACATCTGCCCAAGAACAACAGGTTAGTCTAACTAATGGTAGAATTTAATGATTTTTTTCTTCTCCTTTACTATGTTGTTACTTTATATAGATATGTTCAGAAAATTATTGTATTTATCTAAACATAGAAGTTTTCAGTAATTTGTGTATGGTTTTCCAAGTTTTTTCTAAACGTTAAAAATGAATATTCAACTTCATCATGTACCCACTTGTTATTTAAAATATCTACACTCCTTGCCAACCTAAGTTGGGTAAATAGAAATATGCTATGGAGAAGATCCTTGCGCACATGTATAGAGTTCCATAAATTATTTGTGAATCCATCCAGAAAACATGTTTAAAACATTAATTTTGTGAAAGATCTAATAGATTTATATATTATTTGAGAAAATTTGGCAATTTTATCAGAATAAAAAGTGTATTTTGGTTAAATTGTATTCAGATCATTTTGTATGTAAAATATTACCTTACAAGAGTTTCCAACTAACGGACCAATCGCTCTTTTCTCTCTCCCTTTTTACTCTTTGTTTTTACCCAAGTTAGGTTGGCAAGGAGAGTAGTTGAAGCTTTTAAACCTGGGCATTTCTTTAGATGTTAGAACTTAACTATTCAGAAGTTGATTCTTTTCATTTCCCTCTGGCTCTCGTACTCCCAAAAATTAAAAATATACAACTTGAGAAATACAAGTAAAAATAAAAACTATTAAATCTCTAAATTAAGGTTAAATAATGAAGTTAATGAATAAGAAATGTGTTTGAAATTCATATTTGGTTATAGCTTCATATTTTGAACCAAAAAAAAAACATAGTTATTTAACTTATGTGCTTGAGAGAGCATTATGATTATTAAATGTCAATAATTTATATCTTGCTGGCTTTGAACCCTGTTAAATATTTATCTTAGATAAAAGTGGAAGAGATGGAAGAAAAACTGTCCCGTTTAGAATTTCAGTCTGGCGCTTTAGAGCTTAAATTAAAAGAATCTAGTCAAATCGAAGTTTCGCTCAAGGAAGAATTGTCCCAGGTCGAGGAAGAAAACGTGAAGCATGCATTTGCTTCATATGAAAAGACTGAACAAATTAATACGCTTAAAGCTTGCATTAAGAACATAAAAACTGAAATATCTTCAATGGAGGAAAAACTAAATTCTTTAACTCAAAAACAGCTATGTGATATTCCTGAAGCTAGTGATGAAGATGTGGCGTGAGAGTTGCCTTAGCAATTGTTTAATTTTAAATTAAGTTGTATTCTAGTAGTGATACAGAGTTTTAAGTATTTTTGGGCTAATTATTTATACAATATTCTTTTGTTTTCTGCTGTAGTTAACAGACATCACATGTTGAAACTGCTAATATTAACTTTTAAGTTGAGCAGTTTTTGTTTATACAATTGATAATTTTTGTGTTTACTATAAATGTTTAGACTGATTGAATATGTTTCAATGCTAGTGTTAATTATAAATTACAGCAGGTGCCAATCATCTGTTTTTTTTTTTCAATTGTTGATTTGACATTGGTGCAAATAATTGCTAAAAAAATTAATAAATAATTGTTAATTTCAGTATATTGTAAGTTCTGGTTGCAAAATGCTTCTTATTGCAAAAAATTGAAGTGACATTGTGAAAGATTTGGATTTGTTTTAGATTAAATTTTAGAAAATACTAGGATTCTGGTTAACTGGGACATATTAACTTCAGGTGGGGTGGGAGGTGAATTTTTAAAAATTACTTGTGGAAACGGAATAGCTCTACAAGCTGCTCAGTCCCAATTAACCAGAATCTGATGTATTGCACCTTTCTTGTTATGTGTAATAATTTAGGTCAATGAATATTAATAAACTGCTTTTCAAAAATTTCGTTTTGGAGAAGTTTTTGTTTACACCAAAATATTACTTATTATTCAAAACTAGCTCTTATTTTGAAAACTGAAATTTAAAAAAATTTAAGTTTAGACAGATAGCAGATCTGATAAATACAAAAAAAAAAAAAAAAACTTAGAAAAATATTAATTGTAAAATAATCTTCTTGTGCCAAGTTCATGCTTTATGTCTTTAGATAGCTATTATGTGATGCAATTAGAATAAAATAATATGTAAAGGTTTTGGATTTCTTAAATGCTTTTTAAGGTCACTTCACTTTACACTGTAACCAATTCAATTTATTCAACTAACTTGGTAATTTACTTGTGGTTATTGAATAAAGTCAAGAAAAAAAGTTTTCTACTATTTGTATAGCTTATCAGTAGCAAATATCCTTTCTCAATATGCTAGTTTGTTTATAAAGTTGTAACGTTCTTTAAAAGCTAGTTTTTAATTCAATATAGACTTACTAATTTCTCTAATAGGCATGCCATTTGCTTTAAAAAATGTTTCTTCGACGAAGGTCTGTATGATTTGATTTTACTTTAGTAATTTTCATTTTTATTTTTCATTCAAAATTAACAATATAAACTAATTTTCTTACCTTTTTATATTAATGTTTCTCTCAAACAATATTTTCCTCCTTTAGATTAAGATTCAAGACTTAGAAAACAGGCTATCCACAACTCAAAATGAACTGCAATCATGTTCCTCAAGAGAACAGGGACTGGTAGTTAAATTGACCTTGTTAGAAAAAGAAAATCTAGAAGCAAATGAAAAAATAAATTTGGAATTTGAGAAATCTGAAAAACTTCAACTTCTTGTACAAGAACTCTCAAAATCATGTGCATCCTTTGAGCAGGAGTTATCTAACAAAACCACATTGTTGGAAGAAGCAAACTCTATTGCAAATGACTTTCAGGTTAGTAATACCATTATTTTTAACATTGAAAATATTAATTTGTAAATTGGCTATTTATGTTTGTAGTTATAACACATCATCAACGATTAAATTTTTAAGTGTTAGCTTTAGTTATTTCTTATTTTTATAAGGACAAAAAAAAAATATGAGTTGTTGATATTCAGGAACACGCATTTAACACTAAATGCTGAGTCTGATCATCATTTAATCAATCATCTCAATTAATACTACATACGTAGTCTGCTTTTTACAGCAAGAATTTTTTTTAGCATTGCTAGGGCCAGAAACCTGTTATAACTTGTAAAAATAACAGAAAATAAAAAGTGTCTTTAATGCCTAGTTCAAGTATTTACTACTCGATGACATCATTTAAGTAAATAAAAAATTTACTTTGTCACTTTTAAAAACTGATAAATATTTAATAATTAAATGTGACCAAATGTTGAGGGTTAAGTTAGGAGATTGAAATTTGTGAAGCAAAGCAATTTAATTGATCTTTGTTGGTGTTATATCTTTATTGGAGTCAAGTAACTTTGGATACTACCTGTTTGGAGTTTCAAAATCTGTGCAATAGCTAAAAGTTATCGCTAGTTATTCTGTAGTTGAAAATCTTATTTTTTATGCAGAATGGATTTAAATATTTTTTTTAATTTAGAGCCACATACAAACTTCTTAGCAATCTGCTGTAGTCTATCTTAAAGACAATTTTAAATTTGAGTTTTAATGGTGATATTAAAAACATTGTAAATAGTAAATTGGGTAACATAAGTTTTTTTGCCTGTTTCTGAAACAAGTATGCCTATAGGTTTTTGCCACTGTGCTATGCCCATGGGTGAAAGTTTTCCGTATTAATACGGATTTCCGTATTTTTAAAAATACTACAGTACGGAACGGGACGGAACCATAAAATGATTTTTTATTCAATTTGATTGCGGCCACAAACGGATCATGCTATGTCACGAAACTTTTTATGTGATGATGTCACATAATTTTGGATCATTGGAGTTTCTCTTCTTTCGGATCGCTGAAGTTTCTCTAGTTTCGGATCACGGGAGTTTTTTTTTTTTAATTTTCAGATCCCCAGAGCAAAGTTGCATGATTTTCGGATTCGTCGCAATTTATGATGGTAGCAAAAAAATCAATGAATATAAATTCTTTGAAATTTCCGCCGGCAGAGAGAATTTTTGAGCTATAACCTTAATTTTAACCTATTAAAAAATAAAGTTGTATAAATAATTTTGCTGATTTGATAGGCTATTTTGTAAGTTTAGTTTAACTTGTGTTTTTAAAACTTTTGCAAGGGTAACCCATCATTAAAATAAAGAATGCAATAGCAGTAAAAGGCACACATATTAAACAAAAGAGCCCTGAAATGGTTAATCAAATAAAACATTAATACTTTAAGCAATACTTCTGCAATAGGTTTACATTAACAAAGAAATATGTTTTTAGGTTATTAATAGCTTGATAGCATACATTTTGAAATCATTTTATGGTCCAATATTTTATTTAAAAAATAAACTTCTGCACTTGCAAAAATAAATTAAGCCTATGTAAAAATTGTCCACATAAACTCAAGTAGTATACTACGTTTGTAGTCAACCTTCTATAGTTATCTTAATTTGATTTTTTTTTATTTGAAATGACATTTATGGAGTCATGAAAAACTGTTAACTTATTCATGAATTTGGGATTGTTCATTTTGGCAGAAACCCTGTTTTTAGTTCCGATTTATTTTCTTATACTTGGTTTAAATGTATGAAGAAATAATTGTTTACTTTACATAAAAGTATATTTTAGAATATAAGACGGTGCAGATTGAATTTCATAATGGCTCAAATTGAAATTTTTCTTATTTTTGGCCCGATACCGGGAGTTGTGAATTTTTTTTATTTCAGTCCTGGGATTTTTGACAACTTTCACCCATGGCTATGCCTTTAACTGTTTTTACCAGTATTTTTAACATCCTTGGCAAAAAAAAAAAAATTGCCAAGTTATAATAATAATGCTTCAATGAATTTAGTTTTATATTTAAAATAATTATAAAACGAATCTATTATTATTTCTTCCAAATATTTTTTCACAAATTGAAATAAAGACTAATTTTGTTGACAGATACAAATTCTCAGCCTAGAAAACCTACTCGCTGCAAGTGAAAGAGATTTTGAGAATCATCTACAGGAATGCTCTATGAATAAAAAGAACCTCAACGACAGTTTCAATGTATTAAAAAAACAAAGCATAGAAGCATCTGAAGAGCTAGCGGCGGAAGTTTTGAAAACCGAAAAACTAGAAGCACTTGTAGAGGAACTCAAAGTAAAGTTATATGAAGTTAATAAGCAAAAAGTTGTATTTCAGGTATGCATATTTAAATCTGGTTCCTATTTGTGCTTGGTTGGTAGACATATACTTTTATGCTTGTGTACTTGGTCAGAGACCCACTTACAAACCGTCGTGAAGTAAGACTGCAACATACACACATGTGACAAATGCTGTCATCTATCGCACGCAACCTCCACAATTTAGACATGTCCCTGAAGGGGAGAAATAAGGTGCTTTTTGTTAACTGACCATCAAATCATCATACTAGATCTGTGAGGGTTAGTGCTTAACAATAAAATAAGTAATTTGGATTTTTGTTTGAATAAAACCTTAAGATCTTTACTCTTATTCTTTTTTGATCAAATACTTATATTTATCTTAACTCATTTTTTGTACCTTTATACTGATTGGTTTTCTATTTAACTAAAATATCTTAATATACTGTGATTAATCTTACAGTGTGATCTTCAATTGGTCTAATCTTTAATGTGTGCAACCTACGTTAAAAGTATAAAATACAAAATATAGAATGTTATTTAAATCTTTCAGCGATTAGAACATATCTACTTTTGAATGCTTGGGAATTTATGTTTTTGGCATACCCGAGTCCTAGCTATGCTGTTAATCTGAGTAAAGATGTTAACTATAAAATCCCTAAAATTCATTTATTTTCACCTTAAGTATTATTGAATAGCAAGCACTATTATGTACCATTTAATTGCTGTTTTTTTTTTTTTTTGAAGTTAGTGCACATACTTTAATATTAAGTATGTGCAACTTTATATTTACTATGGTCAACCCTTTCGCTACGAAGGATTTTTGCTTCCTCGTAATATTTTATAGGAATAACATTTTCGAATCTTAAGTAGTTCAGGCGTTTTGGGGCGTTTCAATAAGGAAAGGGTTAAAAGTTACTTTTAGAAATGGAAAAGGAAATGAATCTTATTAAATTAATGCCAATTATGTAATATGAGGATTTTTAGGTTTTGTTAGTCTTTGGCGTATTATTATTATTATTCTAACATTGTTTATAAATATTTTTGTCCCAGAGGACTATTCAGAATCTTCAAAATGAAATAATTGGGGTGCAATCTGAAAACATAAGTTTGGGAAACGAGGTAAAATATTATTTTCTAAATTTTCTTATGAAGAAAAGTCTGGATTTAGTAGAGAAGAAAAAACAAACCATCTGCAATTGGGTATTGAAACAAGTAAAATAAAAATCTGAGAGATGGGCATTGGAGAATTAAAGCGAATGCTAGGGGCTATACAAGTTACATTACTCTGCACTAATGAACATGTTAATTTGATTGAAAGTATAAAGACGACTTCTAAACACTTGCGTAAGGTAAGCTTTTCTGATTATTTAACTAATCAGTTAATTACTAATAGAACTTATTTTGTTCGATATTATTGTAAAAGTGAAATGTTTCAACCCACATTTTGTAAAAAGAAACTTGAGTATCAAAGATGAAGAAAAATAGATATCAGTCAGGCCAATAAGGTTCTGCAACATATTTAATTCCTTGGCTGTGTGGGGTTAAAAGACCTCTTTGTGATGTTTGCCTTTTGTTGTTTGTTCTTTTTAATGTCCAGTTACCTCATAAAATTGCTTTCTATTCACAGGCAAAGAAAACATCGCCAGAGTCTGTGTCTTTTGGATACTCAGTTGCCCACATTGCTGAAGAAGATATTCAATCTTGTAAAGAAATTGAACATTCCCAGAGTCTTCATAAGTTATCAGTTTTTATTTTGAAACAACTGTTAGTCTTAGAAGAAGACTTAATAACCGAAGCTAACTTATTGAAGGTGAGTGATCCAACAACTTAAACAAAAATATGTTTAGATTTATAGGTCTGCTGAATTTCGACGATTTGTAGAATTTCTACTAAATACTGAACTATCAAAGTTACCTTTTGCCTGTTTTTGGCTATATTTTTAAGTTCCAGAAAGAATGTACTAGATGGATTGTGCTTTGTGTACCTAGTCATCTTATTGACTTATGAATGTCAATTACAATTTTTAAATGTCAGAGTTTTTGCTTAAAATAAATAACGCGAATCGAGTCTTTCTTGTTTTAATGTGATGACCTGAGACTTTGGTGAACATAAGATTGAAAAATTTAAAAAAAAATTCTATCTGCACTTTTTCAGTCTGCATCTTCAGATGTAACCTTTAAATTCTAAAGATATTCCTAAGATTCCATTTGCAAGGTTTTAACTCGACAATCATTACTTATTTTATTCATGATATATATTACTAAATTTTGTTGATTTTTCTTAATTTCAGTTTTAAAAAAAAACTAAAATACTTAATATTTTTTTTCCTTTAGTTTTTGTTCTGCTACAATTTAATGGAAAAGAATGAAATATTTTGCTTGTTAAAAAAGTTTGTGGCCATTACTAAGCGCTTTCAACTGGTTCAATATTTAAAGAAATTGGTGGATTGCATAGAAAGATTATCGAAAATAAATGCTGTGTCTTGCCAAATTGATTGGGGCTTTTATTTGTCTTGTGACAACCTGAGCGAATTCTTATACTCCATTTTCCAAACGTTGCAAAAGAATAAGATGGAAATTAAGCAGATTTCAACGAACAAGTATAAATCTGTGAGTACCAACAAGACTACTGTTATTTTACAGACCAAATCTTTGATACGTCTTCATCAGTTGAACAAAACGTTCTTTGATTTTCAACTTATATTACGCAAGCAAAATCAGGATCTAAAAATATATGCTGGAAGTGTAGAGAAAGCTCTTAAGGTTATAAAAGTACAAGATTTGCCTTATTTTCTTAATTATGCAGTGACTGTGACCGAATGCATTGATAATATTTGTGGATCCTACAGTAATTTGTCGTTGAATGCGCAAAACTTAGCTGAACTATCATCTCTACTACACCACTTAGCAAAGCAATATCTTTTTAATTGTTTAGATAGTGGTAGTGTTAGAATCTTGAAGGAATGTAACTATTGGAAACAACATCATACAATCTTGGGACTATCAGAATCTAACATAGAAAGAGTTGCTTCAATGTTTGAATCCAAGTTTAGTAATAATGGTACAATTTTGGAAACTGCCAACGAAGCAAGCATAGATGTGGAGTTGCTTAATTTTGATACACTTACCGAAACGACTAAAGATCGGTCAATAGATGAGAACACACTTAACCTTAGTATGTCTTCAGCAACTGCTAATGATTCATCGATAAACTTGGGCCTGCTTAACCTTGATATACATTCACCTAAAGATACAGCCATTGATGCAAACCTGCTTAACGTTAATCTAACTTTAGAAACTGCAACAGATCCATCCATAGATATAAACTTACTGAAAGAAGAGCTGAGTATGTCTTCAGCAACTGCTAATGATTCATCCATAAACATGGGCCTGCCTAACCTTGATATACATTCATCTAAAGATACAGCCATTGATGCAAACCTGCTTAACCTTAATCTAACTTCAGAAACTGCAGCAGATCCATCCATAGATATAAACTTACTGAAAGAAGAGCTGATTGCATCTCAAAAGGCGCTTGCAGCTGAAAAGGAAAAACAAATCTTGCTAAATGCCACCATTGAGGAGATAGAGAGGGATTTGGGAGAAACTTTTCAACTAAAAGAAAGGTATTTGCAGATGGTCTTGGAAATTTCTAAAGTTTTATCACAGTTGAAAGAAAGCATTGCTACTGACAGTGTATTCAATATGATTGTGTTAGAGGACTTATCCAGTGAGTATTGCTATTGTGAGACGTGTGTTCTTCAAGAAGAAATTGATTTAAGTAAACATGATGAACTGAACTTGCCGGATATTTTAACATACTTTAAAAAGTTTGATAATCAAATCAACTCAAAATTACCATTAAATCAACAAGAAGATTTGAATACTTTGTGCAAAGACCTACAAGATAGGAACTCGGAATTGGCAATGGATGTTGTTAATTCAAATGTTGCCTCAAAGGATACACATGATGAAGTAGAGAAATTGAAGTATGAACTTATGAAAGAGAAAGACAACTATCGACAACTCTATGAAACTGTTGATGAAAAAGATAACCTGATTTTAGAACTTGAATCATTTAATATAAACCTTTCTATTGAAAATGAACAGTTTCAAGCTAAAGTAGACAGTTGTGAAGAGGAAATACGTAAACTATCTGACGAGTTAAAAGATCTGAAGGCTGAATTACTATCTAAACAAAATGAAATTGACACTTTACAGAAATTTGCAAATGATGCATCAATGCTCGAGGAGCTGAAATTGCAGTGCAAAGAATATGAAAGTAAAATACAACTCTTAAACAGCACTATCTCTAAGTATGAAGAAGAAAAAGCTTTAGACAAACACTTAAGTTCTGCCACAGACATAAAGAATCAAAATACTATTTCTGAATTACAAGATGAAATTAAAAATTTGAAGAAATTAAATGATGCTTTAAATGCAACTATTGAAACCATTGAAAATGAACTAGAAACTGTTTATTCTGAAAAGCAAAATTCTGAAGAATTAGAAAAATTAACAATTCAAAATGTCCAACTTAGAGAGGAAGTTTCCAATGCAAATAAGAACTATATTTCTGAGCAACTAGCATGTGAAAAGCTGTTATCTGACATCAAAAAGTATGAAGCGCTAAGCATTTCCTCTGATAATACAATAAAAGAGTTAAGGAAGAGAATAGAAACTTTGGACAAAGATATTGGCCTTTATAAAGGAACCTTAAGAGACCATGCTGAAGTCATATACAATAATAGCTCAAGCTTGAAGTTGAAGGATCAAATAATTGATCGTCTTAATAAAAAAATATCAGAACTTGAACAAGAAAATGTAGACCTCAGTATGCAGTTAGAGAAAAACATCAGCACAGACAATCCTTTAGAACTAAGGCTAAGCAAGTTAACGGAACAGTGCAGCCAAAACGAAGGAAAATTAAAAAGACTTCAGTTTGTTGAAACTGATAATATCAAGTTGTTGGAAAAGATAAATGAAGTTGAATTACAAAGAGATGATTTGATTAAAGATGCCGGTCTTCTGAAAGAACAATTGGAAAATGTTAGTGAGCAGTTAATTCACTATGAAACAAAACATGAAGAGTTAACATTTACATATAAAGAAACTTGTGATGCTTTGAATGAGGAAATCGCTTTGAAAAGTGCACTTGAGGAAGAGATAAATGGCAATAAAAATGTAATTAAAGAATTGGCAAATCAGATTCAAACATTAAACATAACCCTAGAAGAATTGAATATTGGCTCTACCAAAACAAAGGAAGATAATTTAGTTTTGGTAAATAAGGTTGAGGATCAGAAGTGTAAAATTGAAGAATTAAATAACTCTTTGGAAGCAGCTTATCAAAAGCAACGGTCCTTGCTCGTAGACAATGAAGAGCTTATTGCCAAGTTAAAACAGGCTGAAAGTCTTGCCAGCAAAACATCTGAAATGCACAATTTAAGAGGTGTATTGGTAAACGCTCATCGCTTTATCACAAACATTCTTGATGTTACTATTCATTCAATAAAGAACTATCCTGAAGCTCATAATTTGTGTTCAAATCTGTTATCAGCCCTTGAATATTGGAAGCAATGTTCTCAAACTGAACCTAAAACTGGTGCATCTTTTAATGGTTTGTTTGAAGATTTAAAGCACTTCTATGAAAGTTCAATGAAAAAGCCCGGTGAAGAGCAAGCCATTCGTGACCAGGTTGCTTCGATTATTTACAGTCTAAATAACTTTGGGGAATTCTGTGAACTGAGTGCCCAGAAATATAAAACTTCAAACAGTGCTGATGTTACCAACATGTCAATGTTTGAGACAACTGTTGGAAATTTTATTGATGTGGCATATACAAAATCTTCCTCAACTAACTTCGTATTAGAATTGCAACAAGTGAAAAAGATATTGGATGATCATTTCAGTAGTGTAAAATGTACTATTCAAAAACAAGCAGAAGAAATTGAAAAGCTGGAAAGAAGACTGAATGAAGTTTCTTTCACCCAAGCTCCCTCGTTTACTGAGGTATTTGAAAATTCTTATTTGCTTTTACTTTTGAAAATGTACTTCTTTGTTCTATTTATTAAGAAAAATTAAGAGAAGGAGGTTAAAGTTCTATAATGTACGGAACAAATAAAGTTTAAAATATATTTCTAGACTAATTTTCGAATTATTCCTCCTTCTGAAGAAATAGTATTTTTCTTCAATTGCTTCCTGAAAACAACCTCTAAAATTGAAAAGTAATATTTTTTAATACAATCCGATTCCTGATATTTTTGAAAACTGGTTTTCGCAAAATAAAATACCTTGTTTGATTTGAGACTAAAAAAATTCTTTAAAAAAGATAATGCAACAATAATTAAATTTAATGCCTAAAATCTTTATTTGTATGTATATGTTTAATTTTTCTTTCTCTAATTGACTTTATTGTAGTGGCTCTTTGTTAAGCTGTGTTAGAGAATTTTTTTAGTGTACTGTAATTAAAATACTATTCTTAATTTCTGTTTCAGCCGAAGAGTAAAATGTCCTTTGAAACAAAATATAACGTGTATAAAATTAACTACCGAAAACTTTCAAAGGAGTACCAACAGTCTGAAAAGTCTCGACACGAATTGAAAGAGATTGTTGAATCTCTACGTAAAGAAAAGGATAATCTAGAAGTTAACTACCAAAAACTGGAAAAGGAACATGGCGACCTCCAGAAAACATGTCATGAGATGAAGGGACATATTGAAACATTACAGAAAGAGAAACAAGATCTAGAAGAAGAGGTATATAGTTTTCTTTCTTGTTGATTTCGATATTGTTTCACTTTGCTGAAAAGTCATAAAGCTTATTGATCCCTATTTTGCATGATAAAAATTTTTTATAACAACGTGCAAAAAAGTTCACTTTTTTATAACATATTCATTCATAAATCGTTGCGAAAATGACACTTTACGTGCTTGCGTCACAGACAGTGAGCGAAAGTTTAATTTTCGGCACAGTTTGGTAAAGTAAATAAGAGTATCTGATTGGTAGAAAAGCAAAATGATGTCATGAATATCTCCATGGAAACTAAATGGTCACGAAACTCAGTTAATTCTATTGGTTCATTACTTTAGCATTTTCTAATCTCCATGGAAACTAAAAGTATTACAAAAATTATTAAAGGAAATGAAATAAGATAAAAGTAAGAACACAAATTTCACTCCAAACAATACTTTTCTGGAATAAGATTCGACCAAACTTGATTAGCTGCTTTGTTAATTTAATCTGGAAGTTGGTCGAACATCATTTCAAATTCATTTTCACCTATGTTCGGTAGCACTAATTAATCTAAATACTATTTTGATTCAAAATAGAAAAGTATTTTGCAACTTTTCTTTCACTACTTTGCATTTTCGAATATCTCCATGGAAACTAAAGGATGTCATGAAAATCACTCATTGGTAGAAATACTTTTTTGCACGTCATTATAAAAAATATTGTAAGCAAGCACGTTCCGAAAATGATACTTTATTAAGCTCGTGTCATAATTTCACTCGCTCGTACCTCGCTCGTGAAATAAAAAGCCACTCGCTTAATAAAGTATCATTTTCGGAACTAGTTGCTTAAATAACTATTATCAAACTTTTTCTGTATAAAAGAAAAATTTTATTATCGTAACAAAATTAGACTTAAAATTTGTATTGCGTATAGCGTTCTAATTTAATTTTAAGTCATTACACACATAATTATTAATCTATAAACTTAAAGGTATTACTTTCATTGTTAGAAAGCTTCACTTTGCTCTTATTAATTTAAAAATACTGATGATAATAGTTTATTCTGGATCTGCTATATTATATCCAGGGATCAATCTGCAGTAGCATTTGTCGCAAAATACGATGAGTTGCACGAAAATGCGAAAAAAATATTATTGGCCGTCGCGAAAATGCGACGGCGTAATTCGTTGAAACTAAACTTAAATTTCAATAAACTTCAAGTTCAAATAACCGATTCTAATAATGAAAATAAAAAATTTAATCAAAATGATAAGATGAATTCAGATTAGATGTCTTCAAATCTCGGCCAGCCAGTGCAACCTACCATTTTAAAATTAGTCCAATTGTGCTTCCTGATTTACTCGTATTACAGCCTAGTAATTTAAACGAAATCTACCGATGATGTCAGATTACGTAAGAATAATTGACAGTTGTCTGGCTCTTTGTGATCGGAAGAGTATCTTGTTACTTTTGTAGCTCCGGTTCAGGCCAACTCTGACAACCAGAATATATTTTCTGATCAAGTGTCCGATTCACGATGTCTGTGAGTCGTGATCACCTTGAATGTTAAAATACTTTTTGTTCACGTTGGAACCTTTTATTCTACTTCCGCCTGTACTGGGGTTTCTGATTTTAAACAATATTTAGTTTTTTTTTTAATTGACTTAGATTTTATGTTGCAAGTTAATTTCTAGTCCTTGAATTTTTCTGGAAAAGTGCTTTGATTTTCTTTTAAACAAATGTGTGAACCATTTTAATAAGGATATGTAATTAGACCAAAAGTTTGGGATTTCAAACAAGCAAAACTTGATTTAATACACCAAATGAACAGCAAAAACATGTTCATAGACAAATCTGAAGATAGTCCAACACCATAAATCAAAGTAAATACCCACTTACTTGTACTTATTTAAAAGTACTTTTAGTAGTATAGTTTTATATAATTTTAAATTCGTCATGTCGTGATTCATAAAAAAAAATTATCAATGAAGTGTTATTAAGCTATACTGCTTAACAAAATTAACTGCTACACAAAGATTGAGTAGTATATGGATTCAAGTGATTTAATTGGCGTGACGTTGATTTATAAGCAATTAATTTTTCTTTAGCATTTTGCTACAACTTTTTTTTTTACATTTTAGCATTTTTGCTACAGCATTTTTTGACCCAGGTTGATCTCTGATTATATCCAATGCAATGTATTACCAAACTTTCACTTAAAAGCTGAGTTTGTGTTGAGAAACTTAGAGAAAACAAGCTTCTAATAAAGTGGCCTTTATTTTACCTTGATAATATATTTAAAAACTCCAAATGGTTGAAAATAACCTAGTTTTTTCTGAGTTGCTAATCAATAAAATAGCTTTGTATTTAATTTGAAATTCAAAGGGAAAGTGAAGTTGAAGGTAATAAGACATATTGAAATAAGACTAGTTGTTGTTCTTATATTTGTGTTAGCACATTCGACACTAGATTTCGTAGTTGCTGCATAATGCACTATATTGCATCTTCCATTCTGGGCCTCTTAGTATTTCAATAAGAAAAACAATGCTTTTAAAATAGTTTTTTATTCTATGCATGTCTTGCCTTTTAGTTTATTTATAGGGGTAATGCATTAGTTAATTTTTCATCTTAATCTGATTTCTGCCTTGTTCCCATTTAAGCCAGTTGGGAGAGGGAGTGTCGCATAGATTTTTTTTATGTAGGTGCTTACTTTTATCTGGAACCTAAAAAAATATTTATAGAACGTATAATATTTATAGATTTATAGAACGCTAATAAATAAGTATTTATTGCGTCACTTTTTATCATATCAAATCAAGTACCTTTTAAAAAATTTTTAGGCAGAGGACCTTGCTGCTGACATTAAGAAGATGGAAGATCAGCTTTTAAATTCGAATGAGCTTGCTGAGACATTGACCAAATTAGTTAAAACTCAGCAGAAACTAAAGAATTCAGAGAACGAAATCGACTGGCTAAAGAAGAAGCTTGAGTATTGTCAATCCAACCACGGGAAAAAAGCAGCCCTTGGTGCTTCAGAAAGTGGGGCTAATGTGCTTGCCGCCTCTGAACATAAAGAAAATGTTAGAAAGAATGGAAGTGACAAGTTTTTTACTAAATAAGCCTCCCGGTAAGCAAATAGAACTATCTATGCTAATTTTAAGATATTTTTTATTCGGCTTACTGATTTTTATATTTTGGAAGCAATTTTCAGTTGAGAGATATGCAAAAATTTTAATCTGATGATTGTACTTGGGTAAAAAAACAAAAATATGGAATTTGGCAAATCTAATTCAAATTTCAAATGCATTTAATTTTCCATGTCAAGGAAAGAAATCAAATTGTATGCAGTAGAAAAAACAGGGTGCAACAGAACATGGTAAATCGGGGAATTTTTAAGGAACTTTTTTTTAATTCTAGAAATATCAGGGAATTCTCATGGAATTTTTCAAACTTTTCAAAATATCAGCAAATTTTTCCATTTTGGATTGCTTAAGGGGGTTCAGCATGTTGTATATCGGTAATGTTAAATTGGCCAATTGCAATGTACCTTTTCACAATGACTACTGATCGGATCATCTTAAAATTTTCTCTGTGTGTTACATGGAGGAATGAGTAGTAGGGAGGGGACATTGCCTATTCCCCGCCATTGAGCGGAGTGAAGTAACTGTAAGGTATAGCAGGAAAGCTAAATACAGGGAATGATTGGCAACCCGCGCGTTTGACGCCATAGGAAGTAAGAGGAATTTTCAGGAAAAGTGACTTTTGGGGGATTTAAAAAATATACTGCAGCTCTAATTTTAGATATACATTCATTTACTATCAAACACTTGGAAACACTAGCTGAATAATATTGTTTTATTTTTATTTTAGAGAAAATTAGTTTGTTTAAAACTATCTTTAAACTTCCGCATCAAAAATATATAATCAAAGCCACTTGTATTTTTTTCTTACCTGGAATGCGTTCAACATGTTCAATTAATAAAATATATTTTCCATTAAGAATTGTAAGCATATATTATAAGCTGTATATTATTTTGAATAAAACTTTGGAATATGGAGTAATAAATCTTACAAAACGCAGAGAAAATATCTTATTTTTATTTTACAGAGACAATTACAACTTTTTATATGCAGGAAAAATGTGTAGAATTTAATAAGAAGCATTAAACACACAAACAATCTTTTCTTAAAAAATAAATACATTTTGTTTTATGAAAATAAGTATAATTTGGTGAGTAAGAAAAGTACATTTTGGTGAGTTCATCCAAATCAGAGTTGTAATTTAGGATTTTATTGTCCTTCAAATCGAATGGCTTTTGTGTAAAACTGTCTAATAGATTGCTTTGTGTTTAAATTTTTATAATAATGGGTTAACTGGACTTTCATATACGTTTGAACAATTGCCCAAATCAAATGAAGGAGATGGTTGTCCAAAGGATCAGAGTCAAATTGGTGTTGGGTTAAGTTCGGAAAAAAGTTTTGAGAAAATGAGAACACACATGTTTGACACTAAATTTGGTGGCTGCATTTCTTTCCGTTTTCAGCAATACCTTTAAAACCAAAAAAGCGCTACAGCGGCCACCATTCGCAATTTTTTTTTCTCGAAAACTTTATTATGACGAGTAACAACTACTAGACATCTAACGGCAGTTAAATTATTGTGTTCATATTTTACACATAAGTTTCTTTTTAGCAATAAAATTTATAAAAAAATTCATTAAATGTTTAATTAATGTTAATTATTATAATGCAAATAATTTTTTGATAATAGCTAATGAAAACTTATTTATGCTATTAAAATATGGAAAGAAAAATGAGAGTTATTTGGAAAAAAATAGTAGTTAATATAGACTCGGTAGCAGTTTTATTTTTTGATTTACTAATAAATGAATTTTTATCATGTAAGACTCGTAAGAATAATAAAAATAAATAAGGATGTTAAAATTTTACATAAAACTCACATAAAAGTCGTCTGAAATAGTGAAATAAAATTTATTCAATTCGGAAAACAGAATTACATTTTAAAGTGATGCAAAATATTGAAATCTAACTTCGTGCAAATTTTAGTTAAAATAAAGGCAAATTAAAATATTATTCACCCAGAAGAAATTGAGAATGAACAATTCCTTTGATACATTAAAATTGTTTCAGAACCTTTCTTAAAATGTGTAATTAAATCGCTATTATATTGACACAAAGCGCATTCGACTACGCACTCCCTTCGATTTTTTGCCAATCACAAGGTGGCGTCGCGGTTACAGTGACGGCTTCACTCATGTCTACTCCCCTTTAGTCCTTCCTCCATGGTGTGTTATACCAACCTTATATATTAATCTGAGGTTAAAAGTTTTTCTAAATAACTGTTAGATTTTTTTAAATAAAATAAGTTTTAAAGTACCCAGAAAATCATGAAATTTTTCACTTTTTTGCCCCATAAAATTTTTTTCACTTTAGTTTTATTAAAATTTATTACCTCAAATTAATCTATACTATGTATTACATCATATAAAAAAAAGTTTACGAGAAAACATAGCATAGTTTTTGAGAAAAGGTACATCGAAGTTCAAAAAATCAAGTTTTGGGAAAAACGCTTTTAAAGTTTTTATTGTTAACCCATTTCCTTACGAAGCCATGACATTAAAATGGCTTTTAATGTCAAAAATATTTTTCCAATCGTCTTGATACTTTGTGACATTATTAATAAAGGTTGTAATAGTATTTTAAGCCAATTATTTTTGTTTTGATTTTGTCACCGATTTTTGGGTATTGAACCCCCTTAAACAGCGTGCTTAGGTTCTTGTGATCACTACTAACAGACACTTGATAAATAATAAATATTCCAGTTGATCTGATTTGCCTGAAGGATCAATCTTTCTCACGAATCATGTTATGACATGATTCTCTGATCACGATTCCTCTAAACTCAGATTTTCGGAACTGTAGAAAAGTTAGGTAGACTAACGCATAATCTGGAAAGTCTTAATTCCCACAAAGTCTGGATTAAATTTTTTGTACTGCATTGGATTGCATGTTTTCTAGGTATTGTAAAATCAGGGAATTTTTAGTGAAAGTATCGGGGAAATCATGGAAATGTAAGGGTACTTTTTTCCTAGGATTTTGTAACCACCCTGAAAAAACATTGATTTTTTTATAAATAAGTGTTAATGGGCTATTTTATTGCTATATATTTAAAATTACTTGTTCTTTTGCAGGAATATGGAAGGAGGAAAAATCATCGTATACCAGAACTTAAATTTTTTATTTTGTTCACTTTACTTGTTATTTCACCCTAATTTCCAAAACTCTTGTGTAAATAACACATCTTCAGCAATTAAGTATTTTTGTATTTCATTGTACATTGTTTTTATTTTAATTTTTGAATAAAGCAAAAACCACATTGTTTTATTTGTCTTATTTTGTCAGTGAGATTCAGTAAGGTACATTAATTAAATTTTTATCATGGCTAAAAAGTCTGGGATGTGCTTTTCCGATTACAGGGTGGTAAGAGAACCTGGAAATCGGGGGAATTCTCATGGAACATTTTAATTCTGGAAATATCAGAGAAAAAAGATGAGTTATACAGTACAGTAGAATTCCAATCATCCGAAGCGGGACCTAACCACATTTGTAGAACCAGAAATTCTTTTAATTGGAGAAAAGGTATATTTTTAGTCTAATCAACCAAATCCAAATTGTAAACTGTTGTTTAGCAGTTTGAGTTACAGCTTTTTGTAATGGTTTTTTCTGTTCAACTTGTGTTAAAATCTTGGTTTCACAAAAGTTTCTATGTGAATTAGATTTTTTTTAGCCAGCCTGTTTGTTACTGTTTCCTCTATGTTGCATGTCGTGCCAAGTAATTTTTTTGTTCAGTACAAAAAATTGCTAGGTCTGACATCAATAAAGACGAAAGTAACTGGTAGGGCGGGTGGAATTTTTCTGACTTTCAGATAATCAACACCGCTTTGTATTTGGACTTACTCTTAATGACTGTTTAGAAATATGGGGTTTAAATATATCATAGTACGTGTTTAGCGTTGAGAAATTTTTATGATTCCTTTTTACAATAAATAGTCTTTTCCTCCCCTAGACTCATATTCATTTTAAGCATTTGGGCTTTCAGGGGAGATCATAGTTAAAAATGACCAAAAAATCAAATTTTTGAAACGTGTATTTTTTGATAGATGGAATCCTGATCCATCGAAAGACCAATTGTGTATCGATTGGTTAATTATTTCTTATAAAAAATAGTTATATTAAACAAATGTGCCACGCCCCTTTGAATTACTAATTGTATGCTAGTATTATTTATTGGTGTATTACATTATTAAATGAGAATTTTATAACTTTTGTGTGTAATAAAACCATTTTAAATATATTTAGTCGGACGATTTCAAAGCATGTCTTTTTTCTAAAAAAAATAATTTTTAAAAATTAGATTCTTGGTCGAAATATAAAAAAAAGTACAATACTTGGTAAATTTTTTTTTAATTATTTAGAGCCTTTCGAAATCAATACTGAGAATTTCTCATTTTTGCTGTCGATAACTATGATCTCCCCTTAAGGACTTGAAAATGAGCCTTTTCATTCAACTTTTCAAAAAGTGCACGAACCATGCTATAACGCCATTGTTTGATCACGTGGTTCCTCTAAACCTATTCCGATTTTTGAAAATCTAGAAAAGTTAGGTTGTCTAACAACCCATAATCTGAAAAAGTCCTGTGTCTGGAATAAATTTTCTGTACAGCATTGAATTGTGTGTTTAATATATTTTCTAGGTAATTGTAAAATTGGGGGATTTTTTTGTGAAAGTATAATGGAAATATCACTATCTTGGAACTTTTTTTCGAGGAGTTTATAGCCACCCTGCACACTTAAAACGAACGAGCGATTTTAACTCGGTCTGAGTTAATTTTCACTCTTCAAGTCTAGAAAATGCACTTCCCCGAAAGGAGTGGATCCTTTTTGTTAAATCTCCGACAGGATCACTCCAAACGAGTGGTTTTTACTCAGTCTGAGTTAATATTCACTCCTTTCCAGTGTCAAAAATGCACTTCTCCTAGTGGAGTGGATTTCACTCCTTTGTTTTAAGAGTGTGGATTACGGATGTAGCAAGTATAATATCAATTCAAATGTCTTATGTCATTTTGGCACTTAAAAGAAAAATATGTAGGTGCTATCTGTTAAACAAAAACTTTTTCAAACCTATGTAAGGGTATTATTAACTTAGTTGTTAGGTGGCGTCCATTATAACTACGTTATGCGTTTTTTACCATATTGATCTTGTGAATTTCCCAATTTTGTAACACTCGGGAAACTTCGAAATACATACTAACTGACGTCCAGTGTCCAACTTGGACAGTTCTAACAGCAGGGGCATCATCTGCTGATGGTTAGAATGTATTTTTACTCGCATACGATGCACATTTTTTCTGCTTTCTCTTTGTGGAGTTTGAAAATATTTTGGACTTCTCTTGCGTGTATTTTGTTCTAAATGGTTTGAAATGCTGTAAAAAATGTTATCATTTAAGAAGTCAAAGTTTAGTCCAGAATTTTTTCAACTAAATTTTGCATTTATTTTTTTGAGGGGAAAGCGTGTGTGTTATTTGAGTACCCCAACAAGGGATTGGTTCAAGCCCCTTCCCTAAACACGTCACGTAATTTATGGATGCCCCCTTATTTATATATTTTAACAATGCAAGAATTAAAAAAGAAAACTACATACACTTTTTTTTATTAATGATCAGCACATTTTTATTACACATTGCATTCTATTTCTTAGGAAGCTTCACCTGAAAGGTAAGACATTATTTATCAGAAAATAAGACTTAAGTTATCAAATTATGTAAAAAAAAGTTTTACAATTCAAGTTTTTCCTACCTTAATAATAGGGTTGAGGGTTTTCTTCAACCGTTCATTAGCTCTTTGTGACCGAAGTGTCCCTTCAGCCTTTCTCTCACTTTGTTTTTTCTCGGCTTCAAGAGTCTAAAAAAATACCAAATAATTTTGAATTTAATGTATATCTATGTTAGTATTTGCATTCCTTAACCCCTTTACTACTAGGGCAAATGTAGCATACGTCCTCTCAATTTGACCATCAACAGCCAGAGGACCATACACTATGTACTCCGTCCACTCTATAGTAAACAGAATTACTTTATCTTGTCTATAGGCAGAATGTAAGCTTGGAAAGCATTTTCCTCCCCCACTCCGCATGTGGTTTTCTTCGAAACGGCGGCGTAAGCGTGTTTTTCCCCCCATCCTACTTGAGTTAGAACTGTTCACCTTACGATAGAACCTCAAACACGTTAGGTTTAGAAAAGCGTTGCTCCCCCCGTTTCCTAGAAAACCAATCGAATTGATGGGGGAAGAGAGTCTTTTCGAAGCTCACATTCTGGCCAGACAAGGTATAGCTTGGACTATCGGCTCTCGTCACTCAAAAGCTAATCTTTAAGTGAAAGTGTTATAGTTACCATTAGAAATGCCGCCCCCCCTCTCTTATTTTAAAGAGCATTAACTTATATTTTAAATTTCTTACCCTTATTAATGTGCATTTTAATATTGGGTGCTAACAATATTAACTAAAATATATAAACAACAGGTTGGTCAGTGATGCTTACGCAATTTTAACTACCAAATTTCTTTATTATAAATGGTTAAATATTAGTATCGATATTTGCGTATATTAATAATATAATTGTGTGTAATGTAATATGTGTATGGATATGTTTTTACATGCATATTTTTTGACTTATGGACTTTTACTAAGCGATAAAAACAGATTTTTTTTAATGAGAAATTTTATTTATGCTAACTTTAAAGTTGAAACTTGTAGGATTTTTTGTTAGATTATCCAAATTAAACTGTTTAATTTGGTGCTAAAATGAAACTGCAATTATCAATAAGAAAACATTTGACATATATTAAATTATGCTAAAAATTATCATTCCTACCTTTATAAGCTCCCTGATTTTTTTCCTAGGATATATATTTATCTCGTTTATGAGATCTTCAATAGAGTAATCAACTGCAGCCCGCATCAAAACAATGCTAAAGATGGAATGGTTTTATAAGTATGTGGGAGTAGGTATTAGTACAGGGTGAGGCAAACAAAAGTAGCCCCGGTCTAGAGATAGGAATACGTTGAAATGCTAGGCGAGAAAAACTCTTGAAGCCGCCTGAAACCTGTTTTTGCATTGGTTGCATCGGATTAGCTTCACATTAGAGCTACTCATAGACTAGTGGCGAGTTCAGATCTTAGTTCGTATTGTATATGAAGACGTCCCATAATGCAAATTGTGTGTCTTGCAATCAATTTAGAATGTTTTGTATTGCCAAAAACAAAAAGGTCCGATTCTCTAGGATAAATAACGATCGGAACTATCAAATAATCCCTAGTGGGAGCTTTTCTTAAACAGCTCCACAAACCTTGTTTATATTTCATTTTAACTAGCTTCTAAAACCGTGGCGTAGTTGCAGGCAAATAAGTCGCCAAGCGTTTGTTTGGGCTTAATATTGAAGCGATCAATAGCTTCAGTTAGCAAACCAGTTTATGTATTGGTTTCAGACTTGGCAACATTTCTGTCGTATTCTTATCTCTAGACCGGGACCACTTTTGTTTGCCTCCCCCTGTATTATATACTTATTACAAAAAAAATTTAAAATAATTTACTCTGTGACTTTTGCTTCACTTCCAGTACAAATTTGGTAAATTTCTGATAATTTTTTAAGCTCATTTTCCCGCTGACCTTTATTTTTTTCTGCCGCCATTTGTTCCATGTCTCTAAAAAAATAACATCACTTCAGTCAAAACTAAAATTTTTATTCGAATTAATTACTACCCACTGATTAATTAAATATTTCATAATGCTAATGAAATTTTTTAAATTAAGTAAAAATTATAATTTAGTAAAAGAAGATAAGTAGTTACTTAATCTGAGTTTTCAGCTTAATTTGCTTGTTCTTTGCTTTTTTAAGATCTTCTTCTGTTTCTTTTATTTTCATATCCCAGACTTCCAACTCTTTATTCCTATTTGTGAAAAAGAACTTGCTTATTTTGAATATGTCGTGTCGTTCTCAGAAAAGTGTCCTTTCAACTTAAAAAGTGCTATAATATTCAAAATTTAATAACTAGCTAATAAAGCAAATCTTAAATCGATTGTTAGAGTAGTTGAGATACAGTTAGCAGCTTTATTTTCTATAATGAAATACAAAGGAAAGAAACTTCAGATTAATTTTTCTGAAAACCTGGCTTTTTCCGATACATAATATATAAAAACTTATATTGACTACCATTTGAAAGCAGTTTTCTCAGCCGAACAGTGGGTATTCGTATAAAAACACATTTTTGTAAATGAAAGGTCATATGAATGTATCTTAAATATCTTGCCGATTTATAATAAACTTATAAATATACCGTGCCTACCTAAGTACTGAAATAAAATATAGACAATTTATGGCCATTCTTTCTAACGTCAAACTATTAATGTGAGATTGGTCTATAGAACTTCTAAATTAAACAACGTCATATTTTTTTTTATTGTTGCTTGGAATATTTCAGCGATTTGCATTGAGGATTACACATTACTTTTTTTTGATAATCATACAACTCTTAATATTTAAGAATTGAAAATCTTTTTATAACAACTTACATCTGCTGCTGCAAAGTTTCCAATTCCGTTGATTCGAACTGTGAGGTCCCACTGTTCAGATGACAGTTCTGTACCAGGGACAGGTTGCTGTTCTTCAACCGATTCATTACAGCCATCAATTCTTCTGCTGAAACAAGGCTCACGTCCACTGGTTCCTAAGTGAAGAATCAACATTGAAAAGCGATTTCAAAAGAGAATCTTACGCGAGAGCTCAGTCGGTAAAGCCTCGGTTTCCTCGGAGTCCGTCAACAGATTTTAAGCGGTCGGACAAGTTCGGCGAGCGACGTCATACAAACTACTGACGACATTGATTGCGCTAGAGTGGTTTCCTCGGGAGCTTTGCCGGACACCACCAGATAGAGTTGCTGTTGAGTGCGTTGGGGAAATCCTGATGACAACGTTTTTTGCTGTTGTGTAGTGTGTGCTTGCCAAAGTTAAAAAATTTATTAAATGACGGAACGACGGAAGGCTAGAGTTGTTTCACGCTTGCCGAGGAAGAAATGCTAATTGATTTTGTTAGAAATCACGAAGAACCTAAATATTCCATTTTTGACATGCAAATACGAAAACCAAAACAACAACAGAGGTAGTTAAATGAGTTCGCTAGGTTTACCAGTTTAGTGTCAACGTAGCGTTTCGATGAAGCGGTGGCCGGTAGGGTGAAGTCATACACGTATAATAGTGGTCGCATTTTTCTGGCGACAGATTCCGAGGAAACCAAGGCTTAAGGGGTAAGGTGTTGCTGTTGGTATGTCCCCGTATTTCGGGGGGACTGGGGAGCCCAGTCGGTTAGGTACACGCCTAGCATGCGAAAGGTCCCAGGTTCGGGTCCGGGCATCGCCAAAATAACTGCCGACCTATAAACGGCCCATGCAGCCAAAAATGTCCGACGAATAATACCCTGTGTAAGGGAGGGCAAGTTTAATATCCTTCAAAGTCCCAACGCTGCGTACGATGTTGCTCTTAACAGTTGCGTTGGGTGCCTATTCAGGTGTCGGCTCGTCACTTGACTGTGGTTCTAAAATACGACGCCCGTCGCCAATAGCCCTCGTGTAGCTCTAGTGCGACGATAATTCAAAGCATAACCTAATCTGTTGGTTAGGCTAGATTAGGTCTAAATTATCGTCACACTAGAGCTACTCGTGGGCTATTGGCGCCGAGCGTCATATTTTAGAACTATAGTCAAGTGACGAGCCGACTCCTGAAGAGGCACCCAACGCAACCGTTAAGGGCAGCATCGTACGCAGCGTTTGAGATCAGTTGGTAAAGTGTTGGTATGTCCTCGTATTTCAACTATACCATCACATGAATGGATTGTGTGCTTGCAAAATCCAACAAAATAAACTAAACAAAGGAAGTTAGTGCATCTTAATTCTGCCGAGGTACAGTGTAATGGTGCTGTATATTATGTCACTCTGGTTGTGTTAGGTGCCTGTTCAGGTATTGACTCACTTCATCTCAGTTAAGTACGACCTGCTCAGAGAGCTCTAGAGTGCTACTTTAATTGTACTAAACTGGCAATGTATCCGACATCTCTTTCGTCAGATAAAAGGAATCAACATTGACAATTTATTTTTTTCTTGACCAAAATTTTGTTTTTTTTTCGATTTAATGTTAGATAATGAGGTTCTACAGCCCATTTAGTCTTCTAAAATTGTAGGAATATCATATATTATACACTCTTAAAACAAAGGAGTGAAATCCACTGCTGTAGGTGAAGTGCATTTTCGGCACTGGAAAGGAGTGAATATTAACTCAGATTGAGTTAAAATCACTCGTTTGGAGTGTTCTTGTCGCAGATTCAACATACAAAGAATTCACTCCTGTAGTAGAAGTGCATATTCGACACTGGAGAAGTGAAAATGAACTCAGACTGAGTTAAAATCGCTCGTTTGTTTTAAGAGTGTAGGAATCCTTGAGATTTTAAAGACAAAATGTCGACTCAAATGATACTTACTATATTTTGCCCTTCTTGTAAAACGTTTTCTAGAACTTCCCTAGAAGAGGAGGGGGAAGGGGGTAAGCATTTCTAAAGCATTCACAACAACATTAAACATCCTATAAATTGAAGATGTTGGTGGAAGAACGTGCTAAGTGACATTTTTTTAAATAAGATTTTTTGCTTAAAAAAATTTTTATTCCCTCCTTTAAAGATACTAGGATTATCCCTTTTTATAAACATTAAAACATTAAGTGTATTTTTTTACCTGTTTAAAAGCGCCGTTTTTAAAGTATGTAAGTGTAAACCAAAAACTGTAACGCTCATTTTCTCGTTTTCACCTTTTTGTCAATTATTATGTTCTTCCACTAAGCTCTTCAATTATTAAGTCCATATTTATATATAAAAAGATATGTTAACCATAAACAGGTTAGTATAAACTTTTTTATTGCCTATAAAGATAAGCATTTTACAAATTTCTCTTTCAATTGTATCCCTTACATTGGGACAACTTTGGATTAATAAATAATAAAACTGGTTACTAACCTCCTTCTTCAATATTTTTAAATTTTAATTATGGCTATATTGCCACTGATTACAAAAGCTAAAAAATATGTATGTAGTATAAAGTTCACTTATTCTCACTTCTGTATTTTATCTTTCTCCTCTACACTATATGTGGGCCCAAAGCTTGCTAGAAATTCTATAAACGAAAAAAAAGAACACATTTACACTCTCATACGACAATCTATTATAATAACCAATAACCAAATTTAGTTTCGATATACACTCTTAAAACAAAAGTGAAATCCACTCCTGTAGGAGAAGTGCATTTTTGACACTGGAAAGGAGTGAATATTAACTCAGACTGAGTTAAAATCACCACTGCCAACTTTATAGAAGATGGCAGTGAAATCACTCGTTTGGAGTGATCCGGTCGCAGGTTTAACATACAAAAGATCCACTCTTGTAGGGGAAGTGCATATTCAGCAAAGGAAAAGTGAAAACTATCTCAGACTGAGTTAAAATCGCTCATTTGTTTCACGAGTGTATATATGTTTGGTTACTAAATATCGAAGCAAATTTTGAACCTACAATTGCTGAAAAAAAATCAACGAATGTTTTTTTTTTAATAATTTACATATTAACTAATCAACACTCAACTAATTTAATATTTTTGGTATTTTAAATAGTTTGAATAAATCTATCAAGCTTACATTCCCATAAGACGTTAACAATTTCTATGAATTTTCAAATAATTTGTTATCGAAATTCGAAAAATAATATGACCCCAGAGATAACTTAGTCATGTACAAGTTCTTCAGTTTGCAGATGGAACAATGCTAGATTTTGTAACTTGTATTATTTTTATGTGTAAAGTAGTTACCTTTTGGAAGCAGAACTCCTTTCTTCTCATAATCCTGAAAAATAATAATAATAATAATAATTATTATTATTGTTAAAACAATATTGGAGTAGCAGAAGGGATACACGTATTGATGGTATCCTATCTCGAAATTCTTTTTTATACTTAATATGTTTTCATATTAAAAAACCCTTCAGATGAACAATTAAATAAAAATGGCATGACTTAAATTCTAGCCGTTATATGAAATACGTTTCTTATAGAAGAATTCTCAGGATTATTGTGGTGCTGCCATCTATTGATAGAAATATTAACTTTAAATGTACCCGAGATTATGCATGGTTGTATTTGATTTGGATAAAAATTCAAACCCATATAATAAATATTGAGAATGATTTAACTAATGGCCGTTAATTCATACTGTAAAGATTCGTTTTAAAAATAAGTTCTAAAACAAAACACTTACCTTTGGAATTTGGGTCATTAAAAATTCGGAACACATCAGGCACTCCACCAACTGATGCTCTAAATCTTGTAGTTCACTATTAGAAATGTAGAAATATAAAAATGCTATCAATTACTTGATTAGTAAATAATGCAATCTGATTTAATTATGTGCTACTATGTAATACTTGTATAACTAAATTTTATTATAATGCGTTAATTATTATTAATCAACCAATTATTATTTTTTATTTACAATGAATAACACACAGCAGATCAAAGATCCACTCACAGAAAGACACTAAAAAAACAGCTTAAAAGACCACACTAACAATTGTAAAGAATAGAAAATTTGGGTTCAAAATATCTTACAAAAATGTAGATCCCAACCAATGGAATTTATGAAAAAGAATAGAGAGAGAGAAAGAGAGAGAGAGAGAGAGAGAGAGAGAGAGAGAGAGGCAAATAACCAATGTAATTAAATTCGAAAATGTATTTAATATCGGTATTACCGTTGTAACAGTTAATATTGAAGTTTATTTGGATATTAAACCTCAGAAGTAAGGTTTATAAAATACTAACTCACTTTTTCAAAGAAAACAATTTATCTTGAGTTTCATTTATGAGTTCCACTTTTCCATAATTCTGTTTGGCTATCTCAATAACTCTGAAAAAACAAATGAGGACAAATAAAAACAAATAGGACAACCTATAAATATCTCTATATATTACGTATATAACTTTTCTACTCCTTTATCCATACTGATACAATGTAACAAAATACTAAAATTAAATATTCAAAACTATAATATACTACTCATATAACAAAAATTCTTGGTAACTATCATTTACCACGGTCATCATTCAACCTCTCACAATTCCTAAATGTAAGTAAGGTTTCAACATAGTTTTCAAAGGCTGCTTTATCCATGCCGTGCCATTCCATTCAGTTTCTTAGGTTCAAATTGTTAGACAGCAATCTCTTTCCGCATAATAGTATTTAATGAGGTAGAGAAGCCGTCAAATACGTTTAAAATTTAGTTTACAACAGTACGTAAATCAATGATAGAATACTTGCTTTTTAAAACTCGCAGACGCCATTTCGTAGCTCTTTTGGATGAATTCAAAGAAGTTCGAAATGTCTTCGCCCAACTTCTTTCCATCCTTGCTCATCTCTGCATTCATGTCTTTAATCTGCTTCTTCATTTGCTGGATAACTTCTTGTCGAACAACAGTTGCGTGCTGAAATTGGCGTATGCTTTACTATTAATATACTTTACTACTATAACTACATTAAACCTAAATGTAACAACTTTATTCTAAATATTAATACTTCAATCGCTTAAACTTCTGGCTCTAAGTGATAGCTATTTTTTAATAGAAAGGTGTACCTTCTGATCATTTAAAAAAGTTTTAGAATTATAAATATAAAAAAGTTTTTACGATTAATGAAGCACAGTTCTTTTATTATTAAAGTCGTAGTTTATACCTTACCTCATTTAATAGAATTTCTGTATTCCGTTTGATGTAGTCAGCAACATTTTTACTTCCTGTTCCATGTACTGCACAAAAAAAAAACTAATATCATCACTGAATACTGAATGTACGAAACATAACGAAACGAGCAATGTACGAGGTTAAATTCTGATGTTCGATTGATTAATCTTCGAATTACGTTATTTATGTCTCTGGATATCAATGCAAATTATGGCCGAGTTCTAAAACTATAGCTTTTATATTAAAAGACCCCAGCTTTTTAAGTCAAATTAAAGTATTTTCTATAATGAAAAAGTTAATTTCCTCATTGTTTTGCTAGTTCATTGATTGAAAAAATATCTTTTCTGGATGATGTCTAAATACACTGTGAAATATTTCAGTAACGTTACTCTTATATATCACAAACCTGTGAGTTCCAGTTCCTGGATATTTTTAAGTTTACATCATTTCTTTGGATTGTTAAGGTTTTCCTCGGAAACACAATTTAAATCATCTAACAAGCATCCTTTTGAAAAAGTCATTATAAGGGATAGTTATAAATATGCAACTATGGTAGCAGTGCGTGACACGCAGTTATGAAAATGATCAATAAGTGGTCCCTGATGTGGGTGGATTTAATCCGACAAATGATACTTCAAACAACCTGTAGTTCAGAAAAGAGTTTAAAAAAGGATGGCGTCAACCCATGAAAAACTTTGTATCTGAATTGAAAAAATTTGCTGCATGTAAGAAGTTTTTGGGAAGTTTGCTAGTAAAAATTGTGCACATTAGCTGTCCAAAACATCCCAGGAATACTTCAGAATTTATTTTTAAATTTCCCATCGTACATGGATTTCTTCTGGTCTTATACTTTTCATTATGAAAATTTTCACAGCAGAAACTCAAATAGACACAAACTGACAATTGCATTGTTTTGTTTTCTACCAATTCGAATTTCTAAGATCTTGTACCGGGTGGTTATAAAATAACGCTCGCTATTCGGAGAGGTCTGTAGCTTGAATGAATAATCCGAATGCAACAAACAACGAGAAACATACTAATCAAGAAGGGGGGGATAATGGAATCATAAAAAATAAACACGCCCCTTAACCAGGGTTCTAAATTAAGATGCGTAATTGGCTGTGTTGGCCGTAATTGGCCATAATTTTCTACTCCGCGTTAATTTAGAACCCTGGAAGAGTAATTTAGAATGTTTTAAATTAGAATTTAGATTTTTTATGATTCCATTATTTTCCTCCCTTCTTGATTAGTCTATAAGTTTGTTGCATTCGGATTATTCATTCAAGCTACAGACCTCTCCGAATAGCGAGCGTTATTCTATAACCACCCTGTACTTACTGCTCTTGGACAGGTTCAGAATGTATCCAGGATCGATCAAGTTGTTCTCCAAGTCCTTCAGAGCTCCTTGCACGAGATTTGCTTCCTTTTCGGCCAAATCTCTCAGGCTTCTCATTGTGACCATGCAGGTATCGACGCGAGCATTCGAATATTCTTCAGTGATATTTCTTTTCCGATCCTAGAAAAAAATGTATCGTTTACTCTCTTGTAGGTTATGATCATGTGGAGGTTTGAACGGGAGGAAAAAAAACGATGAAAAACGTTTTTTTTCTCAAAAACCTCCATCCCTTTCAAATTAGCATTATGTCCTAAACATCACTAAGAAAGGTAACTAAACTACAAATGGCAACTTATCGCTACCGTTTCGTTACGAACTACTCGAAATTGTCGCCAGACCTGAAAATCAGCTGGCAAGCCAAAGTGGTGACTAGCATTTATTTCAAAGTCACGTGGGTTTCTACCAATCCCAGCTGCTTGGTGTGTGTTTTTTTAATGTTTTTGCAATCGATTTTTTGCTCGTATATAGTTCTTATTTTTATCTTCTGGCTTAAATAATATTTAATTACATTCTTTTAATCTCTGAGCATGTAACAATCGTGAATGTTGTACTCTTAATTAAGTAATATTTTGTTCAAGATACCGAATGATTGCTCAATTCCTATTGTAAAGAGAGGTATAAAAAAGGATTTGTCACACTTTACGGGTAAAAATTATTTAGTTCTGCATACTTTTAGTAATTGTGTTCTTTATAAATTATACTTTCTATCGAGGGAATTTATTCTAAAAGCTCTTTTATACTGAAGAATCATAATCATAATTTAGTCAACGTTGTTAGAAATTCTAATTATAATTAATCTTTTGGACCAAGTCAATTAAAATTATGGTCTGAACATTGACAGCTTAGAAGTAGACTTTTTTTGGTACAATTTGGTAAAAAAACCTGTTTTTGCAATCGTAGTTTTTGAGTAATTTATATTTAAAAAGTCTAGCATTTGCTGAAGTTGGACTACATTGATGCGTTTTAGAAAGCTGATTTATTCCAGGTGAAATAAAGGAAAAAAACTATATTTCAAAAGACCTATTTGATTTTTTTAAAATCGGACCATTAGAACGAAAATCATAGAGAATGCAAAAAATATTCACCATGTCAATAACCAACTTATATTACAGCAACACTCTACAAAACCTACTTAATGTTATTTTAAATTAATTTTTAATAGAGTCTACGCAATTCAATTGTTCAAGTAATCCTAAATAGTCGTACAAAAGCAAAGAGCTAATATGATATCTATTAAGATGATCTTAAAAAACTAGCGATTCATCCTTGTTACTTTCCAAGCCTCTTTATCATACCATTAGATTGTCGGCTTCACGTGTTCAGGTCGTTGTGGAAAAACTCGCAAAATGGTAAACTCGCCATACATGCGAGCCAAACGTGACACAGTCATGTGACTGTGTAAGTTAGATGATGAGGACACTTTAGGTTTGCCAATGCGCAGTCCATTCTATCTAATGTCTCTTATAAAAACTCATAAATTTAGTCTTGTGAACTGCAAAATAAAGTTTTGAGTATGGCAAGTGCATATTATTTGGTCGAAAACAAAATCGACTTAAATTACGGGTGTTCACGAGTACACTGCAATATACTTGTTCATTAATTCAGCAGAGTTCAAAGCCAAAACAGCTGTAGCGCTTGATCTCGCTCTCGAAGTTCTGTTGGATGCCAGACCTCGTCACTTAACTACGGTTCTAAATTACGAGGTGTGCCACTGCGTAGACTTCAATATAATAGAAGGAAATGATAGGCTGAGAGTCTATTCGGAAACCAACTCGCTAAAGCCTTAGTTTCCTCGGAGTCTGTCGCCAGAAAAATGCGCCCGCTATTATACGTGTATGACGTCACCCTAGCGGTCACCGCTTCATCAGAACGTTACGTTGACACGAAACTGGAAACCTAGCGAACTCACTCAACTGACTCTGTTGTTGTTTTGGTTTTCGTCTTTGCACGTCAAAAATGGAAAATTTAGGTTCTTCGTGATTTCTCACAAAATCAATTAGCATTTCTTCCTCGGCAAGCGTAAAAAAACTCTTGCCTTCCGTCATTTCCTCAAATTTTTAATTTGGGCAAGCACACCGCACAACAGACAACAACAAAAAACGTTGTTATCAGGGTTTCCCCAACGCACTCAACAGCAACTCAATCTGGCAATCGTGTTGAGTTGTCCGGCAACGCTCCCGAGAAAACCACTCTAGCGTAATCAATGTCAATAGTTTGTATGACGTCACTCACCGCACTTGTCCGACCGCTTAAATCTGTTGACGGACTCCGAGGAAACCGAGGCTTTAGTCAATTTGTTTTTCTGCAAGACTTCGCGTGTTTCCAGAATATGGGAAAATTTGCATGATTCGATACAATGTTTTCGCCATTCGAGTTTTCAAAAATGAACACTTTATTTTTTAAATAATCGAATATACATATATTACGTACCGACATCAAAAATGGCTTTTTTAAAAGTCGATATTTTATTATAGTTATCCGTGTCTACGTGCATAGCAGTTCTAATAATTCACTAAAGGTAACATTTCTCATCAATTTAAATAATTTAATAATTAATTCATCTTAGGCCCCGATTTATACAGTTGTTTTACTGTTAGAATGTGAATCTACTTTCTTCTTGTGACAGATATTCTTTGAAACTAAAAGCAACTGTTCTTTTAATTTCAAACATTAAAAATAAACCTTTAACACTTTGGCTGCGGCGATAACGATGGAAAACTTGGCTAATTGGTCCGTTGTAAGAGACAAAGTGGGAGTTTCTATCCTCAAAAAGCTAAAAGAACTGTCCATAGATCATCAAATCCACATACAGTGGATTCCCTCTCATGTCGATCTCGAAGGGAACGAAATGGCAGATGCGCTGGCCAAAGCGGGAGCTAGTGAAGTATTGGTTCCACTTGAGCCTCTTACCTACTCAGAGGCTTACTCAAGAGCTAAGTCGCGGGAAAAAACGAAATGGTCCACCCCCCCAGTACATCAATGGTATCGATGCCATCGACCTGGCGGCTCCTTGGCGCTTAAATGTGACAGGCCGGGTCAGACTGCAATCACCCGTTTCCTCAGTGGGCACCTCAGAACTATGACATTTTCAGATGGTTTGAGAACTTTTGACACATGCACCAAGTGCTCCTCTGCGCAGGCTTCACCATCCCACATCTTGGAGTGCCTGGGGCTCAATTATCAAGATCTCCTGGAGAGCCCATTGCTGGTCCTGGACTTTCTCGGGGTGTTTGGCTTCATGGACCTAGTCTAGCTCCGCTGGACTTTGGGGATCGGCAACAACAACAACAACAACACGATGGAAAATGTTCATCGATAGAGGCTGATGTGAAGTAGAAGAACATACTGTTTCTAAAACCAGTTCGTTACGATGGAAATAAACTAACTCTTCTTCATTTTCGAAAAAGTAAAAATCTTAGTTTGAGGTCGTAAAATTACAAGGTTAGGTTGAATTAACGTCGCTAACTGAAGCTACCCGGCAGCTAGTCAAAAAAAAAAAATAATAATAATAATACGAGAAAATGTTCCTGGACTTCTCCAACCAGATAATTATCTGTTTCTAATTATTGAATTGAAAGCCAATAACCAGACTCGTTTCAATGATTTTTTTTACTATGAAATATCAATAAATTTTCCTAACTTTTATTTTTTTTGGGGTTTTTTTAATAAAAAAATTTAATAGACTAGTTGCCTTTTTTTATAGCTAAATAGTTGAAGAGGGGAATTGCAAAATTATCCTGTCTGTAATGTGATTCGACGATTGTAAAAAGTGATTATCACTACAACTTTTAACATTAAATGAAGAAAAATTGTGGAATAGTTGATCTACACCCATTATAACTAAATAATGTAATACACTTGATTTAAATTGATTTATTTTTTTAATTAAAAAATCTTTTGATCTCCTCTTAAATCGTGACTTACACTACAGTTACGTGGAATTAGTCAATTACAAACTAGGGTAGGGTAGGTACATATACAATTCCGGCTTGTGTGCTTGGTCATAGACCCGCTTATAAGCCTTTGTCAAGTGAGACCGACACAAAAAGGATTTTTACTGACACAGAGAAAGTAATTACACCCAGGGCAAAGGTGGGAATCGAACAATAACAAACTAAACTGCACTGCGAAATGCAGTATGTTTGGTGTCTGGTCGCCCTACACTTGACACGATATTGGTTACAAAATTAATTAAAAAAAATTGAAAAAGGAATTTTGTGATGAGTCGTTCAGATGGTGGTGCTGGGCCTTCGCTTCCCAAAAGAAGAAAAAATCACAATAACAAGGCTATTACAAGTAACGAAATTGTAAATTTGTTGGCTGAATTCAGGCGAGAACCCAAGTGATTTTAGTTATAACAGTGACAGTGGCGAAAAATTTGACCTTTCAGGGGCAATCACGCGCTGGCACGTAATTATAAAATTCTTCAATGAAAAGTTATAAAAGATAAATATGTGATTAAGTATTATTTAACTATTTTTGAATCATATTTCTTATAATAATTATGTTGGCATCTGGGTATAAATTCCACGTGAGGGCATTAACTTTTATATCTAACTCAAAGTGACTGGCAGTCAACGTGTTAACATCCCTACACAATTATGGCTGTATTATTATATTTGTTATCAATAGGAAAAATATAAACTTCGAAATAACACAAAAGCTGCATAAGCTTTAAAATTTATGTATGGAAAGTTTATCAAGTAATCAAACGAACTTGAACTCTTAAGAACGGTTGGCGAAATAGTACTACGAATTTTATCAGAATGTGCTGTTATCGATGAATCGGAACCACCGGACGCGCTCGCGCGTCCTCAGCATCCGACGTGTTAAGTATATATTCAAAAACTCGTCAATAACTCGAAGTTGGGCAATGATATTCAAATCTCTACTAAGAGAAATAATGTTGTGTGATGGCCAAAGTTTTTAGAATTAAAAGTTTTAATTATGGGAAAAGATGCTTACCATTTCCGGTTTCTGGAAAAGATTTTCACAACTTTTTATCTAAAAGCAAAACTATCCTTTAACGATAGACTACTTATAATTTTCAGATCGAATGCTTAACATCAGTATCGTTCTTGAAAATAGTATGCCACGAAGTGAAGGAAGTACTAAAATAATAATTTATTGTAAGGATTTGTTAGAATTTTCTTTTGTTACTGTTACCATGGCTACGAGACCAAAGGAATTGTGGGATCTCGTTTCAATCGCATGTGTGGGCTTGTTTCACGTAGTACTTAAAATAAAACTAAAGAAATCGCAGTATGGAGATCGTGACATCATAAGAAATATTCTCATTGTAGTCATTTAGGTAATTCTTGAATAATAAGAGCCAATATGCCGTTTCTCATGCAACAATCCCTGTAATTAGTTTTTTGCCGTACTGACTGTGCCGCATTATCCGCAAATGAAATTTTTTCTTATGATGTCACGCTCTCCATTCTGCGATGTCATTGGTTATTTTGTTTTCTTTGACAAAGATTTGAAACAACTTCGTTGGGTCTTTTTTATAACGTCACGTGTTCCGAACTGCGATTTCATCGATAGTTTTCTTTAACAATGTGTTGAAAAAGCCCATGGTAGCCCATTAAACCTTTCACATTTGACGAAAAAAAATCGTACGTGCAATTTAATTAAGGATATTGCGGCAATGTCTTATTGTTTGTTCGGTTTTCATATTACAATAAGTGAGGTAAATCTTGACATCAACTGTAATCCCCCCCTCCCTCCTCCCCCCCCCCCCACACACACACTTATGGCTGCTCATCACCCCCGTTCCCCGTCCTCCTTCGATCGGGCTTGTTAATGGTAAGTCTATGAGGGAAAATGGTAAAAAAAGCAAAGAACTTATAGGAATATTTTGATGTGTTTTTTTTTAAATTCATAAAACTCCAATAAAGTTGTGCTTTTAGAGGTTAATTTTTTGAAAACGTTATTTACTTTTTTTAATCGAAAAAAGTTTAGATTTAAAAAAAAGTAAATATCGTTTTTAAAAAAATAACCTCTAAACGCACAACTTTATTATAGTCTTATGAATTTAAAAAAAACCGCATCAAAATATTCCTATAATTTCTTTACTTTTTTTGGAATAAAAAATCTTTTTACCCATAGTCTTACCATTAGCAAGCCCGATCGAAGGAGGACGGGGAATGGGGGTGATGAGCAGCCTTATTGCCAATACGTAGTTGTACTTGACCCCTATCGAGCGGCTAGGGAGACCCGTCGGTAAGGCGATTGCATGCGCCTTATGAATGGTCAATGGTATCATTATCATTGTGCCAAGTTTTGGTCCGGGCATTGCCAAAATAACTGCCGACCTCCGAACGGTCTGTGAAGTCAAAGGGTCATACAAAAACTCTTAACCCTTTCAGTCCCAAAAATTTACTACACTACAGAAACATCTGATATTCACAAAATAAGCTTATTTTAGGTCAAAAATAAGTGTTCCATCAGAAGAAAAAAATTCATTTAAATTTTTTATATGGTTTTTGAAATAATGCCAAAATTTTTTAACTGTGGAAAACAACAAAATAAAAATACATGTTTTACCTAAAAACACTTCGAGTTATATATTTCAAGGTATCTGACCATAATATTAAGAAAAAATTAGTAATTATTTTAACCGAAATAGTTTAAATTGTGTCTTAAATATGTGGAACTGAAGTGAACTTATCCAAAATCAGGAGAAACGCTTGTTGACTATTTTCTAAATAAAAAAAATAGTAGTTCTGACCTCTATTGAGATTAATGTAAAATATTGTCGAGTAGAAAAAAGTGTGAAGAATCGAATGATGTGTGTTTGGTTGTCGTACCTGGACATAAACATTTGGAAAAAAATATTGAAAGTAATGATGCCAAATCGCATTACTGGGACTGAAAGGGTTAAAACACAAGAGTGAAATCCACTCCTATAAGGGAAGTGCATTTTCAACAATGGAAAAAAGAGAAAATTAACTCAGACTGAGTTAAAATCGCTCGTTTGTTTTAAGAGTGTACGAATGATATTTATGAAAAGAAAATATATTTGAAACAACTTATATACACCTAACTCTTAAATTCCTCCAATTTCGCCTATAAGGGAAGTGCATTTTGAAGGAGTGAAAATTAACTCAGACTGAGTTAAAACCGTTCGTTTGTTTTAAGAGTGAACGAATAATACCCCGTGTAGAGGGATTGGACATTAAAATATGTTCCAAAGTCTCGACGCTGAGGCGATGTCGCCCTTAATAGATAAATTGGGTGCCTTTTCAAGTGTCAGTTCGTCACTAGACTGTGGCTCTAAAATTATAGCACCCGTCGACAATAGCCCTTATTTAGACCTAATGCGACGATACTTCAACCTTTCCTTATAGAGCAAATATTGTTGATGAAACCTTCAGTATGATAATTTTTAAGGTTTTATCGACAATACAGTAAAACTCCAATAGACTTAACATTTCTATTGAAGATCATAAAGCACCGTAAATACGGTTAAAATAACCGCAACCATTGTGTGTGAAACTAACCTAATATTATCTATAATAATAAAAATGAAGTTTTGTGTGTGTGTGTATGTATGTATGTCTCTCTGAAACTCACAAACTAGACATTTGTTTGACTCGTAACTTGGTACAAATACGTAGTTCATACTTGAGTTACAGAATAAGAACTTTCAGAGCTCAAAGTGTTCTATTTTTAGAGAAAATTCGAATTTTCTGGGAAAACTACACCACTTTGGCTCAAATCCGACGATTTCTTTTCTTTCCTGATGCCATCTGAAGAAACAATTAAATAAAACTTTCGACGAAAATAAATAAAATTGAAAATGTTTATTTTATTGTGTTGCCATAACTTTCAGAAACTAAATTCATTATTTGAAAATAATTGATATGTTTCAAGTGACGTATTTCCAACAAGTCTTGATTCCTGGATTTCTTATGGGTTTAGTTGATGATTTCGTCAATGATGGTTCTGTTGATTACAAATATGCATGTTCAAACAATAAATGTGTAGTTTACCTATAAGTTCTAGAGCTGCCGTTAGGTCTTTATTTTCTCGCCAAATACGTTGCCAATCCCGCCAAATTATAATAAAAACTCGCCAAATGGGCGAATGGTTTGTTAAGCTATTACTGAACAATGATGGTTAATAAAGGTCATCGCACGAGCTGCATATTAGGGTTTTATGTCTATACTTTTCCGCCAAATACATTGCCAATCTCGCCAATTCATTGATTAAAACTCGCCAAATGAGCAAAATGTTTGTTAAGCTATTACTGAACTATGATGGTTAATAAAGCCATCGCACTAGAGCTGCATATAAGGGTATTTTGTCTTTATTGTTTCGCCAAATATGTTGCCAATCTTGCCAAATTATTTATTAAAACTCGCCAAATGGGCAAAATGTTTTTAAAAATAATTTATAAGCTGGTTGGATATGCTAAGGTCGTTGTGTTAGAGCTGTATAATGTGTGTGTTTGTAGCTATATCTATTTTCTCGCCGAATTATTTACCAAAACGAGCCAAAAGAGTTAAAAAAAAGGTTTTATGTATTTATGAGGGAATTGTGATGACATTTATGAGTACATTTTCCAGCGTATTTTTGATTTTAGAATATTAGGGCAATGAATTGAGATTTTTTACTTGATAACGAGTGGAAAGAGAATAACTTAAGTTTATGATTTTATAACAGGTTATATGGTACACATACTTGGATCGATTTGATATTTATTTAATCCGTGCGAAGTGCGGGTATAAATTTGCTAGTCATAAAATATATCTTCTACTTTTCTTTATTTCTCTAAATTTTTTAAATGTTGATTTGCTTTCTTCAAATGTAGACACTGATATATTGTTGTTAGTTGTTATATAGTGAGATGCGACGTATGGTTGCGTATGTTATTTACCAAGTCGGTCCAAAACTACTTGAGTATGATAAAGTTTTGAGACTAGAAATAGGCAAATGGAACTTTTTTAAATTTACCTTTATTTACCTTACCTTATTATTTACCTTATTGTAAATAACTCTAAGACTATATTAACCTTTTCAGTTAAAGTATACAATTTCTTCTTGAATGAAACACAGCAAAAAATTCAATAATTTTTAGTTTTCTTACTTTGTAACATATTAATACAAATAATATCGCACTGTACGCGGAAAAGTCGCCAATCGCGAAAAAGACCCTTCTTCAGGAGAGCCGTTTAAAGTTTTCGTAAAATTTCAAATTATCACAAAATCGTTCCAAATGAACCTAGATCAAAAATATTTGGCCTGGATATCCGTGTTATGAGTATCAAAAGGCATGCATAGAAATTTTTTACTTTAAATTTGTCTATGCTGAGATATTTTTAGATGGGTCATTCTTTCGCGAACAAAATCGTACAAATTCGTTCGCGAAAGAATGACCCATCTAAAAATATCACAGCAAATACAAATTTAAAGTAAAAAATGTCTATGCATGCCTTTTGATACTCATAAAACGGATATCCATGCCAAATATTTTTGATCTAGGTTCATTTGGAACGATTTTGTGATAATTTGAAATTTTACGAAATCTTTAAACGGCTCTTCTGAAGAAGGGTCCTGTAGAATTTGCAGCTAAATTCATTCAAAATATTAAGAAAATCAATACACATGCCGAATATTCATTTATTTAATGCATATTTATAATCTTAAATATTAAACAACAGTAGCAATATTTTTTAAAATTAAATCGAAGAGTAAAAAAAGCTTGTTAACCAATTTACTGACTTTTATATAATAATGTTTTTCTACGTATAATAATTTTATTACGAGCATACATAAAACATGAATAAGACCATAAAACATAAAAAACATACGTTTACATAAAAATAGTGTCATAAACCGAATTATTTTTACAAAAACAAGATTTCTAAGATACAAGAAATGATTTCCAATTATTTCTACAAAAAACTTGTTATTTACACGTTTTTATATCGATTTATCTATTTTTTTATTTCAAGAAAATAAAAAAATTAAGTTTCAGTTAGATGAACATTTTAAATATCTAGTTTGTTTAGTTTCTTAATTCAGGAAATAAATAAATAATCAATGAACATAAAATTTATCTTACCTACATCTACACGCATTTCTATAAATTCATTTTTACCCACTTACGTTCCTATAATCTTTTGTATTCTATGATAAGTTAGAAGAATGAAAATGATTCGATCAAACTACTTGTTATACTGTAGGTATAATAATGCAGACGATTCAAAACTTTTAATCGCTTGATTAAACATTAACTTGTCATATAAATAATTGGCATGCAGTATATTAATATGCACAAATTTTATGTAATTTTGTATATAATTTTTGCATTATATACCACAAAACAGAGCTTTTGAAAAGTTTTCTTAAACGAGTAATTTAAATAAATAAGTCAATAATTCATTTATCGACTTCAACCTTTTTCATTCAGCAGTTTAACTTTAACATCAACGCCGCCGCATGTTCAAAACGCATAATAAAAAAACGCCAGCTGCGGTGGGTCATTCTTTAAAGTTCATTTCCATCCAAAAACGAACGCAAAAGAATGACCTTTCTAATAATTGCAGACGAACTAATAATCGGATCGCTTAGCCGCTTGCACCAATCGAAAGATATCAAAATTTTACATCCTATAGTAGTGTTATCTCAAAAAGTCAATTTTGGCCGATGGGCGATTTTTCCGCGCACAGTGCGATATATTATTCTATGGTATATCCAGTTTATTATTCATAGTGTATGAAAAATGACATTCATTAAACACAATTTTGGAATACCCACATACAAAAAAAATCTCAATTTTATTTATTGCATGTGTTTGTAAGTGGATTTCGGATGTCCATTAAAATGAGCATTAAAATATTCAACGATTTGAAGAGTACACGGGAAGAACAGCTCGATTTATTAGTGGTCTTCCCGTAATTGTGTCTGTTTGGCGGACATTGGCTACAGGAAACCGATTTTTCTTTCGGTTCTTCACTCGCAATACAGATGTGTGACTCGTGTCCACTGATCTCTGGCGTGAATCCTGGTTGCCGCGAAATAAAAACAAAGCGAGTAACTGGTTTCTTTACACCAGTTTCGTAGATTTCTCTCTATCATCGCCAAAGAGGCCTATTGAGGAAAGCCTTCTACAATATCAAGCTGTTTTTCCCCTGTATTCTTCTTGGGATTGTTTAATACAGTTTCTTCCTGCTCAACTGTTTTTCCGTGTCTTTAACTCGAGCGTCCTCCGTCATTTCACCCGACTCTTCTTTCAGGATTTTGGTGCGTTTCTTTTGGAGGGGCATCTTTGTTAACCAAATCTAAATGCAAATTTTTTTACATAAGAAAAATTTACTGTATGGATTTTACAAGTGCAATTGGTGGAATTAATTGGTTTGAAAATTCAATTGCTAGTAACTGAAGAACTTAGTGGAAGAACGTGCTAAGTGACAAAAAAGGTGAAAACTAGAAAATGAGCTTTAAAGATTTCAGTTTGCACTTCAATCCGTTGAAAACGGTACTTGCTAACGGTAAAAAATATGCTTAACGTTAAAATAACTTTTAGTTTATGAAAAAGGAAAAACTTGGGATAGGATGGAATAATATCGTCATTTTAGTTCCTACATGTGCTATCTCACTTTGCACAACGGATCAGATTTACTGTCCGGCAACTTTGGCGCGATTTTTTTCGGATTTGGTGATAAATAATTTTTTGCGGCAACCTGTCTGACTTTAATTGATGATTCGAATTCTTGGAGTTCGTAACAATGACGTTTCCGGCAACCCTATCTGACCATTATTTATTAGCGCAGTATAAAGAGCTTGATGTCAAAAGTCGCCAGAATACGGACTTTTGGCGCGATTTTGGAAAGTACGCCAAGGGTTACCGTACAGTAAATCTGATCCGTTGTGCAAAGTAAGAAGCACATGGGGGAACTTAAGTGATGATATGTTCATTGACACCGTTATCTCAAATTTTTTTCAAAAATGCCACTTAACACGTTCTTCCACTAAGCTTTTCAATTATCGTTTGCAGATAGTTTATTTGCAGATGGAATAATAAATGTACAAAAACAAAATGTCATTAACTAAAATCGAGAGCAAAATTTGTCGTATTACCATTTTACTTTATATTTTTGTTCCATTAAGTAATATAAATTCAATTGATCTTTAAAAATATATATAAGAACCAAATAGTTATTAAATTACAGCCTCAATGAACCTCAAAATTGTAGCCACTTACACGCATACAAAAAAAAAAAGAACTTACTTTATACTCTTCGTTCTCTTCGTGGGAAACAGGCGTATGGTCAGACAGGAACCGAATGAATTCCGTTGCAAAGAGAGGGATTTTACTCTGGAAGGCTAAACGACGATCAGTCAAGACCTAGTAAAAAAATTGTACATTTCAAATTATATTAAGTATATATTTTAGGGTACTGAAAATTTCCATAGATAATACACACATCGTGTTATCATATTAAGCATGCGGTATTCTAAGTAAGTACAGTCCTGCACAAAAGTTTAGACACAGACGCAATTCGTGGAAAAATCGTTTATGTTAATATTTTTCAGTAGTTTTTTTTTAAATATATATTCTTTAGACAGCATGAAAAATAATAGGGTAAAAATTTTTGAAAAAAAATATAGATAAATTTGACATCCATCAACAAATTAAAAATGTCCATACTTTCCTTTCCACAAAAGTATAGACACAAGTTTCAGTTTTATGCGAATTCTATACAGGAAGTGATTGCGTCATCAAAGGGGAGGGGTTTTAAGTTGCTTTAAAAGGTTGAAGGTAATTTTCAATGCTTAGAACCATTCTGAAGTCAAGTGAAATTTTGTATGAAGAGATTTTAAGGATATGGACATTAAAATTCAGAGGTAAATCTGTTTCTGATATTTCTACTGAATTAAAGCGTTCGAAACGAGGTATTTATAGAGTGTCAGCAGTAGTAGTAAAATGAGGCTGCAAGCCAGGCTGGTGCACTTGGTGCAATCCACGCCTGGCGCAACCAAAGCCTGGCGCGCTCCAGATGGAAGGTAGCCACGCCCCCAGAGATCATGTATGAACACGGTGGTTTTTGGGGATGACGTCATTGGAGTTGAGTTGTACTTTTTGGGAAGTGTGACGTCATGCGTTAAAGATATTTTTTTCGGGTGCCAACATCAATGGATAGAATGGGGGTGACGTCAGTGGAGTTGAGTTGTTTTAGTTTCGTTATAGAATATGTATATATGGCGTAGTTTGTATGACATGTTTCGTTATAGGGCAGGTTTATATGATGTTGGGTTCGATTTAGAATATGTTTATGTGACGATGTTATATGTAAAGAACAGTTATTAAAAATTGTTGATTGGGAACTTATTTTTTTTCTAACAGTAATAAGGGGAAGTTTAGTGTGACATTTTTTACGTAATTAGAAAATGTCTTGTTTTTATAAAGATGTATTGTAATCATTTCTCTATTTTAGTAATTATGTATTAAAGTCTTAAAAATATTTAAAAATTATTATTTACACCTATGACAAAAATAATAAAGATGTAAATATTTCCATTATATAAAATTCATAAATTCAAAACTTAATTTTTTTTAATGTTGAAGTTATATTAAATGTATTTAAAGTTATTACTTTAAAAGTTTATCTTAATTTTTTATCTTATTTTCAAGCAGAAATAAATACACAATTTTTAAGAGACATCAACATTGATTAATACTAAATTTATATATACATGGAATAAACACTAACATTCTTCTAACATAACATTTCTTCTGAAGTGCAAACATATGTTTCACCTCATGTAAAAGGATGGTACATTAATTATTGTAAAAAAATCTATGATCACAATCAAGTTCACAAAATATACAGTAAATTGAATTCCACTTTGTCGTGTAAGTCAGAAATAGATTATTTTTCCAAATCTATAGCAGGATTAGTTGCAACTGTTTCGAGAATTTTGTTAGGTAAGATAATATAGTGGTTTTGATGTCTCATATAATCTCGCAGATTTTAACTAGATTAAAAAAAAAAGGCGCATTGAAAACTTCGGAATATTTGTTGAAATACTATGACATACTCATTATAGCAAGTTGATTTCTAGACTACTTGACTATATTACATTGATTTACTCTCCTGTTTACTTATTTGCTTATTTAGATATATCCTGCCTCCCTACTCATCAAGTAATTAATATTCACCATAACAATAAGTACATTTCTTGCAAAGCTTTTAAATAAAAGTCAAATAATATATAGTGAGTTTTGTGAAGGATACTAGAGGTCTGATAATAAAAAGTTATTTGAATTTCTTATGAATTTCTTAGGATTTCGAAGCACTTGGCTTTTTCCCCCTTCAAATGTTTAATTTTACCTAGTTATTTTCTTAATTATAAAAATAAATTTTTAAATATTCTTGTTTAACATTTGTTGCTGTTCCATTTTATTATCGAAGGTAAATATTTATGCTGATCAGAATAACACAAATATGGTTTTAGAATCGGAATTATATGTTTAACAAATTTGGTGTTATTTATACTTTTGCGAAGCATTTTAGTCTATTTTTTTTTTAAGTAAAGGATATTTAATGACATAAAAATTGCAAATTATATATATATTTTAAAATTACACAAAAATAAATTTTGAAACTAAGAAATAAGTTTAAAGCAAGTAAACATTACACGTGAAATAATAGAATTTCATTTTAGTTAAAGAGGAGAGTTCACTAAATAACTGTAAAACTACATGTATTAAAACAAAAAGTGGAACTTTACACACTTTTTAAAACTTAATTAATTTTTCTTTTTAAAAACACAAACTCTTAGATAATACTAAGTCAAAACATTAAAAATTGTTAAAATATTCAGTAAATTTACTTCGCTTAAAGTTTTTATTTTTTTATTTTTTAATAATCTTGATATATGCAATGAGCGGATATTATATTAGTTAATTTAACATTCCCAAAAGGAATCCATTATCACTATACAGGATTCCCGATAGGAAAGTCATTCTGATAAGTTTAAGCTAACTTCAAACATTGCACTTTAATATTAAAAAAAAAAAAACATTAAAAATGTTCAATGAGTTTACATTTAGCCAAATTTCTTTAAGCTATTTTACATATCATTCTACAGCAAAGACTGCTAAGAAGAAAAACAACTTAATTGTTTATAGCGCCCGTAAGTTATGGACACTTTTCCACTAATAATACAATTTTTCCCTCGACTAAAATAAAAGCGAATAGATTTCTATAGTACACATAAATAAACGGTAGGAGTTTTATTGCAGGATTTTTTTTTTCTGATTTAAAAAAACTTTTCTGATTTAAGAAATTTTTGCTGTTAGTTTAATTTTTTTAAAGTATAATTTTACCCTGCATTTCACACCTGCATTCTAAATTTTAAGTTCTAAATAAGTATGTAATGGTTTTATGATACCTTGCTTGGTGGAGAAGTAGTTGGACGATTAACAAATTTTTCCTTAAACTAGTCAAGTTAGTTTAAAATGGAATGGTTTTTCTCGCAAATTATTGTTACAGAAATTTAGAATGTTATTACTTTATTTTCAAATATCGTATTTTCTATGATCTAGCTTATGAACCTTATAGACATAGTCTTACAAATTTCCGCAAAACTTATTTGTTATATCTATATTGTTAAGATGCAGCATTAACAATTCTACGATATCCTACGATGATCTAATTACACAGTATTCCTACGCAACAAAAAAAAAATGTATTCATACTTGAGAGGTTTAAAGAAAGTAATTCGAAAAATCTGCTTGTAGTAGCTGATAACAGTCTAAAATTGAAATTTCGCAATCTAATCAGGGAAAAAAATCTTCATAACTACAATTATAATGATTTAATTACTTTTAAATAGTAGAAATTATTACAGTAAAAATTGATACACTAAGTATCGTCCAATAGTATATATGTTGATTATGAACAATATATTAAAAGTACTGGATGAAAGTCTTAAATATTACCCAGATGATGAAATATTTCTACACGGTTATTAACTATAGATAAAAAATTTAATAAAATATTATCAAGTATTTGAGTTTTATTAGTATTGATGTTAAATGTCAAATTATTGTTAAGATCAAGTTGTTAAAACACCTACAGAGAACAAAGTTGTAAATAAAATCTACTTTAATGCGGGGAGTCTTATTAAATAAAAATTATTTATGCAACATGAATACTCATAAAATCACACATTTAACTAAGAAAGTAATATATTAACGACTTTTCAATGGGAATTATACATAATTTAACTTACTACGTTAATAATTAAACATAGATTTAATGTGTCTTTAGATTTTATTTAAAAATATAGCATTAATATATCAAAGTATAATTAAATAAAAATTATTATTTCTAAGTATGCATTAATAATAAAAAGCTCTTCATACAGTTCTGCAACTCAATGTTTCCTTACATACTAAAGTACAGTAAGAGTCGAATCGTCTTATGACAATGAATCATTAGTCGAATTCATTATCTCGTAATACATAACAGGTAATAATTGAACACGAGTTGGGTTGTTTTCACTGCTGATAGCCATTTCAGTTTTGATATCGGATAGGTTTATGTGACATCAGTTGAATTGTTGCGATATAAGAGAGGTTTATATGAATGATGTAGGTTTAAGGATTGGAGTTAGTTTAGTAATTAAAAATATAATTTTTTTCTCGTGGTCATTATTAATAATCATTAAAGCATGTTCTATTATAAGTTTTTTATTTCTTTGCAGATTTTTTCTAGTAGAGAACTTGAAAATAGGAATTATCTAATAAATTTCTAAATAAACAAAAAATATATGAAAAAACACATTTTTTTATTTACATAAAAATATTTTGTACAGATAACTTTATATCATAATTGAATTGTTTTTAAAGAAACCATCAGTAAACAAAAATTTCATACATTTCGTGATAGTAACTTTGAAAAAAAAAATGAAATAAGCGTAAATAAATATTAAAAGTGGGGTTTGAACCTGCATTCTATGACAAAAGATAATCGTACGACTTCTAAAAATAGATTGATCGAAAAATATTATAAAAATATAGGGTTTCTAAGGATTCAGGTGGTTTTTTTATGTGTATAATTTCAGGGATAATTTTATGATAATTACAAGAGTTAGTTTTTATTAAGTAAAATTTAAGGTTTTATATATTTTTTATTGATGTAAACCAAGTTTGGTTTGGTTTGCATTATCGTCGCACTAGAGCTACACGAGGGCTGTTGGCGACTAAACCAAGTTTGAGTTTTACTTTTTTTTATATTTTTAAGACTATTTTTTTTTAATTCTAACTCTTAGTCAGTCATATTTCTTAAAACTTATAAAATAATAACAAAATACTTAATTTCAAAAATTTTCATAATAATAATTAACTTTCTCTCTGAGCAACACAAACATTAATGCAAGTATAAATTTAAAATTAAAATGTTACCTTATATACCATGAAAAGGTGATAAAATTGTATCAAATAATACTATGAAATAAACCTCAATTTTAAATCTATTTATTAAATAAATTTAATTTAAGTAAAAGGGAATTACTCGAATGTAATTGATTAATATTTGGTAACTTTATCATAGATACAGGTTCTATGCAATGTTAAGTAATACTCAAAATATTCTAGAATACACCTGGTTTAATGTAAAATGACACACCAAAGTAGATTATAAGCTTACATGTATAAATTTGCTTGGAGTTCCACAACACTTTTGTAAGAAATTAACTAGTTTTTTCCAATATTTTTATTGAAACTGTTAAAAGTTTGATGATATCTTCTTTCAAATAATAAAATAGTGGTATGGAAACGTGTAAAACTCTATTCTATCAGCTTTTGTTATGACATTAATGGTATGCATATATCTGAATACAAAACGAATTATTTAGTTATAAAAGTTGAACTCATGCATTTAAATATATATGATCAAGTCCCATGTTTTTAAAAATACATAGTTTAAGGTTTTGAAAAGTTTAGAGAGGATATCTTAATCGCAGAGATTGCAAACCGGTCATTAGATTGCTTTATAGACAGGTAATGTATGTGTCTCACAAACGCGTATAAATCTGCTTATTTCTGTTCATATAATTTTCTAAGGAGCTAGTTCTGATGAATTAAATGACATTTTTCAATCAACTGTTTTGATCCAAATTAAAATACTTTATCTCAGTTTTTAGTGTTACGTTTAAATATTGTATAATTTTCATGATATTCCTATCCTTTACTATGAACTGTCATCACCAACTAACTGTATATACATAACTCTAAAAACCTAACAAATTTTTGATATGTGTCTCATTCTATTTGAAATTTTTCTTTTTACCTTTTGATTATATAATATGGAAAAGTACCAAACAAATGCAGGCTTAACTAAACGACCAACATGCATATCCGTTAAAATTCCCTAAATATATGACTGAAACTATATTTTCTTTGAAGAAAAAAGTCAAATGCCTTTTACAATTCCTAAAAAATACAAACAACTAAGGTATGTTTGTAAATTTGAAAAATGCCTAAAAATGAACTAACTCACGTGAAGATTCTGACAAATTCAACTTTAAATAGAATTATTTTTATTATTAAATGTTATTTTTCCAACTCAGTTCTTGATAAATTAGTAGTTTGACGAGAACATTCTTCAATATTTGTAAGTTTCTATTGGAAAATTATGATTAATGTTCGCAAATCACAGTAAAAACATCAATACCATTGACAAGATAAAAGGAGTTATTATGAAAAAAGATTTTTTAAAAAATATATATTTAGCTTAATGTTATGTTGCATGAGTTATTAATTCCCTTTTTTATAACATACGATAACCTATATCCTTCCACAAAAATTTATATTCTTTCGTGAAAAATTTAAAAATTAGTTCGAAAATATCCTTAGTTTTATTCGATAACAGTCTAAAATTCACTTAAATAGTTAAGAATTATCGAAGAATATTATTTTAGAATATAATAAAGTTCAATATTATTCAAAAGTCAGAAATAATTTCCTGTTAATCGGTAAATAGAATGCAATTATGATCACTGATTCTTCAAAACATTATTATTTTTTTCATTCTCACGCAGAGAAAAATGAAACTTGCATAAATTTTTAGAATATTAACGGAAATTGTGTTATTTCATAAGGTCTCAAAGTGCAAAAATTTTGTCATAAGGACTTAGAATTCTAATCGTTGGTAGTTTGAATCATGAGTTGAATAAATTAAATTGAGATTAAATATTTTTCTTAAAATTATCCTTTATTATATCCTAAAATTTATATTCTTTCGTGAAAAATTTAAAAATTAGTTCGAAAATATCCTTAGTTTTATTCGATAACAGTCTAAAATTCACTTAAATAGTTAAGAATTATCGAAGAATATTATTTTAGGATATAATAAAGGATAATTTTAAGAAAAATATTTAATCTCAATTTAATTTATTCAACTCATGATTCAAACTACCAACGATTAGAATTCTAAGTCCTTATGACAAAATTTTTGCACTTTGAGACCTTATGAAATAACACAATTTCCGTTAATATTCTAAAAATTTATGCAAGTTTCATTTTTCTCTGCGTGAGAATGAAAAAAATAATAATGTTTTGAAGAATCAGTGATCATAATTGCATTCTATTTACCGATTAACAGGAAATTATTTCTGACTTTTGAATAATATTGAACTTTATTATATTCTAAAATAATATTCTTCGATAATTCTTAACTATTTAAGTGAATTTTAGACTGTTATCGAATAAAACTAAGGATATTTTCGAACTAATTTTTAAATTTTTCACGAAAGAATATAAATTTTTGTGGAAGGATATAGGTTATCGTATGTTATAAAAAAGGGAATTAATAACTCATGCAACATAACATTAAGCTAAATATATATTTTTTAAAAAATCTTTTTTCATAATAACTCCTTTTATCTTGTCAATGGTATTGATGTTTTTACTGTGATTTGCGAACATTAATCATAATTTTCCAATAGAAACTTACAAATATTGAAGAATGTTCTCGTCAAACTACTAATTTATCAAGAACTGAGTTGGAAAAATAACATTTAATAATAAAAATAATTCTATTTAAAGTTGAATTTGTCAGAATCTTCACGTGAGTAAGTTCATTTTTAGGCATTTTTCAAATTTACAAACATACCTTAGTTGTTTGTATTTTTTAGGAATTGTAAAAGGCATTTGACTTTTTTCTTCAAAGAAAATATAGTTTCAGTCATATATTTAGGGAATTTTAACGGATATGCATGTTGGTCGTTTAGTTAAGCCTGCATTTGTTTGGTACTTTTCCATATTATATAATCAAAAGGTAAAAAGAAAAATTTCAAATAGAATGAGACACATATCAAAAATTTGTTAGGTTTTTAGAGTTATGTATATACAGTTAGTTGGTGATGACAGTTCATAGTAAAGGATAGGAATATCATGAAAATTATACAATATTTAAACGTAACACTAAAAACTGAGATAAAGTATTTTAATTTGGATCAAAACAGTTGATTGAAAAATGTCATTTAATTCATCAGAACTAGCTCCTTAGAAAATTATATGAACAGAAATAAGCAGATTTATACGCGTTTGTGAGACACATACATTACCTGTCTATAAAGCAATCTAATGACCGGTTTGCAATCTCTGCGATTAAGATATCCTCTCTAAACTTTTCAAAACCTTAAACTATGTATTTTTAAAAACATGGGACTTGATCATATATATTTAAATGCATGAGTTCAACTTTATAACTAAATAATTCGTTTTGTATTCAGATATATGCATACCATTAATGTCATAACAAAAGCTGATAGAATAGAGTTTTACACGTTTCCATACCACTATTTTATTATTTGAAAGAAGATATCATCAAACTTTTAACAGTTTCAATAAAAATATTGGAAAAAACTAGTTAATTTCTTACAAAAGTGTTGTGGAACTCCAAGCAAATTTATACATGTAAGCTTATAATCTACTTTGGTGTGTCATTTTACATTAAACCAGGTGTATTCTAGAATATTTTGAGTATTACTTAACATTGCATAGAACCTGTATCTATGATAAAGTTACCAAATATTAATCAATTACATTCGAGTAATTCCCTTTTACTTAAATTAAATTTATTTAATAAATGGATTTAAAATTGAGGTTTATTTCATAGTATTATTTGATACAATTTTATCACCTTTTCATGGTATATAAGGTAACATTTTAATTTTAAATTTATACTTGCATTAATGTTTGTGTTGCTCAGAGAGAAAGTTAATTATTATTATGAAAATTTTTGAAATTAAGTATTTTGTTATTATTTTATAAGTTTTAAGAAATATGACTGACTAATAGTTAGAATTAAAAAAAAATAGTCTTAAAAATATAAAAAAAAGTAAAACTCAAACTTGGTTTAGTCGCCAACAGCCCTCGTGTAGCTCTAGTGCGACGATAATGCAAACCAAACCAAACTTGGTTTACATCAATAAAAATATATAAAACCTTAAATTTTACTTAATAAAAACTAACTCTTGTAATTATCATAAAATTATCCCTGAAATTATACACATAAAAAAACCACCTGAATCCTTAGAAACCCTATATTTTTATAATATTTTTTCGATCAATCTATTTTTAGAAGTCGTACGATTATCTTTTGTCATAGAATGCAGGTTCAAACCCCACTTTTAATATTTATTTACGCTTATTTCATTTTTTTTTTCAAAGTTACTATCACGAAATGTATGAAATTTTTGTTTACTGATGGTTTCTTTAAAAACAATTCAATTATGATATAAAGTTATCTGTACAAAATATTTTTATGTAAATAAAAAAATGTGTTTTTTCATATATTTTTTGTTTATTTAGAAATTTATTAGATAATTCCTATTTTCAAGTTCTCTACTAGAAAAAATCTGCAAAGAAATAAAAAACTTATAATAGAACATGATTTAATGATTATTAATAATGACCACGAGAAAAAAATTATATTTTTAATTACTAAACTAACTCCAATCCTTAAACCTACATCATTCATATAAACCTCTCTTATATCGCAACAATTCAACTGATGTCACATAAACCTATCCGATATCAAAACTGAAATGGCTATCAGCAGTGAAAACAACCCAACTCGTGTTCAATTATTACCTGTTATGTATTACGAGATAATGAATTCGACTAATGATTCATTGTCATAAGACGATTCGACTCTTACTGTACTTTAGTATGTAAGGAAACATTGAGTTGCAGAACTGTATGAAGAGCTTTTTATTATTAATGCATACTTAGAAATAATAATTTTTATTTAATTATACTTTGATATATTAATGCTATATTTTTAAATAAAATCTAAAGACACATTAAATCTATGTTTAATTATTAACGTAGTAAGTTAAATTATGTATAATTCCCATTGAAAAGTCGTTAATATATTACTTTCTTAGTTAAATGTGTGATTTTATGAGTATTCATGTTGCATAAATAATTTTTATTTAATAAGACTCCCCGCATTAAAGTAGATTTTATTTACAACTTTGTTCTCTGTAGGTGTTTTAACAACTTGATCTTAACAATAATTTGACATTTAACATCAATACTAATAAAACTCAAATACTTGATAATATTTTATTAAATTTTTTTATCTATAGTTAATAACCGTGTAGAAATATTTCATCATCTGGGTAATATTTAAGACTTTCATCCAGTACTTTTAATATATTGTTCATAATCAACATATATACTATTGGACGATACTTAGTGTATCAATTTTTACTGTAATAATTTCTACTATTTAAAAGTAATTAAATCATTATAATTGTAGTTATGAAGATTTTTTTCCCTGATTAGATTGCGAAATTTCAATTTTAGACTGTTATCAGCTACTACAAGCAGATTTTTCGAATTACTTTCTTTAAACCTCTCAAGTATGAATACATTTTTTTTTTGTTGCGTAGGAATACTGTGTAATTAGATCATCGTAGGATATCGTAGAATTGTTAATGCTGCATCTTAACAATATAGATATAACAAATAAGTTTTGCGGAAATTTGTAAGACTATGTCTATAAGGTTCATAAGCTAGATCATAGAAAATACGATATTTGAAAATAAAGTAATAACATTCTAAATTTCTGTAACAATAATTTGCGAAAAAAACCATTCCATTTTAAAATAACTTGACTAGTTTAAGGAAAAATTTGTTAATCGTCCAACTACTTCTCCACCAAGCAAGGTATCATAAAACCATTACATACTTATTTAGAACTTAAAATTTAGAATGCAGGTGTGAAATGCAGGGTAAAATTATACTTTAAAAAAATTAAACTAACAGCAAAAATTTCTTAAATCAGAAAAGTTTTTTTAAATCAGAAAAAAAAAATCCTGCAATAAAACTCCTACCGTTTATTTATGTGTACTATAGAAATCTATTCGCTTTTATTTTAGTCGAGGGAAAAATTGTATTATTAGTGGAAAAGTGTCCATAACTTACGGGCGCTATAAACAATTAAGTTGTTTTTCTTCTTAGCAGTCTTTGCTGTAGAATGATATGTAAAATAGCTTAAAGAAATTTGGCTAAATGTAAACTCATTGAACATTTTTAATGTTTTTTTTTTTAATATTAAAGTGCAATGTTTGAAGTTAGCTTAAACTTATCAGAATGACTTTCCTATCGGGAATCCTGTATAGTGATAATGGATTCCTTTTGGGAATGTTAAATTAACTAATATAATATCCGCTCATTGCATATATCAAGATTATTAAAAAATAAAAAATAAAAAAATAAAAACTTTAAGCGAAGTAAATTTACTGAATATTTTAACAATTTTTAATGTTTTGACTTAGTATTATCTAAGAGTTTGTGTTTTTAAAAAGAAAAATTAATTAAGTTTTAAAAAGTGTGTAAAGTTCCACTTTTTGTTTTAATACATGTAGTTTTACAGTTATTTAGTGAACTCTCCTCTTTAACTAAAATGAAATTCTATTATTTCACGTGTAATGTTTACTTGCTTTAAACTTATTTCTTAGTTTCAAAATTTATTTTTGTGTAATTTTAAAATATATATATAATTTGCAATTTTTATGTCATTAAATATCCTTTACTTAAAAAAAAAATAGACTAAAATGCTTCGCAAAAGTATAAATAACACCAAATTTGTTAAACATATAATTCCGATTCTAAAACCATATTTGTGTTATTCTGATCAGCATAAATATTTACCTTCGCGATAATAAAATGGAACAGCAACAAATGTTAAACAAGAATATTTAAAAATTTATTTTTATAATTAAGAAAGTAACTAGGTAAAATTAAACATTTGAAGGGGGAAAAAGCCAAGTGCTTCGAAATCCTAAGAAATTCATAAGAAATTCAAATAACTTTTTATTATCAGACCTCTAGTATCCTTCACAAAACTCACTATATATTATTTGACTTTTATTTAAAAGCTTTGCAAGAAATGTACTTATTGTTATGGTGAATATTAATTACTTGATGAGTAGGGAGGCAGGATATATCTAAATAAGCAAATAAGTAAACAGGAGAGTAAATCAATGTAATATAGTCAAGTAGTCTAGAAATCAACTTGCTATAATGAGTATGTCATAGTATTTCAACAAATATTCCGAAGTTTTCAATGCGCCTTTTTTTTTTAATCTAGTTAAAATCTGCGAGATTATATGAGACATCAAAACCACTATATTATCTTACCTAACAAAATTCTCGAAACAGTTGCAACTAATCCTGCTATAGATTTGGAAAAATAATCTATTTCTGACTTACACGACAAAGTGGAATTCAATTTACTGTATATTTTGTGAACTTGATTGTGATCATAGATTTTTTTACAATAATTAATGTACCATCCTTTTACATGAGGTGAAACATATGTTTGCACTTCAGAAGAAATGTTATGTTTGAAGAATGTTAGTGTTTATTCCATGTATATATAAATTTAGTATTAATCAATGTTGATGTCTCTTAAAAATTGTGTATTTATTTCTGCTTGAAAATAAGATAAAAAATTAAGATAAACTTTTAAAGTAATAACTTTAAATACATTTAATATAACTTCAACATTAAAAAAAATTAAGTTTTGAATTTATGAATTTTATATAATGGAAATATTTACATCTTTATTATTTTTGTCATAGGTGTAAATAATAATTTTTAAATATTTTTAAGACTTTAATACATAATTACTAAAATAGAGAAATGATTACAATACATCTTTATAAAAACAAGACATTTTCTAATTACGTAAAAAATGTCACACTAAACTTCCCCTTATTACTGTTAGAAAAAAAATAAGTTCCCAATCAACAATTTTTAATAACTGTTCTTTACATATAACATCGTCACATAAACATATTCTAAATCGAACCCAACATCATATAAACCTGCCCTATAACGAAACATGTCATACAAACTACGCCATATATACATATTCTATAACGAAACTAAAACAACTCAACTCCACTGACGTCACCCCCCATTCTATCCATTGATGTTGGCACCCGAAAAAAATATCTTTAACGCATGACGTCACACTTCCCAAAAAGTACAACTCAACTCCAATGACGTCATCCCCAAAAACCACCGTGTTCATACATGATCTCTGGGGGCGTGGCTACCTTCCATCTGGAGCGCGCCAGGCTTTGGTTGCGCCAGGCGTGGATTGCACCAAGTGCACCAGCCTGGCTTGCAGCCTCATTTTACTACTACTGTCAGCACGTGGCGATCAACATCCACCAAAATCGCGGTCTGGATGACCTCGAATCACCAGAAAACGAGAGCACAGACAAATAAGAAATTTGACTACAGACAAACATTGCTCTGCAAATCAAATTAAAATCCTAATTGTGGCCTAATTTTTACCAAAAACTATCAGGAGGTGAATCAATGAATCTGGACACTTGATAAAATCCAAACTTATAGCGCAACCTAGCTTGCTATCTCATCATGAAGATGCAAGACTGCAATGGATAGCTGTAAGACATGTGTTGTTGAGTCCATTGCGGTCTTGCATCTTTATAATGAGATAGCAAGCTAGGTTGCGCTATAAGCTTTTATTTTATCAAGTATCCAGATTCATTGATTCACCTCCTGATAGTTTTTGGTAAAAGTTAAGCCACAATTGGGATTTTAATTTGATTTGAAGAGCATTGTTTGTCTGAAACCAAATTTTCTTATTTGTCTGTCTTCTCGTTTTCTGATGATTCTAAGGTCTTCCAGACCGCGATTTTGGTGGGTGTTGATTGCCACCTGCTGACACTCTATAAATACCTCGTTTTGAACGCTTAAATTCAGTAGAAATACCAGAAACAGATTTACCTCTGAATTTTAATGTCCATACCCTTAAAATCTCTTCATACAAAATTTCACTTGACTTCAGAATGGTTCTAAACATTGAAAATTACCTTCAACCTTTTAAAGCAACCTAAAACCCCTCCCCTTTGATGACGCAATCACTTCCTGTACAGAATTTGCATAAAACTGAAACTTGTGCCTATACTTTTGTGGCAAGGAAAGTATGGACATTTTTAATTTGTTGATGGAAGTCAAATTTATCTATATTTTTGGGCAAAATTTTTTACCCTATTATTTTTCATGCTGTCTAAAAAATATATATTAAAAAAAAACTACTGAAAAATAATAACATTGACGATTTTTTCATGAATTGCGTCTGTGTCTAAACTTTTGTGCAGGACTGTATTAGATCTATACCTTGCTCAAAAAGTTCTCGGAATAACCACCGTGAAGCGCTCCCATTGTTTCGATTTGAGGTTTTTTTTGCTAATTTATTATTTTGGTATATCTGTTGTTGATAATCCCTCCAAATTTTAGCGCCATAGCTTGACATTTGCAAAAGTTCCGTAGCCAAGAGTGCATCTATCTCTGTGTGTTTTTCAATTTTTTACAATTTTAGAAATTGACTTAAATTTGCTGCAACGAACTTGAATCAAATTTTGCGGACGGATCCATTGGCAAGTTCAAGTCCTCCGCCACCCCCTGATGGTTAATTTGCAGTTATTATATATATTTTTTTATTTTATCAATGTTTTCATCGGTTTACAATGTCTATGGTCTGCCACTGCGTTCATCATCTTCGATGTACTCATGAACTTGTATCAAATTTTGCGTAAAAAATGGATTAAATGCTGCGCGAAAGTTGAAAATGTTAGAAAAGGGCTTCCACCAACGATTCTCTGAAGAAACCGGTCGTTTTACCGGTGGCACGAGTGGTTTAAATTTAAAAGTGGTCGTGAGTCAATCGAAGATGATGAATGCATTGGTGAACCATCGAGATCGAAAACCACTGAAAATTGATAAAATAAAAGGTCATCAATAACCACAAAAAAGGTTCATTACATTTTTTTGAGAAAGCATTTAAATCACCCCTGATTTCAAAGCGAGCCCTCCCTTCTCCATTATAGTTCAATATTATGAAAAAATAGTTGGTTGGTAGCCATATATATTCAGGTTTGTGTGCTTGGTTAGAAACCCGCTTATAAACTTTCTTCAGGTAAGACAGGCATAACACACACACAAGTGGATCCATCCATCTAATTTTTAGAAACATATGCCAACTAGAGAATCCCCAGAATTGACTTGTCACCCCCAGAGGTATTGATTTGGTATAGGAACTTGAAGGACTTTGTGACCGCGACGGGTTTAACGTGCACCAGTCACAATTAGTGTACACGGGGTCTTCGGAAGGCCAGTCCAAGACTTCACCAACCAGGCTATCCCGACCCCAAAACTATGGTATGGTATGGTACACATATAATCCAGCTTGTATGCTTGTTCAGAGAACCGCTTATAAGCTTTCGTCAAGTGGGACAGGCACAGAAAGAATTTTAACAGTCACAAAAAAAGGAATGACACATAGACAAATAACAACATTTATTGACGGTCACAACCATGCATGCCTGACCAGGATTCGAACCCGATCCTAGCAGCTCCAAAGGCCAGCGTCCTAACGATTGAGCCACCGGGGCGGCTCCAAAAGTATTAACCCTACCTTTTCCACGGCCGTTTTGATGTGCGGTGCCGTAAATCCTTCGGACACGCCGCATAACGTGCTGAGACAGAGTTCAGGGGTGATGATTCCTTTATGCTTTAGTATCATTTCACTCCACAGGGCTTTTATATGTAAAATAATAAATTTTGCTTTTATTAGTTACTGTTACAGACATATAATAACCTATATTAAGTGTGTACAAGTCCCATATAATTATTGGCAGAATAAATTAATTAATTAATTAATTAATTAATTTTAAACGTGCGTAAAAACTAACATACAACCTTTATAATATCATTGTCCATAACTATAAGACTATATTAACCTTTCCGGTTAAAGTATAAAAAAATTTCTTGAATGAAAGACTACCAAAAATTCAATAATTTTTGGTTTTTCTTACTTTGTAACATATTAATACAAATTATATATTATTCTATGGTACGTATATCCAGTTCATTATTCAAAGTGTATGAAAAATGACATGAAAACACATTTTTGGAATAAAACATAAAAAATCTCATTTTTATTTGTTACATTTGTTTGTAAATGGATTTTGGACGATTCCTTTATGCTTTAGAATCATTTAACTTTAGTGTTATTTGACTCTTTTATTAGTAACTGTTATAGAAATATAATAAACTCTATTTGTATTTAAACATAAATTCCCTAAGTTTATAAAAAATATTTTGTAGGGAATATCTCATTTTTGCTTCTTGTACGTATCTTCTTACAGAGCAAACTCCAAAACTCTGGACTCAGTTGAAATATCAGTTTATTCGTCAACTAAATTATGTAATAAACCATAATGGTAATTAGATTCGTCTACAGAAAAAAAAACGTAATACGGTTTTTATAATTATTTCAATTCCAAAATTAGTAACAAATATTGATCCAGCTGAAAATAAATTAATTTAGCTGATTAGTCGGTTTTCTATGCAAACGTATTCATTTTTTATATATCGCCGATTCTTAGTCTAAAATTATGATTTATTAATCAAATCTTTATAAAAAAATTATGAATACATGCCTCTTCGACAATTATGGTCGGGCGTCAATATAGTTAAGACCTTGTTATAGCATGTGCTCAGTCCTTTCAAGTCGACGTCGAAGGGAGCCACTGTTGTACCAATTACCATCATTCTGTCGTCGTTGCCTATGCTCTTTATGAATTTGGGTAATTCTTTTTTGAGACGCACTGCCTCGACCTAAAAAAAAATATGAAGATTTCTTGTTGAAATAATGTACACCAAAACACACCTTAAGTTTGCAGCATTAAAATGTTCTACGCGGAAGAAACGCGCGTAAACAAACGGAATTCTGCCCCTCTGATTGGTCGCTCCTACGCGATACGTCCGCCCTGATATTCGTTCGCCCTGTGAAGTCAAAATCGAAGGAAAAAATAATTAATATTACACTCTAACAGAAGCAAAAAACAAATAAAAATAATAATAATATGTCTTGAAATAACGAATAAAGTTATTGAATGTGAAAAACCTTTTTTTATTCGATTCTCGCTCTCGGAAGTCAGAACTATTTACTCTTTTTCCCGTAGAAACATTTCTATACTGCATACTTAAACTGTTGTGAGGTGTAGATCTAAAATTTGTTTGTGTTTACTACTTCTGTATTTCAAATCAAAAGGAGTTTTTCTACCTTATGAATTTGACCCTTTCAGTACCAGTAATGCCGTTTGGCATAATCATGTTTCTGATAATAGTTCAAAACAATAATAGGGCTGACATCTATTGGGATTCGTAAAAAGTAGTTTTCTAATAGAAGAAAGTTTGAATAATTGAATTATGTTTTTTTATATATATCAAAAATGGCTATAGACGATCAGAAAAAAAAATCTAGAATGCATTAACACTGCTTGAACGGTTTGTTTAAAATTTTTGCTACAACATACCAATTTTGATAAGAATGACTAGAAAACTACTAAATAAAATTTAAAATAACCCCCTCTTGAATTATAATTATTTTTCAAAACAATTTATTTGTAATTTAGTACTAATATTATTATACTTTGAATACTGAAAAAGACGTAATTTCACAAAAGTTAATAACTTCACTCTTTAATTTTGAATACACTTTTACTACTGTCATCTATGAGGGTTATTAGTAACTAAAACTTCAAAATTGAATGTAATAGATGAAAAAACACAGATTTGTCGAGAGGGAGCTCTAGTTTAATAGAATAAAGTGGATTATGTTACTTGTTGCCAAACGGCAACAGTATGCATTAGAGGGTTAACTATGCGCAGACGACTAGGGTTCTAAATTACGAGGCATAATTGGCTGTGTTAAAGCTACTAAATAAAAAAATTATGTGTCCTATTCGTATATAGGCAGTTTCTAAAATTCATCGGGATGCCCGAGTACACTGCGATACACGTGCTCGTTAAATCTGTGGCGTAGTAAGTCGTAATTGGCTGTGTTAAAGCTCCTAAACGAGGCTAGAAATAGGCAGCCGGAATCGATTGCATTACCCATCATAGGCAGTTTTACCATAATTTTTAATTTCAGGTATAGAAACCTTGTGACATTTATTTTTTTCAAAGTCACTTGTTTCTTTATCAAATAAAATTTATTGAAAGAAAGCTATTTTAAATTAATACCAATGAATAAGCACAATTATTAAAAAATATATAGAGATCATTTATTGATATGATCATTTAATGATCAGTGACATGTCATTTAGTGACAATCCAAATAGTCGCATTCTGTTGACTCACCATATTAAACACAAATTCACATTTTTTCAAAACGTAATTATATATATATGAAGAGTACAGGGGAAGAACCGCTTTATTTCGTAGAAGGCTTTCCTTTATAGCCTCTTTGGGAAAGATAGCGAGAAATCGTCTAAACTGCTGTAAAGAACCGGTTACTCGCTTTGTTTATCTTTCGCGGCAACCCTGATTCACGCCAGAGATCAGTTGATACGATTCACACGTTTGTACTGCAAATGAAGAACCGAATGAAAAACTGGTTTCCGGTCGCCAATGTCCGCCAAGCAGACACAATTACGGAAAGACTCTAAAGAAATCAAGCTGTTCTTCCCGTGTACTCTTCATATATATAATTATGATTTGTAGAATGGATAATGTGAAGTACAATGAATAATGTGCTATTGCATATTAATATATTATATTGTATCTAGATATATGATTAATTAACCTTTAACACTAGATATTATATAAGTTCAATTTAAAATTCAAATGAATGTAATTTTTAGGTTAAAACATGAGTTAGTTTGAGCACTAAACTAAAAATGTCTTTCGAGATAGGGTACGGCGGGTACGGTACGGAATTTTCGGCCCTGTTTTGTGCCCGAAAACATTTTCAAGTTTCTTTGTTTTAAAAGACCGTCTGATAATTATAAAAGGACCAGTCTGTTGGTATAATAGAAAAAAAATTAAATAATGTCTTCATTAGGTATGCCCAAGAGACATAAAAGTAAAATATTTAGTAAAATTGCCCATATTACATATTGCATAGATCTATAGAGGTTAACCGGTCTATTGTCCTCATAGTTATTTTACATCTTTAAAGATATAAACAATAATACATCAGAGATGTGCATGACTTAAAAATTGATACAGTGATTTTGTAACATGCTAAATGAAGTATAGTGTAAAGAGATTCGTGGTATCTAAATAAATATTTTTTCTTCTT